>OX439134.1:18040055-18725055 GCA_949318235.1 Ecdyonurus torrentis
CTTTGAAGTGAATTATTTTAATATTGAATCATACTGTGATAACTATATGAAAGCAAAAAATAGAGGAAACCAGTGGCTATAGTATTACCAGTGAAGAGATGTGCAGGACTAACACTATAAGAGGTGTAACTTCTTGCTAGCTCGCAGAGATAATACACAACACGTTGTACACGGAAAAAAAATTAATACTTAAAGCCATAGACCGCATAAAACAACATGTGCTTTTTAATGAATAAACACGAAATGGGATCTTCAAAACTAATGACAATTTATACCAGAATGTTAATGTAGCCCCATGAGAGAGCGTGAAAATACTGTAAATTCATGATTATTCATGTTTCTGACGTCAGAAGCATGCCAAAATTAGTATGAAAATGTTGTGCGGGTTGCATAAATTGGAATTTTCTGATCACTGCTACGGAGCTACAGTTGGGTTTTGAGACGAACTAAATTTATTTATGTAAGTCCCATTAAGTGTTTTGTGATATAAATGCTTATGTTTTCTTCTGATCTTATTCCTTTTAGGCATGTATTAAATCCTCTGTAAATGCAGTAGATATCGACGTATATAACCTAGAACATAGGTACAGTATTATTAATTATTATACTACAATACTACCTAATGTAGTGCAATATGCTACAATGAAGATGTGTCTCACTCACAAACATAATTATGCTCTTCAAATGTAGCAATATTTATGCTATGACAACAGAAATACAACATAAATTACCTCTTTTTGTTTCTTGATTGTTAGATTAAGTGATATTGTAGTTTATACACTTCTCCCAATACTAGTTCGAGCAGATACAGTGTAATTAACAATGTAAAGTCAACTGTGATTGGCTAGTAGGTTTATAACACGCTCTCTGACTGGTTTAGCATCGCGGATACAGCTTTTGGCGGGAACGACCTTATTTTGGCTAGAGTGTAACTACCTGTTCCAAATTAAAGTGTACCTATTGCAAAATACAGAATTCATATTATATACTTGCCATATAGGTACTATTTATTTTTTTTTTTCGTGTATGGATGTATAGCTTTTCTTTTAGCACACATGACTATAAACAAGAGAATAATAATGTGTATGTGTGCCTTCATCAGTTCTTGTAGACGTTGTTATATAGTTCCTCTCAAGTTAGTAAGGATATGATATGAAGTTACACACACGCATACTTTTTACTTTTCTCTTGCAGTTCTGAGCTAAAAGCTATAGCCCATAGTGTATGTGTGTTTTTATCTCTGTGCTGTAGCAAGATTTTTCATCAAACTTTTCTTTACTATGGTACACTGAGAATACAAAGTAGTAGAGGCTAGTAGTTTAAAATTGGTTTCCACTAAAAATTGTCTTTAACAGTCATGTGTATACGTACATCTAATTCTAATACATGGAGTACCTAAAATTATCCAAAATTCGATACTAGAGTAAACTGTTTACTCTATACCAGTGAATGTTTACTTACTATACCAAGTATAGGGTGTATGCGGATGACGTCATATTTATTGCGCTTGAAGGCTATACTGGAGTAGTGCATAACATTGCTCAGCATAGGACAAACTTTATTTAAGCCAATTTTCTTTGGGAAATCGGTTATTTTTTTTATGTGTTATTATTTTTCTCACATACTTGAGACACTAATTCAACATATTTACAGCATCAATACTCTCAAAAATATTGCATAGTGTTTTTAAACTAGCAAAGTGATTTTTTGTCCTATGCCACCCATGTCATTGAGTTATCCAACATGGCGTCGACTTAAACATGAATGCATAGACCCTATAGGGTACTGTCTTAAGTGAAATGTGCAATGTATATTTTGTCCTCATCATATTTACATCGACACTATAGCCTCTACAAGATTGAATATTTAGTGAAATACACTCTCTTGTTTTAGACGCACAATAAAATCATTTCGTAATAGGTACTCTCTAAACATTTGTGATCTGAGAGTAAACGCATTTGTTTTTTGACTGTATATAAAGCCAGTGCTATGTTTTTTCCTTATTTTAATTTATTATACTTATACAGACGGAATGGTTTCTTTTCCTTAATTTCATCCTTTATATAATATTTTAGAGAAAATCTTATAAGACTGACGCATAGCTAAATTACTTGACATTGAAAGAGAGAGAGAGAGAGAGAGAGAAGATGTATTCACGAAGTCTTGTGGCTTTTCAACTTTTTGCTCTCTCTCTCTCTCTCTCTCTCTCTCTCTCTCTCTCTCTCTCTCTCTCTCTCTCTCCTCAGCTTAAAGTTTTTTTTCTTTTCCATCTTCAATAATATAAGCCAGCAGCCGTTCTCTACACTCTACATTATACATAACTTGAGATAAATGGGCAAACTTCTCCCAAACATGCTGCTCTTCTACGTGATAATAAATCTCATCTCGTCTCTCTCTCTCTCTCTCTCTCCCTTTATATATATATATATATATATATATATATATATATATATATATATATATATATATATATATATATATATATATATATATATATATATATATATATATATATATATATATATATATACACACTCATTGTCTTTCCAACTCTAATGAATTCATTTACTTACTTACGTAACTTAATTCATCCATTGCTAATGTCATTATTATCTAATATACTAAATTAAAGTGTGGAATAAACCAAGTAGACATAATGAATACATTATAAAACTATTTAAAAGCTTTGTGTTTTAAAATAAAAATTTATCAATATTTTTTGTGCATGTTTTTCTATACATTGACGTCACAGATACTTAATTACTGCTGTGACGAGTACTTACGATATAGTTGAGTACACACAGTGACAAAAAATAAATACGTATTAATCATATTATAGCTCAATGCAGCAATATTTATATGCATATACAACATCATAATTCTATATTGCAAAGTGATTATACTAAATAGCATAAAAATAACTTATGTTATTACAAAATTGCAATATTTGTGCACTATATACAATATATTAATTATTCAATGCAGTATAAAGTACTTAATTTATTTTTTACGTGCAGCAGGGTAGGATTAGCTAGTTAAGAGTCCAGTCAACAAGTTAGACCTATAGAGGTCACTTTTGGGTAAGTTACGCCCACTTTTAGGAGGTGTTTCAGAGTCAAAAAGGGGTTTAACTGCTATTTAAGTTTCCAAAAATCTACGGGAGCAGTCGGCACTCGGCTTACTAATCTTATATAGCCAATCTTGCCCTGCGAGTACCGCAACGAAATCATAAAATTTCACAACTATACACTGAAATGTATTACTAAAATTGAAAGTTATTCATTTCGTTTCGGTACATGTGTATTTTGAAATTTATTGTAGGAAGAGAATTATAAATCGATATCATTTAACATCTACTGTATAATTTAAGACTTCTATTAATTTCGTATTTGTGTGTCGATGATGCGACGCATTTTAAATTTTGTATTATTATTTTTTTATAATTATTATTATTATTCGTAGTTACCTGTTGCGTTGATCTATATAAAATGATGTCCTATAGATTTATATTTTTTGAATGTCGTTCTCCTAACCTTCATTTTTGGAAACATACGCCATATTATGTATAATTTTCCTCATTACTTTTGACAAGTAATATAATACCAGACAATGTGTTTTATTTTTTTTACTTCCTAAATAAATTTATTAAGAAATGAATTGCATTAACTTTATTCTCTATTTTCAAGGTGTTGACTTACTTATTTATTTAACATCTACACTAAGAAAAGAGAAAGGTAGTGACAAATCTGAATAATAACGGAAACAGTTAATATAAAGGTACTCAAATAAAAAATAATAATTTCAGGTGAAATATATAGCCAGGTATACACTAAATGTTCAGCTGAAGTCAATATTTTACGTACATTAATCAACATTACGTATTGATGCTACACTGAGAATACAAAGTAGTAGAGGCTATAGAGTATTGTTTAAAACTGATACTCACTATACATTATAAAAAGATAAGATTTTATTACGTTCTATGTCTTTACTGATTATCTGATGCTGATGCATCAACTTTGATATAGAAACTACCTAAAAGTATCCATAATTACACTATATAGATAAAGTAGATCAAATGTTAACTCACAACCAGTGCATGGGTACTGTCTACTGGTGAAATAGGTAGAGAGAGTGTGAGTGTACTCTTAAAGCCCTTGTCAACTTACTTTTTTATCATTTAGAATACTAGATTGATAATTACCATATCTTATTATCCATGAATTAGACACCAACACGTTGATTTTGTATTTATTTTCGTTTATTTTCCTTTTTGCGGTTATATCACGTATCTGACGTCACAATGTACCGATGGGTCCGTGATTACATTGTGACGTCAGATACGTGATATAACCGCAAAAAGGAAAATAAACGAAAATAAATACAAAATCAACGTGATGGTGTCTAATTCATGGATAATAAGGTATGGTAATTATCAATCTAGTATTCTAAATGATAAAAAAAAGTAAGTTGACAAGGGCTTTAATCACGTAGACTCTCATCATAATTACATCGACACTAGCCTCAACAAGATTGAATATTTAGTGAAAATACACTCGTGCTTTGACGTACAATCAAAAGATTTCGGAGATACTATCTTATAACATTTCTGCAGCGTTGAGAGTAAAATATGTTGTTGTTTTTTAAGTGTCTCTTTAGTATAATCATTATTTATTTACAATTTGAGCCATGAAATCAGCATAATATATTGAGATCACATCACTTTACATTATATGATTATGCTATTCATTAAAATGACTAAATAAATACATATGACCTTTGTTAACCTTGACATTCGCGTGACTAGAATGATTTCATCTGTGTGCGAGTCGTGAAAAATAAAACACTTTTTTTCTCTCTCTACATGATAATCATAATTTTTGTGTAATTATTATCATTTAATGTGTAAAATATATGAAGAAACTATATAAGATAGAAAAATCTCATGAAAATCAAAACTGTTTTCATTTTCATTGTTATTTATTTTCGCACACTTTTGTGTATATACGGTACATTTTTTTATTATTATTATTTATAATGTTGTTCTTTTATAGACAAGGAGAGTAATGTACGTAGTATAGAGTTTTATAAAGAACTGCGAAATAAAGAGTGGAAATATAATCATAATTCTTTTTCCTTTCTCTCTCTTTCTCTCTCTCTCTCTCTCTCTCTCCACTTGTGAAATTTGAGACAGAGCCAAAATTGTAACTACAGTTGAAAATAAGTGAAAATATACTTAACAAGATAACAAAGAAACATGTATGGTATATACTTTCAGTTGTAAAAAAAAAAAAAAAAAGAAAAAGAAAAAGAAAAAAGACATACACGGAGTAAAAAAAATCGATACTGAGAAAAGCATGCACTCAATTTAAATGATAAAATATATTCGCAATCATGTGTGTATGGTATCACTATGTGACGTCATTTGTAATACATTTAAATTTGGGTAAAAAAAATTAAATAAAATGTTCGCCAAAAAAAAAAAACAAAAAAAAATACTCAATATTTTTTACCATTTTTTATTTTTTAATTTTTTTTTAGGCTCTTACTACATTTTATTAACAAATCTCAACTGCATGTTTGATAATAAAATAGTCATCATTGAAAGTTATAATGCTACATACCGGTGATGACGTTTAACCAATCAGAGACGCACCGGGAAGACGGTAGAGGAGCCCAATTATATTATGTAGGGTTTCCCAATTTAAAGATGAATATTGAGAAAAATATTGCAGTTATAGGACAGAGACATTTTATTAATGTATATTTTACAAGCCAAACTTTTTACACACTTTCAGTATTAAAAAAAAAAAAAAAAAAAAAAGTATAATTATATAAAAAAAAAAAGTAAAAAAAAAAAAAAAGAAAGTAAATAAAAAAAAAAAAAAAAAAAAAATCAACAAGCAAACAAAATAAAAAGTATAAATTGAACTGAAAAGAATAACATACATTTTGTTATTCTGGTATAAATTTGACTCGGCTATTTTTTTCATTTTGTGTATCGTAATATGATATACGTATAAATATTTTAGTGAAACACTCATATATATAGATAAAAAAAAAATGACATGAATATACATTATTATTTTATTCTGATTCCTTCATATATTTCTATAAATGTAATTGCTTTACACTATGAAATTTTTTTCCAGTGTTATAATTCAAGTATATATACATGCATGATGTAATACTGTAACGTGCATATAGTTCATCATCTTATAAGTTTGCAAATATACCGCCTTTGTACAATAATTGCATTACTTGTAACTGTCAACACCCACTCAACTCTTTCTTCTCTTCTTTATAGTCGAATTTGAAGTAATTAATAATTATCAACACACAAATTATACTTGTTTCCAGACATTGTGCACTCGTATATAACTTTCATTGTTTTATTGTGGCTGCAATGTATAATGTGATTAGAGTTGCAGATTAATTATATATATATAGCCAACTTCCGGTTACCTGTTCAGAGTTGGCGCTAAAATTTAAACTTTTTTATACTTGCATGTTATGCTCAAAGTGCGATAACTTAAAGGCATAGGAAACATGAAACATCGCCATGTTCTTTTTAATCATTGAACACAAAATTGGATCTACAAAACTGATGACAATTTTTACCAAAATGTAAATATGGCTCCACAAGAGAGCGTGAAAAAACTGAAAGTATGCAATTTGCGTGAATATTTCTGTTTATGACGTCAGAAATAGGTAAAAACTAATATGAAAATATTGTGCGGATTGCATAATTTGACATTTTCTGATCACTACTATGGCGTTACAGTTGGGTTTTGAAACCCATTAATGTTATTTATGTAAGTCCCATCAAGTGTTTTGTGATGTAAATGCTATTGTTTTTATGTTGTCTATTATGCCTTTAAATATTTCGTCGTATTTGTTTGTGTTTGACGTAACTAAACTATTAAATAACGTGTCGTCTTGACTTCATGTTGTTGTTGTTGTTTTTGTTTGTTTTTTTCATGACCGTTCAGTTTATCAGATATCAATCAACTGGTAGCACCTTAAAAAAAAAACCAGCCTAAAAAAAAAAAAAGAAAAAAAATGAGATTACTATACAAACATGCACATTAAATTCCATAACCCTTCTACATACCCTCACAAACTGGGGAGAAATTTTGAAAAGTAGGCAACCTTAGAATTTCTGTTGAAGACCTGGATTTCAAGAGTTTCAAACTTTGTAACTTTGTACTTTTTTTTTTTTTTTTTTTTTTTTTTTTTACCCCACTTTGTGATTCTTATAGAAGGAATGAAGAATGGTCCCATCTCATAAATTTATACATTTTTAATTTAATGTTTTGAGACCAGGATTCATTTAAATGAGTTAGAAAAGATTTTTTATGGTCTTGAACATATACGAAGTTTAGAGAAAGAAGAAAAAATAATAATAAAAAAAAAGATTTGTTGATATATGGTCAAAAGTGACCACGTGTTGGCACCGACGATGATAATGAAACTAAAAGTGACATTCAATTGTGTTGTCTAGATAAAAAGACGTGCCAAGTATATTAACTAACTTATATATCAAACAACGAAAAGGAAATTTTACTTACACTCCGGCTTCCACTTGGATGTAAAATATATATATTTACATAGGACGCGACTAAAATATTGAAGTACAAAACATTTTTGTGTCTTGACGTGTTATATAATATACTATTATGTATGAAGAAAGTCAATAAGCTTTCAATTTTATTGGAATAGATTTTTATTTTGGAGGGAGGGGTAAAATACGAATAATAATAATAGTAATGGCTATTAGTTGATCAAAATAATACTATAATCGTACAAATTTCGTTGATTTTTTTTTCTCATAGTAAATTCTCAGCGACGAACTAAAATTATAGACTGCCAATAGGTAACATTTCGGATACACGTAAAAAATAAATGACGTAATTTATGCTGCATGGAATATGTCCTATTGTTTACAAATATTGCTATTTTGTAAACATAATAATAATAGACCACTTGCAATAAAATGTTTTTAGTTGTTGCAGCAAGTAAGCGAAAACGATTTTTACATAAGAAATGCATTAAGAATTATTCAAATTATTTTAAAAAGTTCGTTCATTGCAAGTGGTCAATTATGTTGAATATCTTAGCTATTATGCTTTAAGGTATAAACATAGCATAAATTATTATGATGTTATGCATAAATATTGCTGCATTGAGCTACTATAATTGTAGAGTATTTATTTTTTACTTTAAAGGCTGAAATTTCAACTTTTTGCCCACCGTATTTTACAAAAGATTTTAAATGAGGCTTTATTATTATTATTATTTTTTTAATAATCCAATTATATTACCGTGTTCGGCTTTTGTTTGAAAGTTTAAATAATTTGTTTGTTTTTTTATAAATTTACAATCGATAGGAGTAGTAGCGAGAGAGAGAGAGAGAGAGAGGATAAATTATAAATAATAATAATGAAAAATTAATTTTTTTTATTTTTTATTACTCTTTTTCTACTCTGTAATCAAAATGCAAATTTTGTGCGCAGTGTAAATTGATAATTATGTTGAATAGTCATTAGCCTATACTGTTCAAGCTTAAAATGCATTTATAATGCAATTTCAATAAAACACAATTTTCTCCTCTACACGGAAAGACTTTAAATCAAGAATCGGAAACGCCTCCAATTTTTGCGGTTCCTGGACAGACGGTTGTTATAAAGAACCGGTTCTGGTTCCGGTCCCTGGAATAAATACGTAATTCATGTTACATTTGTGTGATTATAGCATAAATTATACTAAATTCAAGCAACACATAATTATACTGTAATATAATATAATAAGTATAATAATGTTATATAATATTTATTTATACTATACTGTATTGTAAATTGTAATATATAATATAATTGTAAAGTATAGCATAGATTTTGCTGTGTTAAAGAATTATGATTTGATGAATATATCGGCTATGTATAGCACCACAAATATATTTTTTTCTACGTGTATTATACAATCGATATTCGTTTTTATGTTTTAAATATCCAATAATATTAAATTGTAAAAAGTTAATGACAATGCGAGCAGTCATAGAGAGCATCATTATAATTATCGCTAATTTAGATTCTTTCATTGCTTCTTTAATTATGTGAAATTTTTAATTAATTTGATGGTATATTCTTCTGTTTTTCTCGATAAGTCATCTCAGTTTTTAATGACGTCATTATTACCTTTAAATAAAATTAACAATCGGATGTTATTTCAAATAATATAAATCATAATCTTTAAAATAATCGTACATCCAAATTTCTCTTCATTGTCGATAAATATTGTATTCGATACAAACGCACTTCAATACACATGTCATGTTTTACGAACTGGGGGGATATTTAATGTATATATATATATATATATATATATATATATATATATATATATATATATATATATATATATATATATATATATATATATATATATATATATATATATATATATGAGAGCCCCTCTTTATAGTTTCTATGTTTTAGTTTCTTATTGTTGTTATCATAAAGTACTGTTGTACTCAAATCAAACAAACAAATCATGGCCGACCTTCTCCCCCTAACTAAGAGTAAGTACTGTAGTACCATGTGCACCTTGTAGAAAAAAAAAATTACTTTATACCAATAACAGGTACGTACATAAATCCTGTTAATTACAATAGGGAAATGTTAACCTGAAATAGGTATTGATATACTACAATAATACCTATAATACAGGTATATAAAACATACTACAAGAAAGGTTTGTTTCACCTAAATTAGGTAACATTGTAGTATATTAATACCTGTTTTAAGTTTACATTTACCTATTAAACAGGTAATGAAATACTACATTAATACCTAATACAGAAAATATACTACAAGAAAGGTCTATTTCACCTAAATTAGGTAACATTGTAGTATATTAATACCTGATTTAAGTTCACATGTACCTATTAAACAGGTAATGAAATACTACATTAATACCTGATACAGGTAAAACATACTACAAAAAAGGCTTGTTTCTCCTAAATTAGGTAACATTTTAGTATATTAATACCTGTTTTAAGTTCACATTTACCTATTAAACAGGTATTGAAATACTACATTAATACCTAATACAGGTTTGAAACATACTACAAGAAAGGTTTGTTTCACCGAAATTAGGTGACAATGCATTCATGCTAATGTCGACGCCATAATTGTGTGCTAAATAATTTAGGCCAGTATGGAAAAATGACTAATTTTTGGGCCAGTTTAAAAATACTTTGCAATATTTTTGAGAGCACTGATGCTGGTTGAATTAATTTTTCAAGTATGCGAGAAAAATAATAATTACCAAAATATAGCTAATTTTCCAAAGAAAAGAGCCAAAAACTATGTTTGCCCTATGCTGAGCAAATTTATTCATTGCTCAAGAAGAGCATCGAAAAGCATTCAGAATGACGTCATGTGCACACACCTAATCATATCAACACCTGTCCCAAGTAATATTTACCTGTATTTTAATTTACAGTAGTTATAATATAGTATATTATTTTTATTTCCATGTGCATATTAAAATAAATGCATTATATAAAATTAATAGAATAATTATAAAAATTATTATTATTTTTAGCATATAACAATTTAATAATATTTACTTTATAGACAGACGGTATAAAATCAATAAATTGATTTTGCATAACACAGTCTACACGAAGTATAATAATATTTTATGTAAATTTTCATGATAAAATTAACTTTTATTATAGAACATTTGGTAGCATATTGTAATAATATTAATACTGTATAGTATGGTATACTTACTTATATATAATATACTATAGAATTAAGTTTGGACAAAATGGTTATGTTTATTTAATTACTTGATATGTATTTGGAATTTAAGGTTAAAATTTTGCGTATGAAAATCAAGCTCGCAAGCATCGTATTTGTGTTTATTGACCTTATAATATTATATTATATTTAGGTGTAGTTACATGCAAACATTTGACTTTTTCTTTCATTTATATAAGAACAAAAATAAATACGCATAATAATTATGCTATAGCTATATGCAGCAACATTTATGCATAATAATTATGCTATATTGTATAGTGATTATAGCATAATGAGGAAGACTACAAAAAAAATTAGGGGATAATTTTATGATGTAATATTCTAAAAGAGTACATTGTCCTGAATCGATTCATATGTGAATTTCTAATTTTTTAGTTATTTAAGTATTTTTAATTAATTTTTGTAAATCGCAAAATGATGTCACATGCTGCAACTTATGCATGTAGGAATATTCCTATTTAGGAAAAAATTGCAGCCTGTGACGACATTTCGCGATTTTATTAAAAATACTTAATAAACTCAAAAAATAGACATTATTCAGGACAATGTACTCTTTAAGAAAATGCAAAAAAAAAAAAAAAAAAAAAAAAAAAAAAAAATTGGTCTTTCTTATTACATTACTTATGTTATTATTACAAAATAGCCAACATTTCTGCTCTAAAATATAGAAATTCTTCAATGCACTATAAATTACGTAATCTATTTTTTTTCGTGTAGAAATACGTAAATATAAGGTGTCTTCTTTTCGTAAATTATATAGAATGTTTTGATGTGTGAAAATAATGATAATAAAAAATACAATAACAAGCCATTTATATTGAAACCAAGGAAGAAGGAAGGAAATAAACAAACTATTTTTAGTCGTACGAATTGGTTATAACAAAAATTATCGTTTATATTCTATACGATATTATATGGAATAAGGAAGTGTTATCAGTTCACTACATACTGTAATTTACACCAGCAATATACAGTACTTACTATAAGTTTAAAATAATGATAATAATGAAAACGGTAAATCTGATAATAAACGATAATACTAATCTTATAAACAGTTTGCTTATATTGATAATCATTTTGACAAGCGGTTAAAAAAAATTACCAGATAATGAATATGCAGATACTGTATTTAAAACAATTAACTTATAGTTGTTCTAAATTCAATAAGAGCTGTACACACGAAAAAAAAAAAAGCGTAATAATTTTTTTTTTCAATACATGATTTATTATGCAATACTGCATAATAACTAACTTCCATAAGAATATTATTTTGTATGGTATAATTATGCTGCTCCAATTTAGCAAAAATTATTCTATAATGACATAAATGTAGCATAAATAATTAAGTTAATTATTCTTTCCGTGTTCAAGTGAAAAAGTCAAATAAGGTATTAATCCATAGAGAGGGAGAATTGGGATGGATTTTTATTGCTAAATTTTAAAACACTTCATATTAAAAATTATTATTTGCAATCATGTAACCACAGCTCTAATCTCTGACAAGAGTATACTAATATTCACGTCATAAAATACCGGGGAGAGAGAGAGAGAAAAAAAAAGTAATGAAGTTACAGGAAATGAACAGGTTTATCGTTATTTATCTCATTTATTTAATATGTAATTACTAACGCTGATAATAAAACCATGTTATATGTATTGACTTTTTTTTTTTTTTTTTTTTTTTTTTTTTTTTTTTTTTTTTTGCAATCAGAGAGAAGTTTTATTTGATTATGCACTCCCTCGCTGTACCACGATACTGACTACCTTTTCGATTTAAAGCAGATGCTTCCCCTTTTTTATAACCTAAGCGGATACATTTTGTATATTATGTTTGTAGAATAAGGAAAATTAATAATAAAATGAAATTAATATTATATATTTTTCAAATCGAAAGGAATAGATGAAGTAAAAATAAAAAATTGTAAAGCTTATATTCATTTTTGTATAATATTGAAATTAATTTTGTGCAAATTTTGATACACTTGCAAAGATTTGCACTTTGAATAAAAAAGATAAAAGATGGACCATAAAAAAACGCCAACTTTACCCCCCCCCCCCCCCCCCCCTTTGTCTGTTAAAAATGAACCGTGTATAATTATATATTAAATATCAACCTTCAATACACCAAGCAAAAATGATAATAAATAGATGAAAAAAAGTGACAGTGTTGATAAGCAATGTATTTATCAAGTCAAACATGGCGTCAAAGCGTAAGCAATAAATTAAAATGACCTATATAAATATAAACAAATATATTACCCGTATTGCATGTGTCAGTGAACGTTAAAAACAATGTTTTTTTAATAAAAAAAAAAATCAATGTTCTGGGTGTAACGGTATTATACTATAAACTTTTTTTTTTTTTCATCTTGTTACCAAAATGTGTGGAAATAATCTCAAAATATAAAACAAAAGAAACTCACTCGCTCGCTTCCTCGATGATTTTTTTTTTTTTTTTTTTTTTTTTTTCAATACTCAAAAGCCTTTTTATATATATTTTTTAATCTTTAAAATTGTTTCGTCACAGGATTGTATAGATTTTTTTATTCCTCCGTCTTTTTGAATTAAAAAAATAAACGTTACGCATTGTGTGATATTTAAATTTTCCATTTCATCATTGTATATTTTATAACAAGGTTGTCGTTTTCGTCGCAGTTTGACGGTTATTGCGTATGGTTTATTTATTTACTTTTTATTGCAAACTAATAAATTCGTTTCTCTATTAGAAAAACATTGACTGGGTCAGAAAGTTTTCGAAAACAATGACTGTTCGATACAATATACATATAATATTATATATGTATGTATGTATATTACGCCATATAATATATGAACTGATATGAACTGTCAATTTCAATCAATTTTCCCTATCACTTGTCAATCAAAATAGATAATAGTTTAATAATTAATTGTGTACACTTGAGTTAGTAAAATTTTAATTGAATTAAATTGCATGATTGCACTTTAATTTCTATATACTCGACAGCTCTGAGTTTATAAGCATCAGTATTATTTGTGTGAATATTAAAACATGAATAATCTATTTATAATTACAATGGTGCATTAGATATTTAGAACTTATATCATGTTGACAGTAACAAAGAGGGTGATCTACTTATGGTCTGAAAATACTCAAAAGATAAATCTTTATTTTTATAATAATTATTTTTACTTAATTTATACCCAGGAAAACAAATACTTTAATTTTGAAATAAAATTAAATGAATTTAAAAAATAAATTAAAAAATGTTCCGAAAAAGTTTTGATAATATTTTAAATTCTTAAAAATTTGGTGAAATTTTGAATTTTCATATTAAGGGAGTATAGGTTACCGACCTTATATCTCAAAAATTAGATGTGTTTTGGGTCTAAATTTGGTGTCATTTGATAGCTAAGGGTCACACCTAGCCGAGTATGATGGCCGACGTCGGTTCCCTACTCCCTTAACATGTTATCGTTCAAGTGGAATAACTTAAATCTTTGATTGTGTTTAAAATAACTAAACTTTTAAGTATATTATTTCATATTTTTATGTTGATTTTATATATCGTGACTCGTGACTGTACAGTTTGTAAGATATTAGCCGGTCACCGGTAGGCTTAAAATTCTTCAAAAAATAATAATGATAATACTAATATAAACTGCAATAAAAAAATCTAAGTCATGAAATAGTATGAAAACCGTTTTTTATTGAAATTGAAATTTCTAAAACACACTTTTAGTAAGTGATTTTAATCTTCTTTTTTTTTTTTTTTTTTTTTTTTTTTCTTTTTTTTTTTAAAGGCTTGACACGCAATGTTTCCATAGAGAATACCTCGATAACCTATTAACGTTAATTAATTTATCCCCATTACATAATCATCACATTTAATTAATTTATATGAAAAGGTCATTATCATTTTACGAGGGATGTTGCATAAAAACAAAAGTATTTCATCTCGGAACCTTGATTTTTCTTTTTCTTTTTTTAGAGTATAATTTTATATCATATATACGTATATACATACTATATAATATAGATAATGAGTGCTACTAGCTGTGCTGCTTACATACCGTGTTAATAATGAAGGCTTGTTTTCATCATTTGTATAACCTTAATTTCATTGTCTATGCCTACATTTTTTGTTCTACAAGTATGCAAGCATGCAAGAATAAAGGTTGTTTATCATTTTCTTTATTTTCTCTTAAAATAACGTATAAAGAAAGAAAAAATGATAGTATTTTTTTTTTCTTTTTAGATTTCTCTCTAATTTAATCATTATTTTATTTCAATTTTTTTTTGTATAGTTGGATTTTATATTTAATAATTTGAGATATTTTTTTTTCTTCCCGGAAAAAGGGGGTGGTTAAATTTATTTGGATTTTACTGGTTAATGGTATCATCCCTCAATATATCAAATTTTACCAAAAAAAAAACTAATTTTTTTCTCTTTTCCTTTATACCCATAGCTTACAAGGAAGAAAAACAGATCATAAGAAATAAAAAGAATTATTAACTCCGAAGACTGTCAATAGTTAAATCATTCAAACTTTTCATTTTTATGACTTTGCACAAGTTGACGTAACCTTTTTTTTTTTTTTTTTTTTTTTTTTTTTTTTTTTTTTTTTTTTTTCTTCCTATACTCAATAACTTACTTCCAAGTTTTTTAATACTGTGACGTATTGATTCAAATTACTTTCTTGAATATATATAATATTGATTTAAGTATAAAAAGTAATAAAAAAATAACGAGTGTTGCATGAATTGTCCTAACAACAATAAATGTCTATATCGTGTGATTACAAGTTACTTTTATTAAAATATATATTTACTTATTTACTTACGTATCCGTTTATCTATAAAAATACAAATATTTTTTCTACGTAACTATTACAATAGATAACTCGAGTTAAAATTATTTCTCGAATCTGAAATTTTTACTGTAGCTTGCTGAGCTTAAAAGCTTTTGTTTTTCTGAATTTCAATCAATTTAGTTACAATTTTTTTTCCATCTAATTGAATTCAAATCCAACAAAATGCACACAACAAGCTACAGTAAAAATTTCAGCTAGTTATATAGCTGCTTCATTGTCCCATAAGAAAGCATATTAAATTGAAACAGGAACACAACAAAGTCGTCTGCTAGCACTTTGTTAGTATTATTGCGCTGTGAGTTTGTTTATTTTCTCACTAAACCTACTTTTGCAAGTCTGTAGCATAAATTATGTTATTCAGAATAAATTTTGCTAAAACTGATTTATGAAATTGATTGTATGAAGATGGTATCAAAAAGTTATTCTAATTTAAAATTTTATTCCATATATTGCTAATACCCATACAAAGATTCAAATTAATACAAAGCTTCATAAAAACCCTACATTTATTTTATTTCCATTTTCCACGTAGCCAACAAAGAGAGTAAAATTGAATATCAGACGGTATAAATATCCAATTTTCCGCAACTTTTCATTTCGATATAATAAAAGTGAACTATACATATTATGTCAATATTTGCTTTTAACAAGCGCACATTTTATTTTAAATTGTAAGAAAATAATACAAAGAACTTTATTATTAACTCATGTCTGTTATGTTTTCCTTATTTAAATTTAATAATGACATATTGACATGCACGCTTACATCAAATTACGTCAACATATGGCAGTTTTATTTATTATTTATATATATGCAAGATTTTGAAATAATGAAAAATAATAGAGCGCATGATTTTTATTATTATATATACATAATATAATATTTTGGCTAGCTTTCAAATAGTTTTATAATGACTGTTTGGATCCCCTTATTTTTATTGTTATGTTTTTGTCTTTATTATAGCGATGGTAATGTACACAAAGGCACACAAATATAATTTTTTTTTTTCATATTTATATAAGGACTGGGTTATTATAGTAGTTTAAAAGCATTTTATAATATATATATATATATATATATATATATATATATATATATATATATATATATATATATATATATATATATATATATATATATATATATATATAATATATATATATATAATATAATAAAAAAGAATACGTGCAAATGTACTGTATAATACAAAATGCATTTGCTACCATAAATATATAACTTTTTATTATATGTAAAATTATTATAAAAATATATCGTATGATAAAAATATTATTAATATTTTATATATCAATTTATATGAAGAATTATAGTAATATATATGTACTTTCAATTACAGCATATTATTATATTATAATGCACTGTACATAATATACGTATAATACGTAAATTTAAATTGAGAAAAAAACTATATCATTTATTAATGAAAATAAAAATTGTAAATGTTTCTTTTTCAGAGATGTTATTATATAATTTAAAAAATAAACTTTTCTTATTCTTTTCTTTTTTGCTCCGGGAAAAAAAAAGACGATCATTCAATGCTTTTTAAATGGAATTGCGCAATTTTTTGGGGCAAAATAAATGGCTTACTAATACATGTACTAAAAATGGTATTGTTGATGAAACATGATTAATTTTTGTCCAAGCTAAATAATAATAAGAAATCAGAATAATAATGATATTATAGTTTAATTAAAAGTGTCAGTTCGAGATTGAATCTAACTTAATTAATTACAAATAAAAGTTTTAAAAATAAAAATCCTATGTATTGTAATTTAATTATTCTAATTGCAAACGATATAATTAGAGTAAAACTTATTTAATTGATACAAAAGCGACAAATTGGTCAATTAACGCTATGAATAATAATATAAAGTAATACAAGGAAAATCAAATTGCTTGCATGGCGGAAAGACGTCTTGAAATAGAACGAAACAGACGTTACTTGATTGTACTGTTTTTAACGTAAAAATCTTTATTTTATATTAACTGCGTGAATTACAGTGAGGATTTACAATTTTTATGTATTTGCAAATTTCCGTATTAAAAATGGTGTTGTTTTTCATTTAAAACCAGTGCTATAACCACTGACTTTCAAATTAAATGAAAAAGGTATATAGGAAGCATAAATTCTAAATCATAGACAATGTCAAATACATCTTGGGCAATGTCTATGTTCTAAATTTAAAAGAAACAAACCTTCCTTTTCTGCTAAAAATTTCAGGACCAATAAATTATTTTTATTAAAAGGTCACGAAAGGTCACGAAACCTTTTTACATGGTCCAGATATGGGAGCTAGAAGAAGAAGAAAAAATGATGGTGAAATTAAATGAGGCATTATGGAAAGAAGTGAAATATTTATATAATAATAATAATAATAGCTACCCTGTTTTGTTTATATATACAGTATATGATTATATATATATATATATATATAATATATATATATATATATATATATATATATATATATATATATATATATATATATATATATATATATATATATATATATTTAATAATGTTTTAATTTAATTGTGCAAAAAAAAAAAAAAAAAAAAAGTGAACTCAACACCTTAATTTAAATCTCAATATGGTGTAATTTCTTAAAATATTTATTTTGTTGAAGATTTTTCAATTCTGAATATTAATTATTGCATATTTTTGTGTTAGTGAGTGTACCAATGAATGTAAGACGTCATTTCTCGGTATTTCCGACTTGATATTGACGCGACACTTGCTCTTCCCTCTCATACGTGTACACTTTCTGTCTTTATAGACTCAACACTACGTCTCATATACATGTGCATTTTTATAACAATTCTTTATTCATTTCTTTCATCCTATCAACGCAGTCATAACACAATTAAAATGCAATAATCGGCAAACCTAATAAGGTTATTGCCTCTAAATGAGATAATTTAGATATCATGATTGTCAATAAAATATTTACAAGCATAGGTATACAATGACAGCTAATAATCACATTACAAAAAATTTGTAAAATTTGTATTTAAAATAAGTCTTCATTCATAAATACATCAATGGAGCTTATCGGTTTAGTCCGCGGGGGAAGCTAAGGGTCCCCTAATTTAACATTACGCTTATGGGGAAAAACACTTTTTTTTTCTTTCTTCTTCATCATCATGTTCTTCTTCTTCTTTTTTTCTTTTTTTTTTTTTCTTTTTTTTTTTCTTCTTCTTCTTCTTTTTTGAGATTTTTGAGAAAACTACTCCACCGAATCCGGAGAAATTTGAATGAGAAATACTATAATCATACTTTAACATGTTTTAAGCCATAGAAATTTTTTGAGAATTTTTTTAAACCCTCTATTGTCTTAAACGAGAATAAATGCAAAATCAACGTGATGGTGTCTAATTCATGGATATTAAGGTATGGTAATTATCAGTCTAGTATTCTAAATGATAAAAAAGTAAGTTGACAAGGGCTTTAACATAGGAATACTTTAAGTTCTCTTTTAAATAAAATTAAATTTGTAAACAATTTATATAATATTCATAAAGTATTTTGAAATAAGAGATTTGTATTAAATTGTATAACTGCACTGGACTGTAAAATGGGTGGGTTAACATGAGAGGTTGTACGCTTGATTTCGCCTAAAAAACAACTTGTTAATTACAATTTGTAATGGGCTGTTCACTATGACGCGTAAATTCACGTAACTTTTACGCAAGAATCCAAATAACATTGAGTGTCGTGTGTTCACGTAAGAGTTACGTGAATTGACACGTCATTGTGAACAGACCGTAAGGTGTAATCAGATTTTCTAATATTTTTATATTTCAATGTCTTTTTACATCTTAAATATTCTAGCATTTATAGTTTCTATTTATGTATTTTGTATCTTCCGTTACGTAAATGAGCTTTTGTTTATTTTTTGTATATTTTAAGTTTTCTAATTTATGAGCCCATCACGGTCAAATTGCTTAATATAATTGTATTATACGCAAAATTATACGCATCAAGTCAAATATGCTTAAGGTAATTATTTTTAACATATTCCGATCTTTTGCATAACAATTTGCATATAGCAAAATCTATAGCTTATTTTAAATAAATAAAATTTAAGTTTGGAATTTGCTATGCAGATTTTTTTTTTTTTTAATTATTTGTAAAAAAAAACTTTGACAATTTTACTAAAAAAAACTCAATCTACACTTTAAAATTGCTAGGAGTATCAGTCACACCTAATTTTAATATACCGATATAATTCTCTCTCTCTTATAATCACTATGATGATTCATTGTATAAGTGTTTGTTATTCCGTTATATTATTTTGCAATATAAGATAAATTTGTCATAAAATTTTTGGATTTAAATTTTACGACTAAAATTATAAACACCGCTCGCAGCTTCATTCTTTTTCTATACCTACACTGAGAAAACACTTTAGTAGGGACATTGCATTTTTTTTTTTTTTATGCAAAACAGTTATTACATTATGTTATGAGGATAATTGTGAATCTTATGAAGCACTCTGAGAATATAAAGTAGTAGCTACATGAAGAGAATTACCCGAGTTGAAATAACTCAATTGCAAACCAAACTCAAGTTTTTGAATTATCATAACTGAAAGTTGAGTTGGTTTCACTCAAGTTTCAGTTATATGACGATTCAAAAACTTGAGTTTGTTCGTACTTGAGTTATTTCAACTCGGGTAATTCTCTCCGTGTAGTATTTTAAGACTGATTCTCACTTATTGTCTCGAAACTTTCATGCGTATAAAATAATGCGTATAAAATCAAATTCTAATGCATAGGGAATACCTAAAATCATCCAAAATTCGATACTATGCAATTAAAATGTTGACTCAATACCAGTGAATATTTACTCACTATCAGTGCATGAGTATGGGTACTGTGTACTAGTGAAATGTGGTACAGAGTATACTCTAATGTTTACTCACTACCAATAGTACATGAGTACTGTCTACTAGTGAAATGTGGTAGAGAGTATACTCTAATGTTTACAGAGAACCCATGTATATTTTGTACTCATCATACTTACATCGACACTAGCCTCTACAAGATTAAATATTTATTAAAAATATTCTCAGTGTTTTGACGAAAAGTATTTCGTAGTTATTCTCTGAACATTTATTTTGTGCGTTTTGTGAGTAAACATTTGTTTTCTACGTGTAGCTATCCTAACGTTCGTCGGAAGTATAGAATTTTTTTTTTCTGCACAAATGTTCTCCCGGTGCAAAATGTATATAAAATTGTAATTAAAGAAATTATTAGTATTTTAAAAGCACGTGTAATTATTAAAACGTTTCCAAGCATGACAAAAGTATAATTAAACAACGATGAACATCAATAAACGTCGATATACAATATCCCATTTGAAATTGATTTTTTATATTGATTAACTTTCAGTTTTTTTTATATAACAAAAGATATGCAAAGTATACACTTTTTTTTATTTTAATATTGAAAAGCTTTTTTTGTTTTAAGTTTTTGTTAGTTGTGCAGCGTTGCCATGTTTAATTTTTACATACCTTCCAAGCTGTTCCAATTATTTGTGTTGGAATTTTAAGTTTATTAATTTCTTATTTTAATTTCAATGCGTGTGCGTATTTTTTTCTACTTAATTATTGATTGTTAAATATGTATAATTTACATATTTTGAGGTCAAAATCAGATAATATGCTGTATGTATAACAGTTAACAGTGCCGCGTAAAAAAAAAAAAAAAAAAAAATGCTGCATTGAAATTTTAATTTTGAAAGAGTGTTGCTAGAACTTCGATTTATTTTTCCCTTTTTTTTTTTTTTTTTTTTTTTTTTTCTGTTATCGGTACCCATTCCTCATTTAGCTTTAGTTCTTAGTTCCAATATAACAAATAATAACTTTATGCGTCAAACTTTTTTTATTCTTACTCTCTCTCTCTCTTATTTTTAGTTCAGTTTTTTTGTTATTTATCAATTAATTGTTAAGGCGTACTATTTTATTTTATGATAGATTATTTATAGATGTATTAAAAGCATTAGAAAATACAATTACTGAAATAGTATAAGTTTAATAAAACTGTATTATATTACATGAAATAACTCATGGATTGGATTATAATGCAGTATTGTATGTAATTATATAAAACATGGTTTTGGTTGTTTTATCTTTATGTTTATTTTGGGACAAATAATTTAAAGTTTCTAAAAGCCAAAAAAAAAGTACAAAACCACAAATATTAGCTATTTCTTTGAATATTTTTGTTCTTGTTAGGGTTAGGTGTAGAAGTGACCAGACGTGCAGTCAGACCTAATCCTTCTAGCCCTTTCAAAAAAAAAAAAAAAAACTTTTTAAATTTTAATTTAATTCATGAAATTGTAGTAGATTTCCACCACATCTCTCACATAATATGTACTTAAGGTATAAAATCTACTTCAATTTAATTTACATACATATAATGTATATGAATATCCTGTCTTGTTAATATATAACAATGATATCAAGTGTAATAACAAGCACTCGTCTTACTACGTCTTATACTACAGTATATAGTACCATCACCATGATGTGTACGATACTACACGTACATGTAGTACGTGTTAACTACATAATGTAATGTTGTATGTGTATACTTCATTGTATATACTTGTTAAAATAAATGTACACTTAGAAAAGGAATGTTTACTTCTTCACTAGAGTTGAGTTAGTATTGATTCAAAGTCAACGTACGAGTGTATTTTTACTAAATATATTTACATGCATAGAGACAACATGAAAATATTATCATTTACATCACAAAACACTTGATGGGACTTACATAAATAACATTAATTGGCCTCAAAACCCAACTGTAGTGCCGTAGAAGTGATCAGAAAATTTCGATTTATGTACATTTTCATACTTATAGTTTTTGCCTGTTTCTAACGTCATAAACAGAAATATTCACGCAAATTGCATACTTTACAGTTTTTGCACGCTCTCTTGTGGGGCCACATTTACATCCCGGTAAAAATTATCATCAGTTTTGTACATCCCATTTTGTGTTTGATGATTAAAAAGAACGTGTGGTTTCATGCCTTTAACACGTTACATAATGACTTTTTTTTTTCAGTGTTTATAATTTTTTTCAGTGTAGTTTCTATTTTTTTTTTAACAGTGGTTATACAAATTGACTATACTTATATATAATATTATTATAATTTGAGTATAGAAGCGTTCAAATGTATAAACTATAATAATGTTATTTTCCGTTATAATTTAAGTTCCGATCAATGATTCGACTTTTAGAGTTAGAGGAGAATTGTGTCTGTCTGTGAAGTAAGATTTGTTGTTGTTGGACTGGAGAATAATAATTGTAGCTTTACTAACATACAATACAATTGGTCAGCAGTATTATAGAAACAGTTTTATATAAGATATGATATTAGGCCAACTGTTACAATTTTTTTGTGTAATATCTATATGTTTACTTTATGCTTCGTTTACACCATTTTTTTTATATGATTTTGTAAATAAGAGTCATTAGGTAAAATATTTTTTATTTCGTTTGTGAAATATGAGAGTTTTTGTTAATTAAGCAACATTCGCTTTTTTTTTTTTTTTTTTTTTTTTTTAAGGAGTTAGTTAGGTTATTTAGACCAAGATAAAGCTAGTTTTTTGCCTTAAAAAACTCCACTAAAATTCTAAATTTTTTTAAGAATGATAATTGCTTAGTTCTTTAGTGCTCTGCTTTAGTGCTCTGCCAAATTTTACAAAAAAAAATACCTGGGTGCTTCGTTCGTACGTTCGTAATCTTAAAAAACGGTGACAAAATAAATTTTTTATTTAATTGATTATGTTACTCTTAATTAAGCTATAATTAAAACATTATTAGAAAGGATAAATATATGAATCTACAATAAATACATCATTATTCTTCAACAATGATTCATTTTTACGATATAATTTATGCATAATAAATCTAACTAATTATTAATTAATAATTTACTACCTATTATTATTAGTAGTAATAGTATAGTACGTAATTTTTTTCCCGTGTAGCAAACTATAGGGTCTATGCATTCATGTTAAAGTCGACGCCGTGTTGGATAACTCAATAACATGGGTGGCATAGGAAAATTAATCATTTTGCCAGCTTAAAACCACTATGCAATATTTTTTAGTGCATTGATGCTGTAAATATGTTGAATTAGTATCTCAAGTATGTGAGAAAAATAACAAATAGCAAAAAATTAAGTGATTTTCCAAAGAAAATGGGCTTAAATGAAGTTTGTCCTATGCTGAGCAATATGTTATGCTCTACTCCAGTATGGCCTCCAAGCGCAATAAATATGACGTCATTCGCATACACCCTATACACTATACGATATTTAAAACTTACTTGAAGTATAAAGATGGAAATGTTGCTCGTAACTTTTGTGATGGTAATCTTTGTGCTTAGACGATCAAGTATAATGCAGTTATTCAGCTTTAAACTTCAAGTCAAATGTAAATAATTTAACTTGTAGCATCAATTCTTGAGTCAGTAAATAACAGTCTATAATAAAGTCTAAGAAAATGAAATTATATTCCGTCGACTGGCAGTTTTTTAATCGTCTCATTAACACTGAAAAGAAAAAAAAAACTTTTTTTTTTTTTTTTTTTTTTTTTTGGGAATTGCTTTTTTTTTTTTTTTTTATAAGTATAAAATTTGCATTGCATTAACTTCTTAAGTATCAAACTTAAAATCAAACAAAATTTTGAGTTTATCCGATCACCATAGGTAGAGAAAAAAGAAGTTGCATTGAATGTTGCAACTATCGGTATATATAGGCAATATGATAACAACTAAATTGATAGGAGAGGGAAAAAAACGGTATGCCATTCATATTATGTATTGATTATATTTGCTTACTTTTTGTTATAGTTTTACAAAATATCTAATTTTCCTAAATACAATACATATGACCGAAACATAATTGTTGCCAGGTACCAATTGTTGGCAGTTTTGGTAAAACTTAATAAAAATTATTATCTCTTCAACCAATAACGCTAGAGACGTGAAACTTGAAATTTTGAATATACTTAGGGTATAAGATTGGACTCAGTGGTGGCAACAAAAATGTTCTTTATTTTCTTAAAGTGCCAGCAATGAAGCTTATTGGGTATAGCGTGGGGAGACGCGGGGAAAGCTAAGGGTCCCCTAATTTAACATTACGCTTATAGGGAAAAATACTTTTTTTTTTTTTTTTTTGACGATTTTTGAGAAAACTACTCCACCGATGTCAAAGAAATTTAAATAAGAAATACTTTAACGTGTTTTAAGCCATAGAAATTTTTTAAGATAACCCCCCTTTTCCATTGAAATAACCCTTAAAAAGCCATTAACATGCCAAGTAACAACTGGGTCTCTTTACCATACAGTAATTTTTAGTTCGTATTAAAAAGTATTAACCTATAAATTATACATGTTAAAAATGAAAGTATTATAATAATAATTAAAACTCATATATACACAAAGTAATTCTTATATACATTATAATACAAGTCATATTCCAAGAAGAAATATAATGAGACAACAACAAAAAAAGTGATTACATTTTATATACAGTTATCCACTTTCCCCCGTATAATAAACATTGTGGATTATGTATGGTAGTATAGCGTTGCCAAGGCATGGTCGGGTATTAGCATAAAGACGGCTTGACTTGCATTTGCCTGCTTAGTGCACGGTGCTAATGGTAAATATATAATTAGTCACCGTGCCTTGCTGACGATGTTGGTGTATTGTTGTCACGTTACAGATCATAAAGAGATTACAATGGAACGTTTGTTAAGCCGCTATTGAAATAACTTGTCATGAACAGTGAGTGGGTTAAGTGGAAATCTAAATGGCTTTATATTAAACCTCTAAATTATTCGACTTTTTTTTTTTCAGGCAGGACTAAAAAATATTTTAAATTTTTTTTTTTTTTTTTTTTTTTTTTTTTGAAACCCGGTTTCAGCTTGAAATCGAGTTGGAATAATGAGCTTTATGGTTAGCTCGATATTTGAGCCGAATTTTGAAAACGAGCTCTTGAGCCTATATGAAGATAAAACTCGTTTTTCATTATAAGCAAAAAAAAAAAAAAAGTTTTAAGAGACTAACTTTTTAATTTAAAAAAATATTGAAAATAATTTATTTTTCATTATTATAGAGAATAAAAATATACATATATTAATTTATCAAAAAAAAAAATCCGCTTACTAAACGTGATACAGGCATATTTAAACGTGTTTTTAGCCTTTTTATTTATTATTATTTTAATTTTCATTTCCAGTAAAAAGCATTGCAATCACCATGATGACAAAAAGTTGAGCTATGGTTACATTCATATATAAAAGTCGACGCCATATGAGAGCATTATAAATAACAAGGGCTGGTACAGAAAAATGACACATTTTGACAGTTTAAAAATTAACACGAAAGCCAAAAACCTTTCAGTTTAAAAATACTTGGCAATATTTTTGAGAGCATTGATTCAATTAGGTTTTCAATTATTCGAGAAAAATAATAATAATAAAAAAAGTAATTTTCTAAAGAAAACAAAAGTTTTCCTTATCTGAACAATATTATTCTTTGCTCCAGTATGGTGTATGGAAGCACATGACGTCATACGGATACAACCTATAGTTAACTTTATATTTATCTTTGTATCCAGTACAATATTCTCAAGTACAGTAATATAATATATAACAAACAACAGTCATACATCAAGTGGTAGTGACATGTGTGAACATGTTCAAGGTTGTATAGATACCACAAGCGAAGAGGGGTCAATATATTTGATGTGCACCATTACGTTGAACATGATGAGGGTTGGTGTTATCTCTTCCCTCTTGTTATACATACATACGTACAGTACTTCCGTTATAGAAGATTGGATTGCACCATTCTAGTTCATATTGAGCAAAATATTCTACTTTGATCTTAGAAAGGCATTCATTGATCAAGTTGTATTAGTCTTATGCAATCGATGTTATCGGTGATAACAGACAAATATTTATTTATTTATCTATAATGAGTAACTGAATAGCAAAAACTATTTATAAATGATGCGAATTAATTTTATTGACATAAATGTAGCATAAATCAAACGTAAATTATTGTATCCTCATTTTCAATTTTTATAACATTAGATCTATGTATATTTGTATGTATATACTTGGATAAGGTCGTCATTTTTATGGTCTTAATTGTATTAATTATAATGGTGTGTTGTAATTAATTAACTTTATAATAATAATAATAAATTGCTCCATTTAAGAACATCTTAAATATATACGTAATTATACGCTTAAGTCTAGACGGAGAATAAATTTCTCGGATCTAATGTGTATTAGAGTATATTAGGTTATATAAAAAATTATATTACACTTTTCTTTTTTCTTTCTTTCTTTTCTTTTCTTTTTTTTATTTTTTTTTTCTTTCTTGTATATCTTTGAAATCAAATTAGAATTTTTTTTTTATAATTTTACGTTATATTATTTCTATAAATTTTTTTTATCAAAACGAGATTATTTTCAATCAATAATAATAATAACATCTACAAAAAAATTTATTGCCTTTGCCTGAGCTGTAAAAGTCGATGAAGTTTTATTGTTATATTTATAAAATACAGAAAGGAAGCACGCTTAAATGTAATTAAATTTTTTTACCTGTTTGAATCAATATTTTTTATATATTATTTATAACTTCCAAGTTTTTAAGTGACTTTTTGTTGTGCTAAATAAAACCATAACTTAATTTATGTATTTCAAATTTTGTGAAATTAAAGAAGTGTGTGCTGGTTGTGGTACTTAATTCATTATTGATTTATTGATACATGGTGGTTATACGTACGTTTCTTGTTAATTACGCTACCTACACACGTACAAAAGAACACGTAATAATTATAGGCTAGCTCAATGCAGCAACATATATGCATAACAATATTATTTATTTTATAAAGTGATTATATTACATAGCATAATAGTTACGATGTTTAGTATAATTATTGATGTCATTTCAAAATAACCACGTTTGACTATGTTTTAATTAGTGTAGAAATTATTCAATACCGCATAAATTACGTAATTTTTTTTTCCCGGTGACATGTGGAAAAAAGTACTTCCACTAATTTCCCATACAATTCAGCATTGCAGACCCATCCTCTGTTAGTCTCTCTCTCTCTCTCTCTCTCTCTCTCTCTCTCTCTCTCTCTCTCTCTCTCTCTCTCTCTCTCTCTCTCTCTCTTCTTGCCAAGATGAAGAAGATTTCAACGCGTTAAAAATAAAAAATAAGGATTGTATTAATTTGTCTAAAATTATTTATTTATGGACTAACTCCCGTACTAATTATTTCATGTTCTTGTATTTTATTGTAACAATATCGAAGATACTGTTGACTTTAACTGAAGAAGAGACTGTTTGTTTATGACCGCGAGTGGTAACCAAAACTTTAGCCGAAGTAGAGTACTCAATATAGTACAATATTTGTCGTTCACCCATTGGTTGATCATAATCAATAGTCAAAGAAAGATGATCGTCAGTGTTTATAATATTGAAAAATGAGGGCAATATAAAAATAATCGTAGGGTTGATTTTATTGCATGTTTTGATAGAGTATCGTCCTGAATCGATTGATGTGCGATTTTCTATTTTTTCGAGTTCAATATTTATTTTTAATTCATTTTTGAACCATCGATTCAGGATGATTTCTTCTTTCAAGAATATGAGTTTTTTTTAACGCTTTAGCACAATTATTTCCACATTCCCAACGCCCTCATACCTCTCTTATTTAATTTCTAAGTAATAACTCTATATGTGTACTTATATAGTTGCAAACGTGATGTCTAATCAATCTCCTTTGCTCGTGTTCCAGGTGGACGTGTATTAAACAACTATATCTCCCACTACGAGACCTTAGACTACGATGCCGAGGACATACATCGCAGTCACACACGAGCCAGGCGCTCGGTCACTCAGGACGCCGCGGTTCATCTACATTTCCGCGCACACAGTCGAGCCTTCAGTATCAGGTTAAAGAGAGACGTCTCAACGTTCTCTGATAAACTGGAGGTGCTAGGACCTACGGGCAAGCTGGAAAATGTCGATACATCACATATTTACAAGGGACACATAGTCGGTAAGTTAACAGATAGAAGACCTGTGTCATGCATTACATTTGTGCACAAGATAAGTAAGGTCTTTTATCCGAGAAACGGTGATTTTTTCCCCGGGTTACACCCATGATACATGATATCTATAACTGATTTTTATCTATGTTCCCTTATATTTAAATTGTCATTTTTTTATTTAACTAAAAACTGTTATATGAAATGCGTGATTATGTGTGATCCTAAATTCTACTATAATAGATGTTACCAATTTTTTTTTTTTTTTTTTTTTTAAGTAATAGTAGAGTTTCATGTCTCGTGCTTAAAATCCAATAAATTCTAGCCTAATTGGCTTGGTTATTTTAAGGTATACCTACACCCATTTCTCTTCATTTTTTTTGTTCTTTTTAATATAATATGTCATAGGTACAGTACATACTTTGTCATCAAAAATTAAATTCTTTGTCCTTACTGTAACGCAATAGAGTTTATATTTTGTGGCAGATTTATGTACCTGTAAAGGTATGGTTTAGGCAACTCGCTTTTTGACAGACTTTGAATTTTTTTCCTGCCACTCCTACTGTGGTATTTTGTATTAATATTTTTAAAGTACTTCAACTTGCACTTAATGAATAAAATGTTTTATCTAAAAATACTTATTAACTTATTATGACAGCAAAACTAATAATAAAAGAACATAAATACTATAATGATAAGTATTATATTCTGTACAATTTCCACTAATATGACATTGATTTCTTCGACAGGTGAGCCAGGTAGCCACGTATTTGGTTCCCTAAGTGAAGGTGTGTTCGAGGGGAAGATCGTGTCTCCTCATACTGGGGCTTACTATGTGGAGAAGGCACATAGGTACTTCCCCAATGTAACGTACGTCAGTCCTCCAGAGGTGACCTTTCACTCCGTCATCTACCACGATAGAGATGTCAATGATCCTTATCAACATCGGAGGCATGGTGAGTACTACACATGATTCTGTAGTCACTGTGCACGGACAAAAATACGTAATAATTATGCTAGCTACTTTTGAACACAATTTGTGCAATATACTATACTACAGTCAACCGGGGTAAAATTGAAACTCCAATCATGTGCTAGCTTTCACTTTTCCCTATCTCGCTAGACACAGAGCACTTTGAAAGCAGCTCTGTGATTGGCTTTCAATTTCACCCTGCACTTTCAAATTCACCCCGGTTGGCTGTATACTAAATTTATACTATACTTCATAATAACTTAAAAAACTTAATTATTTATGTTCTTATTAAGCATCATTTATGCTATATTGACATAAATGCAGCATAAATTCATTTCCGTGTGGTAAAAAAAATAATAATATCTCGGAAATATTGCTAAGTATTTTTAAAATAGCAAAATGTCTCATTTTCCCATACGAACCCATGTTATTTAGTGCTCACATTTGGTGTCGATTTTTATATCAATGCTCAAGCTGAAACACCATTATATTTTTTATTGATTTTGAAACTGAATTCCAAACTGTTGTACGATGTTCCAAAGCTCCATGTTGACATGTTTCTTGTGTTTGATGGACAGGTCACGTAGGGGGCTGTGGTATTACTGAAGACGTGAGCCAATGGATGGACAGAATACAAAACTCTGCAGTCGAAGAAGATGAGGAACCTCCGCAGTTTAAACCTAAGAAACCTGCAGGACATCGGCCCAAGAGGGTAAGTTATGCATTTTATTATTACAATTATACCTAAACAATAAAACAAAATGTAAGTTGTTGTAAACCGCAAACATAATACAGAAGTTGATCCAGTGTGGCTACAGAGGGTTTAAGGAATTTATTTGTATGTATGAATGGATCCTGCTCATAATTTATCAATTAAGATACTTTTTTTTTCTTTTAACTCAATATTTCAGTAACTAATTGAGGTAAAATTGTTGTTATGTTACAGAGTATCTTAGATGAAGACACGAGCCCTCAGTATAAATACTCCCGTCAAGCCAATGAGGAAGCCACCAGCGGTGGACGTAACAAACGTGCAGCACGACCCAAGGAAGAAAACAGAAACACGTGCTCACTTTTCATTCAAACTGATCCTTTGATTTGGAGACATGTGGCTGAGCAGGTACAGAAAGAGAAATCTGGTAGATCAAAGAATAATATGGTAAATAAATAACGTCATATGTGACAAACTAACATTGCAATTATAAAGCTAGTTAGTTAGTTCTGGGAATTAAAAAATCGACTTTACGATATGATTGATTAATAAAAATAAGATAGGTGACACATACATCGATAAAAAAAAAGGGGGAGGGGAGATCAAGATTTTTTTTCTTTCTCCCTTTTTTTTTTCCTGCATATTATCAAGTATCCTGAATCAATTGATGTGTGATTTTTGGGTTCATTGATTTTTTTTTTTTTTAATTAATTTTTGAAAATTGTGATACAATGTCACTGTCAGCAACTTTTTGCATGAGTGTTCACGCAAAAAATACTGATCGTGACGTCATATCGTGATTTTCAAATATTAATTAAAACTGCTTAATGAACCTAAAAATTACAAAATCTTTCCCAAATAAATTTTTATTTTTCTTATTATAGTAATGTGACACCACAATTGCGGCTAACTTATAATTTTAATGCCACGTACAAATTACCCGTTAAATTAACCCGTACGATAATTTAAACTACTTTTTCAAGGGAATAACTCTCAAACAAGAGTTTCGGGACGTGTATTTATTTCTTGGATTAGGAAGATTTTGAGTGGTAGGAATTAGGGCTATCAATATCTCAAGTTGATCATATGTCGATTTTCCATGTTATTTCTTATCTCACACTAAACTTTTAAATTTCACGCCCATTATCTTCTATCAGGGCAACTTGTAGACAATAGACAATTCATGTGTTCTCCTACTTAGACTTAATTTTTTAAAACCTAGGGTTAAAAACTCTTGAAGTCAATAGTAAACATTTCTAGGGTTTTATACTATGATATAAATCAGGGGTGTCAAACACGCGGCCCCCCGCGAGGTCATTTTGTGTGGCCCGCGGAACCTTCGATTAAAAAAAAAATGAAATTAAATAAAAATATAATATAAAGAAAAAAAAATTAAAAATATATAATTACAGTTTTTGTCCCCCCTTTTCATAGTTTTAATATTAAAAATGTTAATATTTTCATTAAACGTATATTATTTGCGAAAAAAACAATAGCCACGCGCCCTCTTTGAAAAAAAATTACCTCCAGCGGGGCTCTTTCCACCCCTTGAAAGTCTGCAGCCCGCAAATGATTTCTAAGGTTTATTTTGGCCCGGCATGCAAAATGAGTTTGACACCCCTGGTATAAATAATACTAGAAAATGTATTTGTACACATTTTAAATTACAGCATTTATAAAATACAAATTGTGAAATTTAAAATTTATAATTCTTATAGCATTTATATCATGTCACTAATGTCTCGTCTGAACTTGTTACGTAGATAGCAAGTGTACTATGTACTAATGTAGATGGGACTCTTACTTCTATCATGACAAACTGAGATGAACCATATTGACATGGTACTGACGATAGTTACTAACTCTACTTCAACCCCTAAATAACAGAATTGTGTTTAATTAAACATGAACTTTGCAGACTAATAATGATCCTGAGAAAATAAGAGAGGAGATCTTGTCGTTGATTGCTCATCACGTCACGGCCGTTAACTATATTTATAGAGATACCAAGTTTGATGGACGGATTGAGCATAGAAATATCAAGTTTGAAGTACAGAGAATTAAGGTATGTACACTTACTAGTATGAAAAAATTTATTAAATATAAACTACAGTGTATATTGATGCCTCCGCGTCAAAAGCGAGCTTCTACACTTTCCAGATTTCCAAAAAAACGACTATCTACACTTTCCGAGCAGCGCTGTAACTCGACCAGCGGCCATAAGCTTAACATTGCAGATGCTAGGCGGCGGAAAATGTAGATAGTCGTTTGGTCGGAAATCAGGAAAGTGTAGATGCTCACTTTTGATGCGAAGGCATCTATTTTAATGTTTTTCTTAGTAGTATATTGATGGTTTTGTGGCTAAACTGCACTTGTACTTTTAGTGGTTTTGTTAACTTTCACCCAGCTAAATTTATAAGGACAGCTATAGAAACGCAAATCTAGACGTAAACCAAAAATAACCTAAAAAGTCTTGTACAGTATTACTGCTTTTGAATGTAGGAGATTGGAAATAAACCATTTTTGAATCTACATTTAATGCAACATTTCTACACCAATGTGGAAGCTATTTATAGCTGTTGTTGTAATAATGTTGATGTGTGTTTGTATGTCTATTGCCATAAAAGTAGATGCATGAAAGTTAATAAACCTGCCAACAGTAGAAGTGGTTCAAGCCGAGGCCACAAACTGTTGTTGGCTAAAATAGGCAGCGCCCACAAAACTGACCAATCGGAGAGCTTAAAATCAAGCTTAGTTTTAATTGTGGTCAGCACTTTAGCAGCAACAGCATCATTATGTTCATTTTTATGTTCTCTCTCTTTCTTTCTTTCTCTCTCTCTCTCTCTCTCTCTCTCTCTCTCTCTCTCTCTCTCTCCATAAATAATTACACTATATAATATATTTATAATGCTATACAGCATAATTATAATTCAATATAGCATTAATTTAGCTGTTCTCAAGCTAGCATATTTATATTTACCCTGGTGTGATATTTCTGTCAATATTTCAGATTGATGACGACATTCCGTGCAGACCAAACAACCTGGGTGAGAACAACCCCTTCTGCATGGAGAACATTGACGTGAGCAACTTCCTCAACTTGCACTCTCTGGGCAACCACGAGGACTTCTGTCTTGCCTACGTCTTCACGTACAGGGACTTCACTGGAGGCACGCTGGGACTGGCGTGGGTCGCTTCTGCTTCAGGTAACTTCATAACTCAAGTCTAGTGTTGTTGGCAGTACAGTACTTGCTAATAGTGATGTTTGTAAACCATGTTTTTTGTGCCCAAACAAAAAAAAAACAAAAAAAAATGAAGATCGCCCAATGCTTTTTAAAATGTATAATGTTAACTGTATAATTTTATTTGTGATATTATTGTACTTTATTGATAAGAATCTATGTATTAAGTTTGACGTGATCATGCATTTATGCCACTGATTGTTACAAAAAAATAAAAGCTTTTTTTTTTTTTTGAGCAAGGGAGCAGGGATTACAAACATCATTAATATTTCACAACATTTTATGCTGTACTGAAATAGTAGATGTATCGTATGTAATGTTTTACTAATTTTTAACATAAAAAAAGTTTCTAATTTGACTTAAAAGTGGGCTCTAAAATTTGAATTTTTACATATACACAGGACTATGTTAATAAATCCAGCGCATGTTTTTCTCATAAGAATGACATGGCAAATGTAGTGCGAGTTTTTGACTGATAAAATATATTACCACCGTCCTCTGGATGAAAGTTTCCTAGCCATTTGCATGAGCAACCCTGCAACCACACTATGCTATCTTTATGAGAAAACGTAGTGGGCTCCTCAGCCTTGTGGGGAAACTTTTGTCCAGAGATTTACATGTTATTTTCAAAGTGGGATATTTAAAAAAAAATTGATTGTGTTTTCATAACTAAACTTTTAAGTAGCTTTTAATTTCACTTTTAAGTCTGTCTTATATTTTACACTGTTCAATTTGCAATATACAGTATCAGCCAGTTACCTTACATGTTTCATTTACTTTGATATAAAGTATGCTACGCATCATTTTGGTACTTCTACAAAATTCAAACACACACACCAACATGTGTTTTCTCCGCGCTCCTTACTATTGAAACATTTATATTAATTGCCACACCTGATATTGGTATACCTGAGTATGCTAAGTCTATTACAATGTTTCAATAGTAGGCATGGCAAAAATTGCAGATATTTCAATAGTGAGGAGCTCAGAAAATACACATATTTCAATAGTGTGCGCACAAAATTTAGTAGAAGTAACAAAATGCTGCATAGCCCTTGATATATATATACACACTGGCCAAATCAAGGTCGTTCCCGCCAAAAGCTGTATACGCAGTGCTAAACCAATCAGAGAGCGTGTTATAAACCTACTAGCCAATCACAGTTGACTTTACATTGTTAATTACACTGTATCCGCTCGAAGTAGTTTTGGGAGAAATGTATGTTGTACCAGGGTCGGACATTTAAACTTGCTGCTGTTTTGTGCACCTCAAACTTGATGTATAAACTATATTATTACGTCATATTCACGTGCATCACGAGGTGTGCTTGGCTTGCTCACTAAAGCAGCTCACGTTGATAGATAACGCTACACCTGAGCGTGCACCAAAATATGTGAATATAATGAAACAACATAAAATTTGAGGCACATAAAATAGCAACATGTTTAAATGGTTACCTTTCATTTGTCTGAAACTGTACTAGCACATCACAAATACCATGATATGATATTTCAGGTGCATCCGGTGGTATATGTGAGAAGTACAAGACGTACACTGAGACTGTGGGAGGGATGTACCAGAGCACCAAGCGCAGTCTCAACACTGGTATCATCACGTTCGTCAACTACAATAGTAGAGTACCACCCAAGGTGTCACAGCTCACACTGGCTCATGAGATTGGACACAACTTTGGATCTCCTGTAAGTGTTCTAACATATAAGTGCCTTATAACTTATAACAGTACAATATAATACTATACATACTTATCATTAAGCTTTATATTCTTTATAAGATAAGATTTTCATTTTGACCAAGTGATTAACCTCCATAACTTTCTATCCTGACCTGACACACCTCCCTAAAGCAAACTATATTAACAGTTTCCCCTACAGGCAAGATAGAGATAGATCCATACAAAGTAATCTTACAAAGCAACAGATCAACAAAATTAAAGTTTCTTCCATAACAATAAGAAGCGGCAATACCTGTTAATGTAATTTTGGCCACCAAAAGTGACAAAAGAGCGTGAGACGGCTCTGAAGTTACGTGAAGCGGAGTTTATAAGGGGGTGTGATAAACTTTGATTAAATTTTTAAATTAAAAGGAAGAGGCGCATCAGCTCCAAACGACATAGAAAGAGTTATTTTCATAAATAGTAGTACTAAATAGTGGATTAAACACAACTTCAAAAAATTTAGTGTCTGTGGCCCTTTAAGATCATTTCATCAATTGAAAATAATTTGTCAATCTTGCTTGCAGGAGAAGCCGTGAATATAGTTTACTTTACACCTCTCTTGCTTCATTTATAATCATAATTTGCTTCTTCCATTTTGTTTTGCACCTCATACTACAAACTTTGTTTTCCCCTTCCAGACACTTTTTAATTATTTCAGACAATGATGTTTTTATATACTGTATCCTAAGTACTTAAATTAACTTGTGATAATTGACTACTCTGATTGATTGATTTGTTCAGCACGACTACCCCCCTGAGTGTCGACCAGGTGGAGAGAAGGGTAACTTCATCATGTTTGCCTCGGCCACGAGTGGTGATCGTCCTAACAACAGCAAGTTCTCCACATGTAGTGTGGGTAACATTAGCAACGTGCTCGACGCAATTGAGGACAGCAAGAAGAGAAACTGCTTCACAGGTAAGATAGCCATCCTCATTGAAAACTCGTTTAATAAACAATTTTAAAAAATATATTTTTTTTTCCCATTTTTTTTATATAACACACATACTGATTTACTTCAATAGTAGAAGAGAGCTTGCATTAGTAGCATTCATAATTGATTTTGCATTGTAAAAATATTTGAGGGTTTACTACTGATGATGAGAGACACTGAACTTATTAATTTGTGATGATTGAATGTGTCCTGCAGTGCTGAAGTAGTTACTCGCTTGTTCTATTTGTACCCCTATATAAACTTAAATACAAGTCTTGCAAATGTAGGTTTAGTTAGAAAATAAACTGAGAGGCCAACAATATTAACAAAATGCTAGCAGATAACTTTGCATTACTGTCTTGATTTAACATGCTTTCTTATGAAGAAAGCAGGGATGCCTTCTATGAGAGAGGAAATATTATAACGCATGTCAAAATTTAAAAATAATAATAATAAATGAACTTTCGTACTTCAAATTCAAAATTTTTATAAAAGTATTTTGGTGGCTGAATTCCAGTTTGCCAGCATTCAGCGGGCAATGCCGTGTTTGCTAAGCTCTTTCTCTCTCTCCCATGCAAGAGGTCCCTATCAATTAACAGCTCATCAATATTCCACTCACCAATTTTTCAAATCTATCTATATGTGTTATTATTTTTTCTCTCTCTGTCTCTCTCATTCCTTGTCAATTAATTGATCTCAACGTATTTTTGTACTTTCAAAACTTTATATACATGTGAAAGATGAAATCAGGTTGTGATGCTAAGTGAAGTAAATGTAGATAGATATTATGTAACTAATAAACTGTGTGATATTTCAGCTTCTGAAGGTGCTTTCTGTGGCAACAAGATCGTGGAGGCCGGAGAAGAGTGTGACTGTGGGTTCAACGACGAGGAGTGCAAGGACCATTGCTGTTACCCTCGTGTGGTCTCTGAGCTGGACAGACTGAAGAACACCAGTGCCAGGGGATGTCACAGGAGATACAACACTGAGTGTTCACCTAGTCAAGGTAAATATTGCCATAGTAGCACTTGATGAGGAAGACCAAGAAAGAAAAAAAAAGTGATTTGATTTAATACAGTATTCTAAACGAAGACATTATCCTAAACCAATTGATACACTAATTTCCAATATTTGAGTTCATTAAGTATTTTTAATTTATCTTAAAAAATCAAAAAATGATGTCACGGTCGGTAACTTATGCATTACAGACAGTGACATCATTTCGGGATTTTCAAAAATTAATTAAAAATGCTTAATGAATTCAAAAATTAGAAATTTGCATATCTATTGATTCAGAACGATGTCCTCGTTTAGAATACAGTATGCAATAAAATTACCCCTTATAATTGTTTTAGTCTTGCTCATTAGCATAAAGTACAGCTGTGGCCACTAGTTTGAGAACGATTTGTATAGGCAACCACACTATTATATCTTTATGAGAAAACACTGTGGCTGCCGCTGCCCCATTCTCAAACTAGTGGCCAGAACTGTACCATAGGATCTTACCTGAGCTTAACCAGGTAACCATAAGTTGTCCAGTGGTACAGTTAGTAGAGTAGTAAATAGCTACATACATTACATACTGAAGTGCTAACTCTAATTGTGACGTTGATATGTACAGGTCCATGCTGCTCCAGTGACAGATGTCGCTTCGTACCTGTCACGTTCAGACAACAATGTAGGTCAGAATCAGACTGTGCGTACAGCTCGACATGTAACGGAAGATCTCCAGAGTGTCCCAACCCTGCACCTAAAGAAAATAAGACCAGGTGTAATGAGGGAACTCAGGTAAAGTTCTTTCAAAACAATGTTACACGTGTGAAATGTGGGGTAACATAATGTTGTCATGAGATAACTAGAAGGACCCACTAACAACTTGTATATCGTCATGTGCATATAGGAATCTAGTATTTTTACTTTCCCTGCACCATGACGATGTTAAATTTTATCTTAGTTTATTCTGCAATCACAAAATATACATCACTATATATCGTCTCTGTGGCGTCAAAATGTTTCAAGTGAAATTATCATGAGCGCGCCAAACGTTCCATCTGACACAGTAAACCCTATGTAGATGGAACGTTTGACGAGATCGTGATAATTTCACTTAATACATTTTGATGCGATACAGACAATATATTAAATTCACCCAAACTTAAAATTGTTTTGAGAACTGTCCTTTAAAATTGATACAAGGTACTCCTTATTATATCGCTAATGATTTTATTTACAATGAAGCATCGCGTTTAGTATATAAATGTTAAAATAATAAAGTACAATGAAATGAAATAGTACGTAGAATAATTAGAGCATGTTTAATTGAAAGTTAATAAAGTGTGAAGATTCTCTAATTTATAGATTGTTGAGATTTGTGTTTCATTAACATTCAATTTAATTTGCTCTAATCATTCTACATTCTACACCCTATTTTCTTTCATTGTACTTATAATGATTTAAGTTAGTTAATTTAAGTTATAATTTTTTCCTTAAAATGATAGTTATTTCAAACTAATGTTTTTCTTACCGTGTAATGTTACATTGCAGTTATGTATCAACGGTGACTGCACTGGCTCAATCTGCCTGGAGTGGAACATGACCGAATGTTTCCTGACGTCGCACCTCATCGCTAACATAGACAAACGCAAGCTGTGTGAGCTGGCGTGTCAGAATGGTTCTAACCCAGAGTCATGTCGCTCCACTAGTGACTTTGCTCACCTTGTTGGTCTGCCACCTGGGGGCATCAGTCTCAGACCTGGATCTCCTTGTGATAACTTCCAGGTAAGTGTCTGGACAACTCTTTTTTTTTTTTTTTTTTTTTTTTTTTTTTTTCTTGTTCCTTAATTTAGAACTCAAATTATTTTTGTATTATTTTGCCATGACTTATGTAAAAACAACAATTGCTGGTCATGTAATAATAACCTTATTAAGGCATTGTGAGGGCATGACAGCCCTATTTTTACAAAACCTTGACCATAATCATGATGTAAAAAAAATATATATAAGCATAAATACAATCAATTTAAGGAAAAAACCAACGCGGTTAGGATCAATAATGAAAAAAAGGAGAGAATTACCAGCAAAAGCCTTACCACAGTAGAAGTTCTATGGAGAGGTTGAAGTCTCGCTTGGCAAAAAGTTCATTTCATAACTGAGAACTTCTGCTAACATAACCATAAATATGTACTTTGAATCTATAGGTAGAGACAGTGGTAAAAATATCGCGTTTTTATTGTGACAGCAATAGTAAACTAGCTATCGGATTGGCTAGTGGGTTCCCTCAAGCCAATCAGAGAGCTAGTTTACTATCGCTGTCACTATAAAAACGCGATATTTTTACCATTGTCTCTACCTTATATTGAACATTATTTGATAGCATAGACACAGGCTTGGACTAGCCATAAGAGCAAGTCTGTGTTAGCGGGCATGCCCCCCCCCCTCCTGTTTGGAGGCCCCTAAGGCCCAAAAGGGGGCATAACTCCTTTTGCAGACAAGGCCCCTTGAGTGCCAGTCCGAAACTGCATATAAACATTAATACCATAGAAATTGCTATTAATTAATGTATTAAGAAGAAGATGAAAAATAATAGATAATGTGATGTGGTGTTTGTTGAAATGTGACACATGTGTAACTTTGATGTTTCAGGGCTACTGTGATGTGTTCTTCAAATGTCGAGCTGTGGATGCTGAGGGTCCTCTCGCAAGACTTAAGAATCTTCTCTTCAACAAAGAAACTTTGCTCTCTGTAGCTCAGTGGGTAACTGTAAGTATTTTCACCTTTCACTATAACAGAAAGTCAAATTGTTAGAATATTTTCTCTCTTGTACAAAATGTGGCCACTATCGCCCATTCTCAAAAAATTTCAAATGTATCGGTGTATTATTGCTTTTCTATCAAATCTTTCTATCAATCCAGTTACATTAGGATAGTGTTTTTGTAAGTAGACTTTAATAGAAAAGGAGTATGTGCATGAGCTTTTAGGGACTAGAATTTCAAACTCCAGTTATTGTAAATTTTGTATGTTGTTGTTGTTGTTTTAGCTTCAAGTACTATTAAGGGAGTAAAGTACTAACCTTATATCTAAAAAAGTAGAAGTGTTTTGGGTCTAAATTTGGTGTCATTGTGTAGGTAAGGGTCACACCTAGCTGTGATAAAAATTTCATGATGTTTGACCATCCCGAAAAAAAGAAAAAAATTACTGAAATTAACATTGGGTCTTAAGGGCTTCAAATTTAAAAAAATCATATAAAATTAATTTGCATGGTGACCCCCTAAAATTTTTATCAATTTGAAATTGTCTCAAGCTGAAGTATCATTGTGCAAAATTTCAGAATTGTTTGACGAGAAAAGTTTGAGTCTAATGACCGACGTCGGTCCCCTACTCCCTTAATGCTGTTCATAAACCATGCTTCTAAAATGATAACCAACTTTGGTTATTCAAATGCAATGCACATTTTTTATAGCAAGAAAACAGGGTTTACGAACTACACTATTGCATACAAGAGAAAAAATAACTGCTCTAGTCGTGTTATTATTATTATTTTTTTTATAGGTCTATTATAATATGATTTTTTTTCTCGTTAAACTGGATTAATTTACTTATAAATTGGTATGTTTCAGGAATACTGGTGGGCTGTGCTACTAATGGGCATTGCCTTCATCATAGTGATGGGTATTTTTATCAAGTGTTGTGCAGTCCACACTCCTTCGTCTAATCCTAAGAAAGCCCCTGCACAGAGGCTGAGTGAGACTTTACGTAGACCAATGAACACTCTCAGGAGAATGGTAAGTGTTGTTGTATTGACGTAAGCAGTTGTAGTGTTAATTGCTTTAATCACAAGTTAAACATAATTGACAAATTATGTGAAGTTAATTTTGTATTTCTCACTGCATATTTGAACTCTACGTAATCTGTTGAGTCACCGTCTTTTTTTTTTTTTTTTTTTTTTTTTTTTTTTTTTTTTTTTTTTTAGAAATATTCTAAAATATTGGTATATATTTTCTAGAATTTTTAAATTTAGTCAATGAAAAAAATTCAAAGTTCAAGAAAGTTCATCAAAAATTGGAACTAAAATTGTTGTTTGCTTAGTTTTTATGTGTTTGAATTTTGAATTAAAAAATATATAGATATTAATATATCGATCTTGTTGCGAAAAAAAGGCCTATCTCGTATTTTGTCAGGGGCAGCAAAAGGTCTGTCTCTAGCGTCATCTCCATCACGTGCGGGAAAGAGATAAGCCTTTTGCTTCCACTGACAAAAAACGAGATAGGCCTTTTGCTTCCCCTGACAAAATACGAGATAGACCTTTTTTTCGCAACAAGACCGATATGATGATGCAGGTAATTTGCTAAATTAAAAAATTACACTTTTTGATACAATAACTTCCAAAAAGGGACGTAAAGTGCTAGCAGACAACTTGTGTCTTGATCAAACATGCTTTCTTATGGGGGCTGCCAGTACTTTGTTAGTATTGTTGGGCTTTGAATTTGTTTGTTTCCTCAATAAACCCTCTTTTGCAAGTCTTCTATTGTGAGAGAATGAGGGAGGGAGGTGATTTTTATTATTTATAAACATTTCTAATGATAAAATAATGACACCAGCTTAAAATTGTGATTGTAATCCAAATATGCATTAAGAAATACAAAACTATTTTTACATAATTTTTCTCTCAATATTATACATGCATTTTAGATATAGCTTTTTAATTTTCTTTTTCTTTCTCACTTTTTAGATATAAACTTTACTATACTCTAGGAAACTTCTTTTCCTCTTTATTTTATGTACATAATTTTATTTATGATTTATATAATTTGTATATAGTAGTAAGCATTTCAATTAAAAAAAAAAATTAGTGTACTTGAGCTAATAGTGTCATTCATTTTTATAATAAAACGACAATAAATATCTCATTCTTCATTTGTTTTATTTTATTTTAATTTAAATATATAATAAATTAAATTTAAGAGGAAATTAGTGCAGGTCTTACCATAGTGAAGTTCAGTGGGTTGGTGAAAATTTTTGCTAGCATATTGGATAGCTTTGGTTTATAGGACTGATGAAGGCACATGCACATACCCTTGTAGTTTAGTGCCGAAAGCTATCCAATTTGTTATCTTTGTGCTAGTAACGTTGGTCACCAAACTGTGGGACTCTCTTTACTATGGTAAGATTGCTTTACTCGACTCTTGTTTTTTTCATTTTTTGTACCAAATTAGTTTCTTTTTTTTCTTTTTTTTCTTAGCAGAATATGGCATGTTCTGATGTAGAACTCTAAAAGTAATTTTAAAAATAATTAAGGTACATATTGGTGATAAAAATTGTGGAAAATTTTATTCATTACAAAAACACACAAAAAAACTTTATATTATACTGCGTAAGACCCAGAAAATTCAAAAATTGCATTGAAAGCAACCAAACTGGTAGGGTAAAGGAGCCAGTTTTTGGCACCCTAACTAGTTTTCAGCAGCCTACTTTAACATTTTTTTTTTTACCCTAGAAAAATTTAATTCCAAGAGCTGATGATTATTTGTGTCATACATATGAACCTCCTCTACCTCCTTGATTTTTCTCTACGCTCAGATGTGGGCGGTTTTCCCACAAAAAAATAAAGTGCCGAAAACTGGTCCCTTTACCATACTTTTTTTTTATTATAATTATTATTATTTTTACAAGTGGTACTATTATTTAACTGTACAAGGGACATTAATTTATCTTGAAATGTTTACGTAACTGCACTTGCTATTGTTTATTAGTATTAGAGTTAATTTATTTATTATATCAAAAAATTGAGGAAAAGAAAGTTTTCCTTCATTCCTGGAAAAAGATTTTTGGTGTGAAATTTCAAAAAAAAATGAACAAAGGTAAAATATATAAACTGTGTCCCCCTGCAAGCCAGTAACAATCAAATTCCTGAATGTAATTAATAACCTCTTTTTCAGCAGTTAATGTGTGATATTTAATTACTGTATTTCCTGAAGTTGGGGAATGAGTGTTTAAAAATGTTTAAAGTGTTTATGTCTATGAAAATGTTAAAATTTTGAACGATACCTTTTTTTTTTTTTTTTTTTTTCTTTAAGCATTTTGGAATTTACTAGAGTTTATCTCCCATTATTTTTTATTTTATTATACATGAAAAAAAATATATCGTCGTGGCCGCGCCCAAAGGGCGTACTTGCATTTCAAGGTCGTCTTACAAAAGGCGTACTTGCATTTTTGTCCAGTACAACAAAGGGCGTACTTGCACTCGGTTTTACATGTTAAGCATTGAAATTAGCCAAATGCAAGTATGCCCTTTACGTGAAAGTAGCCAAATGCAAGTACGCCCTTTGCGTAAAAGTAGCCAAATGCAAGTACGCCCTTTGGGCGCGGCAACGACGATATATAAATTTGAAAGAAAAGGATAGTAGGAAACCAGCAGGGGCCGTGAAGAGAGTCCCATAGTGTGGGGAAAATCTTGCTAGCACAGATATAAAATAATAAAAATAATAATAACTCATATATGGATAGCTTTCTGTGCAGTGGAGTGTTATGCCTTCCTCAGTCCTTGACCTTACAGACTTAAACACTTAGACACCTTGAACAAAAAAGTTGTGTAATATCCTAACAAACCTGAAAATCAATGTTGATTTGGCCGGAGTCATTCACAAAATGCCACTGGCGGTCACTGACATCACAGCTCGCCCGGTTAACGTGGTTTTTGTAGGTTTGTTAGGATATTACACAACTTTTTTGTTCACGGTGTTCTACACCTTTACATTAACATTTACAGTTTCTCTTTGAGTCTGTAAGGACTGACAAGGGCACTCTCTCTCTCTCTCTCTCTCTCTCTCTCTCTCTCTCTCTCTCTCTCTCTCTCTCTCTCTCTCTCTCTCTCTCTCTTTCTCTTGCAGTTTAGTGTTGAAAGCTATCCTATGTGTTAGTTTTGCATCTATTTGCTTGCTAGATTTTCACAGAACTATGAGAGTCTCTTCACTATATTGCTGGTTTTCTCCTATCCATTTCACCCAAATTACCAAGCTAACAGCAATAGTTTATTTTCCTTAATTTTGCTTCTAATTTGATAAAGTTTTAGGATGACATTAGCCCCTGACTTGATTCTCTAACATATGGCTTGATATTTTTGACTCTAAATGAGATTTGAATGTTTGACTGCATTGTTGTGTGAAGCACGTTGCTGACGTTTGTTTGATGTTTCAGCGAGGGCCCTACAATGGACGTCCTCCGCCCAATGCTAGAGGTCCCAGTGGGCCTGCAAGAGGATATGGAGAGGGAAGGGGACAATACTATGCGCCCAAAGGTGGCCAAGGTAAGATTGAATTTTTAATATCTAGTAGTTTACTAATTTTATAAATCAATGTTGTTGCGAGCAAATGTGTAACTTGTTTCTGAACGTAATGTAGAAGGCGCTCGATTTACACATATTGCTTTGCGTGACAAAAAATGAGTTACACATTTTGCTTGCAACAACATCAAAAAAGTATAGTTTTTTATTTTTTTTTTTTTTTTTAAGTGGTTGTACTTGCCATTTTGGTGAATCGTAAGAAGTTCCCATTCTTGAGTAGAATGTTCATTTAACGTTGAGGTTGACTGACTAGGTGCGGAAATAGTCAAATGTGTAACTTTATTTTCACAACAATTCTTTCTACGTTACTTATACCCAGCAAAACAATTACTATAATTTTCAAATGAAATTGAATGAATTTAAAAAATGTTTTTTGCTCCTTTTTTTTTTTTTTTTTTTTTTTTTTTATACTGTAATAGAATTTTTAATTTAAAAATATTTTTCATGTTGTCTTCAAAGTGGATTAATTAAAATATTTGATCGTGTTGCCATGTGTTTGACATAACTAAACTTTTAAGTAACATTTCATCTTTACTTCATGTTAATTTTATTTTTCATTTCTGTTCAGTTTGTAAGATATCAACTAGTCACCTTAAACTAACGAGATGTTAATTAATATTTCAGCGAGCGCGCCTCCCGCCAGCTACAGTCGTACGAACCACCCTGAGTTGTACGCAGGAGCGTACGGTGGACGTAGTAGCGGCGGCGGTGGCGGTGGTGGTGGCGGTGGACCAAGTAGTAGCGCTGCCTTTGAGATGCGTCACCACAAAGTTTGACAACAACAATATGACTGACAATACATCTACTACTCACGTATGCACGTCTTGTCACCTACTTCAACGTACCCTCATCACGTATGAACTTAAAATACACAGTTCAACATTTATGTGCAATATTTTATAATAATACTAATAAATATAAATAACTGTCTTTTAAGTGTTCTTGAAAAGTATCATTTTTTTGTATGTACTGTATAATACCAAGGTTTCTACATTGTGTATAAGATCTAATATTAAAAGCTCTCAGCCAATCACAAGGCTGGATCGTTGCTGAGCAGCCAATTATGTTTAAATTTAAGTGTTTTTACCAGTGTTCAACTGAAAATCACTTTGTAGTGCATTGTTAATATAATAGAAACCTTGGTTTTTGTACTTGTTATGAAATTGACAAGTGTTCTATCTACAACACAACTGTACATTTTGATTAAAATGAAAAAAAAAGTCAGAATACCCACCAAGAAAATAAGTTGTTTCCGAGGCTTTTTTGAATAACAGTAGATTAAAACCTAGCATTTTTTTTTTTAAGGTGTGCTAACCTTAAAACGTAAAATTCATGAGATGGGACCATCTCTAATGATCTCTACATACACATATTATATCCGTCAACCCTTCTATACTCTCGCCAACTGCGGTTAAAAAAAAAAAAACTACCACAGGCATCTTTTGGAATTCATGGCGTCATGAAATCCATAAATCGTAAAGCCTACTTTACACGTTTTCTCCCCATTTTGTGAGAGTAACGAAGGGTTAAGGGACATAATATGTGTATGTATTTATAATAGTCCCGTAATTATTATAAATATTTACATATGTGTAGATAGAACATTTTGTCACTCATAACAAGTACTGATATAATACATTTCTACACTTTATTTGATTGTATCTTAAGTTCAGTCAACTGGGGTGACTTTGAACACCCAATTATCTCTGTCTTGGGGCCTCATTTTAGAAATTTGAAGAATCTTAATTTTGTTCAAAATTGTTTTTGATCTTATTGACATGTTTCAAATTTTTGGAATGAGTGCAAGTGAGATAAATGGATGTTCAAAGTCAACCCTGGCATTCAAAGTCACCCCAGTTGACTGTACATTAAAAAAACAAAGTTAAAATTATTTTCACAATCCAAATTTCAAAGTATTTTCCATCATATTATTAGATATTTTGAAAGAAAAATATATTACAATAAGATATAAAAATTCCTAAAAATGCTCTGAATTAAAGATCTTATAAAGTAAAGCTGTGAAAAAAAAAATAATAATAATCTTTCAAATAAATAATAATATGATTGTAATAATTAATTAATGTTAATTTCACCCAAAGTGATAATGTGTTTCAAAAAAGTGAGTGAATTGATTACTTCTGACATTTCGTGCAATATGTGACCAGAAATTTAAAGTGTCGTGATTAAATAAATAAAAAAAAATGATTGGACCACATCATAATTATTAAAGCCAATCAAAAAAATCAATAATGAACTCTATTAATAAGAGACATTTTCTTTTAATTCTTTTTAATTTATGTTTTAAAAATTCATTACTATTAAAAAAACACAATAAACTCATTAATAAGAACAAAAATACCAGTTCTATAGAAAATACCAAAAAAAATATATAAATATAAAAAAATTCAGTATTTTTTTTGTGTTTTTAATAATTGTATAAAATATGTGTTATTTTAAGTTTCTTTACTCCTACCGATACATTTGTTTTTCATCTCTTCCTCCCTTTTTTTTTTCTTAGCTGCTAATCCATAGATCAACCCTAAATTTTGGTAGGTCAATAGTTCAATATTGAACTTTATTTGCTGTAAATGAAGAAGTCTACACAAAGTTAACCCCTAGGTTTGAATACGTCATTTGAAAGAGAAAACGTAGTAGATAAACTTAGCATAGGCAATTATCTGGAAAATTTATGTTTTATTTAATAAAAGAAGAAATCAAAAATTTCAATTCCCAACCCTTTGCCGACTATGGCGTCATTTGTTTACATCCGATTTTCATTTGTCTTCTGGATTTCAGACGATCCTATTGTTGAAAGGCAATTTTTTTTAATTTGTAGCAGTTGCATGAAAATCGGATGTAAACAAATGACGTCATAGTCGGCAAAGGGTTGGGAATTGCATTTTTTTTTTTTTTTTTTTTTTTATTATTATTAAATAAAACGTCAATTTTCCAGGTAATTGCCTATGCTAAATTTATCTACTACTTTTTCTCTTTCAAATGACGTATTCAAACCTAGGGATTAACTTCGTGTAGACTTCCTCAATTTACCTGTATCAAATAATTAAAAGTTGAAAAAAAGGAGTGGTTTAGTGTGATGAAAATTAAAATGTATCGGTACGGGTAGTTATGTATTTTAATATTAAATACTATAATGGAGATTATGTGTGAAAGATATTAAAAAAGAAGAAAAATAAATTTTAACTTTTGTAATATATCAGGGGACCACAGATAAAAAGCAACACTAATTCAAAAATAATATTTTTTTGATGTATAAATTCAAAAAAAAAAAAAAAAATGAGATAAAATAATTATTTTCTCATAGCGGCATTTCCAAAAATAATATATATGAAAGTTTTTTTTTCGTACATAATTTTTTATTGAAAATAATAAATGACAAAATAATAAAATTTGGTGTAAATGTATGAATGGAATGCCTTAATAATCAACTTTACAATAAATTATATTTAATAATAATAATATAGATAAAAAATAAGGCAATAGTATGATTTTATTGAATACTTGCTTTTAATTATTATTTTATAAAAAATATTGAAAATACATTTTTTTTGTGAATGAAAATGAGCGATTTTAAATAGTTATATATTCAAAATATTAATAATAATAATAATACTATGCTTCAACTTAATGTTAACTTTTTCATACTGCATTTTTTTTAATTCTTAATTGAATTTTGATTAAAAGTACATTTTTTTTACACATTTTTGAATAGTTTTATAAAATTTAAATTTTTTGTTGACATAATTTTTAGAGTTCTTATTCACTTAATTTTCTTCAATTACTTTTGTTTTTTTAATCGTTGAAAAATTAGTAAATGTCAATACTTTTCAAAAAAAATTATTAAATCAGCAGTCTTTTTTCCAGCTTTTTAAGTACTTTTAACTTAAAATTCAATTATTTATCAAAAAAATATATAAATATATTTCATTATAATTTTCCATAGATGTGCATATTTGTAGTTTTGTGTATTTCTTCACAATTTTAAAGTGATTTACATGGTGCTTTATTTGCATTGTGTATAAAATTATTCTGCTGTAAAATTTGATTCGAATAATTGGCAGTCAAAAAATGAATTATATTGACCTGAAAAGTTTAGTGGGAAAAATAAAGTAAAAAAAACAGCAACATAAATTTCAATTCTTTGGTCCAAATTTCACAGCTGTAAAAATTTCAAACTCCCATCTTTAATGCATTTAAAAATGACACATTTTGTCATTTTATTTTAAAAATACTAACTATTAAGCAATACTTTTGTGAGCATTAATGCTGTTAATAAGGTGGAATTTGGTTGTCATATATTCAAGAAAAATAATAACATCTACAAAATTAAATGATTTCTCAAAGATAATAGCCAAAAAACAGCTTTTGTCCTTTGCTGAGTTTGGCGTTGAATCCCACTTCTGCGCCCACACTACAATAATGAAAATGGTGCCACAAAAGCAAAAGTACCATGTAAAAGCACCTTAATAAAATACATAAACTACAAAATTAATCTAAGTTCCTCATACTATTGTCTCTATATACATACCTAATAGAAATAGGCTACTTAGAATTTTGTTGTAAAAACACAAAAATCAAAAGTCATGAGTTTTTACAATCAACTTCTTAAACGCCATAGCAAATCCATTTCACATAACATTTGATCAACTCTAAATGTTTTGTTTTTTCATCTTCATTTCATACTTCTATCATCCAGTGATAATATATATGTCAACCTTTTTTATGTTTTCTTGTAATTTTCACCAATATTATATAACAAAGAAATATTTTGGATTTTTTATACATAATATGAAACTTTGAAGCACGGAAATATAAGTCAGTATTAAATGATTCTGTAGATAAAACTAAAAAATATAAGCTTTTTCTTTTTTTTTTTTTAACGTCTAAAAAATTTGCTATTAAAAAAAGAAAAGAATGCAAAAACTTCATTTGAAACGTGAATTTACTCTCCGCATACTTTTTACGTTTTTCCCTGCATTCAATCAATAATGCTTTCAAATTCCTAAATAAAGTTTAATTTAATTATAAACTTTTTAAGTTACAGTAATTAAATTATATAAATGATTTTTTTTAAGAAAATTATTTTTTATTATGTTTGCAAAATAAAATTTTGGGAGTCAGTAAATAAAAATAGGCTATATTTATCCCCTCCCCCAATTAAATGTCATTTTAAAGTTAATGTGGTAATTTCTATAAGATTTTAATTTGTAAATTTTAAAGGTGATTTCTATTTTTGCATAACAAAAATTAGAATATGTGAACAAAGCTTAATATTTTCTTAAAAAGTCTCGATGTTATATTATTTATTATTATGTTAAATGTTATGTGGGTTCTAAAAATACTGTAACCCAAAAATTGCGGAAAATTAGAGCATAAAATGTCAAACTGAACTTTTGATTCAAAGTTTCATAAATTTCAAAAATTTCAAAATATTTCTTTAAAAAAAAAAATACTTTATAACAATATAGAGATAAAAAACCTAAGAATAAAAATAAATATAATTAAGTCCCCATTGATTCAAAATTTATTGAAATAAATATAACAATGAGATCTCATTGCTCTTATGTATAAAAAAAAAAGACAATTCCTTTTATTTCTTTTTTTGATGATATAAAAATTGATAATGACAATATAAATGTATTTCAAAAAAATAAATTGTATAGATAAAAAAAATAAATAAAAATTTTTGTACATTTAAAAATAATTAGAGATAGAGTGGAAAATATATATAAACAAAAATATTTTCATTTCTCGTATTTGATAGGAAAATAAAATAATTATTATTATGATACTTTTTATTTAAATTGTGATAGAAATTTTTTATTTCTTATTTGTGTTTTTTTTTTCTAATCTGAAATTTTTTTCTTTAATTCCTGCTTTTCAAAAATGCTACCTAACAATTAGATATAAGTAATTTTTTTTTAATGCAAACTCACAGTGGTTTTAAATGACCCTGCAACCAGTACTGTACAGCTATAGAAAGTAAAAAATTTCATGGTAGCATTTTAAGTACTCCCCCCCCCCCCCTCCCTAACAATGTAAGGTGCATTTTTTTGTTACATAACCTCATTATACCAATAACCAATCAATTGTAAAATATAGTATTATTTCCAATAAATGCCATTATTTAATCATTTTGTATATTTGTATCATTATTCTTTTTAAAAATGTAGTCATTTTTTTCAAGCTTTTTTTTTTTTTTTTTTTTTTTCAGTTTTTTAAATAAAAAAATATATGATATATTTTAAATCAGTCACAGTATTTTGTGAAGTATAAGCCTGTGTATCTTTCTGCAAAGAAGTAAAAAATTAATATGAACACCTAGCTGTTTTAATTCTGGTAATAAAATTATATTTTTGTTATCGGAAATGTACTATGTAAGTATTGAAAATAGAGTTTATCTGAAAATGTTGTGTCAAAATACATTTTAACTCTAAATTTTGTGAAATCTTTAAGAAATACGGACGTTTTCAAAACTATTTCATTGAATCACATGGTTTTAAAATTGAAATTTCTATGTTGATACTTTCTAAATAATTTACAGAGTTCTGTTAAGCTTATTTTTCACAATCATACAAAAAACAAAATCGTGAGGCCAACAATACTAACAAAGTGCTAGATTGTCTTCATTTAACATGCTTTCTTATGGGGGAATGAAGCAAAATTTCCTTGAGTTATTATTTTATTGAAATTTAAATTTTTACTGTAGCTTACTTTTTGTTTTCCTGAATTTCATGTCAATTGGGTGACAAAATAAGTTATAACATAACCAAGGCTCAGTAAATTACAGTAAAAATTTCAGAGCAAATAATAATGATAATAAATTTAACTAACTCAAGTTATAGCTGATTCATTGGGACCATAGACTTTTCAAAATAATAAAACAAAGTGAAATCAACTTTTTTTGAATCGTGAACTTTAGTTACCATTGCAAAAGAAGGGGGAGGGAGGGATACATATAAATTAGGGTAATCAGTTATGATTGGTTGGATCTTATATGATCAGAAAAAAGGTTGATTAAAGCTTAAAACCAAGAATTTCACAAAATTTAAAGTTTGCTGAATTAACACTGATAAATTCTTATTTCAATGCTATACCATATTTAAATAAAATTTAAGAAAACAAAATCCTAAAAGAGTTTTAGGTACGAAATTGTATTTTTATCTAAAAGAAACTAAAAAATAATATCATAGTTCCGCAATGAGGTATTTTTTCATTGAGTGCAGTTTGAGTCACCAATCAATGGACAGGTAGCAAATGTTGGACACCATTTTTTTTTTTTTTTTTTTTTTTTTTTTCTATTGGATATTTTGAAAATTTTTGTTTTGTCCCAATTCTAACACATTTAAAACTTCTTTTTTTTTTTCCTAGTTCAATTTTATTTGAAAAGTAACTGTTTTGTGTGATATAAATAACATAGAAATAATAATTGTAAAGATACAGTTTCTCTTTTGACTATTTCCCCACAGTCACCTGCTTCATTAAAGCAAAAATACGTTATGGTGCAGAGAAAAATTACGAACTTTCCAACCTCGATTTTTATCAATAAATTCTGTTTATTATTCATTGAAAATGTGTCCGACAATAGGTACCTGTCTCATAATTAGTGTCCAAACTACATAAAATATCAGGTTAAAAAAAATGAAATCTGTGTTTTGAAAAAGTGACTGTAAATGTACAAATTGGTTGAAATTTTAAAACCACCCAAATATATAAAATATAACAAAAATACTATAAAATATATATAAAAAATATATATTAAAAAAATTAATAATATTACAATAAAGAAATAATCAATTTTTTCAACTTTAAAAATGTCGAAAAAAAAATATATATACCTATATATTACCCATTTTATGTTCTTAAAAAAATACTACTAAAAAAATAAGTAGGCTATATTGTAAATGCATAATATTAATATAATAATAAATATAATAAGTGAATCTTTTTTTTTGTGAATATTTATTCCATTAAAAAAAATGAGATATTTCATTATGTGTTGCATATTTAAATATAATGATAAAATTAGAAATATTGTATGTGTACATATACTAAATAAAAAATGTTTTTTATATGTGGAATTATTGCTTTTTTATTTCAATTTTAGTTATAAATGATAGATTTGTTCGAGAATATATGAAAAGTCCTTTTTTTATTTTTTTTTAAGAGAGTGCATTTTTGTTTTGTTTTTACTTTAATTTTTTTTTTTAAATTTTTCGATCAAACCTCTAGTCGAGGTACAACTTATGCTAGTTATTTACATATTTACAATGCATTTATACTGAATTTACACTCCCGAGACTTCCGAAACCCTATCATAAGATTCGTGGGTTCTTCCATGGCGCGTCGGCCATGGCCTGGCAAATCCTTCCCGGCATTCGCCTTTACATACCGAGGAAACCATGGAAACCATAGAAAAAAATTTATTAATATCATAAAATTTTGTATAAAAATGAAGGGGGGGGGGGGGGACAGAGCCGTTGATGATGTTGATCAATTAAAAACAAATGAGTTAGTATTATGATGTTTTATAATGTTGTGCCTTTCTTGCAGTAAGATACTTGTGTAGGTATATCATATCATATCGTATTTTATTGGCGCAGTATCCCTGTCCTTTTAATGTATTAAAATAATAATAAAAAAAAAGCATTCATTTACGATCTATGCTAGAAAATTTGATCTCAATTTGATCTCAAGTTCCAATTAACTTTGTAAATTTAAGAATATTTGTGTTTTATTAATTTTATACGGGCTTAAAATTTCGTAATAAAAAAATATATATATGAAGACTCCTTTTTTTTTTTTTTTTTTTTTACATATTTGTAGTTCTTTGTCTTTTTTTAATATTTAGTTATTGAAAAGAGAGATTTTTGTCTGCCTTTACACGAAATGGGATCTTCAAAACTGATGACAATTTTTGCCAGAATGTTAATGTAGCCCCACGAGAGAGCGTGAAAATACTGTAAAGTATGCAATTTGCGTGACTATTCATGTTTCGGACGTCAGAAACATGCAAAAATTAGTATGAAAATGTTGTGCGGGTTGCATAAATCTAAATTTTCTGATCACTGCTACGGAGCTACAGTTGAGTTTTGAGACAAACTAAAGTTATTTATGTATAAGTCCCATCAATGTGTTTTGTGATATAAATGCTTATGTTTTTTTCTGGTCTGTTCCTTTAATATAGTCAACGGTCTCGTGTAAACAAAATGTTAAGATCTCTTCACAGCCTGATTGTACTTGAGTAAAATTATCAGAAAATTAAATGAAAAATACATAAATGCAATGACATAACGTAAATCAGATAAAAAAAAAAAAGTAGATAAGATGCTCTACCGTATAGAGCAAAAACCTAAGTGAGGTCATATCAACATGAACAAATATTTAATATTTTGTCGCGACCAAGATGCAAACTTACACAGTATCGAAATAGATCTATGGAATTTACTTATTTATTTAATTTTACTGTTGAAAAATTAAGTTTGTAAGTTTGCCAATTTCTTTTTTACTTTATTCTCATTGCGTTTCGATTCACGATCAGCACAAAATAAAAGCGTAAGTTTTTTTTTATCACAATCGTGTGTACAATGAGTGCGTAATAGTATATTGAAGTAATACTCGTTCATATGTAGAGGCGAATTTAAATTAAAGAAGCTCACTCGTTTACGTTATAGGGCTTTTGCATTTGCGTTTAACAGTTAACCTGAAGGTTGCGAGTCGTTCAGTTCGATGATAGTATGGTAAAACATATAGCCAGTTTTTGAGTGTTTTGTACTTTTGTATAGGGGATAACTGTGGTGAATATATCTCTTCGTCGCAAAAGTCTTTTGAAGAGAACAACAACACCCGCCACGGTTATCTCATGTTAGATTTCAAAACACTATACAGCTATATGTTTTACCAAAATTAGCGTACTGTTTATAATAACTCAATCCTATATAACAATTTAAGAAAAAAAAACGTTTTTAATTTTTTTTTTTATAAATTTTTGTAACTTTTATACAAATTGGTATATGCATAATAAGAAAGAAAAAGAAAAAATAGGATATGTGGAAAACACCTTCAAGAATAATAACTTTCTTGAGCGTAAAATCTTGGTAAACGGGAGTAAAATTTGTAAATGCATGCAGTCATATCAATATTGTGGAAGAGCAGTAAAAATTGCCCTAGTTACAATTTTATTGAATGTTTATTAGTTTATATTTTACTATCAAAATGATGAATATATATTACGAACGAAAATTTGCGATCAATTTGTATATATATTAACAAAACAACGTCAAGGCTTATCTAGTATAACATATCAATCAATTAAATTTTTAAAGACTCAATGCCTGAGTTTAAAAGAATAATAATAATAATTAATAAAAAGAGGGTGGTTTTGCAATGCTCGTATACATGAAAACAAAAACGTAATAATTATGCTAGCTCAATGCAGCAACAATTATGCATACCATACCATAATTTATGTATGTGATAATACTACGTAGCATAATAGTTCAGATGTTCAGAGGTTATTACAAAATAACAACATTTGTGCTCTACAATATAGTAATTAAGTAATTATTGCATAACTCACGTATTTTTTTTTTTTTTTTTTTTTTTTTTTTTTTTTTTTTTTTTTTTTACTTTTAGGAAATAAAGTTGCAATGCATTTTTTTTTCACCGTACTTTACTTTACGCCAGTACCATTTATTATTTAAACAATGAAGTAAGCATGATGTGCTGCAATTGTAATAGTTAATTGTGCTAATTTTCCAGTCTACGGACTTCTTCAATTATTTTGCATGACAAATTTCATAGTGCGTTCTTTTTTTATTTACACATAAACACACTAATATATGTGATAGTTTTTTTTATTTTTTTTATTTATTTATTTATTTATTTATTTATTTATTTATTTATTTATTTATTTATTTATTTATTTATTTATTTATTTATTTATTTATTTATTTATTTATTTATTTATTTATTTACTTATTTATTTATATTTAGTAATCTATTTATTTGTTAGTTTACTTTCTTAATTTATTCATTTAATCGAATCGTAAAATTGCGATTCTTACACGAAAAAAGTAATAACACGTGTAATAATTATGCCAGCTCAAAGCAGAAGCAGACTTTTATTGCCTATAAAAACGTCATAATTTATGCAGTCAACATAATATAATATATAATATAACAGTCAATATAATAGTTGATATGTTCAGCATTACTTATGTCATTATAAAATAGCAACATTTGTGCTCTACAATAAGCAAGTGTTCAATGTATAGCATCAATTACGTAATTTTTTTTCCTTGTATTTTAAAATTTGTTTTTTGATACTGTTTACTTACATATTAAAGAAGTTTTTACCACAGCACGTGTACGCGCGAAGTAAAAATAGTCCCTATATGTTTGCTGTACTATATTATCTCGCGCCACAAAGCTCTGAAAATCTCTCTAATTGTCTCTGCTGGTGCTCAGCCGGAACTAGAGGCTCCTCTAGTCTAAACAATGGACGGAGGGACAGGCAAGTTTGGAGTCCTCGACTACGCGGTATTTATTTCTCTGATGGTCGCATCTTCAATGATCGGTCTGTACTTTGGGTGCTTTGCCAAGAGGAAGCAAAACAACACCAATGAGTACCTCATGGGCAGCAAGACAATGTCGTCATTTCCGGTCACCATGTCCATGATTGCAAGGTAAAGTTTAATTTTTAAAAATTATAAACTAATATAACTTTTTAAATATTTTTTACTTTAGTTTTAAAAATATCATTGTGGGGGCTTGACAAATGACAATCATATGCTAGAGTACTCTATCATATGCCTTTAATGCGTATGGTCAAAAATATACACGTAAAACTTATGCTACATAGCTTTCTATGTTTCTATACAGCAACATTTATGCATAACAGCATAATTTATGCTGCTTTTGCGTTGCTTTATTTATTTTTTTATGTATAATTTCTGAAAGTTATACCTGGTAGATTTTATTAATTATATTATTATAATGTTCAATTACTCTTATTTAACCAAGAACTATGTCGTTTTAATTGGGTGATACCGAATTAAATTTGTCTAGCACTCACTTTAATCTATAAAAAAATTATATGATTTAAAATTGTTGCTGGAAATTTATATCCTCACTATTGATTGATTGATTGATTAATTGATTGATTGATTGATTGATTGATTGATTGATTGATTGATTGATTGATTGATTGATTGATTGATTGATTGATTGATTGATTGATTGATTGATTGATTGATTGATTGATTGATTGATTGATTGATTGATTGATTGATGCAAACAAAAACTAAAGTAACGTACCCTAGAAAGTAATTCTACAATGGAGCTTATCGGTTTAGCGCGCGGGGAGACGCGGGAAAAGCTAAGAGTCCCGTAATTTAACATTTCGCGTATAGGGAAAAACAGTTTGTTTGTTTGTTTTGTTTTTTGTTTTTTTGTGATTTTTGTAAAAATTACTCCACCGATTACAAAGAAATTTAAATGAGACATACTAGACATACTTTTACGTGTTTTAGGCTATATAGAAATATTTTAGGATTTTTTTTAAACCAATAACCTCGATTATAACTTCTTCTTTTTTCAATGTTAGGGTATATTTTAAGGGATATATTTGATTATTTCAGTGCTACATCAGGGGTGACTCTACTAGGGGTACCTACTGAGATATACACGTACGGTACTCAGTACTCACTTAATGCCGTCACTGACATCATGGTGTGCACGGTCACTGCCTTCGTCTTTGTCCCGGTCTACTACAAACTACAAGTACCCACCACTTATCAGGTTAAAATCTATTTAGTGTCAATTTAGTACTTTCAAATACCTGTATACATGATTGTGACAATATTTAGCTTTTTTTTTTTTTTTTTTTTTTTTTTTTTTTTTTTTTTTTTTTTTCCTTCTTCTTAATTTAGCGCGTTTTTTACATTAAATTTACTACCAGTTTTTAAATAGAAAAATATATTATCTCTACTTATCACAATTTCATGTGTATATTTTTGGATGAAAAACTTGTCTCAAAAACATGCATATAAACAGTGACAAATTAATTGTGGGAGGACCGCGTAAAGTGGATGATTCAAGCCATGAGTGGAGTAAACACCTTTCATGACATTTTAATGTAAAAAAACAAACTAATCTATTACTATTAAACCTTTTCGATTTTGTCACTCTGCATTTGCATTGTAATATATGTTTGCACTTTTTTTTTATATATATATAGGCCTATATATCTTTGCTATAGTATATATAATTCTGTTAAAATTCAAACAATTCCTTTTTTTTTTTTTTTTTTTTTTTTTTTTTTTTTTTTTTTTTTTATAAGATTTTTGAAATACTTATATTGAAAATCTAACATAATCAAAGATTAAAACTTTCTTACAACAATAACAACAAACTGGAACTGCTTTAAAAATAATGTTCATTTTATTCTTTAAGATCTCATAAATATTCATGATTCATTAAATACTTCGTATACTACGTAAATAAATCATCTTCTCAAAAAATGTTGACTTCGTTAATTACACCATATTTATATATAAAGTGATATATTTTATGTTTCAGTACTTGGAGATGCGCTATGACAAGACGATTAAGTACTGCCTCAGTATTCCTTACGTTGTCAATTCGGTAATTTATCATACTCTACTTAAAAATATCAATCAATAATGGTAATTATAAGTTCTAATTTTAGTTCATTTACATGGCATTGGTGGTGTATGTGCCTGCACTGGCTTTAAATCAAGGTACGTATTTTAATTTCTAATTAATATTTTATTTAATATCGTCATCGTATTGTTTAACTAATAAATAATTATTATATTTTTTGCGGTCACCTGAGACAGCGAATTGAAATTATCTGGTGAATTTATTATAATATAAAAAATATATATTTAAAAATATTGCTAAGTTAATATTATGTTAATTGGTTGATTGGCTGATTGATTGATTGATTGATTGATTGATTGATTGATTGATTGATTGATTGATTGATTGATTGATTGATTGATTGATTGATTGATTGATTGATTGATTGATTGATTGATTGATTGATTGATTGATTCATTCATTCATTGACTTCTTCATATTTTATTGTTGTGTTTAAAATCGTTTTAAATTTAACTGTAATTCAAAATTGATTCTCTTCTCTCTCTCTCTCTCTCTCTCTCTCTAGTTACTGGGATAAACATTTACTTAATAACAACAATATCAACTGCAGTTTGCGTTTTCTACACGTGTTTGGTAAGTATATACAATATTATAAAAAGTATAATAATAAATTAATAAAAAAAGTACTCGCTTAGTTTTTATAGTTATTAATTATTAGTATTATTTATTTATTTCCACCAAAATAAACATGTAGTATATTTATATAAATAATAATAATTGCTTGAGGTCTTTATAGGACGTTCATCAATTCATCAATCACTCATTTATATCTATTAACATAATAACACGTTTACTATAGGTTATGGTATAATCGTCTCGGACAAAAATAAATACGAAATAATTATTATGTTACCTCAATGCATAGCAGCATTCATGCATTACAAGGTAACAGCGTAATGTATGCTATATAGAATAATAGTTTATTACATGTTCAGCATAATTATTAATAATATTATGTTATTTTAAAATATCAACATTTGTGATCTACAATTATTCAATTATACTAAAGTTCTTAATGTATTTTGTTCATGTTTATTTTAATTTCTTTGTATTGTTTGATTGAAAGGGAGGATTCCGAGCGGTAGTTTGGACTGATACTTTGCAAGCGTGTTCCATGATAGTTGGTACTTTTGTAGTGGTGCTCATTGGTGTCATCCAAGCTGGAGGATTGGGGGAGGTGTGGAGGATAGCGGGAGAAAGTGACAGACTGGTGCTGTTCAAGTGAGTTGGTAAAGTTAAAGCCATAGACCACATAAAACAACATGAACTTTTTAATGAATAAACATGAAATGGGATCTTCAAAACTGATGACAATTTTTACCAGAATGTTAATGTAGCCCCACGAGAGAGCGTGCAAATACTGTAAAGTATGCAATTTGCGTGAAAATTCATGTTTATGACGTCAGAAATATGCAAAAATTAGTAAATGTTGTGGGGGTTTCATAAATCGAACTTTCTGATCACTGCTACGGGGCTACTGTTGTGTTTTGAGACAAACTAAAGTTATTTATGTAAATCCCATCAAGTGTTTTGTGATATAAATGCTTTTGTTTTTCATTGGTCTATTCCTTTAATGTATCTATATATTATGAACTATCATTTTGTAGATATATTTTTTCAGTGCATAAAAAAAATAATAAATGTGATACTGCATTTTGTGTCAAGTTCTTAGTATAGTATAGAACTCTAATTAGGGACATAATAAGAATGACTTTACACCAGGTTTACTTTAACCTTAAAAAAAAAGGAACTAAAGAGTTACTATTTAGACTTTTTAATAATAAATTTGTTAGATATATACAAAGTTTTTTAACATCTAATGAGCTATTTACCGCTGAAGAAATTACGTTTATACTTTATAGTAGAGGGAACAAAAAGAGGAACTTTTTGGGAAAAGGTGGTAAGAACTTAGGTTTACTGACTTGACGAGTTCCTGTTTAAACTTTTTTCAACTAAGTTATTGGTTTGTACTGAAGATTTACATTTATGTAATCGAATAATTTCTTGAATTTATGTTTTACGTGCTTTTTACAATAAACCATTGCAGTTTAAAAAGGTAAATTATTGGAGAAGATCAATTAATATATATTATGATGAATTAGTGAAGTTTCAAATTTAAATAGTCTCTTGTGGTTTGAACTGATTGAAATGTCATACGTCTCTACAGTATGGACCCAAGTCCTTTTGCTCTCCATACCTTCTGGAGTTTGATGTTAGGCAGTTTCTTGGGCTGGTTGGGCGGCATGGCAAGCAATCAAGCTAATCTACAGCGCTGTCTATCACTGCCCACTCTACGGCAGGCCCAAAGGTAATGTAATAAATAAAATAAGCAAGATTAAATAAAATACGTAATTTAAACTCTATTTGTACCATATAGCATAAATGTTGCAATTTGAAATTCCATTTCAAATAATCATATATGCTGTATAAATATGTTATGCTATGCAGCATAATTATTATACAATATAGCATAGTATTATTCACATGACGCGTAAATTTGAAGTGCGTCGACGCGCATTACAAAGTTGGAGCCTGCCTAGACTGCCTGCCTAGACTTCTCTAGGCTGTCATGGCGAATGCCGGGCTGTGTACTTAGATCGTGGCCGTCCCGTGTGTGCTTTTCCGTTAATTTGGAAAGTCCTTACCTGTCGATAAGACAATGTCTTGACTCTTGACTGGGACTGGGATTGGTGTAGCACAATAACACAATATATGGCAAAAAGCAAAAAAAAAAAAAAAAAAAAAAAAAAAAATGGAGCCGTTTACATGTAATTTTCAAAAGCAATGTGAATGACTCCATTTGTATACATTGTTCCAAATTTGTAACGCGTCAAATTTACGCATTATGTGAATAAGACTTTAATGTTGTTATGAAATTGAGCTAGCAGAATTATTACGTGTGTCCATGTAGGGCTACAATTATCACTTCGTTCGGCTCCGCGATGTTTGTAATCTTCAGCGTGTTCACGGGACTCGCCATCTACGCAAGATATCACGACTGCGATCCTTTCTTTTCCCAGGTATATACTAGCTTTTAACTTAATAAATTTTATAAATATAATTGACGTGTGATGAAATTCAAATATTTATAGATCTATTATTGTTGTTAAGGCGGTAAGTAAAACTGATCAGTTCCTGCCTTACTTTGTGGCTGATGTCGGAGCCGCAACTCCAGGTATCCCAGGACTTTTTGTAGCTGGAATTTTTAGTGCTGCTCTCAGGTAAGTTGATTTGCCAGTATACTTTCTTATTAATGTTGATTTATTTCATTATTATCTCTATATGGCTTAATTAAATTATGTTCTATACGAAATAAGTGCAAAATGTTAAATTAACTGAAAAGTCGTCTTCATTTATATTTCAGTTGTTTGTAGATTTGACCTAACTTCGGGCCTATGGCTCACATATAAATAAATAAAAATGAAGTATTGTACAGTTTGCAATGGAACTTATCGATTTAGCGCGTGGGGAGACGCAGGGAAAGCTAAGGGTCACATAATTTAACATTATGCTTATGGGGAAAAAAATATTTTTTGCGATGTTTTAGAAAACTACTCCACCGATTTCTGAGAAATTTAATTAAGATACACTAGACATGCTTTTACGTGTTTTAAGGCAAAGAAAAATTTTAAGAATTTTTTACACCGATAACCTCCGTTCATAATAAATTAACACTGAGAAAAATTTGAGTTACATATTCCGTGTACCCTAAAATAGGTACCAAAATCGCCCATGCTTCCAATAAGATAAAAAAAATACAGTAATACTATTAATAATAACTAAGGACATTGGTTTCTAACAAATAATTTAATTACGTAATTGGTTTGATTATACGTTATAGTATTAGCGTAATTGTAATATTATAGTGCTCATCTCCATACCCATATTTAAACGCTCGTATGTGTCTATTAAAGCCATAGACCACATAAAACCACATGTGCTTTTTAATGAATAAACACGAAATGGGATCTTCAAAACTGATGACAATTTTTACCAGAATGTTAATGTAGCCCCACGAGAGAGCGGGAAAAAGCTGTAAATGCCATTTGCGTGAAAATTCATGTTTATGACGTCAGAAACATGCAAAAATTAGTAAGAAAATGTTGTGCGGGTTGCATAAGTCTAAATTTCTTATCACTGCTACGGGGCTACAGTTGGGTTTTGAGACAAACTAAAGTTATTTATGTAAATTCCATCAAGTGTTTTGTGATATAAATGCTTATGTTTTTCTCTAGTCTATTCCTTTAAAGGCGTAGAACACCTTGAACAAAAAAGTTGCACAATATCCTAACAAACCTGAAAATCAACGTTGATTTGGCATGAGTCATTTATTTCTAATTTATTTGCCATTCACAAAATACCACTGCCGGTCACTGACGTCACAGCTCGCTTGTTTTAAGCGCGCGTAAACTGGGCGAGCTGTGACGTCAGTAACCGGCAGCGGTATTTTGTGAATGGAAAATAAATTAGAAATAAATGACTCTGGCCAAATCAACGTTGATTTTCAGGTTTGTTAGGATATTACACAACTTTTTTGTTCAAGGTGTTCTACGCCTTTAAGTTAATATAATTAACATTAAAATTTGGTGCAATATTTTAAAGGGCAAAAAAAAAACAAAAAAAAATGGTTGAGTGCAGTACATTTATGGAAAATAAAAATAATCAATTTTTTTATATATTGAACTTAATTTTTTTTTTAGTTCTCTGTCCACAACTCTCAACTCTGTCTCGTGCGTATTGCTACGTGATATTATTACACCTTGCTTACGACGACCTATGAGTGACCTTCATGCCAGCTGGACACTCAAGGTCATTGTCTTGGTGCTAGGGGTCATCTGCACCTGCATGGTGTACGTCGTGCAATTTTTAGGACCTCTCTTTCAGGTACAGTATATACCTATACTATTAGTTAGATAATTAGTTAGTTAGTTAGTTAGCTTTTGATTGATTGATTGATTGATTGATTGATTGATTGATTGATTGATTGATTGATTGATTGATTGATTGATTGATTGATTGATTGATTGATTGATTGATTGATTGATTGATCGATTGATTGATTTTTAAATAAAATAGAAATTATATTTTCTACTATAGTAAAATCAATGCACATTGTCATAACTGTTGATTTCTAAATTATTCCCTTCCTTGTCATTAAGAAAAAAAATGATTATTTTTGTTAAAATTCCAGGTGTCTCGATCTCTAGGTGGAATCCTAGCTGGTGGACAACTTGGAATATTTTTATTTGGAGTTTTAGTTCCATGGGTGAAAGCTAGAGTAAGATCACATTTATTAAAACATATATTTCCTTAGATTTATATGTTATAGGGTGTATGCGCATGGCGTCATATTTAATGCGTTTGGAAGCCATACTGGAGTAGTGAATAACATTGCTCAGCATAGGACAAACTTCGTTTTAGGCAATTTTTTTAAGGGGAAATTGGTTAATTTTTTGGTTATTGTTATTTTTCTCACATACTTTGAGATACTAATTCAACCTATTAACAACAGCAATGCTTTCAAAAATACTGCATATTGCTTTTAACTGGCAAAATGAGTTATTTTCCTATGCCACCCATGTTATTGAGTGATCCAACATGGCGTTGACTTTAACATGAATGCATATATAGACCCTATACAATCTTCTACCCCGTATACATAATATATCTTGTTATATAATCTTATTCCTTGCACTGTTGCCTCATCAAAGTATAATAATAATTAACATTCAATAACACAAGCTGAGTATTTTGCGATGAGTATATCACAACACTGGTGATACCTCTTCTGTAATATATGATGCTCCTTTTGTTCTATTATTTGTTTAATGTTTATTGCATATTAAATAACAATAAGTAAAATACAAAATAAATACGTATGAACATAACCGGGTGGAGAGGGTGTTTGAAAATAAACATTTGTTATACAGTAATATAAAAAATTATGAAGATATTTGTATCGTAAAATACATTTTTTTATTCACGAAAAGAAAAATTACGTAATTATAATGCCACATTTATCATACATTGTCGTATAAATGTAAAATTAGAACAACATATATATATATATATATATATATATATATATATATATATATATATATATATATATATATATATATATATATAATTATTAAAAAAAATTCCTTGTCCTATTGTGTTATCGTGCTTCACCCATATTATCCCAGTCCCAGTCAAGACATTGTCTTATCGACAGGTAAGGAATTAACAATTAATGGAAAAATTATGCTGTACAACATAATATTTATGCCATATGACCCATATATGTAACGTAGTTTATGCTGTATTGAACAAATTGTGCTGAAAATGAGCTAGCTTAAATTATTACGTATTTATTTTTATTTGTGTTACAGCATGTTACTAGCATGATAATTTATATTTTCTTTAATCAAATATTAGTTTGTTTGTTTTTTGTTTGTTTGTTTTTGCATCAAGGGAAAGTTATGTTTTTGTTTAGAGATTACTTTATTTGTTGCAGTCAGTTTTGTTCGGGACAATATTGACTGGACTATGCATGACAGTGAGGAAAGTGGGTAACCAACACGCCTTCGCCACACGTCAGCTCATCTACCCAAAGAAACCCGTGTCCGTGGAGTCATGTCCAGAGTTCATGGAAAATTACCTTAACAGCTCGGCACCGTATGACGTCAGGTAGCATTGGAACTTAGGTTTTATAGTAATCAACAAACATGGGGTGTTTATACTGACTAATAACGAAGCTGACTTTAAAAAAAATACTACTATTTTTTTCTTACATTTTTACGTACTATACGCATCTCTTCCAATGGTATTTTATGTAAAGCTAAAAAGCGGAAAAGGAAGTGCTGGAAAAGAAAACCAAGGGGTGTTTAAAGTGGGAGGTAGCCCAGGCCTATAGCTTGCAGGTGGCGCGAAGTTTTCTCCCTTCTTTACCGTCACGTGATTTCCGCTTCCAGCACTTCCTTCTTTTGTTTTTATACTTTTACATAAAATGTCAATCAATCAATAAGTCAGTCAATGATTGCTTATGTTTACTCAAAATGCGGCAAAGGAAGTGACCGGAAGAGGAAACCACGTGATGGTAAAAGTGGGAGAAAAGTTAATGCCAGCAGCAAGCTATAGGCCTGAGCTACCTGCCACTTTTACCGTCACGTGGTTTCCTTTTCCGGCACTTCCTTTTCCGCATTTTGAGTAAACATAAGCAGTCAATCAGTTAGTCATTCAATCAATCAATTAGCCAACCAACCAATTTTATACACGCAAAATAATAATAATAATAAAGTTCCTTGATATTTTCAGTGCGCAAAACCAGAGAAACGAAGAAGTATTTTGGATGTTCCGTATTTCTTATTTCTACGATTCAGTGATCAACTTGATTCTAATGACCGTCTTTACTGCAATTATCTCGTATTTTGTGGGGGTTAATGACCCTCGAGATATGAACCCTGACCTTTTTAGTCCCGTCATTCAGCCTTACCTACCTAAACCTAGAGAAACAGTGACTGAACTGGAGACTCTTCGACAGGCAAGTTTGTTTCATTTTTTGCTTGTTTGTTTATTCATTTATTTTGTTTTCAGGAAGAAGATAGCAAATTAAACGAAGAAGTGGAAGAAAACACACCAATCTAATTGTTTTTATAATCTTTTAATAAATTTAATTTTTTTTATATACGTTTTTTTTTATATACGTTTTTTTTTAATTACACGTAAAAAAATTACTACTAGTGGCAGGTACATGAACCTGTATTTTGCAATAGGTACACTTGAATTTGGAACAGGTAGTTATAAAACTACAATACTACTTAATTTAAGTGAGTCACACCTTTATTGTTGGACAGTGCACCTGCATTAGGTATTATTGTAGTATAATAATACCTGTGTTCTAGGCTAGGTTATATGTCTACCTATTACATTGTTAGTATTAAATTTTTTGCGTGTATTATTATATTATTAGTTTGTAAATATATAATATTTAACTTTATGTGCTCTATTAAAGTATGAGGAAAAGTAATCAATAAGTTGCAATTTTTTTTCATATAATATATTTTATATTGTATTACATCTTACATCTTGTGTTTGTTACCACTATCCAAGTCCCGTCAACGAACTGCATAGACGGACTGGTTGTTGCAGATCTACACCAAAAGTCATTAACTCTTATGACTTATGATAATGTATTAAAACGATTGATAACCAACAAACGTATTTAGTAGGGAAAGTTGATTGAAAAAAAAAAAAAGAGTCTAGCCTGCCTCATTAAAATTTTCTGCTTCACGTTGCAGTAGTTTTCTATTAAAAAATAAAAAAAGACAGGGCCTATTTGAAGACGGAAGGATAGGCTATTCTATTTTCTATCGTATGAAAAAAATTAATACTTCCATACAGGTTACTTGATTTTTGTTATGAATCAGTTTGCCCATTTGTATTATCTAATTTATTTATTTTCTATAGATCTAATGCCTGCAATTACAAATATTTAATGCAGATGATTTTTTTTTATCATCGTCATACAAATAAAACCAAATCTGGTCAGTTTTTCATACTTTACATAATTTCATTTTTATATAAATTTCTATTTCTTGAAAAAAAAATGCAACAAAAAAAAAGTGTGAGAGAGAGAGAGAGAGAGAGAAAGATAAAATGTATGATTTATTCTTTAATTTTTTCTTTTCAACATTTTGGAACACTTATATAAAAAGTAAGATAAATGTATAATTATGAATTATTAATTAACTTTTAATGACTAATTAGCACTATATAAAAACAGAGGTAAAGGTAATGTATACGGAGAGTTTATACTGTGTAATAAGTGACGCAATTGGGAGAGCAATTGCGAATCACTTCTCTCTCTCACTCTCTCTCTCTCTCTCTCTCTCTCTCTCTCTCTCTCTCTCTCTCTCTCTCCCGCTCACTCACTCACTGTAGTTTAGAGAGAGAGAGAGAGAAAAGTAGAAGGCACAGCGTAGAAATTGTGCACGAAGCTATATTTAACCCAGCAGCATGCTTTCTTTCGTCTGTTTGGCCTACAGACGATTTTAAACACGGACCGCCGCAGTAACAAAATGTAAAAGAAATGCTTCATCACCCCCGTTTTGTTGTCATTCTTTACTTCTCACCTATTTCTTTCTTTTTTTCTTGCTATATATCAGGAATTTTTACTTAATGAAAATTACTCTAATTTTTTTACCTGAAATATTTTTCCCTATACCACATGGAGACAAATACGTAATAATTATAAGAGAGCTTAACTTCAATAGTATAACGGTATAATTTAATGATAAATAATGATGATGTTCGTAAAACTTGTTCCTTTGCACCAATACATGGGCAATTTCATTTTAAAAATATAACGTGATCGTCATTTTTTCGTTTATCATTAATTTAAAATAGTCTGAACTTTTTTTAACCACAAATACAAAATTTCTTAATCAATGTATTTTTTTAAACCAATTTAGGCTGAAAATAAGATATTTCAATGATTCGACTTATTTCCCATAGTTTTCCATCTTAATTACAATATTGTTTGTTCTCCCTTGTCCTTATTGATACACTGAGAATACAAAGCAGTAGAGACTAGTATCTTCAAACTGATACTAAACATTGTCTCTAAACATTCATGTGCATATACAACAAATTCTAATATATAGAGAGTAACTAAAATTGTCTGAAATTCCATATTAGAGATTCAGCATTAAAAATGTTAACTCTCTACCAGTGAATGTTTACTCACTAAAGACCAAGTAAAGGTGGTCTTTACTCATTAGCAATAGTGCATGGTTACTGTCTATACTTGTGAAATGTGGTAGAGAGTATACTCTAATGTTTACGGAGAACTCATATATCTTTTGTACTCATCATACTTGTATCGACAAAAACATTGACAAAATCTAATTGAAAAATCTACAAGATTGAATATTTAGTGAAAATACACTCGTACTTTGACAATCGCACTCTAGCTATAATCATTTGCGTGTTGAAAGTAAACATTTATTTTTTAAATGTATATTTAATTATTATTACTATTGCTATTTTTTTAAGAACACTGCTGTATCGAGTGTGTCAAAATTCAAGTAAAGATCTTAGACACACTTAGCATGTTTTAGGATGATAATAATGAATTACGACGCGTTTCATCTATTGTTATATTATGATGACTGATAATAGCGATAATATGTCGATAGAATAGTATAATACACGGAAAATTTTTAATACGCGTAATAATTATACTCGTCTATTTTTCAGCAACTTTTGTTGATTACAACATAATTTATGCTATATACTGCATATAATAACTTTATTTCATAGCATAAATATTATCCACATAATAATATCATAATAAGTATCAAAAGTTATTCTAATAAATATTTAAATATGGGAATTGTATACGACTGAATGTTTTATTAAAATGCTATTTTCTGTTGTTTTGCTATTTTCAACATTAAATAGCTAATAGCAGAATGTCACTTTTTGTTGATTTTGATTATTAAAGTACTGTAAATAAGTAATTTAATATGATGTGTACAGAGAGTTTTGTAGCCATTTATGTATATTTGGATAATGTTTGTAATTAAATACTGACAATAAGTATTAATGGCTTGATCTAAAGGAATAGACCAGAGAAAAACATAAGCATTCTTATCACAAAACACTTGATGGGACTTTCATAAATAACATTAGTTTGTCTCAAAATCTAACAGTTGCCCCGTAACAGTGATCAGAAAATTCAATTTATGCAATTCTCATAACATTTTCATACTAATTTTTCCATGTTTCTGACGTCATAAATATAAATAGTCACGCAAATTGCATACTTTACAGTATTTTCACACTCTCTCGTGGGGCTACATGAACATACTGGTAAAAATTGTCATCAGTTTTGAAGATCCCATTTCGTGTTATTCATTAAAAAGCACGTATGTGGTTTTATGTGGTATATGGCTTTAATAATTTAATATTATACTGTAAGTTCAATCTTTATTTTATTACAAAACTCTGACAAGATAATTATAATCAAATATGTCAGAGGACCATGTAAGTGGGTGTATACCTTTAATGGCCTCTCAATAAAAATCATTTTTATTATTATTATTTTATAACAACATAAATACAACATAAATTTACGTAATTTCTCCTTTCCGCTTGTACATTAAAAATAGAAAAGTGATTATCAGCGAAGTTATTCAGTCTAACTATATTTGACATTTCACTTTGTTCACAAAGCTTATTATTTCATGTTAAACAAAGCTAACTTGAGCCTTGGTGTAGGACACATTTCACTGTACAGTTGAAAGTTATTTGTGTGCTATGACGTCATGACTGATAGATTTCATTTCAAAACTCAACTCTTTGTCATTTTTAAACTTACTGCTCTTAATGAGTGAGCCACAGTGCAACTTTTTACATGAACACAAATATATAGGTTGTATGTGTATGACGTCATACTGAATGCATTTTGACGCCATACTGGAGCAATGGATAACATTGCTCAGCATAGGAAAAATATCATTTTTGGCTATTTTCTTTGGAAAATTAGTGAATTGTTCTTGTTATTATTATTTTTCTCGCATACTTGAAAACCTAGTATAATCTGTTAACAGCATCAATGTTCTCAAAAATATTGCTAAGTATTTTTAAACTGGAAAATTGTATCCTTTTCTTATACCGTCCCATGTTATTTAGTACTCACATATGGCGTCGACTTATATATGAATGCAACCACTCTATACGTAATAATCATGCTAGCTCTATGCAGCAACATTTATGCATACAAACATAATTTATGCTATATTGTGTAGTGCTTATACTATATAGCATAATAGTTAAGTTGTTTAGCATAATTACTTATGTTACTACAAAATAGCAGCATTTGTGATCTACAATATAAAAATTGCTCAATGCAGCATAAATTATGTAATTTTATTTCTACTTTTTAGGGTAAAAATAAATATATTGATTTATATTAACAATAAGTACCATCTTCGCAAACAAAAGTTTCTTTGTTGCACGGAAAAAAAAGGAAATACTAAGAGTAATTTATGCTTAAATTACTAGAAGAAGTAAAGAATTCAAGAAATTTATACATTAAAAAAAATTAGCTCACAACGTACAAAAAATTAGAGATCACCAACGAAATACTTTGATTGTACGTACGTCAAAGTACGAGTGTATTTTCACTAACTATTCAACTTGTCGATGCAATTATTATGTGTACTAGTGATGTACTAGTGATAGTGCATTTTTTTGTCTATCCGTTTCACAAATAGACAGTACTGATACACTGGTATTGAGTAAACATTTTCCCTGTTTAGGCGCTATAGCATTGTTTTTTTTTGGGATATTTTATATACTATTTTCACTTTAAAGCTCAATTTATTAACAGCAATATTTCGATATAATGCACGATATTTTTAGTTTGTATCAGTTTTAAACTACCAGCCTCCACTTCTTTGTATTCTCACTCAGTGTACGAGTAGAATTTGCAAATTTACTTGCAAATAAATAAATAGTACGGAAGCTTCTGTATACGTAAAAGCATAAGCTTAAAAAAGAAAAAAGAAAAAAAAAACTAAATTTAAACTAAAGATAATAATAAATAATAATAATTCTTTATTGGGTATTTAAAATGGTACAACAAAATAGGTTTACCCAACTGGGGTGAGAAAAGAGGCAAATTCTTAGACAAAAAGGGGTTAGAAAATATTAGAAATTATTTCTGTAATGTAAATGTGATCAAAGCAGTTTTCGTACAAAAACTTCATATTCGCAAGCCTTGATTTAAGTTTAGTTTTTCAAAATTCTATTCATGAAATACTAAAAACTCACTTAAAAAATAAAATACTTATCTCTTTAATGAAAGTTATAAAATTAAACTATTAACTAATACAGGAGCAACTATTTTGAGATCGAATTTAAGCCATTTTGATCGCATCCGCTTCTATTTCTACGTACTGCGCATGCGTAGTGAGTAAAAACGGAAGCGGATGTGATTTACATTGGTTAAAGTTGGTCTCAAAATATTTGCTTATAACAGTCAATTATAATAGCTAAAAATCCCGAAGGTTAGATTTGCTCAGCTTAGCCCCTGTAAAATAGGCAACATGTATGACATATCTAACACACTTGTTGCATACTTCACAGGGTGACTACAAAATTTTATCGTCATATTATTTTCGACTTCATTATCTATATTTTTTTACACGGAAAGAATAATTCACGTAATTTATGATAATACAACCAATTTATGTAATTATTGTTAATTTATGCTGCATTTATGTCATTATAGCATAAATGTACTGCGTATTTATTGTGATGTGCTTTCAAAAAGAAACCTTTTCTCCATCTGAATCTAAATAATTCAATGTTTTCAAAATAAAATAATGAAGTACCAATAACAATACTAAAACACTAAATTATAAATTCTTATAGTACAAAAATAATCATAAAAGTGCTCAACTTTTCTTTACTTTACTAATAATATTTCAGTTATGAAAGTATTTTAAGCTACGCGATGATGATAAAAATCGATGATTTCTCTATATATTTATAGCAAGGAATTTCTGCATAACGTCACTAAAGGTTTGCTAAATTAAATAATAAAGATATGGTTAGCGTAAAAATTCTAAAAAAACAAAAACAAAACAACAAAACAACAACAACAACAACAACTTATAAAATAAAGATTTTTTTGAGGTGTAATAAAAATAATGTTACATATCCAATTTACTCGTAGTAATACTTGCAAATAATACTTAAAAATTTAAAGATTTTACTTGGAAATCCACTTTTTTTATTGTCATCTTGTGATATCGTGCTACACCAAATCAGAGTCCTGTCAAGATATTGTCTTATCGATAGGTAAAGACTTTCCAATAAACTGCACACACGGGCCGGCCCAGGCCTAAATACACATTCATTTAGAATTATTTTTATTGTTGTAATCAAAATAGTTTTTCCATAAGATGAGTAAACAATTTGAATATTAAAGGCGTAGAACACCTTGAGCAAAAATACTGGCCAATATCCTATATCATATTACCTAAATATGAACGTTAATTTGGGTGGAGTCATTGATTTCTATTTTATTTTCCATTTACAAACTGTCACATGCGGGTTTATGACGTCACAGCTTGCTTGTTTCCACGCGCGTAGACCAGGCGAGCTGTAACGTCATAAACACGCATCTGTCATTTTGATAATGGAAAATAAATTAGAAATCAATGACGCCACCCAAATCAACATTGAAATTTAGGTATGTTAGGATATTAGGCATGTTTTTTGTTCACGGTGTTTTGCGCCTTTAAGATTGCAATAATGCAAAAGATTCTTACGCAAGCCGTGTAAATTGCTTACAATTACTTTTTTTTTTTTTTTTTTTTTTTTTTTTTTTTGCACACTTAAAATATTGCTCCGTATGAAGGTACTGTACGGGCCTATTTTTATTACCCTCTACAGTACATGAGCATCAAAGAAGTTATTTATAGATAATGATTAAGATCTCTCTAGAATTGCAAAAACGTGGCCATGAAACAGAACATAAACATTGCATGATAAATATATATTACTTCTAGAAATTTACATAATCTAAGTACATGCGCATTATGTTGACATTTGCAGTAGATCTGGTTAATTTTGGTTAATTACAAAATATCACCGATGTCTAGAATTGCTTTGAAGCCTTGACCTATTTTAAATACACACCGCTTAACTTTTTTAGAGTCGTGGGCTAAAAAAACAATACCAGCAATTTTTTTCTCTCTCTCACACACACACACTCTTCATACTCGCTGCTACAAAAAAACATGAGTGTTTGAAATTTTTGTTTCTATTCTTTCTTTAAAATTTATCTAATTTAGCAGTACAAAAAATTTTTAAAAAAATTATAATAAAAACTAGCTTTTATTTATTTTTTCCCCCTGCTTTTTTCAGTATTATTATTTCCTGACCCCCAAGTAACGTAACTTTTCTTTAAACGTTTTATATTTTTTAAACTTTCAGCACTTAGAAATGTGAATTAAAAGGTATAAGAATGAGTAATTTTTAACTTTATAAAATTCATAAAAGCTTGTATTCAGCAATTGAAATAAAAGTTGTTAAAAGAGAGATAGAGAGAGAAAAGGAAAAGGTAAAGGAACAAACGGGAAAAGTCTACAACAATATTTATAATACAAATGAAGAGAAAAGAACCCTAAATCAATGAAAATTTAATTTTTCATCAAAAATTACTGTTTTTTACTTTTCAAATTTGACTTTTAAAAAAATCAGGTGATTTTGTAATTTTGGATTTCAATTCCTGTTATTAGATACTTTATAATTAAATTAAATTATAAACAGATCCTTATTTTAATTATTATAAACGTAAAGAAAACCATTGATGGTAAAATTATACTGATTCAGTGTTTAGGTATGTATAAAAAAAAACATTAATACAACAATATATAACAGAATGCTAAATCTGGCTTGCGTCTACATAAAAAGTCTTGAAGAATAGAGATTGAAAATTAAACTTGCGCATGCGTAACTACAGTGCTGCCACCTATCAGGAATAAAAACCATCTTGAAAGATCTTAAAGTGTCCACTTCTGGCCAGCTAGACGTCCGGACCACAGGGGTTTTTTTTAGAAGACCAAAACAACACAAATCCAAATGGTAGGTAACTCAATCTTTTGAGTGAAAATATTAATAATTTTTAAATTTTAAATTGTGAATATTTTTTTAATTATTATTATTTATCGATGGAAATTTTGACATATAAAGTGATTGATAAGTGATTAGTGAATTATAATTATCTTCAGTTATTGAAAAATAATATTGTGTGAATAAATTTTCAAAAAGAAGTGACTTCTAAGTGAGAGAGAGAGAAAAAAAAGTGATTTAAAAAAAAGAAGAACTTTTGGATTAAAATTTATTCGAAAAAAATGTATATGTAAATGTTTGAAATTAATCATGCATGCTAATATCTATTAATAGCTATAATAATTTAAATATATATTTAAAAACAACAACATTAATTGTATAATATAGCAATTAAAACTTTTTACAATTTTAATAGCAAACATTAATAATAATATTTAAAATTCATTTGACATTATGTACAATTATTGTACTTGTCAAAGTCTAAAAAAAAAATATTGTTTTAATAACTGAGGTATTTATAGCAATAAATTTAAATCTTTATTTCTTGCCAAAAGGAAAAAATATACACTCTAAAAAAAATACATTGAAATTTTTTTTTTATGTATTACATACATATTTTGTGCGAAATATTGCGTCAAATTATTGCAGAAAATGTGTAGGTGATACACCGAAAAAAAAAAGTATTCCATGCATTTTTTTTAAGTGTTGGATTCCTATTGCATGACACATAATAAACGAAATAAAAAGTGAAAATTGTAATTATTTTTACGTTGATGTAAGTACTTAGGTAATCATCAATTGCATCATTGTAACTCGCGTGCAATATATATATATATATGTGTGTATATATATTAACAGTGTAACTAAATATCTGTCTTGTTTCTATTTTTGTTACAGGCTGATTTGGCAAAGCACGACGTTGAGCGTGAGTACACTCAACCCTACTAAATAACACTCTTTTTTTTATATAAATATAACCCGCCAAAAGTTTTGAAATTTTAATACAATATATTGTTACTTTCTTTTACATATAATGAAACAATAAGTAAATTTATGCTAATAATTATGCTAGTTCAATGCAGCAACATTTATGCATAACATCATAGTTTATGCTAGCTAAATAGTTAAGATATTCAGCATAATTACTTATGTTATTACAAAATAGCAACATTTGTGCTCTACATTGTAGGAATTCTATAGTACAGCATAAATAACGTAAATTATAGCTTCTGTGTACTTAAAATAATACCAAAATTAATTTATAAATTAATTATTATTGTGTTATTTAAAAATAGATTAGAAAGCATGCGATTTGACAAACGAAAACTGATGTAAGACTACAGGCTTATCCCTCGTTGCTTTAAATTTATATTTCATAAATTTTTTCAAAAAGACAATTATATATTCATTTATAGATATTTTTAATTAAATGTAAAATAATTATGTATGACATAAACGTCACGTCAAAACAAAGGTAGTTTCAAACTATTGTTTCTCGGGTTCTATAGCAGTGAGCAATTCATGAATTTAAAACGTTATTACGATTATTATGAAATTATTATTTATGAAATTTAAGCTTCATTGCTTAATTATTAATTAAAATAAAGTGGTTGACATTCAGCGACTTCAAGTGTATAGCGTGCTCTAAATACTTTAGTGGGTGGAACTATAATTGTTGCAAGTTCAATAACTTATTAATGTATTGAGTAATTGAATTAAATATGAATAGCTCAAGCTTTAAATGATATAAAATATAAATTTATAAATACTTCTGCAGTACACAATTTGTTTAAATTGAACTCTTATCTATTTCCTATAGTGATTGGTTTAATTTTCAATTTTTATGATATATGATAGATATTTAATAATACATACATACATATTAAATATTATATTTTAAATAACATAAGCTTCAGTTTATAGCTTTACTTCAAGCAACTTGGTATTTTACTAAGCTATTTTCATTTCTGTCTAACTATATACGCGGATAAGGCTCTTTGAAGCTTGCTAGTAATATTGTTTAGTATCCATTTTTATCAGTACAATAAAACTGTAAACAATATAGCATGCAAAAAATTTAAAAATACTAATAATAACTTGTATTTAAAAAAAAATGATGTTAAAAAAAAACTTTTTACCTTTCAATAAGAAAGCTAAACTTTGCAAGGAAAAAATAAATACGTAATAATTTTACGATCAAATTTTTGAAAACACTTTCATAACAACTTAACTGTCGCAGTATTGAATAAATAATTATGCTACACAGGATAAAAAGTTATACAAAGATATAAATAAATACGTAACATTTATGCTATCTAATTTTCATGACATTTGTTTCAATATAGCATAAACTATGCTAGAACTATCGTACATAGCATAATTATTATGTTAAACAGTGTTATGTTGTTATAATTTAGCACCATTTATGCTATAACGTAGCATAAATTACGTAATTTCCGTGTGTATAGCAGAAGTATGCAATTCCAAAAAAAGAAAAAAACATAAAATATAGCATAATTTTCGTAATTTATTTGATAAGTATTTAAATGACGTATATTGTAATTACAAAAAGGCTTAAATTTTGTTTCGAGTGAGAAGAAAAGTGAGCTAAAGGGAGAGAGCGAGAGAGCGAGCGTGCGTACGATTGAGGTTTGTTAGGATATTCTTTACGTGGTTCCTGAAATAGATTCTATACTCTCGTCTTATATGGTGAGAGGTGTATATAAACCGGGCCATGCTAAACTTAGGACAGTAGAGCGCGCTCGGCTAAAGTGACTTTTGGCAACTCACCAATTACTTTTGACTTTGGGAGAAATCTAATCACTGCTTTTCCAATATTATACTTTTTTTATTATTGTATCTTTTAATATAATTTAAATCTTGCATTATAGACTACTTTTACTGTAGTACATGGACCACAATAAATATGTATAATAAATTTGCTAGCCCATTTTCAGCAAAACTTATTCGTAACGGCAAAAGTTATACTGTACTGCATAATAATTATTAACTATATTGTATAGCATAATTAATATTTTAGAGCATAATTATTATGCTGTTCCAATGTAGTAATATTTATGGTGTAATGACATAAATTATAGCATAAATTATAAATTAACGTAATAAACATTTATTACGTATTTATTTCCTCTTGCGTATATATTTTTTTGGTTAAAAAAAACGTTGATTTTTTTTTTTTTTTTTTTTTTTTTGCAACATTTGCGATTTTTTATTTTTTCTAACTAAAGTCATCAATTTAGAATCAAAATAAAAATTTCATTTTGTTAATTTCTTTTAATAATTAATCAATTATAAATCAATCGATAATCAATAATATTTAACTTTGACAATGTAAAGCAACAGGTATAGAACACATTAGGTCTCAGCAGCATAAAATAATATAAGTTAGTTTTTTGAAACGGCTGATTTTTTCCCCTTTCACAAAGTCCAGATTTTAGACTATTTGGAGCACCGTCAGTTTTTTTTTTTTTTTTTTTTTTTATATAATTTAAAAAATTCTGAACTATTATATGAGATACTAATTAATCCTATTAATAAAAAAAATCCACATAAATTGTACATTCATTTCTGTATAGGGAAAGGATATAAAAAAATTATTTTTTTTTACGTTTTATGAGAACAAAAATATATAAATATTTTTAATAATTTTAAATTCTTTTAGCAGCAAAACTATAATCATTAAGAGAATAAAATTATTTTAAGCGCATAAAAAAGAGAAGGATGCGTTTTCTCTCTTTCTGTGTTTAGAGGTAGAAAGATCTAAAAATATAAACCAGCAGCACGCGTGTTTTTTTGTATCTGCGCTAAAATAAAAATCATCTTTGTTTCTATAGGATGACGCATACAAAAATTATTTACTTATTTTTTCAACTATTTCTCGCATAATTTTAGACCAGAAATATTAAAAATAATTTACGCCATAAATAATTAATTGCTCTCAAATTAAAGTATATATCTCATAATTTTAGTTAATTTTATAATCAATATCTTTCAAAATGACGTACTGACCAATTTTGGACATAAAAATGCTTATTGTTTCATTAGAGATTTTTACAAACATAAAATATTGTATTATCTTCTTAAAAATGCAAAGTATGATTTCAAAAACATTTTTTTAAAAAAAGGACCCCCTATTATATTATATTATGCTGTAGAGCATAATTAAGATAACATAAGTGAATTATACTGTATAGCTACTTTTCAAAGAAATTCTCTCAATGATAAATCCCGAGATCGGATTATCATACTCATATTTTGTCCTTTAACCCTTCAGTACTTTCAAAACCTGGGGAGAAAGCTTGTAAAGCAGGCAACCTGTACTAAGATTTCTATTGCAGACCAGGATTTCATGACGTCATGAAATCCTAAAGTTGCCTACTTCATAAGTTTTCTCCTTAGTTTGTGAGGCTACAGTAGGTTAAGGGATGTATGATGGTCCTATCTCATGAATTTTACGTTTTAATGTTTTGAGACCACAAAATTATTATGTCAATATAATTGTAAACTGATGCAAAAATTGTTTCTTTATTTAATGCAGGGGCGGAGTTCGCCTTCGGCATCTACGACAATGAGGGTACAGGCATTGACGCCGTTGACCTGGGTGACCTTCTCCGCGCCCTCAACCTCAACCCCACCCAAGCAGTCATTGAGAAGATGGGAGGCACCAAGAAGAAGAGTAAGTCAACACTCTCACATCACTTCAAATATTTTTCTTACTTTTAAATACTTTCAATTACTGTTCAAAGTAATATTGTGATATTCCATAATTTTTACAATATTTGGGTTTGATCCAAAGAACATGTTAAAAGGGAAAAAAATTTGACGTGGTATATTTTTTTATCAGCTAATAAGAAAGACTAAGTTTTTATTATTATTTTTTTTTTTAATTCTGAAAGAGGAAATTATCCTGCATCGATTATGTGTATTTTTCTATAGTTCATTAATTATTGTTAATTAATTTTCGCAAATCATGATATGACGTTAAGGTTGTAAGCTTTTGCATGAGCGTGTATTCAAAAGTTAACGACCGTGACGTCATTTTTTTTTAAATAAATTTTTAATCAAAAATTAAATAAAAATACTTATATAATAAACTTAAAAATTAGAAATCACACATCAATTGATTGACGACGATGCCCTCTATTACAATATGCAATATGCAATGAAATCAGCCCTAAAAATATTTTAGACTTTGACATTATCATTTCTGACCCCTCTCATCATGTGATTCAATTGATTAATTTTGATTATTACTAAAATTTCAGACGAGAAGAAGTTCAAGTTCGACGAATTCCTCCCCATTTTCTCCCAACTCAAGAAGGACAAGGATACCGGCTGCTTTGAGGACTTCAATGAATGTCTGAAGTTGTACGACAAGGATGAGAACGGCAAGATGTTGCTTGCTGAGCTCACACACACCCTTATGTCCCTTGGTCAGTACATAATCAAACCTAACCTTATGACCTTTGGTCAGTATACAATCAAACCTACCCTTAATCAGAGAATACAAAGTAGTAGATGCTAGCAGTTGATAATCAATAAACATTCTCTCTAAATATTCATGCTTATACGTACATACAGCTCTGGCCAAAAGTTCCCGAACGATTTGCATAGGCAACCCGCAACCACACTATGTTATCAAATTCTATCAAGTTATCTAATTCTAATGCATAGAGAGTACTTAATTTTTTTTTTCAAATTTTGATACTAGAGATTTAAAATATTTACTCACTACCAATAGTGCATGGGTACTGTCTACAAGTGAAATGTGGTAGAGAGTATACTCTAATGTTTACGGAGAACCCATGTACGTATCTTTTATACTCATCATACACGGAAAATATAAATTTAAGAAATTATTCCGTTACATAGATGTAACTCTTCAGTACAAACCAATAACTTGATTGAAAAAAGTTTAAACAGTAATGCGTTAGTATAAACGTAATTCCCTCAGCGGTAAACATAGTTTACTCTTTAGATCTTTAAAAGCTTTGTATTATATCTAATAAAATTATTATAAAAATTTTTAACTTTTTTAGTAAAAATTTCCGTGTACAAGATTGAATATTTAGAATACACTCGTGCTTTTCGTGAAACACAATCAATGTATGTCGCAGGTACTCTACATTTTTGCATTGACAGTAAACATTTGTTTTCTGAGTATATATACGATAAAAAAAATATAATAAAAGTATTATGTAGGTGTAAATAAGTACTGTAAAGTGAAGTAGGTAAATATAAACATCAAGTATTTATATACTATGCAATGTCACTTAATGTGGGGGACATGTCATCTAATCTAGGTGATCGAGACACAACTGCATTGCAGTATGTTTTACCTGCATTAGGTATTATTGTAGTATATCAGTTAAAGTTGAAATTTTCAGGATTTATGTATACTTTCAATTTCAATTAGTAGTAGTTTTTTTATTTTTATTTTTTTTATTTTTTTATTTTTTTTATTTATTTATTTATTTATTTATTTATTTATTTATTTATTATTATTATTAGGAGAACAAATAATAATCTTGAAATAATTATTAATAATTAAAAAAAAAACTTTAAAAAAGAAACAAACGAATTATAATCCCACGTTTAATTCAATTCCATCATTACATAGTATATGTCATTTAAATTTCTTCGTTTTAACGTCAAAAATCACTTAATGGATGGTACTTCAATATTCAATTAATCAATCAAAGCCAATAAATAAATTAACCAATAATTAACCAAAAAAATCACAATTGACTTATTTATTTTGTTCAACTTTCAGGAGAGCGCTTGGAGGCTGACCAGGTTGACAAGATCGTTGCTGAGTGCTGTGGACCCGAGGATGATGATGGCTTCATCGACTATGTTCGTAAGTATCTCTCTAAACAATCGCTTTCTATACCTCAACTAAATTTATGAACATACCTTTAAATTATATCCCAATATACAATAAATGTAACCATTTAAGAACTTTAAATATAAAGCAAAACCAAAATTGACTTTGGGTATCAGATATAAATATCACCTCTCTAAGATTTTGAGTTAAAATTGAGTTGATATTTAAACTCGGTAAAAGTGACAGTTACATTTTACGCTTTGCATTATTTTCCGGAAAAATTACTTTGGGCAGGCACATGAATCCTCTAATTTTGCAATAGGTATAAATATTATAACTTGGTACAATCATTCCAATAAAAAATGAAATTGTTTTGGCTTATGACCATTCAATGCAATCAGATGGAGATTTCATTTGACGCAAAACTCAATCTAAATACATGTTATTACCATATGTCAATAGAATTTCATTTTTTATTGGAATGACTGTACAGGTATTGATATACTATAAAATGTCACCTAAAATGCAGATGAAATTTAATTTAATCTAGGTGAATCACATCTTTATTGTAATAAGTTTTACCTGGCATTAGGTATATCATTGCAGTATTAAAGTACCTGTTACAGGTTAATGTTTACCTGTTGCAATTTGAAGTATTTTTATATTTGCCTACAATAGTAATTTTTTCCGTAAATTATTTTACTAAAAAATTATAAATTTCTATTTATTGCTTGGGGGAGGAGAGGTGGTATTGATAGATAATTATTCCCTTAAAAAATAAACAGACTTAGAACCCCTTAAAAAATGTTTGCCCTACCCCTTTAATTAAGAGCCTTCATATGTAGACTTAACCTTAGTAAAAATTAGCATTATATAAAAAAAAATACTAAAATTAAAAGCTTTTTTATTAAAAAAAAAAAAAAAGTGTACATTATTATAAATGATAAAAACGCAAAGCTAGAAAACATAAGCTTTGCTATCAATGTTACTAATAGTAAATTAGTTATTTAATTATTTTAAAACAATATAATGTATTTATTTATTAATGCTTTTTTTTACTAGGAACTTCAGTACGATTCACGTATTGTATTTTTAAAAAAATCGTATTATATATTTTACTGTACTTAATTTTATTTTCTACTTTTTTTAGGTGCTACTATAAAAAACAATGAAAGTCAATTTTTGTCTTCATATTTAAATTATATAAACACTTTTATTGTTTTTTATTGAGGTAATAATTTATGTTATAAAATTCGATTGGAATTTCATTTTTTTTAATCAAATTATTACCCTAATCATGAAAATATTAATAAATTTTTATTTTCAGTATAATTTTTTTTTTACAATGAATAACTTGATATTTTTAATTTATGTTTACCTTTAAAATAAAGTACCCAAATAATAAATTGGCAGCAAAAAGATATTAATGGTTAAATCTTGAGCACTTTTTTCACAATTATTTATTGTTTATCAATTAGGCTATATTTATCAATTTCCTACTATTTTCCACAAAAACTGAGCAAAATTAACTTAAAAAAAATGAAAGTACAGACACTGTAATGCAAAACTTTATTTCACAATATTTTCATATGGAACCTTCATATACAGTATTACTCCATTTAAGTATAATGTTTTTTCCCTAAGGAAATAGAGTAAAATTTTATATCACAGTGTTTGTAATTAACATTAAAATTTTAAAATAATTAGCTTAACAAATCTAAATTTAAAAAATATTTCGATATTATATAAAAAAATTTCCTTACTTTTAATATAGGAGATGTTTTGAATATATGAAATTCCTTATTTTTTCAACAACATTTAAGATAATTATCTCATTTAATGTTTCATCAATTTTCTTTGTAATCTTTTTGCTGCTGTCAATATTATTATTTCTCATGCACAGTCTTGTTTTCATTAAAATTTTAATTGTATTGGCTTATGGCCATACAATGCAATCAGATAGAGATTTCAGTCGACACATAACTCTAATTAAATACATGTAATTTCCATATGCCAATACAATTAAATTTTTTTATGATAAAGACTGTGCACTTAAAAATTTCATTGAAAAGCTTGTTAACAGTTTTACAATGTTGTATAATAAACGGTTATGACGTCACGAAACGTTGACACTAGGTATAAAAGCGTATAAATGCTGTCACAAGCGTTAGAATCACAATCCATTCCCTAACGTTTGTGACGTCACTAACGTTTGTTGTCGTAAAGTTTTTCAACGCTTAATGACGTCACAATCGTTATTTCAACAATACTTAAAATATTGCAAAACTGTATATTAGAATAGTCTATTTACAATGGCACGTAAATTCACGTAATTTTTACGTAAGAATTAAAATAATATTGATTGTTGTATCGTCACGTAAGAGTTACGTAATTTACGCATCATTGTGAACAGTACACGGACAAAAATAAATACGTAATAATTATGCTAGCTCATTTTTATCACAATTAGTTCAGTACAGCATAATTTATGTTATAATGACATAAATGCAGCATAAATTATGTAATTTATACTTTCCGTGTACATAAGCTTTTCAGTGCTTATTTTTGAGAGTAAATAAAATTATTCATCAATAAAAGAAAACTAAGACAACAATAGCAATAACTGATCAAATAATCAATAACTATAATGATATATCAAACAAAATGTAAAATTACGAAATAGTTGTGATGTAACAGATCATGATCGAGCGTGTTTAAACACAAACTGACATTTCCTTTCGCGTGACATGAATACTTAAATCTAAATTTACATAATTTCAGTTACTGTATCGTAAAACACGGTTAATAAAATATTATTATACATTGCTATATACATTGCAAAATACTTGAAGTATGTTTAATGTTGATTAAATTACTACATTCAATTGAAGTCAATATTATTATAATTTTGATTAATAGTTCATACCCATGCATGTAATTTGTAACGAGTTTTAGTTAAAAAGTTAAAATAGAAAAGTTAACGTCTAATACTTTTTAAGTTATTTGAAAGTTAATGGTAGCAATTAATAATTACAAATTTTTTAGTAATATTAAGTATTTTTAAAAAAAAAAAATAACATTCTTTTTATTATTATTATTTTATTTTTTTACATTTTGGAGCTACCTTATCTTTAAGTAACACTGTGTAAAAAAAAAAAATTAAAAAAAAAAACTTTAATAGCAGTACCTAAATTTTAGCCTTAAGCTAATTAAACATGTTTATACTTTGTTCAAGGAAATTTAAGGCATAAACTCGTTACGCATTATTTTTTTTCTTCTATATTTGGGTATAAAACAATCGCTAAAGCTACTTAAAATCAAGGAAATGAAAGTTTAATTCAATTCAATTAAAAAAATCATTAATTATTCATTAATTAGATAGCTTATTAATTTAAAAAATAATTAACATATATTATTAATATATTTAAGATAAAATAAATCTACAAAAAAAAAATCTCAAAACATATTAAATCATCATAATTTATTAATAATTAATTTTATAAATGAATGCTAATTAATCCAATAAATAATTAAAAACCACGACTAAAATTTCAGCTTATATCAAGAGGCTGCTTGAAGGACCACATCCCGGACACAAGTTCTAAATCAAAAACAAAATATTTCAGTAAGAAAAAAAAAATAAGTAACAAAAAAACAAAAAATCATACGTTGCTTTGAGCTTTTCTTTTTTCTATATGGTCTAATAACGCAGCGCTTTTAATCCGTGTGCTATATATATATATAAAAATTTCTTAATTCATTGTTTTCTTTCTTTCAGTCTTTTTTTTTTTATCAAAGTTTCTATCTTCTCTGTGCTTCTATTTGTCTGTTTTTTCTCTTTTAGTTCAACGTTTCAAATAGAAGGGTATCTTCCATAGTAAAAAAAAAAAAAAAAAAAGTCTTTATAGAAAAATTAGTCAACCTGCTGAATATATGTCTAAATAAAAAACTGCCTTTCTTTCGTATTTAAAATAATTTACTTGGTATCTTTACAATAACAATCATATAACATTAAAATAAAACTACACTTTTTCCTCTATTTTTTTATATAATAATGCAATTGAGTGAAGTTTATAAAATACTTTCATTGCTGCCAGGCTCGGACTGGCCATAAGAGCAAGTCCGCAATTGCGGACGTGGCCCCCCCTGTTTGGAGGCCCCAAAGGCCCAAAAAGGGGCGTATCTAGGGTGTTACGCCCCCTTTGTGGCCCCTAAAGAGGGTGTTACACCCCTTTTGCGGACGAGGCCCCTTAATTGCCAGTCCGACCCTGATTGCTGCGACCTAAGTGCTCAATAAAAGTGGCCCATTAATTGGTTCTTATCTAAAAAAAAAAAAAAAAAAAAAAAATGGGTGTCAAATCTTAAAGGCAATCATATACCCAGAGCGTAATGCCTTGAAATTGCTGAAAAATATTACTTTTTTTTTTCTTTCAAGATTGAAATAACTTTAATTTTGCAGCGTTGAAATTGTTCATAATGCAAGCAGGGGCGGATCCAGGGGGGGGGCGGTGGGGGCGACCGCCCCCCCCAAACGGCCCACGTGGGTGGAAAAAAATGAGCAAAAGTTGAAAAAAATTTAGTCGAAAAAATTTTTTTTTGCGCCTTCGGCGCAACTTTTATTGCTGGATAAGCGTTTGAATCCTGACTACAGTAAATACAGTATAACAAAAAATAATTTTTTTAACATCCCCTAGTTGTCATGTCATCAGGGTAATATATCAGAGATATAGTTCTGTTAATACTTGGACATCCACGAAATATTTTGCTTGCGATAAGAACTAAAAAAAAAAAAAAAAAAAAAAAAAACTTTAATGTAAATTTTATAATTTTTATCTCAAAATATTATTCCATCCAAATATAAGTTTTATGTTTTACAATATCGATAATAGTTTGAAAAATTGCAAAACAATTTTTAGTAAATTGGTGTATAAAAAAAATAATAATAAAAAATAAATTAATAATAATAAAATAATACACAATATTAATAATTTATTTAAATTTTGCTTTTTTTTTTTTCAAGTGTTTTTTTTTTTTTTTTTTTTTTTTCTTCAGTGAAATAACATTAATAATTTTACAAAGAGATGAAAATAGAAAATATTTCAGAAATCATTTGTCCAACTTTTACTTTTTTTTTTTTGCTTACATAAAAAAAAAAAAAAAAAAAAAAAAACTACCAAATCAAAAATTTTGCAATTCAAGAATATTTTTTCAAAGGCATACTAATTTTGCAATATTTTCCAAAAAGGGGCGTGGCCAAATAAAATTTTTCGCCTGCGGCGCGCTACCCTCCCCCCCCCCGGTCCTACATTGTTAATTTTCTAGGAGATCGCCCCCCCCAAACACAATTCCTGGATCCGCCCCTGAATGCAAGTCATCACTTTACAAACTAAAATGTTAATTTTTTAGATATTCTTTAAAAAAAATATACAATACAATACCAAGTAAATAAAATAACTGTCTTTTTGTACACAATGTCGCTTAAAATTGTTCAATGTTGTTTAAAAAAGTTGTCTTCAAGCTGCATTTTCTTTCTTTCATTCGTGTATTTTTTTCTGGCTTTTTTTTTTAATTCGAGCTTTAAAAAGAGGTTGACAAACTTGATATTAATATTGAGTATTGAACTTTCAGCCTTCCTCAAGAAAATGGTAGCCGGACCCCATCCCGATCACAAATTTTAAATTATATAAGTAAGCTGGCAATATGCGTGCTAAGCTTTAAGTTTTGCTTTAAAACCAAAAATAATAAAAGTAATTAGAAAGCTTGTAATTTTTAATAATGAGTTCTATACATTCTTGTTTTTTAATTTCAAGAAAAAATAATTAACTCCAAAATTTGAGACGTCTTGAATTTTCATTTGGTCACTTAAAAATTCTTATTTAAATTTCAAGTTAAAGAAATGCGTAAAAAAAAAAATCTAAGAATTTTAAACGTGAAATTCTTAAATCTGGACAGCTGCATTTTTTATTTTTTATTTATTTATTATTTTTTTTTTTTTTTATGTTATTAAATTTTGATTTCCTCCCTTATAAGTTACAACTTTTACAGCTGTAAATGAGTGATTTCTAAAATTATTACAAATTCCCACACATTTCCAATTATAAACTGCATAGAACTCTTTAACATAAAGTAGTTTTGGGGACAAAAAAAAGTTGCCAACGTTCAAAAAAATCCGATAAATTAAAACATAGGCAAAATTCTATAACGTTGGCAACTTTGCCCGCTTTTTGTTTGAGCTGTTTTAAACAAAGTTCGCTTCGTATAGTAGTGATCGATTTTATCTAGCTTTTTAAAAATCACAGCTTATTTTGGCATTTTAAAGCTTTTTTGGAATGTACAAATTAAACGCAAAAGTATATTTAGTTGCCCGTAAAGTATTTTGAAGCAAGAGAAAAAAAATAGCATAAACTTCCTTTAAACTTTACCTTTCAAACTGTCGCTTTTGTAGAAACTGCTTTTAACAAAATAAATAAAAAATAATATGTTTACGATTTTTGGAAATATTTTACAAACACTGTTTCAAAAAAAAAAAAAAAAAAAAAAAAAAAAAAAAAAAAAACTTATACTTTTTAGTTTTATAACAATGCAATGCATACGGTGACTCATTGCTCCATATAAATGCATAGTAATTCTATTACGTAATAGAATAAAATTTTATGTTACATTGTCATAATACAGTGTGTAAAAACTGCAACTTAACGCAACAAATACCAATAATTATTGGTTTTTGCAATGCAACAAAAACTGATATTTTTTAAAATTAATATTTCCAAAAATCAAGGAAAAAAATATAACAAAAGCGTTAAATTTAAACGCTTCTAGAAATTATAGTGCGCTTTAAAAATGCAAAAAAAAAAAAAAAAACAAACAAACAAACAAACAAACAAACTAATATTATAGTTTAGTTGCTAATTAATTTAAAATAAATGTGCTTTTAATGTTGCTTATCGCTTTTTTACTTATAAAAGGATTTCATTTCTTGTGTTTCTTTTCTTTCTTCAAAAAATTGTGTCTTTTTCCAGCAAAAGTTGCCGAGTTGTATTCGTCTGTGTGTCTATTATGATAAAATTATATTTAAAAAAAATAATAATTTTGTCATGTATTTGTCTACTGTTTTACGCTTTATTTTCTATACTTTTCTAAATGCTTACTATATTGTTGCAGAGTGTTCGCTTTCTTTTTATGTTTTCAGATTTTTAATGTGTTGTTGTTTTTATTTGTAGCTTTTTTATAATTTGTGTTTTATTTTCTTTTAAAAATTGGGAAATATTTTTCAATTTTTAAGTGTAATGCTTTTAATCAATATAAAATTCTTGTAAGAAATTCAAATTTTCTCTTAAGCTTAAAATATCGTTTATTTTAAAATTGGAAGAAAAAAAAAACTGTTAAGAGAAATTTTGTTTCTGGCAAGAACATGTGATAAAAAGTCTAAAAATGTCCTATCTTTCATTAAAGATTTAAAAAACATAGTATATAAATTAGCAATTAACACAAGTAAAAAAATCAAAATCAAAAGTAGAGCACCAAAAAAAAAAAAAAAAAAAAAACTTTAATTCACTCCTATAACGAACAAGTTTAAAAATATTATTTTTAAATTGAATGAAAAAACTTAAAATTTCCAATAATTGACTACTTGCATAATAATTTTTTACTTTGTTGCAAATTGATCAAATTTGTTTTTCCATGAGTAAAGCATTGACTAAACAATTTGATCACTAAAGATGAAAAAAATATCTAATACAAATCGTAAATTCTGACAATCTTAAAGGCATAGAAAACATGAAACAACAAGTTCTTTTTAATTATTAAACACAAAATGGGATCTACAAAACTGATGATAATTTTTATCAGAATGTAAATGTAGCTCCATAAGAGAGCGTGCAAAAACTATAGAGTATGCAATTTGCATGAATATTTCTGTTTATGACGTCAGAAACAGGCAAAAACTAGTATAAAAATGTTGTGCGGGTTGCATAAATTGAAATTTTCTGATCACTGCTACGGTTGGGTTTTGAGACCAATTAATGTTATTTATGTAAGTCCCATCAAGTATTTTGTGATATAAATGCTAATTTTTTCATGTTGTCTATGCCTTTAAGATCAAATTACTACTCAAAAACTTTGGTATACACTTCAAAATGTATTTAACCCTACCTTTTTGGTGCTCTATAAATTAAAAATTAGAATAACTACTTTAAATTAGACTTTTATCATGATGTATCGCTATAATAAAACAATTAACCATACAATTATATGTAAAACTTATATTAAAAAAATGTTTTTTCTCTTTGTCCCAACAGCTTTCCTCAAGAAAGTTGTAGCTGGCCCAATGGAAACCGCTGGAGATGCCGCTGCATAAATAAATCAATCAACAAAAATAAATCCCAACTCTCGATTTCGTCCATCATTTCCAATCATTAAATGAACATCAAATTAGCTAACACAATTAACATCAGTGTGTCCGGCCAGAAGCCTCAAAATTTATAAATAAACAACAACAAGATAAAAAAAAAAAGCATTCAATAACAAGAAACTATAATTATTTTTTTTGTCAACAATTTTTTTTCTTTAATTTTTAATTATTATAATGTCATAAAAATATATAAAAAATAAAAATTTACTAAAAAACCCCTGTAAAGGTATCTTATTTGTTATACAATAATAATCATAATGATAAACAATTTAGTAATCTCTTGGATGACTTAAATATATTATTTGTTTTTAATTTAAAATTAAGAAACAAACAAATGTTATTATTATATATTATATAAGATAAAAAAATGGTACATAATTTTAAATAAGATAAAAATAATAAAAAAAAAATTAAAAAATCCTTATTTATTTATTATTTTAAAATTAGAAAAAAATTGCTATTTTTTTAAGTATACAGTAAAATGTTAGATTTTGCTTTCTTTATACATATTGAATAGAAAGTCTAGTTAAAAATTATTTAAAGAAATGAATTTTTTTTTACTGTCTCAGACACGTAAAAGTGTACCTTATACATATACGTCACTGAGTATAGGTTCGAACCACTGCTGGGTACGTACTGTACGTGAAGTGTGAGAGCACAACACCTTGCACTGTGAATGTTTACATGCATTCTATAACGACGCACAGCATTGGGGAGGTGCATGATTGATATGATATTGCACCATTCAGCCTGCCTAGACGTTTCCACGGTTTCTCTAGGCTGTCATGGCGAATGCTGGACTGTGTATTTAGGCCGTGTCGTTAGCCCATGTGTATGGTTTTTATTGTACACCTGCCGATACGACAATGTCTTGACGAGGCTATGGAGAACGTGTAGCACGATAAGGTGTAGCACAATTACACAATATGTCAAAATAAAAAAAAAATAAAAAAAAAGGATATTATATCTTAGCTCTAATTGCATTAGTTTTCTCATGAATCTCTTTCTTTTTTTTATGAACTTTTGAAGTTAAATAAAAAAATAAAAAGTTATGCTATTTCAGCACAATCTATATTTACATGCTGGAATTTAAATTTTTCATGCTTAATTTAACAATAATTTTATTTATATTAATAATAATTTATTATGTTATTATTACAGTGAGAAATCACTTATAAGAAGTATTGATAATACAATCTTTAGGTTTAATCATGACAAAAGCAGCCAATATGTATACTGTACAGTTTCCTTCATAAAAAAGTTATTTCTATTGGCTTATGGCCATACAATGCAATCAGATGGAGATTTCAGTTGACGCAAAACTCTATCTAAATACATGTTAATTCCGTATATGCCAATAGAAATATATTTTTTATGAAAGAAAACGTACGTTGTGAGGGAGAGAATCTTAGAAAAATGAAGCAGCTATATCCAGAAGAGCACAATATGGAAATGTTCGTCGGAGGTCACGGTAATTTATAATATTTAGTTGCATTAGGCAATAAATAATATATATTGATTCATTTTCTCAGACAGTGTAGTTATAGGTATTAAAAAAACTTGCATGGTTCACGGTAAAAAAATCACTATAGTCATGGTAGATATCCTATGTAAATTACAATAGGTAAAATTTATCCTGGAACAGGTATTGATATACTACGATAATACCTAATGCAGGTAAAACATAGTACAATAAAAGTGTTTCTAACCTAGACCTAGATTAGATGACATTTCGCCTACATTAGGTTCATACTAGTAGTATATCTACACCTGTTTCAAGTTAATATTTACCTATTGCAATTTACATGACGATTTATGTACTGTACTTGTACCTGCCACATAGGTAAATTTTTTTTTTCGTGTAATTGATTGACGTCAATTACAGTAGTTTTGCAACGTTTTAATTTTATATTGATTACTTTAATGTTTTAATTGCTGTAATAAATGCTGCAATTATATTTTAGAGTTATATAAAAACACAATTTACCTTCTTATTACGTAATAGGATTAGTAATCGTATATACGGATATATTCGGTATAAACAGCAAATTAAAAAAAAATTAAAAAAAGGTTAATTAACAATTATTATAGAGATAGAAATATTTAACTTTTATTTCGATCTGATTGGTTGGTCGTGGTCATCACGTCATGACGTCATCACGTAAAGCAGCCTGCGAACGTAGGCAACCCTTTCAGTCCCTTTGTTAAGCAGGAAGCCTAAATTATATTACACGCTTCTCTTCTTAAAATTTTCATTAATTGACGCTACCTAAATATTACCTCACTTAAGTGTAATATTAAACTGAGATTGTTTTGAAATAATTATTATACATTTTTTTTTATATGCTTTTTTTTTTTTTTTTTTTTTTTTTTTTTTTTTCTTGCCATATTGTGTTATCATGCTTCACCAATCCCAGTCCCAGTCAAGACATTGTCTTATCGACAGGTAAGGACTTTCCAATTAATGGAAAATTACCAATTTCCACCAAATTTTCATTATAACATAATATATGATACTATCTGCATACAAACTCTTACAAAGCATAAATATTGTGTTTGTACAGCATAATTATTTATGATATTCTAATTTAGCAACATTTATGCTATATACAGATAAATGAAGCATAAATTACGTAATTATTTCCGTGTGTTATTGCTAAGTAAAATGAATTATTAAACTTAATATTAATTACTATATAGGATTCTGCATTTATATAAAAGTCAACGCCATCTTGGATCACTAAATAACATATTGAAGACGTTGTGAGAAAATAACACATTTTGACAGTTTAAAAATACTTAGCATTTCGATCACGCAGGATGTTTAGGACGTATCAGAGACACTTTTTTTTTCGTAAACTTTGAAGTTTTGAACATCATATCGCAGCAACGAAAAGATTAAAAAATATTTAATGCCTATCATCTAAAAGCCTGTTTAGTTGGCAATGTATGAGCATAGTTTCAGATTTTTCATGTTATTAATAAGCTCGCAAAAAATTAATTAGTAACTGAGAGTGCCTTTTTATCTCGGAATTTTCAGAGGTATGCCAACTTAAGCTGACATATCTACGTTATCCATAATACAAAAAAATTCAAACTTATTTTTTATTGTGTATAAACATTCCTAGTACACACTACAATATCGAAAAAAAATTGCAAAAATTTGCACTTGCCAAAAATTAACAAAATCTAAAACTCAATGTATCTCCAGATTTACTGGCGTGATCCAATTGAAACTTAAACTACAAACGTGTTCTAGTGTTTTTTTTACAGTGCTTATATAAAACTTAATTATTTTGTTTTAGTTAACGAGAAATGAATTCTTTTTTAAATTTTGTGTTAGGCGGGTTGCCTACTTCATGCTTCATCAGACACTAAAAAATTTGTAAATCTCCGTAAATTCAAAATTCGCTAATTTTTTTAAAAGCATTGTTAAAAGACCACTAAAATACGTTTGCAGTTTAAGTTTTAATTGGATCAAGCCAGTAAATCTGGAGATACATTGAGTTTTAGATTTTGCTAATTTTTGGCAAGTGCAAATTTTTGCAATTTTTTTTCGGTATTGTAGCGTGTACTAGGGATGTTTATACACAATAAAAAATAAGTTTGAATTTTTTTGTATTATGGATAACGTAGATATGTCAGCTTAAGTTGGCATACCTCTGAAAATTCCGAGATAAAAAGGCACTCTCAGTTACTAATTAATTTTTTGCGAGCTTATTAATAACATGAAAAATCTGAAACTATGCTCATACATTGCCAACTAAACAGGCTTTTAGATGATAGGCTTTAAATATTTTTCAATCTTTTCGTTGTTGCGATATGATGTTCAAAACTTCAAAGTTTACGAAAAAAAACATTTCTCTGATACGTCCTAAACATCCTGCGCGTTCGATTTGCAATATTTTGGAAAACATTAAATGTTGTAACAGGTTGAATTAGCTTTTGAAGTATACGACAAAAATATAATAATAACAACTACAAAAATTGACTATAATTTTGTAAAGAAAATACCTAAAAAACCACGTTTGTCCTATGCTGAGCAATGTTATTCATTGCTCCAGTATGGCGTCGAAGCGCATTCAGTATGTAGTCATGCGGATACAACCCATAGTATGTAATAAGTTACTGTTTACTATTCTATTATTTTAACTATACCCGATCAAAATAGATCGGTAGATAGATAGATATAATAGAGATTTATTAAGATTTAATATAGCATTCACATTAATGTTAAAGTGGCCGCCATATTGGATAACTCAATAACATGCGGGTGGCATAGGAAAATAAATAATTTTGTCAGTTTAAAAACACTATGCAATATTTTTGAGGGCATTGATGCTGTAAATATGTAGAATTATAGTATCTACTCAAGTATGTGAGAAAAGAGAAAAGTAACAATAACAAAAAATAAACTAAGTTCGCAAAGAAATTTGCCTTAAACAAAGTTTGTCCTATGCTGAGCAATATGTTATTCACTATACTCCAGTATGGCCTCCAAGCGCATTAAATATGACGTCATCCGCATACACCCTTTTAATATAATCATCAAAAAAAACTTTCAAATTTTGGTTCACATTTTCTATGTGATCGCTTCAAGTTCAGACATATTTCCATAGATAGCAGCACATTACAAATGAACTCTTTTTATTTTAGAAACTTAGCTGGGGCGCGCAATGTTTGGTTTGACTTGTGTCGCAGTCGTTCTCACGCATCTTTCGAATACGCATGTGTAGTGACTAAAATAAAATAAAGTAAAAAAAGGAGAAAATCTCGTTTATTTCGTGTCATTAAAATAAAAATCGACGACAACAAAAATATCAGTTTTATCTAGAATTTAGTTGCCAAATTATATTAAATTGTGTGTTATACAAAAAAGTGTTGCAAAAATTTTAATTATAAAATTATGGCCGAAGCAGCAGTAAGTGAGCCAACAACAAATGTAGCCCCTGCTGTAACAAGTGAACCTACTACTACATTGGTACAAGAAGTACCAAAACAGGAACCAGTACCTGCACCTGCGGCGGTACCAAAACCTGAGGTACCGGTCACCGTGCCAATTAATGCAACCAATCAGTCTGCTGCAGCTAAAAATAAAGGTAATTTTTGTTTTAAATCCCTAAAAAATTATCTCAAATCAAAACAGTTTACAAAATAAAAGATCATTTGCATAAAATTGCATTGAAAATTTCAGTGCAAAAATTAAAGAAATATATAAAAATAGACGAATTTTATGGTATGTAATATTAATATCGTGCAAAAATTAAGATTAGGAAACCTTATAAATACAAAAATACGCTCCTCAAAGGTTGTTGATTTCATTCCCTTATATTTATAGGGGAGTTTCTGTTTATTTCCAACGGTGCTCAGTTGGTGCTCAAATGGAAAATTATTGATAATTCGTATTATCTATACAACAGGGCGTTTTCATAGATATGTTTTTTTTTTTTAGAAAAAAATTGTAAAGTATTGATTTAAAGCCTCAAATTTTTTTTTTTTTTTTTTTTTTTTTTTTTTTTTTTGCAGCTTTACGAGACAAAAAAAAGCTGGGCGTTATACTGTTTATGTTCAGGTCAAAATAAGACAGGTTGTTGCAGGTATATAAGGTATATAAAAACAACCACCGGCTGTTCTATAATATTTATAATATGTCTCTTGAATTTTATATGAGAATATTTTAAATTTTTATCATCACAAAGTAAGGAGTAAAAATGTTAAAAATAAAAATATGATATCAATATCTGAAGTAACATGTTAAAGATAATTATTACTTCAATTTTTATCTTTAATTACAGATATAAGTACTATGGCTATATACAATAAATACGCAAACTATATCTTTTTTTTTAGCAATATTTATTCAATGGCTAATATAGCATGACAATTTATGCTATGGTGACTATAGCATAAATATTATGCTGTATAACCTGAATTTTTATGTAATTTCAACATAAGTAACATTTATGCTATATGCATGAATGACATAAATTAAGAAATTTATGTTGCATTTTATATCATATATCATAAATTTTACTATTTCGTAAGGGCATAAATAATTATGCTGTGCAACAGAATTCTATGTAGCTAAAATTATATTTTTTGGAATAAATGATATTGAAATTGGTCTTGCATAATTATTACGTATTCATTTTTTTCGAGTGGTATAGAAATTGTTTATGTAGTATAAATTAAGTGATTTGTCTAATTGTTCGTATAACTTATAATAATAATAAAAAGTATTACTAAATTTACAACAATAAAAATCCAAATTTACAACAAATTGCGTAATATTATTTTTATTTAAAATAGCAACTAGTTATGCGCAAAAAAAGATGCGCATTAGACTAAAAAAAACACGTAAAACTTGAATTATATCTGAAATAATAATTATTTAAAACGCGACTGTAAAAAACAAGTTTTATGGATGACAATTATTTGCCTGCCGAAAATTATTTTTAATCATTTCATCACGTACTTTTCAACTTACATGAATTTTAATGTTAACTTTATTTTTTATATTAATTTTTCTTAGGAAACGAAGTAATTTATTTTAAGTACATTTTATGACTTGATATTTTAAACTAAATTTGGAAATATTTTTAAATAATGAAGCACCTTAAAAACTTGTTAAAGTTCATTAAAAATATAACAAGAAATGTTAAAGTATGATTTTTTTTTTGAAATTATTTTTTAAATTAAATTATAGCTGTGGTATTATATTCATTTTTCAATTAATAAACTGCAGATTTAATTAATTTGAAACTCATAAATTTTTACGTTGAAAGAATTATAAATTTTTAAATGTCAAAACAAATTAGGTAAAAGAAAACAACAATAATTAATATCTTCCGACGCAGTGTGGGAAAAAAAATGAACCTAAAATTTAAAAAGGCGTTTACCAAGTTCAAATATCTCGATGAACCTTATTGAGTTGAACTGACGTAAAAAAAAACATTGCAATTTCAAATTTCTTTAGCCTAACTGATTGTGACTTGACCCACCCAGATTATTGATGATATGTCACGAAAATATTTTGATCAGCTTATTTCAAGCTAAATAATATTGAATTTGAAAGTTTGTGTAGCGTAATAATAAATAGACATCTGCAACTTATAGGAAATTTCAGATATTCCATTTGATTTGATTTAATTAAATTTTAATTTGTAATAGATTCTAAAATTTAATAACATATAAATTTATATACAAAAATATTTCAATTTTTGAAAATTATTCAATTAATATCATGATAAATGTACAATTGAAAAAATGAAAAAAAAAAAAATAATAAATAAATAATTCATAGTTTTATAATTCATAATTTATAATTACGTAAAAAAGTGAAAGAGAGATTTTGCAATAATTTTCTTTTTATGGAACCGCGATTTTACAATGCTTTATTTATTGCTCAAATTAACGATTATAACGTCACTAAGCGTTGACAATTTAACGATAAAAACGTAAATGATGTCACAAGCGTTATAGAATTATACATGAAATAAAATGTTAAAAGTCAACAAAGTTAACTATATTTTACCACATTCAGTCCTTACCTTACGTTTTTTTTTTTTTTTTTTTTTTTTTTTTTTTTTTTTTTTTTTTTTTTTTTTTTTTTTATTATTATTTTTTGTTAATGCCAAATTTGATAGACGTTAGAACCGTTAATTCTATACTATAATCAAAACATTACAAAACTGTGTACAGAAACTTTGATGTAAAATTTGACTCCAGGGTGTTTATGGAAATAATATGTTGTATTCAAATATGGAGCATTGTATTAATTAGAATCGTTATAATGAAGACATTGCCATAAGGTAATAAAAATAAAGTAAAAATGTATTCTGACCACAGAAAGGTAAAACACAGTAAGGTCGATTACGTTTGTAATTGTAATGTAAAGATAATGTGAAGAAACATGACAACTGTACTAAATTTGATTACTTATGATAACATTTGATAAAGGTTTAAAAATAAGACACAATTAGGTTGAATGTTGCACCAAATATTATAGATCAATACAGTAATTACTATACCATCATTTTTAATTGCTGATTACGTGTTATCGTTAATGCAAAACTCTATAAATGTTTCACTAATCTTTACAAGAAACGATAATTAGTGTAATTTAACTTTTTTTTTATCTGAATCAATATGAAAAATAGAAGAGAGAATTGCGTAATTTTATATTGGTATGTACTGAATTTATACACGGCCAATGATAAATACGTAATAATTATGTTAGCTCATAATGCAGCAGCAATATTTATGCATAACATCATAATTTATGCTATTCTGTAAAATGATCGTCTACTACTTAGCATAATAGTTAAAATGCTCAGCATAATTACTTTATGGTATTTTATTTATGCTATAGAATTAATGTGATTGTTCAATGTAGCATAAATTACATAATTCATTTTTTATGTATATAGCATACATTAAAAAAACTATTTAATTGTGATGATTTTTTTCCCAAAGTCTAAAACTTAAAAAGTTTGTCAAGTATATCCGTAACTTAAATGTTTTACTATCTCAATTCATTATTTTTATCAAAACACTAAAACAACCTAAAAATTAAAGATTTTTTTATGCTTTTTCTCTTGCTAATACTCCACTGATAAGTCTTATTAAATATAAATATAGAATAGAATATAAAAAAGGTGCTGCAGTTATGCAAATAAATGCAACTTTTACGATTTATTATAACCATAGCAACAAAAATATAAATTTTAATTAAAAATAAATACATATAGAATATATTATAAAATCATGAAAATAGAGTAAACAAAAAAGCTAGAACAATTGTCTCTGACTATATTATTTTACAATATCAATATATCAAAGTTTTCTTACAATTAGTGGTATTTTAAAACACGAACATTTATCACTCCAGAAAAAAACAAAAACACCCTTCTTTGGTCTCCCCTTTCTCTTATCTTAACCCCTCCATGCTATATAACGACTTATAGAGAGAGCAGGGGGGAAAAAAAGTGGGTGACACCCAACATTAAACCCTCTGTAAGAACAATACAATGTCAATGCATCCATTAGAGAGAATGAGAGAGAGAGAGAGAGAGAGAGAGAGAGAGAGAGAGAGAGAGAGAGAGAGAGAGAGAAACACTATGATTTATTGTCAACTTTAAATTGTAACTTATTTCTTACATACTTTAATTTTTTAAGATTTACGGTGACCGTACAAGTAATCAGGGTCAAATTTTTTGCTCTATCGGTTGATATGTTTATAATATAGTGTACTTTTTTTATATTTATTTATTGAAATAAATCATAAAATGAGATCATCGCCGCTGATTTAAATGTCTATTACTGTCTTTGTTCTAGACACAAAGTCATAACTTCTCTTTTATATTATCTACATGGAGAAAATTTATTACACTGAAAGAAAATAAGAAATAAGAACAAAATAAATAAGCCTAAACAACAACAAATGTTTACTCACGAATGTTTAGAGGTTACCTATACGAAATGCTTTGATAGTGCGTCAAAACACGAGTGTATTGTCACTAAATATTCAATCTTGTAGAGGCTAGTGTCGATGTAAGTATGATGAGTACAAAAGATACATGGGTTCTCCGTAAACATTAGAGTATTCTCTACTACATTTCACTATAGAAGACAGTACCCATGCATTGGAAGTGAGTAATAATTTACTTACTAATATTAATTTCTACTACTCTGTTACAATAAACTGTCTGGGTCAATAAAGATTCTTACTCTGTGGTATATGTGTAGGCAGTAATACTACACAAAAATGCTGAATGCTGTAAAGCTGAAATTAAGTTACTGAGGATTTTGACGATGCAAAAATTTTATAGATGATATTTTTGCACACAGTCCATCACTTTTGTAATACTATAATAATATAAAAACTTTAGGCTTTAAATGTAAATGCACGGTTCATAATTTAAAAAAAAAAAAAAAAAACTGATTAATACGCTTTTTTTTTTTTTTTTTTGAAGGGGGTAATTTTATTATGCTATGTCCGCAAGTGTACCCAAGTACTTGATATTTTCCTGTGATATGACCATTTAATTGTGAGAGCAAGACACACACAGGCACGGTGACTAATTGCCTGAGAAAGTACTTGCTAAAATGTCGTTCCTACTGCATAAATAATTGCAACAAATTAAAATGTCTAGCGTAGATTTAATATTTAGTTAAAGCTTTTCATTATATTTTTTATCATGAATTTCTTGAAAGTTTAGTTGATTATTATTCAATGTAAGTGTAAGTTATTATAATAATTATGTAATGATAATGTAATGAATTAAAGTTGTTATGAAAAAAAAATGTTATTGTTTAATGTATTTAGTTTCACATGTTTGATACAATCAATTGTTGTAGTTTGTATTGTTACTATGAACTGGACGGGTTGGGTCGATATGTGTCTTATTCTTAAAGAAATAAGACTTTTTTTTTTCTTTTTGCTTGTTATATTATGTTATCTAGCCGCAACTTTACTATAACCCCATCAAGACATTGTCTTAGCAAAGTATACAATGAAATCCGTACAGAAGGGCCTAATCACAAAGCCCGTTATTCGCCTAGAAAAACCGATGGAAACGTTTAGGGATAGAAAGAATATAGTTAATTATGCTGTATTGAACAAATTCTGCTAAAAATGAGCTTGCATAATTATTACGTATTTATTTTTGTCCGTGTACAACTACTTTATAAGAATAAAATTAGAACTTTATAAAAACTTTAACCTTTTATAAAAAAAAAGTATATTTTTAAATTTGATACCGTGAATGTAAATCAATATAACTGTCTTACTTTACTTAAACATTTTTCTCCTCCTAAATATTACATTTTAAAGTTATAAATATGAAGTATCATAATTTTAAATTATTTTTTTCTACACGAAATGAATTAATTACGTAATTTATGCTGCATATATAATAATTCTCATATTGTAGAGCACAAATGTTGCTATTTTGTATTAACATAAGTAATTATGTTGAACATCTTAACTATTATTTTATGTAGTACAATCATTATACAATATGGCATAACTTGATATGTATAAATGTTGTTGCATTGAGATATCAACTTGAGTATTTTATTTTTTGTACAAGTAATGTAATACTAAAAATTATATAACCTCTTTTTTCAATCAGAAATAGTTTGCCAAAGTCATTAAACATGTAATATTTAGATTTTCTCTCTCTCTCTCTCTCTCTCTCTCTCAGTTTTACATCTATTACCTCTGCAGTGAATAATTTACATGTTAAGAGATTGCGAGCGAGCGAGTGACTCGTGCCTTCTCTGCTCGATCCTCGTATAAACACAATTTAACACCAGGCAGTAAATCACGAGGCACACTCTGTGAAACCTTGAGATTTCTCACGTCGGCTTCGAGTGTACTATAATATGTTAGACTACATTTTACATGTTATACATTTAAATACATTAATTTGAGAGTATACTTTGAGGCTGAGGTATTAATAATTTAGCTGGCACAATTAAAAAAAAAAATAATATTTGTCTTTATTAAATAATAATAAAAGCACTGGAACACTAAAGGAACCCAAAGACTCTAGGATTTTTTTTTTTTTTTTTTTTTTTTTAGAAATTCTAGGCCTGTAGGTAAAACCTACTTGCTTTTATGCATCACAATTAAAATATTCTATTTAATTTTAAACGGGCATTTTATTAGGGTTTTTTTTTCATTATACTTGTGTTATAAAAATGAAACATAAAATTTAACTCATGCTTTAGAAAAGAAACATTACCCTTCAGCTAAAAATGAGAGAGAGAGAGAGAGAGAGAGAGAGAGAGAGAGAGAGAGAGAGAGAGAGAGAGAGAGAGAGAGAGAGAGAGAGAGAGAGAGAGAGAGAGAGAGAGAGAGAGAGAGAGAGAGAGAGAGAGAGAGAGAGAATGAGAGTAAAAGCAACAACACTGAAAATGCTTTTGAGAAATATCCAAAAAAGATAGAAGAAAAAAGAAAAATTCAGACTTCAATTTTATGAATAAAAAAACACAAACAATTCTTATATTTTTCGATTATTGAGATTGCACTGAATTCACACTTAAATTTTATGATTCAAACCATTTTATATATTTTACATTGGCTATTTTTTTTATTATAAAACCAAAATTTTTATGATAAAGGTTATTGTAAAATCAATATCCAATATAAAAGTAACTGGATTGTTTTGGTTTTATATGAGGCAATATTTATGTATCTTATGCTATCTATGAAATATAGAAGACTTTGAAATGGAGATGTTATATGAAATGAAATCGTCTTTGAAATGGAGTAGACCAATATTCGATTTGTATGAAATCGTATCGAAAATCAAAATATCTTTATCACCAATTTTTAATGGAGGATAATAACCAGCCACAACTTACAGCTACAAAAATTTTACGTTATAATTATGCTAGTTCAATGCAGCAAAATTTATGCATAACAACGTAATTTATGCTATATTTGTAGTGGTTATACATTACATAATAAGTAAGACGTTTCGTATAATTACATTATGTTATTCTAAAACGTACAGCAACACTTATTTATTTATTTATTTATTTATTTATTTATTTATTTATTTATTTATTTATTTATTTATTTATTTATTTATTTATTTATTTATTTATTTATTTATTTATTTATTTATTCCATCATACATTGTAAACAATTCAAATTTTACAAAAATATACAAAAGAAGTAAAATGATGGAGGGCTTGTGCTCTACAGTATATTACCGGAATTATTCAATGCAGCATAATCACATAATTTAATTTTTACGTGTATTAGGTGTAAATTAATTTTGCTGTACAGCATAATTAATACTTCACAATCTCTTTTTTAAGAGCTAAAGTTAATGTACTATGAATTGTCTTCTCTAAATTAAACCTAAAAAAAAAAAGATAACAAAGACAAAGAGATGCGACAAAAATTAAAATTCCCTTCCCGACAATAGTGTTAAGTCTCCAGTGATTAAAACTTTATACGATTGTTTCATTCAGTTGTATACAAAACTAAAAACAAAAGATAAAGTTGACACAATTTATGACCAAGATTTGAGGTGTTATTATAATAAGAAAAAACAAAAAACAAAAAAAAAAAAAACAATCGAGTTGTAAATCATTTCTCACTGTCAATACTTTTATCCACTTAGATTTTTCACATAAAAGAGATAAGATTTTATATCTGCTGACCGGTTTTAATTTTATATTATAATGAATTATCAGATTACTTCAAGCTGTGTTCACACGACGTAATATATTTAATGTGCAATAAAAACGAACAATTATTTATATAAAGGCGTGTTCACAAGGAGTAATTTTTGCATTATTTTACGAGTAAAAATAAATACGTAATAATTAATTAATTAATTATGCTATAGCTCAATGCAGCAATATTTATGAATAACGCCATAATATGATTAATATGCTATATTGTATAGGCATTATACTACATAGCATAATAGTTAAGATGTTCAGCATACTTATATTAATACAAAATAGCAACATTTATGCTCTACATTATAGAAATTATTTAATGCAGCATCATTTACATAATTTATTTTTTTCCGTGTGTTAGAATGAATTTGATTTCAAGAAAATACAATTAGTTTTTTAAGCAATGAAATGAAAAAATATTGCACCGTGTTATCAGGTACATAATAAAACTTCTATAGCGCAAACTTTTAACAACATTTATTCATAACTTATGCTATATTGCATAATAATTAGGCTAGATAGCATAACATTTATGTTGTAAATACGATTGTGATAGTATACCATTTTGAAACTCTCGCTTAATTTTCAATTTATTCTTATGAGAAAAACCGGTGCTTAATTTAAATATTAAAATATATTACCACACTCGTGTGTATGGCAATTCCAAAATTTATGTACTTTGGTTTTAATGCAGTACAAATTACGTCATTTCTTTTATTATACATGTGTGTGCAACGGCAATTTGTGCATTGAATCGTCACGTAATTCCCTTTATTGCACAGAGCAAACACTGCTTCGTTGATAAACAAAAATATAATATAAATAACAAAAATAACCTTAAATATAGTGCAAGACAATTCACAACATAATCTGATATTATAATGTATCAATTTTTTTTTTTTTTTTTTTTTTTAGTATACTCTCACAAATCATAATTTTTTGTGTGCATAAAATATAGTTCAAAACTTTCTTCCCAATTTTGTCGGCGCTAATTATAGTTGTTATTTCTCTTTATTTTTTTTTTTATTTTTTTTTATTTTTTTAGAGAAGACCTTGTTTACTTAAATACGTCTATTTTCCAATGCCGGAGCCTGTGGGCTTATTTAAATATATAATTAGCATGTTAAATTAATTCCTTACATAGTCCTTTTTTAGTGATTTTTAATTTTTATAGATTAAATTCATTGCAATAAGTTATACGAGTATATCCTGTTATAATGCATAGCGATTGTTGTAATTTTTATATGAATGCAAGTTGTTAAACAGTATAGGTATTCAGATGTGATTTTTGTTTGATCACAAAATATGTCATAATTTTTTTACTTTTTGGAAGTAAATATAAAGTTAACATTAATATAATGTTATTTTGATGCTCTAAAGAGGAAGGCACACGAGGATAATTTGATTTCATGTTCTAAAAAAACATTGTTTTGAATCGATTGATACGCAAATTTCTAATTTTTGAATTTATTAACTATTTTTAATTAAATTTTGAAAATAAAAATAGTACGTCATTCATGGGCAATACATGTGGGCAAAAGAAAATGTTACCGACCGTGACGCCATTTCAAGACTTTCAGAATTAATTAAAACTACTAAATAAACTCAAAAATTAGAAATTCGCATATTTATCAACTCAAGACAATATTCTCTTTTAGAATATTCAATAAAATTAACGCCCAAAAATTTTGGTTTCCCTATTTTAAATATGATTTGATCTTTGTTTATATTTTTGTTGATAAAAGTCATTTGTTGCATGCATGCCGTGACGAGCTCTCTTGTGACACCCAACCAAAATATTGATTATTAAAGCTCTTCCAATTTATTATATTTTGATTGTGAAAGTTTATTGAACTTGTGATTTATGTTAGTTATCTATGTATGCCAGCCAGGAAATATAATTAATTACTTGTATTGATCTTATAGTTAATTGTTGTCAGTATGATATAGCAGACTGTTTAATGGTGCTTACCGGTGGAGATACAATCAAGCACTCATTTGTCATGAAAACAAGTACAAAGAGTTTATTATAGAAAAATAAAAATATTAAAAATTATTTAAATAATTAATTCTAAAAGATTTTCATCGGTTACAATCAGGAAGACCAAAACATTTTAGAGGGTAATTTTTTTAAACATTATAAAAGAGGACATCGCTTTGAATCGACAGGTATGTGAATTTTCAATTTTTGAGTTCTTTAATGATTTTTAAGGTGGTAAATCAGCTACAGTGGGATTTGTCTAAAAGTTGCAAAGAAAAAAAAATCTGAAAATTTTCACTGTAATACATTAGGATAAGGATAAGATAACTTCCAAAATGAAAAAAAAATGAGGGGGGGAGGGGTTCATGCTAGATTCTAAATTATGATTTTTTGGTGTAAATTTCAATAATTCTTTTTTTCTCTTATCTGATGGTCACGGGTTTTCAAAATTTGATCATAGGTAACTGTCACTGTTAACTTTCAAATGACATCATGAAGTTTGGAATTTTGCTTCTTAGATTATGAGATACAACCCTTAATTAATATGATAAAGTCGTGAAATGACGATTGTGGTAGTAATTTTTTACCATTTAAATTCGGTGTATATTTTTCTCATAAGAATAACATTGTAGGTTTAACGCAAAACTTTAAATGATAATATATATTATCACAATCGTGTGTATACACGTAAATCACAATAATTTTTTATATTTTTTCTGTGTACACCAATTTTTCAGTGACTGGAAGTAAAAGTTAGTTATCTATTGATATTCTTTCAATTTTAAAATATCTAACACATGAAGCATGCGACTAAATAATAAAGCACGATAGATATAAATCATAACATGAAATTTGTTACGCTCCTAAGTAAGTCCACTTATTCTCAAGTATGAAAACTATAATTGACGTATACGTATGTAAGAATAGCAATCATACATATCCTTTTAGTTAAATTAAATTTTAAAATCACTTCTTTGATAAAATAGCCTCAGGAAGTTTTAATTTAAATTTATTATTACTGCGAGATATTATCTATGTTATCTATATGTACACGGAGAAAAAAAAATTATGAACATTTTGTAAAGTGAAAACACTGAAAAAATATTGAAATTTAATTATACTGTTTTGCTTGAAATTATTTATTTTACTGTAGAAATTAAAGAATTTCCTTGCAATTTTGAGTTCAAAATAGAAAATAAAACTAGGTTGACATTAAAATTGATTATAGCAAAAATATAAACACGAAATATTTTTTATATAAAAAAATTCATGTTAAATAAATTACGTTTTATTTCATATAATATCTGTATGAACAACTAGCTTTAAAGTTTCAGTTACCGATATGTAATTTAGAATTTTGAACTGAAAAAAGTTATGATTATATACACAATTTGAAATGTGTTTCAATATTTTATTTTCTAAACTTTTATTAAAAATCAAGGAGCATTTTTATTATTCAGCTTTTAATCGAATCGCAAAATAAATCAATAAAAAAATAAGTAAAGAAACAAATCAATCAATCAATCAATCAATCAATCAATCAATCAATCAATCAATCAATCAATCAATCAATCAATCAATCAATCAATCAATCAATCAATCAATCAATCAATCAATCAATCAACAAACAAACAAACAAACAAATAAATAAATAAAATAAACAAACAAACAATTAATACGTAACTAAAAATTAATGGAAAACGTTAGGTGACCTCTATTATATAAATTCCAACCAAAACATGATCTTGTAAAACTTTAATTGATTTATTTCATCAATCAACATATAAAAGTAGACAATTAATTCAAACATATGTTTGGATTGCGTGACAGGCAGCTTATGTTTACTTTTGCTTTCTAAAATAATATACTAGTCAATAAAAAAATATTTTTATTGATGCAGGTGACTTATACATACAGGTATATATTATTTAAACACGTGGAGCTGGCATGAGAGCAGAACAAATAAAAACAATAACAATTTAGTGAAGTAAACTTGTATACTCAGAAATTAATTATGTAATCTCACCGTATAAATGTACAGATCGAGTACACTAAAAAAAATGTATGTAATACAAACAAATGTATGCATTTTTTTTTTTTTGAGAGTGTAATCTACGAAATGTTTTAATTATACTATACTGTACAGTATACTGTGTGTGTGCAAGTTCACTACACATTCAAACTGCTAGAGGCTATATAGGGTATATGCGCATGACGTCATATTTAATACGCATGAACGCCATACTGGAGTAATGAATAACATTGCTCAGCATACGAAAAACTTCATTTATGGCTATTTTCTTTGAGAAATCGTTTAATTTTTGGTTATTATTATTTTTCTCACATAATTGAGATACTAATTCAAATCTATTAACAATGTTATTCACTACTCCAGTATGGCCTCCAAGTGCATTAAATATGACGTCATGTGGATACATGAAATGTTCATTGATTATAAATATTAAACTACTAATCTGTTTTCTCAGTGTAACGATTAATCTTACCAAAAATAAATAAAATAATGCGGAACTAAAAATAATGGAAAACGATTAACGTTTCACCCTTTTTTCTCTTGACTCGTAGTGATCGGATAAGGTCAAAAATTTGCCATGTTCTTTGTGGAATATTAAAGTCAATTTTGTATCATTTTGTGATTTTCTATAAACATTAGAAGTTTAAAGAATGGGGATATTTTCAGAGCAAGACAAAAACATTAACCAAGAGAATTGGATGTGTATCTGAATTTCAAGTATTTAATGAGAGAGTGAGTCCGATAGAATGAGAGAGAGAGAGAGAGAGAGAGAGAGAGAGAGAGAGAGAGAGAGAGAGAGAGAGAGAGAGAGAGAGAGAGAGAGAGAGAGAGAGAGAGTAAAACCTGCATGATTGGAATTTCAAAACAAAAAAAGCTGTCTTATCCTTAAATAAAATTTACCATCTTAATTTTAAATGTTATTTTTATATAGCTTAAAAAAACGTTTAAAAGGAAATAAAAAAGAAGTTTCAAAATATAAAAGAATTCTTGCAATGCAGTTAAGTATAAATTTCAAAATTATATTGTGAAATAAATTCTTAATCAATTTCAATTTTATAATGTCAGAATTAAAAATAAGTTTTTATTGCTTTTGCTATTAATTGTGTGTTATTGTAATGAAGGATAATTTATTTTTATTATACTTGGAAAGTTTAATGAGAAACATGGTTTAAAAAGTAGTTAACCAAACTTTTTTTTATTTATTATTATTTAAAATTTTAATACGAATGTATTTAAAATTTTAATACGAATGTTTTTAAAAAAATTTAGCAAGTTTTCATTCACTATTTTATCAAGATATCAGTAAGCGTCCAAAAACAAGATATTGTGTTGTATAGAAGCGCGTATATATCTATAAGATATACGGCATAATTTATGCAATTTATTTTTACCAAGTGAAGTTCAAAGTGTCAGGGTTAAGTATACGTAGATCATATATTTGAACCTCTAATTACGGGTTTTAAAATTTAGAATAAGAATATTGACCGTTGGTAGTGTAATAAAACATAGTGTTACAAACAATCAAAATTTATATCTAGGTGTTATCAAAGTTGTCTCGTTACTTTATTACTACAGTCCAGATTAAAAAAAAAACACTAGTATTTGGCTTTAAAAAAAGCTCAAAAAGTTGAAGGAAAAAAACAAAAGAAAAAAGAAAAAAAATTAAACGTATTTGCAAGGTTTTTATCGTTAATTGTAATTAGTCTCGTTGCTTTATTAAATTATTACTCTACAATTCAATAAGAAGAAAAAAAATACAAGACAACCAGTTATAAAAGACATTCGAACAAAACATGCATGGCAAAATTAAACCAACTGCATCCAAATTAAAATCTATAATTTCATTTTGTTTCCATTTCAATGAAAACCACCGAGGCACCTTGATATTTATATTTGAAGTAGCAGATTACAATAAAATAAACTTGAAAAAAAAATTGACAGCAATTAATTTTGCAAATGTAGAGTTATCGGCCTCTCTTAACACCAGTCTTGAAAAAAAAAAAAAAAAAAAAAAAAAAAAAAACTATACAACGAAGAAAATTACTTTTTTTTTTCTTAAAAAAATACGACTTTTATCTTGGTCTTTTTCTGTACACACCTGTCAAAAGAACTAAAATTAATTTCTCTTAATCACGAAACTTTCAGTCTACATTAGCGTGTTTCTCCATCACCTATAGTTATCTTAATTTAAATACTTAAATTGTAAAAACATATTACTAATACTAAATGTACAGAATATGATATATAAAATTACATTATATTGCCTTACAAGTATTTAAATAGTGGTAATACGTTAAAGGTATTTTGTACTCAAAGCAAACTGATAAATTCATGAGATTATGAGATAGTACCATCATATACACATATTATGTTCCTTAAACCAACCCTCACAAACTGTGGCTTTTGTAGCCTCACAAACTGGGGCTAGAAAATTCAAAATTATAACGAAGGTAACTTTTAGAATTCATGAAATCCAGGTACACAGTAGAAATTATAAGGTAGGTTTCCTATAGGGTGTATCCGCATGACGTCATATTTAATGCACTTGGACACCATACTGGAGTAATGAATAACATTGCTAAGCATAGAACAAACTTCGTTTCTGGCTATTTTCTTTGAGAAATCGGTTAATTTTTTTGTTATTAATTTTTTCACATACTTGAGATTCAAGCTATTAACAACAGCAATACTCTCAATATTGCTTAGTATTTTTAAACTGGCAAAATGTGTCATTTTTTGATGCGACCCATGTTATCCAACATGGCATCGACTTTAACATGAATGCATAGACCTTGTACTTTACAATTACACGTCTATTACGCAGTTTGTGAGGCTGCAAGGGTTATGGTATATTTTCTTTCATAAAAAATTGAATTAATATTGGCATATGGAAATAACATGTATTTTAATGTAGTTTTGCGTCAAATGAAATCTCCATCTGATCGCATTGTATGACCATAAGCCAATAGAATTCAATTTTTTATGAAAGAGATTGTACATAAAATGTGTAATGTTTATACATTATACATATTATGTATGCAACCAATCTCCAATCTTATGTATGTCCAATCTTGTGATTTAGTTAAGCTCTTATTGTTTTTTTTTTTTTTAAAGGAAACCTTTAATTTAAAGTCTTGATATTCAATTAAGGGCTGTAAGCTGCAACCTATAGTTAAACCTTAGTTATCTTTTTTTAATTGTTGCAACAATCAAAATAACAACTTAACTACGGTTTAACTAGTTAGTTAAAGTCGCAGCTTACGGGGGTAAGTGCCTGAAAGCAGTAGAATAAAATTTAATATCACAGTGTCTGTACATAATAATATTTTGTATAATATAAAAATAAAATTCAATTGTGATAAAAAAAAAGTTTTAGATTGCAGGTGTTATGAACAATTTTTAAAATTTATTATATCATAAATAAACGAGCAATTACAAACTGTACGTAATTAGAGTTATGTAATGTATGCAGGTACTTAAGTACTTACTGTTAAATATGAAATACTTATTGTAAATACACAGCAGTATTACATTTTTATTGTTCTTTATAAAAACACAAATATTTCTATTTTTTTGTACACATAAAATTTCTATTCCCTTTATTTTTTTTAATACTATTTGCTTTGCATGTTTATAATTTATTGAAATTAAAGTAATTTTCTGAAACAATTTTAAAATCAATTTATGTCAACAATTAAGTAATAAATAAATACACTGTATATTTATACAATGTGTTATAAAAACTGTAGAAAAAAAAACTGGTTTTATTCGCATTCACACACAGTGTTAGGTAAGAAATTTTTTAATTGCTTAATTAAACGAATATTGAATTGAACCTTTTAAGTAAGATATATGAGAAAATAAAAAGCTTATAATGAAATGGGTGGTACTTGTGATTATGATTTTCTTTATAGTTTAAAAATGTAAAAGTGTGTCTACAGTATAGTATTTATCATTTAATATTTTCCAGACTCGGTAAAAAAAAAAAAATAATAATGATACTAATTTGTGTAAATTTAACGCTTATCTATATGATCGAAAAAGTAAATAAAAAAATCTGCATGCTTAAATTCAACGCTATTCTAATGAGAAAACGTAATTGATCAAAACGATGGAAACAAATAAAATATCTGTTGCATGTGTATTTAATATACTAGTCGTTTTTAACTTTCGAAAGGAAGTGAAAAACATGAGTGTTTTGAATATTGCTGTGGAGCATTTAGACAGATGTATAAATATTTTAGAGATATATATTCTGACATAACATTGAAAACATAACACTGGAAGGTTTTTTTTTTTTTTTTTAACTTCTCAGAAATGTCTAATATTTTGTTGATATATACATTGTACAGATATCATGGTGTAAAATTGTACTCTACTTCTTTGTGGACATAAAATAAATAAATAATATTCATATTTATTCAAAAAACATTAAGAAAAGAAATTGAAGAGGTTTAGGACTAACAGATGTAAGTCCTATACTCTTACACCTAACCCAAACATGTATGATAGATTTTAAAATCAATATTATATTGTAAATTAGAGAAAATGCACTAATGTGCGATTGTAATATTATTTTTTACCACACTTTTTTATTGTTAGTATATTTCTCATTATAGGGTGCATCCGCATGACGTCATATTTAGTGCGCTTGGACACCATACTGGATTAATCAACAACATTGCTCATCATAAGACAAACTTCGTTTTTGACTATTTTCTTTGCAAAATCAGTTTTTTTTTATTATTATTATTCTCACGTACTTGAGATACTAATTCAACGTGTTAGATCATCAATGCTCTGAAAAATATTGCATAGTGTTTTTAAACTGGCATAATGAGTCATTTTCTTATGCAGCCCATGTTATTGAGTGATACAACATGGCGTCGATTTTAACATGAATGCATAGACCCTATAATAAAACTGAAAATTTAGCTCAATATTTTGAATTGCTAATTAACACATTTCATATTCTTGTGTACATTATAACAAGTAAAAAGTTTTTTCTAGCAAGACAATATAAAATCATATTTTTTTATGAGTGTCTCTACTATTTCTATAACTCTTTACCATAGATATTATGTATGAGATAATTTTATTAAATTATTTAACTCATAAATTATACGTACTGTACATATAAGCATAACTTATTGCTCAATATAAAATTGTTTGATGTATCAATTAATTTTATTATGATATATTTCAAACTTTCAGGCCTAAGACAATGAATTAATCAAAATCATATTGTAACTAACACTGCAATATATTATCTTAATAAAACATATTTCACTTTACTTTTGAATGATTGTTTAGAATAAGATATAACTATTACACACGGATAAGAATAAATATGTAATAATTATGCTGGCTAATTTTCAGTAACATTAGTACAACAAAATTTATGCTATACTTATACTGCTTAAATATTATATTGTGTACAGCATAATGAGTTACACTTTTCCAATTTAGCAACATTTATAATATTATGACGTATTAATGCAGCATTATATTACTGATAAAAAAAATATAGCTGATTTTGTGAGTGCCTTAATTTCATAGGTCAAACCATTAAATTGTCATGTAATCAAACTTATAACTTATAAAAAGTATTTTGCATGCACTTACTTTTTAAGTGGAAAAACCATTAAAACCATTAAATTTTCCTGTAATCAAATTTAATGCTAAATAACAAATATTCCAACCTATAAAATTATTATATTTTCCTACAAACAAATATAATGCTAAATAAAAATATATCACCGTGTAAAAAGGCCATTAAAACCATTAAATTTTCTTGTAATCATATGTTTCTAAACAATAAAAAAAAAAATATACGTATGAAAATGCTAAAATTCTCAAATACAATGTTTTAACGTAAATTTCAAAATTCAATATTTAGTAACTCAAAACTATAATTGGTTTTATTTATTTAAAGACAATCCCATGTGAATTTTATTTTGTGTATGTTTGGAAAGTTCAAACATCATCTTGACTTGTCCAAATGTCAGTTCAGTTGACTATGTAGCTTTCTCTCTCCCGCACCGCGCGCGCTCTGCCTTGCAGTGCGTGGATATGGAATAAGATATCGCTCCGAGCAAAATTAAACTACCAAATATGGTAGTAATTCATTATAACTCTACAACAACTTATATTATTGCTAAAAGGGATTGGTAAAAAAAAATATATATCTATATAAAATAAGAAAAGTAAAATAAAAACTTTTAACACATTTTCTAATCTTATGAGAATAAAGAAATTTAAGTTTTTTTTTTTTAATTTTCTTCAAAATGTAGTGATGACTGATGATTTGTTACTATTTTGTTTACACAATTGGAATTGCTTTTTCTCAAATTGTTTTTATACATATTATATAAAAGGCAATGTTTAATACTGTATAAACCTTGTATAACAGTTTTTTTTTTAATCAATATAAAAGTTTTTTTTCTTTTTAAAGTTTCAAAACTTTAAAATGTTACAAAAAGAATAATAAAAATTTAAAAAAGAACGTATCACGTGGATTTGTGGGGGGGGGGGGGGGGAAGTAAATGTCAGCAAAAGTTAAGAAATTTGAAATTTGATGTATTGTAATCCTAAATATAATAATTATAATGGCAGCTCTATATAATGGATAAAAATAAACACGTAATAATTATGCCATAACTCAATGCAGCAACATTTATGCACAAAATTATCATTTATGCTATATAGTGACTACACATATGCTAAAACAAAATAATTCCCACCAAAATGCTATATCCGCGGTGTTAAACCAATATGAACGCGTGTTATAAATCTACTAGCCAATCACAGTTGACTTTACATAGTTAATTACACTGCATCCGCTCGAACTAGTATGGGGAGCATTGTATACTATATAGCATAATAGTTGTTCAGCATAATGTTCAGCATAAATTTCTTATGATATTATAAAATAGAAACATTTTTGCTCCACAATATAGGCATTCATTATTCAATGCAACATAAATTCAATGCATCATCAATCACATAATCTATTTTTTCATTGTATGTGTAACTATACGTGAAGAATTGGCTGAAGAATTAGCTATGTTGGCTCGACTATGTTACTCAAATTTACTTTTCACGACTTAGTTTGATTTACAATCTCCATATTTTCACTTTATAAAATCTCCTTAATGTATATGTTAGCATCAAAAACCGAAATTCACCCAAACTAGGTATTTTTGCTCATTTCGGCTTTTGGTTCATCGCTTTTTGCCAAAACCCGGAATGCCAGTTTATTTCGGCTTTTGGTCACGAAATTTTGATCCATACTAGTTTTGAGCATTTTGCAAAAAGCAAAACCCTGTGTAAACATTTATATCTAGTTTTGGTCTTTGAATTTTGACCAGAACTAGTTGCGGTTAAAATAGAAAAATCAAAAGCTGAAAAATGAACATTTCTCAACTCAGAATTTTATGCAATGATAAAAAGACTATAATTATATTATAAATGCATGATGTTTTGGTATTATAATTTAGGCGTTAAAACAATATTATTTTATTATTTTACTTGAAATGCAAAATATATGGTCTGAAAGATTAATTTGATTAGAATGCGCTGACCATAATCTCTAAATCTTGTGGCTATAGATACGGAATATAAATTGAGACAATACGAAAAATAAACTTACTGTTTGACCTAGCAATGGACCACTTGCAATGAGCGTACTTTTTAAATTAATTTGAAATTTTCTTAATGCATTTCTTACAAAAAAAAAATAAAATCATTTTCCCTTTTTGCAACAATTACAAACATTTGATTGCAAGTGATCCATTCAGTAATAGAGTATATAGTATTATTATTATTTTAAGGGGCTACTTACGATTAAATGTAAATTAACAGCTATGATGTATAAAACCACTAACCATGTTCACTTATAATTTGCGCACCAACAATATACGTGTGTTGTAAACTTTTTAAATTCAAAAATGCACTTTCTTATACTGTTTCTATAACGAATATTATGAAATTATAAACCATGTTTTCAGCACAGAGACAAACAGTCAACTGAATATACACACAAGAAATATTTTAAAATAAATTGTTATCACTGGATAAAGTACGGTGGAAGGTGGACTTGAACTTTGAACCAATGTAAGGGAAATTAGTCATAAGTCATATCATAATATATCACTCTTATTGTAAATTAAAATAAATATTTTTACTTTTTTATTTAACGTGTCGTGTTATCTCTCTCTCTCTCTCTCTCTCTTTCTCTCACACACACTTATTCTTATATCAAATAATTGAGTTGAGAAATGTTCATTTTTCGGGTTTTGATTTTTCTATTTTGACCACAACTAGTTCTGGTCAAAATTCAAAGACCAAAACTAGATATAAATGTTTACACCGGGTTTTGCTTTTTGCGAAATGCTCAAAACTAGTATGGATCAAAATTTCGTGACCAAAACCGAAATAAACTGGCATTTCGGTTTTTGGCAAAAAGCGATGAACCAAAAGCCGAAAAGAGCAAAAATACCTAGTTTGGGTCAATTTCGGGTTTTGATGCTAACATATACACACAAATAAAGTACAGTACAATATATAGCTCTCTTTATTCCTATATATCATTTTGTTAATATGGCAGATTTTACGTATCATATTTCTATAAATTTCTTTGTCCCACGTGATGTACGTGTCAATATTTTATCAGTGATCAATACAAGGCAATATTCTGTTCTGTTCCCTCTCTCTGCACATCTCTCTCCCTCCCTCCCTCTCTCTCTCTCTCTCTCTCTCGCAAGTATTGAGTATCGGTAATATTTGAACAGCAGATTTGGCTTTAGCATGAGAATTGCAAAAGCTGTTACTTTTGAAATATAATAATAACTAGAGCTCTCAAAACCATGCTATATTGAAAAACACTTCACCTTTTTATAAACTGATTAGTGATTACAGATGTGCATTGATGTCAGGGAATGGGACGCAAAAATGAAATAAGAAAGCGTTTCTCTGACAGTTAATTTAATTTTATTATTATACTATTAGAAAAATTCATTATTTTTACGTGCATATTTTTTACAATATACCCAAAGAATTTTTAATTATACTTAAAAAGTACTCGAAAGTAAAAATTTGGATGAAGTGTAGATTTTTGCAACAACATTGCATTCATCAAAATTTTAATAAAACATATTTCTTCTCTTTTCATTTTTTTAAACAAAAACTGAAGCGAGTTAAAAATTAAAAGATTAGATTATGGTTTGTAATATGTTTTAATTATTTTTAATATAAATCTGCTCCTACATTAAAATTTTAATTTTTAGATGAGAAATTATTATACGTATACCTTTACTAAAGAGGAAAAAAAAACTTTTTTTTTACATTTTTTTTTGTAAAAATTTCTGCGACAATAAAGTTTTCTAAGTAAACTCAATATTATTTTTATAATATTAAAAAACAGTAAAATGTTGGTATTATAGTAATATAATATTATGTAGCATACATAAATTACCTAATTCAATACGTAAATAGAACCAAATCAAATAAAATTTACAAAACCCAAGCTGGAAAATTAATAAAAAAAATATTCACAACTATATTTTTTCTCTTTGTAATTTTATTATATTTTTATGATATTCTCATTATACCACGTGTGAATTTTTCTCTTTATGTGAAATTGAATAATTTTTAATTTCTGGTCAAGGTTTTATATTTTAATATAGAGTTGCATACTGCGCCTTAATAAAGTTTTTGACTTATCATTAATATTAAAAATTAATGGAGAAAATTAAAAAAAAAAATCCCCTAAATTAATTTTGCACTATGAAACATGCAATGTATTTTTTTTTTTTTTTTTTTTTTTTTTGCACGCAAAACCATATTTTCATGACAAAAACATGACAAATTTTCATGACATTAAAAAATTAGTACACACTAAATGCAAGTGTCCTGTCATATCAAATGTTAAAGTACTCAAAATTAAAAGTGACTCATTATACGGATATAAAAAGCATACTTTTCAAAGGTGGAGTATTTTAAAATAAAAGTCTTAATTTTCAAGTATAAATTATTTAGTTGTCTACTATATCTCTAATTTCTGACATATATACAAATGCTCATTACATCTACAGTAAAATGACAATTGTTCCTGCAATTTATAATCATTACATTAAACGTTTTACTGCAATCATTATAAATTCATGTAGAACAAATTTAAACAGTACTTTTTAAAAAGTCAAGTTTAAAAATCATAAAATCTTAAACAAACAGAATGAAAGAGCATAAAAATAAAAGCTTAAGTAAGTCTACATACACTGAAAAAAATATGAAGAATTAACTTTGTGTCATAGATTCTACTTATATAAAATTTTAATCTGCCTTATAAAGAAAGCACTCATATGGTGAATTTCCTAACGTAATGCTCTATACACTCAAAAAACAAATGTTTACTCAAAACGTACCTAAACCTAAATACAAGAGATTACCTATATGCGAAATACTTTGATGTTACGTCAAAGCACGAGTGTATTTTCTTTAAATATTCAATCTTGTAGAGGCTAGTGTCAATGTAAGTATGATGAGTATACAAAATATACAATCATGGGTTCTCCGTATAAACATTATTTAGAGTATACTCCCTACCATATTTCACTATAGTAAACAGTACCCATACCATGCACTGGTAGTGAGTAAATATTTTAAAACTTTCAATTTCTAGTATTGGATTTTGCATAATTTTAGGTACTCTCCATGCGTTAGAATTTGATGTATATGAATATGAATGAATGTTTAGTAAGTATCAGTTTTTTAGCCTCTACTACTAAATAAGCAGTATTTTTATTCGGCAGTAGTCAACTTCACATAATCCCTGGCAAGGGTCATTATTAATTTTATGTTAATTTTCGACTGATATAAGGCTTACAACGTTAAATTGAGGTTTTTAAATTTTCAATTGATGCTCGCTGCAAAGCCTTGAAAACACTCTAAATTCTACATCACTATAAAGGAAAACGATCTACTCAAAAAGTATTTAGCGTCAGACAAAGGAACAAGATGAAAATGTGGAAGAAGTTGACTTCAAATATGGAGTAGGGCAAAATCGAAAATTAAAGTTTTTCCGTAGTTTTCAGTAACTCCATAAAATGTCCAAAATGGTGCTAGAGAAATAATCTAATTTACAACTTTTTTCCCGTGTACCAGAAAGAAAAAAGTATACTTTGTATAAGTGACATATGCATTAATTGACATAATGACGTCACGTAATGATTTAGGATGGTGACGTCACAATTTGAAGTGGGCGTGACTTCTCATTCATTTGTCACTTTACAATTTATAACATAGGATGTTATATAATAAAGCAATAATAAGTTAGTATCCATGTCAGTACTTACTTTATACTTTTTATATGTAATTCATTTGTCTTCATACTCTATGTTTTGACATTAATGTAACCTTAGTAACAAAAAAAAAAAAAAAAAAAAAAAAAGAAGTTCACAAAAACTATTAATTAATCATGTAGCTTAAATTAATCAAAATAAGTCTGAGAATCAAATTTATTTCGTTTAAAGACGCATTATACAAGAGTAGCAGAGACGGGAGATGTGAGTTTGATTTGTCCCGGTAAAAATAAATTTATATCTTTAAAGAAATCCTGCCTTTAAAAAATTCAACTATAAAAACTTAAAATTCATGAGATAGGACCCTCCTCATACATACACATATTATATCCTTAAAACTTTCTCATACATATACTGGGGGTTAAAAAACTCTAAATAAGTATGCAACTTTAAGAATTCATGACTTTATAAATTCCGGGTCGAAATTGTAAAGCAGGTTGTCTATTTTACAATTTTTCTCACCATTTTTAAAGGCTACTGAAGGGTTGAGAGATACAATATGTATAATAGTCCCGATTGATTTATCATTTTTTGGGGGGTCTTCTCTCTCTCTCTCTCTCTCCTTTTTTTTTTCTGAAGTGTGATTGATTGATTTTTATTTATTCATATTTTGTGTATTTTATTTTAAGCTACATCTAAATAAAAGTTAAAAAAAATTAACCGATTATATAATAATACTTATAAAAAGAGTTCACCAAAAAACATACATTGCTATTTTAGCCATGTATTTCAAGTTGTATTATCCAAGTTATTAAATAAACAACATTCCACATAAGTACAAGAACTATAATTCAATTTTTATAAATAACAATGATTATAATCGTATAAAAGCAACCATATTGAGCTTCTTCATTGTTCTGCTGTAAGATTTCAATATCTTGCCAAGAAATATAAAACAGTTTTACAATATTTCGTAACGTGTATAATAAGATTCAACGTCTCCTTGGCCAAATTTTACTATTTTACAAGTAAAATGAGAAATACATTGTAATAATAATATGTGTATATGTTTGACATACTGAATGAGACAATCTCAAGTAAAAAATATGTAAATTAAGAAATACAGTGTATTAGTTTATGCGTTGTATTGATTTAAAAAACCTATACCATGATCAGATCGAAGAGCTATCAATAAAAATTGTGAATACAATGTGAAGCTTGTAAAAACGTGACGTGGTAATAAAATTGGAAATCGTTTTAAAGCAGCTATAGTCGGAGAAATTTAAATTACACGGAAAAAATTGACAAAATAAGAGTTAGCAAACTGCTACTTTAACTTAATTTTAAAGCTATTTGTTTAAAGAAATTATGTTTGAATGCAAATCATAGCCCTCTTCTACAACATATGAACTTACGAAACGTTCGAAAACAAAGAATATAGCTTTGAAAATAGGTTTGCAATTTGCATAATTAATACAGTTTTTTTTATGTGTATTTTTGGTCAAAAATGCATTAAATACATATTATATTGTATTTTAGAATTAAATCTCGTAAAAGGATGCGGAAAGGAAGAGTCTCAAGAATTGGAATATATTGCTCAACTATTATGCTGTAACATCAAAGTTACTTTTTATCACTCCACTGCAAAGTCACTCTACATAATAGAGCAGTTCAACAACAATACATTGTGTTGTGAGATATCTATGTTGTACAGGATTCTTAATTCCACCCCCTCCCCCCCTTTTTTTGTTTTTTGTTTTTTTTGTGCATATATCATTGTAAAAAATAAACGTTGAAAAGCTTGTACACAGTTTTACAATGCTTTAACTATTGTGAAATCAACGGTTATGACGTCACTAAACGTTGAAATTGTAACGATAAAAACGTTAGTGTCGTCAGAAGCGTTGGGAACGAATGGAAAAAAATGTAGATTTGCAATTTTGCAACAGGCAAGTATTATGTTTATTCCTTTGTGATTCTAACGTCATTAACGCTTTTATCGTTAGAGTATCAACGTTAAGTGACGCCATAACCATTGATTCCACAATACTTAAAGCATTGCAAAACTGTGTACAAGCTTTTCAACGGTGATTTTTTTTAGAGTGTATTTATTTTTATTATTTCTTATTATATAATATCTATATTATATTAATAATAATATATATAATATATAATAATAATATCTATATAGATGTATGTATCTCATTATTATTCAATCTTTAATCCCAATTTTTAGTATTTATAGTGACTTAAGTCAATAATTATTTATTGTGTATTACACAAAAATATTTTAGCAAATTATAAGCTTAATAAGTTAAAAAATTCTCAAAATTTGCGTAATAATTATTATTGATTTCACAACTAAAATGATTGGTTAACAAATGGGTAAATATTTATGCAAAAAAAAAATATTAATAAAAAAAAAATAAAATAAAATTGGTTTTATGATAACTGTTTTTATAACAATGTAAACCAATTTTACCTTGTCTGAATAATAATAATAATAAAAAGGTACTAAATGCCAATTTATTGCAATAAGTTGAAAAGTTTTTGATTTGCCTGGCAACACCTGATTGTAGTTTAGTTTACTAAGCAGTCAGCTCCACGAACACGAATCAATAAAATGTCTAATAAGTTTTCAATGAGTTTCCTGCTTTAAGTTACAAGTATCGATATCCAATAAATATATAAAAGTTACTTTTTATATCGTATTTTCTCTCAATATTTTAACTTGTACTATTTGATAAAATTTAAGCACACTAATAGCTTTCGTATTACATTTTTTTTTAATAAATGATTTATTAAAGGCGTAGAACACCTTGAACAAAAAACATGTATAATATCATAACATACCTAAAGATCAAAGTTGATTTGGCCGGAGTCATTGATTTCTAATTTATTGTCCATTCACAAACACGCAGCTAGTTGAATGGGAAATAAATTAGAAATCAATGACTCCGGCCATATCAACATTGATATTTAGGTATGTTAGGATATTAGAAATGTTTTTTGTCCAAGGTCTTCTACGCCTTTAAATTATTTTGCAAGATATATGGATGTAATACCATAAAAGACTTGCAAAATTGAAAAAAAAAAAAAAAATCAACAAACCCAGAGTGTGGCAGTAATAACAAAGTTCTAGCAGACGACTTTGTGTTTCTGCTGTCTTGATTTAATGTTCTTTATTATTTTGAAATGAAGCAGCTTTAACACGAGCTAGAATTTTTTTCTCAATGCTAAAGTTTTCATTGTAGCTCATTGAGCCTGCATAGTTTTTTTTTTTTGTAAAGTTCAAGTTATTTAGAATAAAAAAGTAATTTGTAACAAAATAGATAGAATTTCAGGAAGAAAAAAAATAGAAGAAGAAGAAAGAAAAAAAAGAAGAAGAAAAAAAAAAAAGATCAATATGATCGGGCTGCCTCATTCCCAAAATCGAGGCAGTAATACAAAAGGTGCGAATGGTGGGTTTCATCAAAAGAACTAACAGGTCAACTTGGCTTAAGTCCTTAGAAATCTTATAAGATCCTAAAATTTCTAAGGATAGTTAGACCTAAGGAATTTAGATGACATAAGAACATACACCCTGGCCAAAATAAGATCAGAGATCTTTTACAACCGGATGTACCTCTTTTTCTGAGACAACTTCCATAGATAAACACCAAAAATTTACAGGTGATCAATGAAATATTAAAGTTAACACGCAATAAATTTTATTTCTATAACTTGATTAGACACCGAGAAAAGGGGGTAATGGTGTAGTGCTTTGTAAGTATTTTTGGGCTCCGCGCGGGTTTGTTTATATTTTCTTTAAATCCACTGGTTAATTATACCTTAAAGATTTTTATTTCTTTGGTTATTTTCTTTGGTTTGTTTTGGTTTCTTTTTTGGTTATAATTTTTTAACGTAATAGGTTCAATGTGATATCATAATTTTGATAATAATTTTGATTTGTATCGGTGAAGCTTGCTAGCCTATATATCTCAGAGTTACATGCAAAAGAGCGCGCTCTCACTATATAATTTCCTATCCTTTAACATTGCGTAACTATCATCTTAGCGTTTTCGTTTGTTTATTCGTTTGCTTTTTGAGAAAACTTCTGTATCGAGGTTAGAAAAATTTTAATGGGAGATGCTAGTTACCTTTAAACGTTTTTTAACTTGATTTTTTTTTCACCACTATAAAATCATTTCAAATGCTGACTCTTAAAGTTTGTATGACATTGTGAGGGAGTGTCTATAACAATAAGTAAAAGTCTTCAACAATAATAATTCTCAAGCTGTATATAATTAATACGATGGTGTCATCGCTCCCTGACTGACTGAGCCATACTTGCTTGCTTGGAGCTTCGGTTAAATCGACCAAATCAAACCACCTAAAAGTTCCACCCACCCACCCACTAAACATACATAACATAATATACATATATTTATGTATGTATATAAATGCTATTAGACCGTATAATTTCCTTCCGATACTCATAGTATTGTTGTTGTGTATTTATATCGAGGGTATTGTTATATAATTATATCGCCCATAAAATATAATCGCCCAATTTTATTGTTTTTATCATTCATTTTTAAAATTATATCTTTTATTTTTTAGTAATAATTTTTAATCTTTTATTTACCAAAGTTTAAATTAAAGGAGATTCAAAAGAAACATTTAATAAGATTTTGAAAGAGATTTAATTAAAATATATTAATTACAAAATTTAGTTCAAGTGTATTGCAAAAAATGGAAATCTGTTCTGTATAGCAAATTGAAAAAAAGAAAAAAAAAAGTTAAGAAATTGTTAACAAATTCTATTTTGTCTAAAAATTTGGGAAAAATATGAGAAATTATTAAAAACAAGAGAAAGATCCAATATTTATTATTGAATGCTAATTTTACTGTCGAAGGAATAATTTTATTATTAGGCTTTGGTAGAGCGTGATAATAATAACAAATAAATGTTGTTGTTTTATTTGGAGCTATAGCAACCGTAAGTGGACCAGGAACAATAAAGGAGCCCTTATTTTCCATCCTTTGGTTTTGCCAGACCCAATTTTAAGTTTTTTTAACTTTTACACTGACTGTGAGGCTAGAAATTTTTAATTAAGAACACACTTTAAATTTTTTTAATTTTTTTTATATTTATTACTATTACACGGCAAAAATAAAACACGTAATTTATGCTGCAATAAACAATTTCTACATTGTAGAGCATACTAATAGTAAAGTCTCTATACAAATGCTGGTACATGTTTATGCTGTTATATGTATAAATGTTGCTACATTGAGATAGTATTATTTTTACGTATTTATTTTTGGCCGTGTAAATTTATTTAGTTCTCATTTTACTAAAAACTCCGATTTGAGTTAATGTTCAAGCAACTAGCTCAAATATGCTGAAATTCACGTTGGATTACGTAATATAACATAAATTGCAATATTGAAAATAGTTCCGTATGTATCATATTTTTTGTTTATTAATCTTGGAAACATTCCAATGATCTATGTAATATAATAACTAACTTATACAATACGATTTTTTTTTGTAACGGAATTATTTTAAAAGTATTTATAGGAGCGTGATTTCTATTTATTAAAAAAAATAATAATAAAAAGCGACAAACGTCCACGATTTACAAAAATAATAGAAAATTAAAACACATTTCACGTCTGAACATAACTAACAAATTTTAAAAACAATGGAAATGTTTTTAACTAAACGCCCCCCTCATATGAAAAAAAATAACACCATTTAGAAATCTAATTAGCATATAAATTCTCACAGCGTTTTAATTTTCAAAACAATAATAATAAAAAAAGTGATAATAAATTTAAATTTATGTAAAATGTTTCTATTCTAACCGGAAATGAGGATTTGTTATAATTAATATTGTCGTAATAGAATGCAGGTAAGAGGGAAGGGGTTTTTGATGCAATTTGTTATGTTTCGAGAGTATTTAAAGGTGTTCTGTGTTCCGGAACATAAAAAATGACGATCGATTTTTTTTATTGATTTTTAGAGCCAAACAAGCAATAACACAATATTTTTTATATGCTTTTTTTTTTTTTTTTTTTTTGCTGTAACATACCTTTTTTTTACGTATGAAAAAGATGATAAGGACATAAATTTTATAGTTAAAAATTGTCAACAGCAGTTTTTAACGTGATGTCCTAGTTTATGAAATTACTACTCAAATTGTTGTTAGGCACCCAACATTAAAAATTAAAAGTTTGTAATGATGAAAGCATTTTTAAAGAAATGGTTCACTATAATGGTGGCCAAATGTTATTTTTTCTCCATTATGTGTATTTGAAATTTTAAGCACGCGTGAGTTAATGTTAATTCTGAAATGTTTTTCAGGGGTAGCCTATAGTAAAAATTTTTGCAATAGACAATAGATGTTCAGAATTTAGAGATATATTTGAATTCTAAACGTTTCTTATGAAATTTGACGTACGAAATTTTAATTTAGAAATTTAATATATAGCTAATACGTTAAATCGATGTCTCGAAAAATTCATTTGTTATGAGCGCTATTTCAATTTGTTAACGATTTAAATATTGATATCTTTAATGATTCATATAATTAAGTTAAGAAGCTTATTTTAAATAATGAATTAGCTAACTTGTATGTGCTTGATTCTCAATTTTTCTTATTATTATTAAAATTATTACTGTGTGTACCACCATGAATGTGATTAGAGCGCAAACCTTAGTTTTAGTTATAAATAAATATGAGAAGCATATTTATTATTATTAACTATATTTTACAAGTTATATGCATTTCAAAATTATATTTTTATTTAAAAGGTATAAAATTTAGTAACAAAATTGACAACATTAAAAATAACAGAAAACAAAACGTTTATCAGATACACACTAAAAAATAGACGTGTATAATCGACGTTCTAAACGTTGAAAAGCTTGTACACAGTTTCGTCATGCTTTAAACGTTGATATTTAACGCTTACGTGTGACGTCACAAACGTTTATAATCAACGCTTAATTACAATTAGATGAAAAAGAACCAAACTCAACTGGTAATTAGTATATACTGTATCATAAATTTTTGGATGACCGATTTGGGTATGAAAAATCGAGTTACATCCAAAAATGCAATAAAATTTCTAACGGGTTGGTAACTTTTCGAAAAAAACGCACTTTTTGGGCAGAAATAAAAAAAACTCAAAAATTTTTTTCGTTGATTCTAGTTACAGAATAAAAAATAAACACTATTTATTCATATGCATATTTTGATTTTTCGCATAGAACACAGGAAATTGTGTAAAGTAAGTTTTTATATTATTTCTAATTAGGTGGAGAAGGACGTTTATTCCGTTGAAAATTGACGGTTTTTATCAACTCTATTTATGCTGATAAATCAACGTTTAAAGTGAAATTGTACTTAAGCGTTGAGTTTTCAATACAATAAGAGTTGAGTTTTGAAACGTTAATTATCAACACTTATAACCGTTGAAAAAACACTTATTCCGTTGATTACTAACGAAAATTTTTAGTGTGTAGCGGTTAATATTTAAACTCAAAATTTCTAAAAACAACTGTTTTAAGTTCTATAAGATAAAAATACGACGTATTGATAAGAATGAACAAAGAAAATGTAAACACAGAATACGTTATATAAAAAAAATAAAAACTTCAATGTCAATTTATGGTATTGTTTATATTATTATTTAAATGAGATCGATTTTATATTTTCATAAATATTTATTAGATTGAGCTATTATTCAAATTATATTAATTTACTAACTTACAACCATACCTGGGTTGACGTAGGGTTGCTAAACATGACAATATTGAATCGGGTTATCTACACTGAAAGAAAATACTACTAATGGCAAAAATTAGTAGCAATAGGTTAATTTTAATTAGAAACGGGTAGTGATGCTAAGTAGACCTCTTACTAGCCCCCCACCCCCACCCCCACCCCGCAATATCAATTCTATTTAAAAAGGAATTAGCGATGATCGTCATTTTTTAGTGTTCTGTAGCAGTATTGCAGCAGTTCTTGCAGTAGTAAAATGCAAATAAATCTTTATTGTACAGATGATTGTGATAATATATTTTACCATTTAAATACAGCAATTTGTTATTTTATTTTTTCCCCATAAGAATAATATTTCAAATTTTTTGGTGTTTTTTAATGTTAAAATATTTAATCCCAAAATCGTATGTACAATCTTTAAAAAAACATTAGAGGACATTGTGCTATACCGATTTCTTTTCCAGGTTAATATTTTGCTATGGCTCAATTTTAGCCATATATTTTTCATAACAACATAAAATATGATTTATGCTATATTTCATAGCGACTCCGTTTTGCCTCATAATTCATACATAGTAATGTAGCATAGCTATTTATGTTATTCTAAAATATCATTTATGCTTTATATCGTAATAATTATTTTGTAGAGCAAAATTATGTATTTTTGCACCATGTATGCACCATGTATGCATGTATGTATGTACCATTGCAATATAAAGGATTTATATCGCCCCCAGTAATAGACTTTTTTTAAGTGTAACTACTTTGTCACTCAAATCATTACAAAAGGATCTCTTTTAATTCATTTTTGCATATTTAGCATTACGTTATTTTAAATACTCTTTATTTTAAAGCAAATTCGTTGAAATGCGTTTAATTTGTGCTTTAGGCGCACAAGTCATGATAGTTTTTTTTTTTTTTTTTTTTTTTTTTTTACTTTTTATCGAGCGTGTTTTTTGTTTTAAATTACTAAAGTTTAAGGTTCATATTATCATTAAGATTACAATATTGCGTTTCTCCCTCAAATTTTTTATGTTTCAAAGTTTATTTTGGTGTATTTTCAAGAAAATCAAAGTATGTTTAGTTGATGTTGGTTGTTGGAAGTGAAAGGACGAATATTGAAAATACTAACTTTTGAAATTTTTTCTTGTTTTAACTTTGAAAGTAATAAAACATCTTTAAAATGAATTTCTTTAAATTTAAACTTCATAGAACATTACCAGTACCAAATACTTTGGATTTAAAAGGTAAATTTTAATTAAATAATATATAACGTACACAATTTATGAAAATTTAAATATTCATATTTAAAATATTTAAATACTTATGAATATAAAGTACCTTTTTTAATAGTCAAACCTTTTTTGTAGTATGATTCACCTGCATTAGGGATTATTGTAGTATATCAATATCTGTTTTAGGAGGTATATACATTTTTTTTTACCTATTGCACTTAACAAGTTAACAGTAATTATGTACCTGCCTTTAATAGTGTTTTTTCCCCATGTGATGGAACAATGATGGAGACCAAAAAAGAAAAGAAAAAAGAGAGAAGAGAGAGAGAGAGAAAAGGGGATCCTTTTTATTTCAAATTCTAAATGAAGGAATTATCCTGAATCGCTTGATACGTGAATTTTCCATTTTTGAGTTCATTAAGTATTTCTTATTAATTTTTGAACATTGAAAAATGACGTCACGGTCAGTAACTTATTAATAAGAATACTAATATTAAATCAATGACATCATTTTTTTATTTTCAAAATTTAAATAAAAATATTAAAGGAACTCAAAAATTAGAAATGCACATATCTACCGATTCAAGACGATGAACTTTTTTTACAATCTGCAATAAAATTGCCCACTAAAAATTTTTACTCTGTCTCATTATGAATAGTAATCTCTCAGAAAATTACAGGTGTAATAATTTAGTCAAGTACTGTACATGAAATTCATATTTATTTTTACATAAACCACGAGGAATAAAGTAGATAATTAAAAGTTATGAGTCCCTCTGGACTGAACTTAGGGTGAGAAATACTTTCGCTTTATATTATGCTGCTATATCTCGTATATATAATACGTTACCATATCTCATATGTTTTTATGTGCATCCTCTCTCTCTCTCTCCCTCCCTATATAGATTAAATGTACTGCATGGTCTAGCTTTAATTGAACGTGTTTAATGTAAATTTTATCAGACAAAACCTTTTTAAAGTTTTTTTTTAATAAAAAATATATATAATGTGTATTTTTAGCGGTCCATCTATTATTTGTTTATTCTTGTTTTAAATTTAAAGGTTGGGTGACAACCTACGAATTTAGATATGAATATTAAGTGATTTATTTTACAGAAATGTTTCTACGCTTCTGTATTGTTGCAAATTTAGTGATTGCTTTCTTTCCATTTAAGTAAAGCATTGTTGAGAGTAACAATTCTATATCGAGATTGCAATACTGAAATATTATTGTACTATCTACTTATCTATTATATACTGTATAATGTGAATCATTAATTTACGACTTGCATTAAGTGATTTTTTAAATTTTCAGTGTTGCAATTTTTTTTATTAAATTCATTTTTTAATATAAAAAGCATTTAAGCAAACATTTTATCACCAAGTTTGCAATATTAAAAAAAAAAAAATGTAATGTGAATCGATGTATTAGATTGAATGTCATATTTTTAGTAATTAGGAGGCAAAGCTACCTATAGATAAAATATCCATTGCATTGATACATGATATTTTTAAACTTTATATTTATTAGGTACGTAGATTAATACACACTGACAAGGATAAAAAAAAAGTACTTCATGCTACATTTATATCACTATATCATAAATGTTACTTTTAAAGAATTGCAATGAATAAATAATTATCATTTCATTAATATTTTATTATAAGAATAATATATTGTATATAGCATAGCATAATAATTATTATTCAATATAGCATAATCATATTTTTATATTAATAAATTTTACTGAAGTCAGGATAGCATAATTAATGTGCATTCATAGTCATCTTTTTAAGAGATATAATGCTTTCTTCATGCACTTTTTTCTCTTCTTTCAAAATCAAACTTGAAGGATTTTTGCCACTGAAATAAAAGCTATTTTCTCTCACATTCACACCATTGACTAATGCATTTATAAATAAACATTTTTTGATAATAATTTAAAGATGTTAAAGTAGGATAGAATCCAGCAATGATGTGCTAACTTTTGGGTCAAGTGCATGGGAGGTAAAAATAAACATGATGACAAAATACTAAAATGCATTTTATTTCTTTTATGCATATTTTTAGTTAATAACTGTCAGAGTTTGTACATTATAGTTTTAAGTATTTTAAATATTGAACACGGACAAAAATAAATTTGTAATAATTATGCTAACTTATGTCAGCATGATTTATTCAATACAGCATAATTTATGCTATATTAGGTAATACACTAATAACTATGTAACATAATCATAAATATTATGTGATCTAATTATAATCATCATTTTATGCTATAATGATTATAGACCCCTTGCACATCCTTGCGCTTTGTTGCCATATTTGTGATTGTCCAGCATAGGGGAAACATCATTTCTCCTAATTTTTCACATAAAAAGAGTTTATTTACACAGAACAAATTTTTCTCATATTCTTCAAGTTTATTAGGAGCTAGAAATAAGACTTTGATTGAGGTTTGAAGCTTCTTTTACTATTAAAAAAATAAAAACGATGTTTTTTCTATGCTGGCTTATGTATTACTGACCAACAAAATGTAGGATCTTAAATATGAGTGCAACCGGTCTATAAATGTACAATATATTACTTAATTTATTTTATTTATTATCATTTTTTTGGAATGTTATGTACACATCATTATAGAAAGGGTAATGAAAATCAGTATTATTTTTTGACATGTTGAAAAAGAATTTTTTAATCAAATAAAAATTTTAATTAGTGAGATGTTTCTCTCATAAGAATAACATGGAATAAACTTCACAGAATTTTTATTAACTACTCACTACTGCTTATATTTTACGATTGAAAATTTTCAAAATATTATACTGTAGAGTACACCAACAATAAAACTAATAAACGATAAGAGAGTATGAGATTTATAATGAATTTAAAAACTGCAAAATATATAAGCATAATATACATACAGCATATTTTTCAACATTATTTTACAATAATTTTCTAATGTTAAAATTGTTAATGTTTTTATAAGCGAAGAAGTATAGAAAGAGATGAGTATATATTTATTTTAAATTTTGCTATAGCTAACCACTTTATTTGTGTTTATAACTGAGATTTACAATTTTTTTTTATTATTTATACTTGAAAAAGATAATGTTTATTTTACATGAAAGGCGCTTTAATTTAGTTATTTGTGTTAAATATTCGCTGAACTTGAAAACTTAGTAAGAAAGAAAGAAAGAGATTCACAATAATCAAAAGTCAGCTGGGTATATAAAATTGAAAATAGAAACTAAAAATAAACTGAAAGCATAGCTTGTGAATTGATTTAGCATTAAGTAGCTTTTAGACGTAAAAGATTCTACATAAATTATATCATGACGTATGATTATTGCAACAATGGAAAGACGTCACAGAAAAAAAATCAGTGTTACGTTTGTTTTTACTGATTTTTTTTCTATAAGAATTTGCATAACCAAATTTGGTACATTGAAAAATACAGTAGAGTAGATCTTTATTACGCAAATTGTTACGCAAAATAATTAGAACATGTTCAAAACTTTTATCATTATAAAAGTTTTCTTTAGATACTTTGAAGTTTAAATTCTTAACATGAGTTCCTGTGACAATTTAACGAAAACTTGTAAAAATACTTTTATTTTCTTCTTCTTCTTCCCCCCATTACAAATTTTGTAAGATTTTGCTACCATAAAGCCTCTTGTTCTTTTAAAGATTTTGCTCCATTTTATAAATATATAAATAAATATAATCCTTATTGCACAGAGTCTTGAAATTGTAATCATACAAGTTGTTGTTATCATTAACTTATTAAACACTTCAGAAAATATGGGATCAAATTTTTTTATAATTTTGGAGATACAAGAGTCTTTTAATTAAAATCTAAAAAAAAAAAAAAAAAAAAAAAAAAAAAAAAAAAAAAAAAAAGTTAGCGATTTGGCCAAGATTTCTTTAGCTGAAATACATAATTCTATAACAGCATTATTTATATAGTTAATAATTTGTAATATTATTTATTATTATAGACTTATAATTGACTCTTTATATTTTTAATTGACGACTTTTATTAAAACTTCTTCATTATTGCAAACTAAATAATTAAGTTGTTTACTAAATCTGAATTTATGAAAATAAACAGATCTCTATACTAAATTTTTGAAGGAAAAAGAAATTCCAATACAAGTTGTCAATTTATTATAAAATATAAATTTCCAAAGTTTTTTTTTTTTTTTTTTTAATTTTCAATTTAAATATAGAATTTTGTTGATACAAAGCTTGTCACGCAATACTCAATGTATGTAAATAAATAATCAATATTGACAACAACAACAAATGACGTTTGCTACACTGAGAAAACATTTACGTAGTGACATTTCAATCTTTAGGTTAATTATAATGAACAAAGTAGTCGCTACGTTGAACAGAAAAAAATAAATTACGTAATGTATGCTACATTGAACAATTGCTACACGCAAAAAAAATTAATAATAACAATGTAATAGGTAGACATATAACCTAGAACACAGGTATTATTATACAACAATAATACCTAATGCAGGTGCTCTGTGCAACAATAAAGATGTGACTCACTTAGATTAAGTGATATTGTAGTTTTATAACTACCTGTAGCAAATTCAAGTGTACCTATATTGCAAAATACATGTTCATGTACCTGCCATTAGTAGTAATTTTTGTCCGTGTATATTGTACAGATCACAAATGTTGCTATTTTGTAATAACATAAGTATGCTAAACATCTCAACTATTATGTTATGAAGTAAATAGTATACTTTAATTACTATACATAAATTATAATGTTGTTATATACATAAATTTTCCTGCATTGAGCTACCATAATTATTACGTATTTATTTTTGTCCGTGTGCAAGCTAAAAATAATTAAATATATATATATTAAATAAAAATAATCTCTACAGGCGAAGTAGCTATCCAGTGCACCAAAATTCACTTATGTTTATTTCATCCATCAAAAAATTTATTAAAGATACATATTTGTTCTTGTAGTATAAAATGGATCAAAATATTATGATTTGGGTATAAACACTATTATATTTGTTTGTATTTATTTTACTCTTAATTGTATATAAAATCTAATACAAACAAATGAAAATAAAACCTAAATTGAATGGTGACATTGAATCTATTTTATTGCGCAGGACTGTACTTTTGCTATTCTCGTCACATGCGTGGACTAGTAGTTTTGCTAGGACACTACTTGACTAGAGTTAGAGTGAGTTGGGGGAGGGGGCATAATATGCTAATTGTAGCTGTGCAGTAGGCGACAAAAACTGTTTAAAAAAATAAGTTTGAAATTGCATTAGACTATTACGTATTTTCATAAAAATATTTACTATGTTTTTCTGTTATATCTATTTCTTTTATCGTACTAAAAAAATACGTTATTTATGCTGCATTGAATAATTCCAATAGGGTGGTTGCATTCATTTAAAAGTCGAATCCATATGTGAGCACTAAATAACAGTATGAAAAAATGACCCATTTTGACAGTTTAAAAATACTTAGCAATATTTTTGAAAGCATTGCTGTTATTAACAAGTTGAATAAGGTTTTCAAGTATGTGAAATAAATAATAAAAAGTAATATTCCAAAGAGAATAACCAAAACCGACGTTTGTCTTATGCTGGACAATGTTACTCATTGCTCCAATATGGCGTCAAAGCGCATTCAGTATGAAGTTATGTGCATACACCCTATATTTTAGAGCACAAATATTGTTATATTTTGTTATGTTATAAAGTTATAACATAAATAATTATGCTCAACATATTAAATACTATCCTATGTGCTATAATCATAATACTATAAATTATTTTGTTTTGTTGCTGCATTTTAGCATAATTATTACGTATTTATTTTTATCCAAAAGAAGTTATCAAATCAAATTTATTCGTATAAATATATTTACAACTCTAAATACAAAAAGTTGCAACCTCTATTAAAACCTTAGTTATGTATTTTTTTTTTAATTGTTGCAACAATCAAAATAACAACTTAGCTAGGGTTTAATAAGTTAGTAACTGTTGTAATATATACGTGGGTTATTGTCGTCGGCAAAACTGTGCATTAATTGTGGAGATTCTAATTAATTTAATGTTCCATATTAACACTTAAATACATGGTGAACTCATCCAGCAATATAGCATAAAATTTTATGTCCCACTGTACAGTATACATGAACACATAGATATTATAAATTACATAATTTATGCTGTATTTATATTTCATATATAGCTACAAACTATATAAATAATTATACAGCACATAATATTATGCTGTGCTTACTTCTCAACTGTTTTTGGGAGCTAATACAAGGGAAAAGGTAGCATTATTATTACATTTAAAAAAAAAAAAAACATTTGTGATGAATATCTCCTTTTTATTTTTTGTAGAGATTTTTTGTATTTTTTGTTCAGTTCTTACACCTATTTCTGAGCAACTGAAGCTTTTTAGTTACCGTACATGTTTTATTTTTTTCTGTGTGCAGTATAATTAATGTTCAATATAGCATAACATTATGTTGTTATTATATATTAATAATAACAAAATATATTTCAAGAATAAAATGTAAATTATATTTTATTGTATTAGCAGCATGAGCTACAAATAAAAACATTTCAATTCAATTTAAATTTATAAAATTGGACCAGCATTATTACTATATATGTATTATAATTCTTGTTTGCGCAGGACTTAATTATTGTATTGCCTTATTGAAGTAAATTTTTATTTATATGAGACAAATACTGAGAGTTTTTGTTAAATATTTTCATTATTTTGTCTTAATAAATTAAGAAAAACGCACGAAATCGGAGTAAATCAATAGAAATTTTGGAATGTAATCTAGGATTACTAAAAATAAAGAATGAAATATTATATTTCGTATTGTATACATATTTTTCTTTTGGTCCATTATAGAGTATATTGAAATCTCTCTCTCTCTCTCTCTCTCTCTCTCTCTCTCTCTCTCTCTCTCTCTCTCTCTCTCTCTCTCTCTCTCTCTCTCTCTCTCTCTCTCTCTCTCTCTCTCTCTCTCTTTCTCTCTCTCTCTGAACTCACTTGTACCAATGACGTAATACAATTTTTTTGTCTCAATAAAAATGTTAACCTAAAAAAAAACTCAAAAAAAAAAAAAAAAAAAAAAAGCTGCAAAAAAAAAAAAAAAAAAAAGAAAAAGTAATAATAAAAACCACGGAAGCAAGAAAGTTAGCAAATGTGAACAGCTGTTACAGAATTATGATATTCATAACATTTACTAATCCATATATTCTGGTGTTCATTCGTTTCTGCTTTAAAAACTAACATGCTGTTCCTGTATAGATAGGCAACTTTTCTTACGCACATCTAACGCTCCAACTGTCGTCGCATTTATAAAATTATGTGATAAGTAATGTACAGTCGCTGTGATATAAAATTTAATTATTTTTTTACTTACGTTAACTCCAATTAATGCAGCAAATATGCATGGAAAGAATACATTACGTAATTTATGCTGTATTTATGTCATTATATAGCATAAATAATACTAAATTGGAACAATACAAATAATTATGCTATAAAACATAATATTTATGCTATTGTAACATAGAAATTGTGCAGTGTAAAGTACAGATTATGCTGTATTGAACAAATTGTGCTGAAAATGACATTGCATAATTATTACGTATTTATTTTTATCCGCGTGTAGTAAAGCATAAATTTTTTTTCTTTTTTAAGTTGAGAGTGCACTCAGCTTGGTTATGAATTGATAATAAAAAATATTGGGTAATATTTTAACTGGTAACCCAAAGCACTTGGGTCAAGTCCTTCGAGTTGGGTCACGCGTTAGGTCAACGTTTATCAAGCTTTATAGAAATGGCCTACCGTATAAGTAATGGCCTAGAGTATGTCACAAGTGCCGGGTCACCATTTAAAAAAGACCAACGTATTCAAAAAGTAAGCATTGGCATGAAAGATAAAATCTTAATATTCATTTTACTTTTCCAGACATATTTAAGAGAGTGCAAAAAAAAAGTTGAAGGAGACAAAAACTATAATAAGTACAAAGGATTTTGTGTGTTGCAAATGAGAAAGAGTCTCACTCATTATTATGCAAATTTTTTTATCTCTCTTTTAACTTTGACCTTTACTTACTTTTGAGCACAAATAAAAGAAAATAAAAGAGAGAAAAGAACAGACAGACTTTATAGTAATGAAGAGAGAGAGAGAGAGAGAGAGAGAGAGAGAGAGAGAGAGAGAGAGAGAGAGAGAAATCCATAATAGAGAAGAGAGTTAATTCGTTTTACTTTGAAAATACGAGTAAAACTCAAGTTTGTAAGCAAGAGATCACGAGTTCGATGCTCGGTGGGTATATGCGACTTTTTCAGAGACCGTCGTATGTACTTGTGAGTGCGCCCTCGTGTTCTCCGCACGTTGAAGCCCGTGCGTAAGTCAGAGTGTCACAGATAAAAATGTAGGGAGAGGTTGTTATGCTTGACAGGTGTATTTATGTCTCCGGCCATGTAGTCATAGCAGCTATAGTGTAAGGTGGTAGTAGCCCACGTGGTAGGACAGTTCACCTCATCTCATTCATTTCTATTAAACCACACGTTTTTGGGTTTATCCTGTTGTGTCATGGTATATAGTACTTTTTTTTTTTTTTTCTTGTCAAAAAAAAATATATATATATATTGATTGATATCCACAATGATTATTTTACTTCATCTATCTTTGAATCTTGAGCCTCTTTATAATTGCTATCATTTATCACATAATCACAATTATTTTTTAGCTTTATTCCTAGAGAATGGATATGCATACAGAATAAGAAGCTCTTGAAAAAAGGAAGAAAAAAATTCCCTTTGATGATATATTGTCACCCTCTCTATTTTCTCTGGAATAGATATTCATTGCACCAAATGTATCTCTCTGTGTGTATAATATTATGCAAATATCGTTTCGCCTTTGAAGTTTATTTGAGTATATAAAAAAAAAAACTCAAGACAAAAAATGTCCAACATGATATTACATTTTAAAGCGCGAGAGCACAAAAAATTGAGTTAGTAAAAACCATCTGGATTTTTTTTCTCTCAACCACCAGTTCGCACTTCTCATGTGCGTTTGTTTATGTTTCTCTTTTATTTTGCTATAAATCATTTCGTAGCTTTAGCTCTTCAGTAAGTAATTAAATATTTATAACATGAACACCAGCAGTCATCGTTTATATTTCAAGAGAGAGAAAATAAAATCGATTGAGATTGAACTTTTTATTATTGTTTTTCTTATAAGTAATATTGAATATATTATGCGAATTTTTAACTGTATAAGAATTTAGTATTGAAAAGTAGCTAAAATAATAAAAATATAAGAATTTTAGCATGATTTTTAACTTTAATTTTTGAAGATTGCTTTTTGTATAAATTTAAGTTTTTACATGTATTTGTTTTAACAATGAGAAATGCAGTCATAAGCATTTTTATGTTAAAATTAAAAAAAAAAAAAAAAAATGTTTATTACTATTTTTCAACTAACAAAAAATATGTTTTATTAATATAGCTTTGAAGTTACAATTTTTAATTTCTCTTCCTGAGTACCAATAGTTACATTTGAAATGTTCTCTCCCTCTGGTAATGGGAGACTGAGACATGCAGCTCATTCATAAAAATAAAAATGATATGAATAAATATAATACATAATATATATATTTTTTATATTTATCCCATGTCTTCAAGTTTATTTTCTACCATCGTTTATGTAAAAATAATTGCGATGCAAAGTAAACTATATTTTTAGATCAGTTCTAACGTTTTATATCTTCTTCACAATGAGGCTTACCGGTGGAGCCAATCACAAATGTCGTAGAAAAAGCCATAAGACCCCTCAACCCTAATTGCTTATCTGTTAGCATGATAATTATTGCTTCTATTAGATGTTTTTAGTATTTTAGAGAAAACTACTGTACAGAGGCAAGAAATTTTAAATGAGGGATACTATAGACACTTTTAAGTGATGAAAGTCATGTTTACACGGAGTAATATACCCAACGGGCAATAAATTTAATTGCATGTAATCTCCATTTAAAAATAATTACATTTCATGCAATCAAATTTATTACTCCGTGTGGACAGTTCTTTAGTTCAAGAAAAAAAATATGAATAAATTTTCAACGCTGCGTGGTAAACACCCAATTTATACTATAGATTCGCTCTATCAAAATCTGGTAATATAAAATCCATATTGACATCAGCATATTTCATCATAGGAGGAATATGAACTATTTCTTTTACACTCAAAAAACAAATGTTTACAGGGTACAAACGACACCCAAAAGCACGAGTGTATTTTCACTAAATATTCAATCTTGTAGAAGCTAGTGTCGATGTAAGTATGAGGAATACAAAAGATACATGGGTTCTCCATAAACATTAGAGTATACTGTCTACCTATTTCACTAGTATATAGACAGTACCCATGCACTATTGATAGTGAGTAAACATTAGAGTATACTCTCTGCCCATTTCACTAGTAGACAGTACCCATGTACTATTGGTAGTGAGTAAACATTAGAGTATACTCTACCACATTTCACTAGTAGACAGTACCCATGTACTATTGGTATAGTGAGTAAACATTAGAGTATACTCTCTACCCATTTTACCAGTAGACAGTACCCATGCACTTTTGGTAGTGAGTATAAACATTCACTGGTAGTGAGTAAACATTTCAAATCGAAATTAAATTTAATCGCTACAGTATTAATTTTCGGATAATTTTAGGTACTCTATGCATTAGAATTTGATGTATAAAGCATTATAAGTTTTAAACTGTACTCGCCACTATACTACTACTAATAATAAGTAACTTTATTAAGGCGTTGTGAGGGCTTTACAGCCTACAACTACTACTTTGATATATATCTAATTATCATGACATGAAAATTTATAGTATACGACGGTTTCTTTATGTAAATGAACTATTCCCTAATTAAGTTAAAAGTTCATTATTATATTGGTCTATACTATACGTATATGATAATCAATAATAAAAATCAATACATGTATATATTCCGATAGCTTTTGTCAAACCTTATACATGTTATCATCGATTGGTTGGCGTATTAACAAGTTTAGCAAACAACAGTGTACTAAAGTAATTATCGTATATCACGTAATCGTTGAAAATATATGTATATGGTAATTGAAATTTATATTAAATATGACTCATGCATATGTATATAATATCAATTATTATAACTTCGTGTTTTGGACAATATTAAAGTTGTGAAATTTAATGTACTTCTTTTATTTTTAAGCACACAGACATAAATAAACACATGATAATTAATATACTAACTGAATTTCAGTAGCGTTCATAACAACACAATGCGTGTTATCGGTGGTAATGAGTAAACAATCAAAAAGCGTGCTAGAAAAAAGTAGAGAGGACTTCTATTTAAAAACAGTGAAAAACATAAGCATAAGCACTTGATGGGACTTACATAAATAACTTTAGTTTGTCTCAAAACCCAACTGTAGCTCCGTAGAAGTGATCAGAAATTTTCGATTTATGCAACCTGCACAACATTTTCATACTAATTTTTACATGTTTCTGACATCATAAACATGAATAGTCACGGAAATTGCATACTTTATAGTATTTTCAGTTTCTCTCCAGGGGCTACATTAACATTGTGATAAAAATTGTTATCAGTTTTGAAGATCCCATTTCTTGTTTATTCATTAAAAAGCACATGTTGTTTTATGTGGTCTATGGCTTTAACACATGGAAATAATAAATTACGTAATTTATGCTGAATTTATGTATGAATGTTGCTAAATTAGAAGAAAATAAATAATAATTATGCTCTAAAACAAGTAGACAGTGCCCATGCACTGGTAGAGAGTAACATTTTAAATATTAAATCTCTAAGTATCAAATTTATGGAAATTCTTGGCACTCTCCATGAATTATATAATTTGATGTACGCACATGGATGTTTAGACACAATGTTTAGTGTCAGTTTTAAACTACTATCCTCTACTACTTCGTATTCTCAGTTCTGTCAGTGTATATTAAATGAAAGGTTTCGTGTTTTGACTTTATCCTATAAGTACTCTCATATTATAGTAAAATATTTACTGCTTACTTTAAAGACGCTATGATATTTAGATTGTATAATGCAAAGACGTTAGCAATGCCAGTCATGCTTGCGTCGCACACGTAAATATTTCAATGAGAAATAATCCCCGAATTGAATGCTTGCATCAGAGTGTGTTGGTAAGAGAGAGAGAGAGAGAGAGAGAGAGAGAGAGAGAGAGAGAGAGAGAGAGAGAGAGAGAGAGAGAGAGAGAGAGAGAGAGAGAGAGAGAGAAGAGAGAGAGAGAGAGAGTAGAGAAGGGGAGACAAAATATATTAATAACTGACAAAATTTTCTAAATATCAATACGGATCTTTTTATGTACTTTTTTTTTTTTTTTTTTTTTTTTTTTGTGAAAAGCTGTTTTGCATAAATCCTTCAAGTATGAGTCATACTATAGGGGTGAAATTTATATAAAGCACAATATCAAATTGAAAAGTGAAAATAATACTTTATGTATATATAACTTTTAAGAATTTATATTTCTATTCAAGGCACATCTTGTACGCCAAATTTATGGTTCTTTTCTCTTCTATCGTGCGTGATAGAGTGAAAAATAGTATTTATGTTTTGTTTATGAAAAATTAATTTGTTCTTTATTTGTTTCAGGTAAGAGATCGTACTGTTTACATCATTTCTGAGTGGTCGTGAATTTGAGAGTAAGTAGTATTGAATAATAGCCCACTCTTCTTAGTAAATACACAGTAAGTGAGAAAGTAATATGATGATTAAATCATTGCCAACACATTATTTCACCCCCTTTTCTTGGACACTAATCAAGATATTATAGGAAAAATATTTAACACGTATTAACTTCAATATAACATTGATCACCTCTAAAATTTTGTTATTTATCTGGGGAAAATTGTTTGAGAAAAAGAGATGCAATTGATTGTAAAAATCTGTAATCTTGTTTACTCCAAGTTTTAATTCTTCCTCTGTTTGTGTACTTTAATTACTTTATAATAATAATAAATCAACTTTATTAAGGCGCACCTTCAGGGCTTTTTTAGATACACACGAGAAAAATAAAAATTACATAATTTATGCTGCATTGAACAATTACTATATTGTAGCGCATAAATGCTGCAATTGTGAATAATTAATTATGCTGAACATCTTAACTGTTATATGCTATAAAGTATAATCACTATTCATTAAAGCATAAATTATGTATGGTGTTATGCATAAATGTTCCTGTATTGAGCTATTCGATAAATAATTGCGTAAATACGATGGCAGTTAAATGGGTGTATGAAAAGTTGCCTAACTATTAAGGCACAGCAGTTTAGCAGATTCTTAATTTTTCTCTTTACATTTCTTTTACTTTATTGCACCCTTACCATTTTTTTTGTGTACACTGATATCTGCTATCAAATGCAACCCTTATCTCTGCTGCATAATATTTTATCTGTTTGCAATATTTTTTGTATAGTATGAACTTGATATGGTACAGTATTTAAACTTGTAAAAATTTAAACGTTTTTTTTTTTTTTTTTTTTTTTTTTTTTTACGTAGGCAGTTTATATAATAATATAAAAAGTTGGTCTTAATAGTAATATATTAATAATAATACGCAAACATTTTTTAGCAATTAAATTAAAAACATGTTTCATCAGATGTAACTGAAACTAAAGCGAAATAATTATACATACTTACAAAATGAAAAAATATAATACGAAGAATTAATTAGTAAAATTATACAAAAGTATTCTTGACATGAAAGTTATTAAAATAATAATAATAATAATGAAATTTTTATAATTCATAACATTATAATGAAATACATTTCTATAAAAAAGTTCTTTATTAAAGGAATAGACCACGAGAAAACATTAGCATTTATATAACTATAAACACTTGATGGGACTTACATAAATAACATTAGTATGTCTCAAATAGCAGCGATCAGAAAAGTTCGGCTTATGCAACTCGCACAACATTTTCATACCAATTTTTGGCCTGTTTTTGACATTAAAAACAGGAATATTTACGCATACTTTACAACAGTATTTTCACGCTCTCTTGTATGGAGCGACATTTACATTCTGGTAAAAAAAATATCAGTTTTGGAGATCTTATTTTGTGTTTCATCATTAAAAAACACATTCATATTGTTTTATGTGGTCTATGGCTTTAAATTATGTGAAGAATGCTATTCTAATGAGAATTTATTTCATTTGTGCTTCATATGAAGATGGCACCGAGTTCTCTCTCTCTCTCTCTCTCTCTCTCTCTCTCTCTCTCTCTCTCTCTCTCTCTCTCTCTCAGGTCTGGGGTTCACACTGCACAACACGAGCACCCCTATCTCTACTTCACAATCAATACAGTCTAGCGAGCGCCAACTCAATTCAAACTCAACTTACAAATACATGACGTCACAACGCAACTTCAAACAACCATAAAGAAAACAATTATACTGATAAATCATAAAAAACAGTAATGAAATTTATTACAATGACTCGCAATAAAAGGCTATTTATAAATTATTGTACAATAAAAATATATATTAAATTTTACTTTAGTTGGCGAGTAAATTAAATGTGTCAGATTATCAGTTGAGAGACCGAGGTATCGATGCCAGAAATATTTACATGTTTTGATCCTAGACGTATTATGTATCTTATATTACTATATATAAACATTTTTACATATTTTGAGCGTAAATAAAATTAAGATAACTTATTTATTTGTATTGCGTATATAGCAGAGAGCTTATTCAAAGGATATAGTTATACTTTGCTATAGGCTTTCACGGTTCGATGTATGTGCTGTCTTATTCTACACGTAAAACATAAATTTAAGAAATTATTCATTTACATTGAAGTATAACTCTTTAGTACAAACCAATATAAAAAAAGTTTAAACAGTCGTTACTATAAACGCAATTTCTTCAGCTGTAAAGATTTAGCTCTTTAGATCGGAAAAAACTTTGTATATATCTAACAAATTTATTATAACAAAAGTCTAAATAGGTAGCTCTTTATATAGTTACTTTTTTCCGTAAAGCGGGTGTTGTTGTTCTCCTTGTTTTCAAGACGTTTTGCGTCCGACGTTGGACACTGCATCTTCAGGAATGTATGTTCTCTGTCTCTCTCTGGACATACGCCCCCGCTCTCAGTTGTATAAGAGAACACGGACATGCACACCTGAAGATACGTCCAACGTGGGACGCGAAACGTCCCGTAAAGATAAGGAAAAGAACAGCACCCACCACGGTTATCCCGCTAGAATCTCTCAGACTAGCTCATCAGATAATAGTTATATTTATAAATAAATTTCTAATACATGCATGGTAACTCTAGCATTGATATATTATGTATATAATACCTAGGATAATATGTATATATAATAAGATATTTATTATAATATCTAATATAATATATAGGGTATATTAAGACACTTATATATTAAAAAAGGTAATATATTATTAATTATTATAAAAAATACAGAATTATTTTCTTCCTATGCTTGACAAAAATTAAAAATTTGTTCACTTAACAATATTATTATACATGAACGAAAACAAAATACATTTATGCTATGGCTCATTTACAGCATTTTATTCATTACAACATAATTTATGCTATACTGCATAATAATTATGTTACATAGCATAAATTATATGTTGTATAGTGAAGTTATTTATGTTGTTCCAAGTCAGCAACATTTATGCTATAATAATACATAAATGCAGAATAAATCAAGTAATTACTTTTTTACATGTACTAACATTATTATGCCTTGTTTATTTTTTTGCAACAAAGTTTAATAAATTAAATAACTATAAATCTTTAAGTTCTTAAAACTAATTTGCGCGTAATTGCCCTGCTACGAAATTTAAGAAGTGAGTTGAACTTTAGTTTTATCTGTTATAGAGAATCATGTCTTTTAATTTCATGTACCATTACTTTCTATCGTGCCTTGCTCTTTCTGTACGTTTTGCCAATATTTACTTAGTGGTCGCCGGAAATGAGATCTCTGTTCAAGAGTAAAGATTTCAAGTCTTTGTCTTCTTTTGTTACATAATAAAGTGAAGACTTCAGACTTTACTTTAGAAAAAACATAAAACAGCAATGTTAATTTAGTTAAAGCCCTTGTCAACTTACTTTTTTATGATTTAGAATACTAGACTGATAATTACCATACCTTAAAATCCATGAATTAGACACCATCACGTTGATTTTGTATTTATTTTCGTTTATTTTCCTTTTTGCGGTTATATCACGTATCTGACGTCACAATATACCGCCGCCAATCACATTCACTACTCTGATCACGGGATAAATTTAAGCCCCTTCCTCAAGTTCTTTACCCCTATCACGGCCCCATCGGTACATTGTGACGTCAGATACGTGATATAACCGCAAAAAGGAAAATAAACGAAAATAAATACAAAATCAACGTGATGGTGTCTAATTCATGGATAATAAGGTATGGTAATTATCAGTCTAGTTATTCTAAATGATAAAAAAGTAAGTTGACAAGGGCTTTAATAGTATTACACACGGACAAAAAAAAAACTAATAATTATGCTACCTCACTTTCAACACAATTTGTTTATATACAGCGCATAATATGTGATATTCTGCACATTAACTATGCTACAAAGCATAATTATTATGTTGTACAGCACAATTATTTAGATCGTTCTAATTTATGCTACACGGAAAGAATAAATTGCGTAATTTATTCTAAATTTATACTAAATTAGAACAACATAAATAAATATGCTGTATGTACCTTACAACATAATATTTAAATATAAATTGAAAAAAATAATTTACGTAATTTATGCTGCACTAAACAATTGCTATATTGTTGAGTACAAATGTTGCTGTATAAGAATAACATAAGTAATTATGCTGAACATCTTAACTATTATACAATGTAGTATAATTAGTCACTATATTCAATAGCATAAATTATGTTGTTAAGTTGCTGCATTGAGCTAGCATAATTATTACGTATTTATTTTTGTCCATGTTGTAGCAAACAAGCGGGAGAGTAATTACTGTATAATAATAATAAATACAAGTAATATTTTTTCCCTATGCTAGACACATTACACCATGCTGTATACTAGTAATTTTTCCGTGAAACATTATTATTATATCTTCTTTTTTTTCCCCTTTTTTTTTACTTTTTGTTTTCTTCAGAAAGTTATATGATATTAATCTTTGACTGGAAATGTTAAAAATAATTGACATTGTAAAAAATTATTTACTCCCTAGGTAGCATTTTTGTTTATCTGTGGCTGTATCATAAATATCTGATGTCCATTTGAAATCGCTTTCGATCACGATACACTAAAGTAAACCACAAGTGGCAGTATTATATATATAGAGACTTTGCCATCACGTGTACAGCACAAAAAGCTGCATGGAGATATTTCAAGACTCTTGTGAAACTCAATATTTCAAATGATTGGCCTTTTAACGTCTTTTTAAAATATTATACTTTGACGTTTATATCTACATTATTTATATATTTAGATTTTTTAAAGGACGTTTTATATCAATATAATGTAAATGTTATTAAATAGCTGTTTTAATGAACGTAACCTGCGGGAATTGTCGTATTTTCATTGCCATAACAATGTAAAGTAATGGCAATGATGGATTCTTAATATTTATTTATTTACGTCTTTTTATCTATTAAAGTCGTAATAATTAAAGCCATAGACCACATAAAACAACATGTGCTTTTTAATGAATAAACACGAAATGGGATCTTCAAAACGATGACAATTTTTACCAGAATGTTAATGTAGCCCCATGAGAGAGCGTGAACAAACTGTAAAGTATGCAATTTGCGTGAAAATTTATGTTTATGACGTCAGAAACATGCAAAAATTAGTATGAAAATGTTGTGAAGGTTGCATAAATCGAATTTTCTGATCACTGCTACGGGGCTACTGTTGGGTTTTGAGACAAACTAATGTTATTTATGTAAATCCCATCAAGTGTTTTGTGACATAAATGCTTATGTTTTTCTCTGGTCTATTCCTTTAATATATTTAGATACAATGAAGAAATACTCTGACTAGTGTATGTTGTTTAAAGAAAGTCAGAGGATCATGTAAGTGGATTTGTACTTTTTTTGGCCTCTACTAAAAACCATTTATTATTATTATTAAATATAAAAGTAAGGCAAGAATAGTAATTTACATAATAGGAGCAAATTATAGTAGCAAAGGTTGATAAATTAGAAAAGCATAAATAATTATGCTATGTAAGATAGTTATTATGCAGTATAACGTAAATTATGTTGTAATGGAAGAAAGGTGCTAAAATTAGGCTACCATAATAATTATCCGTACACTGTTCTAATTTTTAACATTTTTTTTATAATTACTTTTTCAGTTTTAATATTTTAAGAAGTTTCCACAGACATTTCAAACATATATATTGATCTTCTACCTCTGATCAATAAATTCAAAAATAAACAAATTATTTTTTCTGGTATAGACAGACAGACATTTTCATATCTTATAGAGAATAATAAAAAATTTATTCACCCCTAATTTTGACTCGTTCTTTATTTTGTATTGTATCAGGTTGTATCCTAGTACGATATCAACACTTAACAACCAATCAGAACACGTTTTTATTATTGTCTAAACCAATCACATATCAACATCACGTTTTATTTTTTTATTTTTAGAAAATGAACTTTAGACAAGAGAAAGAGAGAAAGAGAAAGAATAAAATTTTAATTAATTTTTCTATATTGATTACTTTTTGAAAAAAAGAACCCCTTTTGTGATATATTTACTGATTCAAAGTTTAAAATTAGTAAATTTTGCATTACTTATCAATGTCAGTTACCGATCAAATTTATAATTCAAGAACGTAATTTATAATCAAATATTAATAAATATTTACTCTCAACGCTCAAGTGTATAGTGAGTACCTACTAAATACTTTGATTGTACGTCAAAGCATGAGTGTATTTTCACTAAATATTCAATCTTGTAGAGTCTAGTGTGGATTGAAGTATGATGAGTACAAAACATACATGGGTTATCCGTAAACATTAGAGTATACTCTATACCCATTTCACTATAGTGGGCAGTACCCACGCATGTGTAATTTTTGAACTTCCAGTTTCTTAATTAATTTTTGTTAAAATTACGCTAAAATAATTATTACGTAATTTATTTTTATCCAATTCACTGCATCATAACTTTTTTTTTTCCATCTACTAGGCTTATTATTAGCTTATATCATAATGGATCCTGCGCCATTATAATGCCTTTTATTTTTTATAAAACGTTAAACCTCTTTATTCATAGACTTATTGTTCACAAAAGAATGCCATTGGCCTATAAATTATTTGATAAATCAATCTTACGAAGCTTTTTATCTGCGCAACCCGTTTTAATAATAAATAACCCTATATAGTATGCAATTTTACTCCCAGTCTATACCAGAAAAGTAAATAAGCCTATATTTTACTGCAGTTTCATAATATAACACTTTTATTGCACTGTTTATTTACGTAGAAAAATCAATATTTATTGCAGGTAACAACAGGTATTACTTCCCTGTACAGTCAAAATCATGAAATAAGGAATTTAATTTTAAAAAATATTAAAGAATTACTAACATTACTAAAACACAAAATAGTTATCGTATTTTTTTTTTATCTGGTTTCCCAAAAAACTTTTTATAATTTTAAAACTTTTACAATATCAAAAATCTTCACCAACTTTATCACGCGTAATTGTATTGAATTTCATTTTAAAATCAATACTAATGTAAAAATTTACAAATAGCTGTTTAATTAAGTGATAAAATGTAATTCCATTCCTCATTTTCTTTATTATTATTTGCTGCTGTATTACTAAATGAACCTTATTTCTTCACGGTGAGATTATTATTTATCATCAGCAATATAGAACAACATGGAAATAAGTGCCTGAAAAGTTGTTATTTCAATAGCAAAGTAACTTTTTACTATTAAATAAATTAAGATCCACTATATGAGCTCGTTCTATAAACTGCACACAAATATTGAGCCAGCTTCGAAAATGTTCCTTTGTTAATAACAGCTGTTTATGACGTTGTTACCTGTTTACTACGTTTATACATATGATCACTGTTATTTCTTCTTTTAGAACTTTGAACTTGATAAGAATGAAAGAAACTTCCCAAAAAAAGTTCCAGTCTCAATATGCGGCTCACTTTTAACGGCTCAAAAAAAAACGATCAAGCAATGAATGTGTCTTATTTTGTTGGTCAGCCAATCACTGTTATTGAGATTCACTTTACTTTACAGAACGAGCTATGGTTGCTCTATTTTACAACAGCAGTAAAGCAGTAGACATCCTAACAACAAAATATTATATTATTGTAGAAGCGCTTTACTTTTTAATTGTTGTACAATTTAATTTGTGTTGCTGATTTTTTACTTGAACTTCTTCTGCTTTTTTTCTTTTTTCTTTTTTTTTTTTTAAGTTTGAATAACTTAAAAACATTGATCCCCACTTAGAAAATTCTTAATGCGTATAATTCTCATGTACATGTACTCGACCCCACATAGAATACACACACGCAGCAATATATTTTATATTACAATTTGTATAGTTTTTAGGGAGACATGAGAAATTGCTTTGGTTTCTCCCAAGCAGTTTTTAAAATAAAATAAAAAATATAAGGCTTCTTCCTATAGAACTTAATTCTTAACAATACTTCTTACCTGTGCAAATTTTAAGTCAAACGAGTTTTATATTGATTTAAAACTAAACCATTAAGAAGTGTATCTAATATTTGACATTTAAATTTCAGCGTTATAAATGCAGTAAAGCTATTTTAAAAATCATTTTGGTTGTACAATGTTAAAGAATAGGTTATTATGGGTACCCAATACTATTTTCCCGCGCGAGCATATTGGTTTATACAAGCCAACACCGGTAACAACCATGTCAATATACTCCATCAATGAAACATACGTTAAATCATACTTTTTTACCCTTGCATTTTATCAATCTTAAAAGGCATTTTATTTTTAATTAATTGATATTTATACGAACCACCTCCTATCGCCTCATTTAACATTATTTTGCAACATGAAAAAGTAAGATTTAAAAAAAAATTCGAAGGAAAAATCCTTTTTTTACTATTAGAATTTAACATTTAAAAAAACATTAAATGGAAAAATGATTTTCGTATTTCATTCTGCATTGATAGATTTTTATATTTAGAGCACAAATGTTATTTTATAATAACACAATTAATTATGCTGAACATCTGAACTATTATGCTATGTAATCACTATAATATAGCATAAATTATGATTTTAAGAATAAATATAGCTGCATTGAGCTAGCATAATTATTACGTATTTTGTCAATGATGCAATAATTTTTATGCATGAATCTCCATTTAAAAGCATTAAATTAACATGCGATCAAATTATAGCATAATAAAATATATTTCACCGTACGAAAAGGCCGTTAGTGGTCAAATTAAACTGTCTGATATTTTTAATTGACAATTTAGGAAGCCATACAAAGTGATTCATAGTAACGATTTGAAAACATAGAATGTCAACTTTCAATTTTCAGAGGCAGTTAATAAATTAGAACGTTTCCTATTTATCTAATAGTAGAGAGAGAGAGAGAGAGAGAGAGAGAGAGAGAGAGAGAGAGAGAGAGAGAGAGAGAGAGAGAGAGAGAGAGAGAGAGAGAGAGAGAGAGAAGATAAATGTGTTACCTAATTTCAAGTCACCGTATCACTAACCCAATCAAGGAAATAATTTTTTTGTTTTTTCATATAGTAATAAATTTTATTGGACGGGTTGATTGAAAAAACAAAAAGTTTACAATTTTTTTTACTGCCAACTTAAAAGCATTTTATATTTTATGTATTATATATAAGATAATAAACGTAAATTACAAGACTATGTTTTAGTTGTTTTTTTAGATTTAATTGAATTAAAAGAAACCTGAGAAATTTTAAAAGCTACCGGAATACACTGACAAAACTAATTTTAAAATGTTAATAGCATACAAAAACATTAATTATTATGACTTTTTTATTTAGGAAATAATTTTTCAAAAGTTATTTTGTAAAAACTTTTTTTGTTTTTTTCATTAAAAATTGGTTTTTGGTGAAAAGTTTGCCCATAATATTAAAACAAATAATGTATGTAATGATAAATAAAAATAAACATGATTCATATTTCAAACATTAAAATTTTAAAAACAAACAACAATAATATAGTGATACATTAGATAAAAAAAAAACTAATTCTTATGCTATCAATCTTTTGTCAACATAATAATATTATTTGCATTAAACAAATTTGTTTTGAATTTGAATTATCTATTTTGCATTGCATGTTGTATACATTATACATTTTCAGTGCAGTATAAGTATTTTCAAATGAATGATACCTATGGTATATGCTAACCCAATCATTTATTGAGTGGGAATTGGAAATTAGGGACCCCTAATTTACGTATTTATTTTTGAAATTATACTGCACTGCACGTGAAAAATGAATTACGCAATTTATGCTATACATTGAATATTTGCTATATTGTAGAGCACAAATGCTGCTATTTTGTAATAACATAAGCATGTTACACTGTTACAGTATGTTGACAGCATGTTAACTATAGTATAATAGCTATACGAGATATGAATAGCATTATGATGTTATGCATTAACGTTTCTGCATTGAGCTAGCATAATTATTACGTGTTTATTTTTGTCCGTGCAAAGTCAGGGAAAAAAAAAAAAAAAAAAAAAGCTAGACAAACTTTTACGTGTATTAAGCTAATAAAAAAATGTTTTATCACGGCTGACGCCCATTTATAAATATTTTTATGCTTTAACATATAAACCGAGTGAGTTTTGTATAGTGTTTTTATATCAAACGTTTAATTTTACCACAAAAATTTCAAAGTATATAAGAAATACAGATAAACTTGTATGGTAAAAGTAATATTATACTGATTTCTTCGATAAAAACCAAACTAGTACAATGTAAAATTCATCTTTAATTTAGTCCGATATAAAACTGGGAAATAAAACTTTTTTTCAGTGTAATAAAAAAATAACCATAAATATAAAAAAAGACCTTTCACTCTTTATTAAAATAATAATCTAAACAAAAAACCCGAGATATATAAATAAAATTGATATGAACATATGGTTCGTATAGAAAGTTTAAGCTAGGTCAGTTATGAACTTTCTATCAAATTAGATGCCCAAATTTGACTAAAATGTGAAAATCGTATTTTTTTTTTAACAACGCGGCTTCTTTTGATTATTAGTAAGGTCATTGTCAGCAGGAGTGTGTGAGTTTTCTCAAACTTACAGCAAGTAACAAAACAAAGTAACGCATGTCCCCCTCCCTCTACCTGTGTGTGTGTGTAGGGGGAGGGGAGGGGGGCAGCAAGATAACGAGTACTTGATAACAACATGACATAACACGCTTTTTGTTTTACTACACGGAGAAAAATAATTCACTTTAAATTAACATTGACAAAAATGTTTTCAATTTTTAAGGCATATAAAGATACGTGATGTAAGAGTGGGCCAGACATTTGTCATAGGTATAAATCTTGCTCTTTCAAAATAAAAAAATAAATTAATATTTGTGAATAAAAACTATCTCAGTTGTCACTTTTTTTTTTTTTTTTTTTTTTGTAGCTGCTATACAAGCTTGAATTTTTTTTACTAAATCTAATTCCAAAAGTCGCTCAAAATATGGAGATATTTGGACCTTACACCCCAACCCTTAAACTACTCTAAAGTATAAATATTATTTAATTTATACATGGAAAAAAAGTCACTCTCACGAGACATACTTTTAGGAGACATACGTTCACTTAGCATACAGTACTGCTAAGTGAAACTCACAAAAAGTACACCACATTTTTTTCATAATTTTTTTAATAAGAAAATATTGTCTCATTGAAAAAAAAAAAAAAAAAAAAAAAAAAAAAAAAGGCAAGGGGAGAAACCACGCGTTATTAGACGCTCATAAAAACATAATTATTAACAATAAAAAAATAAAGAGAACCGTGTAGCTAAAATATTAAGTAAGAACAAAAACGTGTCTAATATAATATGACTCAAAAACATTTACGTAAGTTCAGTACTGTTTTTTTTTTTGTTTGTTTTTTTTTTTTTTTAACTATAATTTTTGGCAGGAGGAATAACAAAATGTATGGGAAAATAAATATTGCAGTTATTTCTTGTAAAATGTAATTTCTTATTGTATGATAAAAAAAAATGAAACAGTAATTTATTCTGTTGGAAATTATGTTAATATCGTTTAAAACTGTAATTTATGCATACAAAAAACTTGAAAATGTGTTTAAAGTCTTGAAAAATACAGTTTTCATACAATGACTTTAAGAAAATTAATTTGTATCACCTTTTATTTATTTATTTATTATTATTTTTTGCTTAAGCTTATTAATTTTGTTTCGTTAAAGCCATAGACCACATAAAACAACATGTGCTTTTTAATGAATAAACACGAAATGGGATCTTCAAAACTGTTGACAATTTTTACCAGAATATTAATGTAGCACCACGAAAGAGCGTGAAAATACTGTAAAGTATACAATTTGCGTGACTATTCATGTTTATGACGTCAGAAACATGCAAAAATTAGTATGAAAATGTATGAAATGTTGTGTTCCTTTAATACAATTTATTCTTCATGTCAGTAGGTTAATAAGAATATTGATATGAGTTACTGCTTTGTTTTACGTATGTGATATTGTGACTTGTTCTATTCTGTAAAGACATGGAACGCCATAAACCTAAAAATAACCTATAAACGTGATAAAATTAAATTATTGTTAGAAAAATTATGGAGAGGTAACCATGCAAAAATTTATATAAAATTTTAATGATTCTTTCAATTTTATCCTTATTCATTTTCTTATCTTCTTTGTCCAAAAGTTATAAGGGATCTAAAATTTTGATTTTGTTCTTCTTATATTATACACTTTTCTATAACTTAAATAGGAATTTAGAAATATTTTAATTGACCTGGGCAGTTCATAGGTCAAGGGGAGCTGAGTGTGGACCCCTAAAGATGTATTTACATATTTTTTTTGCATAATAAAGTGCAACAATGAAAATGGATTGTTGAGTTTTGTTATGCAAATTGTAATGCAAAAAGTTATGCAAAAGCAAGAATAAAGCTCGATCTATAAACTACACACAAATCTTGAGCCAGCTTCGAAAATTTTCTTTTTTTAAAAACATCTGACCATGACGTCATTACCTGTTTGCTACGTTTATTATATGGTTGATCATTGTTATGTTTACGTTTAGAGAACTTGATAAGAATGAACGAAAATTCATAAAAAAAAGTTCTATTCTCAATGCAACTCACTTTTTTCGGCTCAAAAAATAAGAACAACCAATGAATGTGTCTTATTTTGTTGGTCAGCCAATCACTGTAAATGAGATTCACTATACTTTACAGGACAAGCTTATGTGAATCCACCTTTAGTGTAGTAGCCAGGTGGTGTCAGTGTCAGCCCTGTCTATATGCAGCTAAACTATCAGCTTTAAGATTTATTAATTATTGATAAGTATATTGATCAATATGTACTAACATTTTGTGATTGGCTTGTATGGGTCAATCAAATCAATTGATTCGAATTTACAGCGTATTCAGTTGACGTTTCAGGTCAACTTTGTATATTAAATTTCATATTGAAAACTAATTATAAATGCATCGCTTCATAATCTTAATATATCATTTATATTAAGTTATACTTATTTTAAGATTGGTTCTGCAATATTCAGAATGTGTAACAAATTGACTAAACAAAAAATAGAGTTTAAAAGTGAGAGTGAAAAGTATTATGATAAATTAATATTAATATTAAATAATATTCATTTTTAGTAAAAGAAAAAAAAAAAAAAAAAAAAAAAAAAAGCAAACTAATTCCTAAATAGAAAATTATATTTTATTAATATTTTCTTTAAATAAATGTGAAACTCTGGCTCGACTCTTTAAAATACAGAGAATGAGGAAGGTGAATTTATTTATTTTTTTTTTTTTTTTTTTTTTTTTTAGTTTAAGATATTTTTGGAAAGAGCTTTAAAAAATTTTGAGGTGCTATTTTTTCTAAGGACGATTGAAGCATGCGAAGTATTTTAAATTAATTTTTGAAAATCGGCCTAGAAAGCCTGTGACATCATCAGTCCACTTTTTTCTCGGCAAATACTAATCGTTCGAGCTGAAATCAGCTCGTTGTCAGGATTTAAAAAGCGTGGCTACTGAACATTCTACGGTCAATACTTTCCGAAATAAATGCCCGATTGATGACGTCACAGGCTCTTTAGGTTGATTTTCAAAAAATAATTAAATATACTTCCCATGCTCCAATCGTTCTAAGAAAAAATACCGCCTCAACATTTTTTAATGCTCTTTTCAAAAATGTCATAAAAAGTGGGGGTTAAAAAGAATTCACCTTCCTCATTTGGGTAAAATATGCCAATAATTAAATTGAAATATAGAGAGAAATGTGTATTTTCCCATATATATCAATTCATTTGTTTATGGGTATGTTATTTGTTTCTTTCTTCATTTGCATATTTATTTCCTTCATTATATTTTGCTAATTGTGTTATTCAATGTAATACGAAGGGTAAGATACTACGACTCTTATATTTAAATGTTAGCAGTGCACACACATACACACGAATGAGTAATTCTCATCTATTTTTACATTTGGTCACTTTACAAATCGGCCAGCATGCTGTGAGCTTTAAGTACATCAACCTGTTACAATTTGTGTAATCAAGAAAATAATATTTCACGTGCGACAATCATAAGTAAAGTATATATTATACGACATTATTATAATTAAACTAAGTACAGTAATTTATATCATTATTTTATATAGACATGAAAATGCAATGTTTGCATGTCAATTTACATTTTCTTATACAAGAATTTCTTAACTTTTTTTTTCTTAGTTGATATAATAATAATAGTTCATATAAGTAAAACCTTTGAATTGTATATAATAGAACATGTTAAATAATAAAATTAGTGCGCAATTTATTCTTGTTTTTGTGTGGTTACGTTTTTAATTAGTACACTGAGAAAACATATGTATAGCGACTGGATTTTCAGGGGAAAAATGGCAGTTGTACAGCTCTGACCAAAAGTTCCCGAACGATTTGCATAGGCAACCCGCAACAACACTATGTTATCTTTATGAGAAAACGCAGCAACAGCCGCTGCCCCGTTCGAGAACTTTTGGCCAAAGCTGTACCTGCAAAAATAATAATTAAGTTGCAACCTACATCAAAACCTATACTGTGAGTATATAAAATTTTATTTCTAAGCTTTTAAGTGAAGTAGCGACTTTTTATAAACACACAGTAAAATTGTTGAGCAAAAAGCCTATCTATCATACCTGCAGGCGTAATCGTCATTTTCACTTAAAACTGATCTCTGCATATGTCGTGACAATGCAATTTGTAGATTAAATAATATCCGCATATTATCCCTTAATTACGTTGTGAGCACAAAGGTAAATCTTAAATAAAAATAGCTGCTGATAAAGTAGCTATCCACGTAATGCACCATTCGTACACCAGAACTTGGTATTGTACTTACTTATAGTTAGAAGGCTCAATGGACCACTTGCAATGAACGTTTTTTTTTTATTGTTTTACCGTATTTTCATAAAGATTTTTCCATATGAAATACTTTAAAAATATATATTTTTTGTTTTTGTTTTTTGTTCTTTTAATAATTCATTCATTGCAAGTGGTCCATTAGAAAATAGACTTTAGTTAGAAAATTCAAAAGGCAACTCCGTAATTTTGATACCATTTCAATGCAAAATACTAAAGAAAACTGTATACCTAAGATATAATCATCATAATCCGTGTTTATCATCAGAAATTGGAAAGTAATTATTGAAATTAACAGGGATTTTATAAGCAAAAAACAAACAAACAAACAAAAAACAGGAACTTCTAAATAAGTAGGTCCTTAAAAGATCAAAATATTTAACTTGAAATTTGTGTAATGCCCACCTCCCTGTCCCCACCCCCTAGTATTTTTATATTTTATTTTTAGAATTACTTCATATACTTTTACTATATCACTGTAGTGTTAAAAAAAAAAAAAAAAAAAAAAAAACTCCAAAATAATCTGACCTACCACTACCAAATTCTGTCATCGAAGTCAAATCAGCCTTAATGACACCATGTTATCAGATAGTTTGAAAATCAATAGTACGCCCTACAGAATGTGATGTTTCAAATGTTATGTGAAATCGAGTTTTCAACACTATACGCACACGCACCTTTAAAATTTTAAACGTACCTTTTTCTTTAATATAAATAAATAAAATATCAAATTTGTCCACGTATAAAATTATACATTAGCTGCAAGGCATTTTCAAGTAAAAGTAAAGGTACATTAAAAAACATATTATAATGAATGCAGTTTATGACTTGTAAGTCCAATTTTAATAATATATCAGCGTACAGACTTTGTGATAGAAAATTTCATTATTTGACTTTACTTTAAGGCAATAGAGTAAAGTTTTACATGCAAGAGTGTGTACATGTGTTGTGTATAATGTAAGAAAGGTACGGGATAAATGTGGTATACAAACAAAACAGCTTGATGTTTGAGAGCACTTTCATCATCCCTCGCTCTCAACTGCAAGTCACTGCAAGGAGTATCAATATTGATTATTTATCTCTATATGCAACTCTTTCAACTTTGCTTTCGTACCTTCAATTGGGAAATATACATCCCATAGGATTTTAATCGTAAATCTATCTTATACTGTATAATGTTACAGTTTCCTATAGAATTAAAAGCAATATAATACGTGATTAAAAATGTCACGATCATCAACCGAGTGATCTTTTTTTTTTTTTTTTTTTTTTTTAATGTGGAAAAAAAAATGCTACATAATATGGCATATAATACACGAATCCTGTAAATTGCAATAAGTAAAATATTAACCTGGAACAGATACTGATTTACTATAATGTCACCTAATCAAGGGTGTTTCGCCTTTATTATAGTATTAGTATTATTATAGGGTCTATGCATTCAAGTTAACGTCAAGTTATGTTATGTTGGATAAAGATAAAACAATAACATGGGTGACATAGGAAAATAACTCATTTTGCCAGTTTAAAAACACTATACATTTACAATATTTTTGAGAGCATTGATGCTGTAAATATGTTAAATTAGTATCTCAAGTATGTGAGAAAAATAACAAATTAATAACAAAAAATTAACAGATTTTCCAAAGAAAATTGCCTAAAACGAAGTTTGTCCTATGCTCAGCAATGTATATAATGTTATTCCCTACTCCAGAATGGCCTTCAAGTGCATTAAATATGACGTCATCCACATACACCCTACAGATTGTTGTATTTTTTTTACCTGTATTCAAGTACCTTCTAAAAGTAGTCCTGCCTATATTCCGTATTCTAGCATAATATTAACCTGTTCCAGGCTAGTGTCAACCTATTTACAGGATTTATGTACAATTAGAATTTTGTATTAATTTTTTTCTTTACACAATAAAATAATTTTATAGCAATAATTAGTTTTAAACCCACTCGAACCTATAGTAATTTGCCCTGAACTTATATATAGAAGCAAGATTGACACGGTAATCTTTAAAATTATGTCAATTTTAATTATTCCCTTGACATTAAAAATCTCCAGAGACAATTTGGACCACTGACTTATCCCCTTTTTGCTACACGACAAAAATATAATAAAATAAAATAAAGTACGCGATTTATATTGTATTGTACGCACACAGGACCGCGATAAGATATTTTATCATATATATCCAGCACGTGCTTTTCTCATAAAAGTATAAAATTACAAATTTAGCGCGAGTTTTTAAATGGTAAAAATACTAAAAAATTCTTATCTTGGTCGTGTGTACACTTGTACAGTAAATCAAATCAAATCAAATCAAATCAAATCAAATCAAATCAGTATAGCATACATGTTGATGTTGTGGTATTGTATTTAAATAAATAACGATAGAAATCAGAGTACTAAATGCTTTGTAATAATATACAACGTTATGGAAATTAAGTATTTTTTATCCATACCATAAATGTTGCTGAAATTGAGTGGGTGATAACGTATTGCGTATAGTATTTTTTGTCCATAGGTATGAATGCAAGTATATATAAAATTACTAACTTTTTTATATTATAATTATTAACAATTTATAAGATTTTATGAAATAAAATTAATTATAGTTACTAAGCATTTTTTTTAATGTCATTTCTTAATGACTACAGTAGTGATTACAGTATATAAAATTCTATTGAATTCTATTTAATTTCTTATTTCAAATCATTCTGCATCCATATAAGCATAAAGCTTATATAAATAGGCATGAGCTGAAATTTCTGAAAATAGTTTATGATTTTTTTTTATTAATTAATAAAATTAAATTGTACCACCAATATGGCAGCTAAATAAAAAGAACAGCTGATATTACACAAGCTGTCGTAATTTTGCCTGTATTAAATCCCCTGTATCTTTTTTTTTTGTTATGGTCTCTCTCTCTCTCTCTCTCTCTCTCTCTCACACACACACATAAAATATACTCTCTCAGCACACAGTGTTGCTGGGTGCGCCCAAATGGTCTCTCTCTCTTCCTTGCAAAAAAATCGATAATTCAAGCTGCACCACTTTCTCACCCTAACTTGGCGCCACCGCATGGCGCCAGTATATTCTGCCAGCTGATTTACTTTCATGTAATAATAATGTACTCAACAATAACATTTTTAAAACTATTTCTCCACTCAATAAAATTCACTTTTTACTTGTTTCATTTTTTTTTTCTTCTTTACTTGTTTATGATCACTAAATTAAATATTATTTTTCTTCCTGTTTAAAATTCAAAAGTAAATAGAAATTACTATTTTCTATTACACTACATGGACAAAATGAATTACGTAATTTATGCTGCATTTATGTCATACATGTTTGCCCTTTTTAGAATTACACAAATAACTTTGCAGCACAACATAATTATTTATAAGAATATTATATTATTAATTAATATCAAATTTTGTGTAATTGTTTTGTTATGCATAAATATTGCTAAAATTGTGGTAGCATAATTATTACATATAATTATATACATACATTTTTTGCCTGTGAATATGTAGTAATTATTCAAATTATTAACCATGTAGCATATAGTTAATTTTTGTTGCAGGGAATATATTTAATGTACTGATAAAAACATAATTTTATGCAATTATGCTGTATTTGCATATAACATAAATGTTGCTATTTTTGAAATACATATAAACTGTTATGCTATATACAACATATTTGGTATACCAATGTATAACATAGTACAAGGAACGAATAGATTACATAATTTATGCTATACATTTATATCATTCTAGCATAATAAATGCTAAATTGGAACAAAGTAATTAATTATGCTGAACAATATAATATTTATTCTACTTTACATATTTATTATGCAGTATAGCATAAATTATGCTGTATTGAACAAATTGTGCTAAAAATTAGTTAGCATAATTATTACGTATATTCATTTTTGTACGTGTAGATATAGCATAAATAATGTTGTCCGTATATAAGTATAACATTAATTATACTAAATTTAATATAAATGCTGCACTCGTAATATTTATTCTTTACTATAACAAAGTATCTGTACAGTATAGCATAAATTATGTGTGAATAAAAATCAGTAACTTTTGGAATTGCATAATCAAGATGTTTAATAATATTTATCACGGAACGAATAGATTACGTAATTTATGCTGCATTTATGTCATAATAGCATAAATAATGCTAAATTGGAATAACATAAATAATTATGATGTTCAATATAATATTTATGCTGTATATATTGAAAGAATTGTGCTGAAAATGATCGAGCATAAAAAGTACGTGTTTATTTTTGTCCATGATGCTGTACCCAATTTCTTTGTTTATTTTTAAAAGCATAAATGATGCAGTGAAATTTTCGATTTTTTGATTATTATTATTGTTATATTTTTTTCCGTGAAGGAAACGAAATTCGATATTTTATTTTTGACGTATACAAATTAAAATTCCAAATACTTTCGTAAAGAAAAAGCATGACTGGATGTGCAAAAAGTTTAACACGTATTTGCATGGAGAGAATTTATCATGTTTTCTAAAAAAAAATTATATTTATAACTTCCTAAAAAAAAAAAAAAAAAAAAAAAAAAAAATGTCTTGTGAAATTTGTTTCACAAAGAAATCGATGTAAGAAGCAACGCATTATGCAAAACTTTCCCACAGTTAGGGTTGAAAAATTTACTCGGAAACATTTGAAAAATAATACTTTTTGTCCCTTCTTTATAATCCATTGATTTTGTTCTATATTATATACCTATACTAAATTTTCATACATTTATCAGTAAACAAAGTAATAACTTAAATATCAAGTCCTATATTATGTAATTTGAATAGGTTGCATAACATAAATTCAGAAATGCACTTTAAAAATACATAGCTTAATTTGATTTCTGCATGGCCATATATATTTTCCCCCCTGTTTATATGCCAAATTTGTGCGATAGAAACTCGCAATAACTATCGATTTCCAAAATAATTGTCAAAAATTAACTTTTATTTTTAAATTTAATTTTTATCAATAATTCAATATTTCACTATTAATACGTAATACAGTCATTTTGGAAAGCAATACTTGCAGTTAAAAAATTTGGCAATGACTAATTATAAAAATTGGTATTTTTTTTTTTTTTTTAATCACTAATGCATTTTTTTTCTATGTTGTGATATAAATTTGAAAATAAATTTTAGAAAGATTTGTATATTTTAGTGTTCCTTTTTTCTAGTAATTTGAGCGTTCAAATAAAATGCAAATTTTTAGTATTCCAATTTCCAATGAATGTTCGCCTTTTTGAAGTTTTTTTTTTTGTTATTTATACAGCAAGTATTTTGATACATTTTCTAAAAAAATAACCATTACGTAACATATGTGCACAGAACACGTACAGAGTAAATCCACTTTACACCCTCTTTAAAGTACTTGAAAATTCACCCCTCTCTCCCTCCCTTCACCCTCTTTCACTATATAGAAACCCTTAGTAACCTAATAAATAAAATTAAATCAAAACAAATCTTCTTATTTTAATTTTTAAGCTTTGAGGCAAAAGTTAGTAATAATTGAGCTATATATTCAACCCTCCCTACCCTATATATTGCATGATATAGAGAGGGTGAAATGAGGGTGGTAAAATTCAATAATATCGCGGGAGAAACGTTTCACTTGCATTTTACTAGCGTGCAGTTGGAATAAGTAAACGCGGAAGTAATTATTTTCAATGTTTGGGTCTTTTTATTGTACTTTTTGGTCTGCAAAATATGATAACACAAAATAAATCATTGACATTTTTGTTTTATTGATTTGAGACAAAGTATGGAAGATAATAATAAAACCAGGAAGTATTAGGTGATGATAACCATCAAAATTTAAGTGATAGAATAATAAAATAACTTTTATCGTATCATCATCGTAAAACGGAAGTTTTAGTTTTTACTTTTATATCTTTGTTAATATATATAGCAGTTGTTGTTTTTTAAATTAAAAAGCTTTTTAATACTATAGTACTAAATTTTAAAATAATCTAAATGTGTTCTTGTGGATATTATTATATCAGGGTTGAAAATGCAGCACTTCACATTAGAATAACATCAGAAAAATGATTGTGAATGGTTTTTATATAGATAACGTATATTGATATTAGAATTAATGTGAATTCTGTCGCTTATGGATTTGTGATACAATTCACGACTTGCATTAGTTTTTTTTTTTTTTTTTTTTTTTTTTTCATTGTTTACAATTTTAATTTAGTGATAAAATTCGTTTTCTCAAAATAAAAGCATTGAGTAAACATGGTAAACAGTTTCATGTTTAAAACACTAAAATCTAATGCAAGTCGTGAATTCCAACTAAAAATCAATTTTGTTGTTAATATAGTATTTAAAAAGTTTGCTTCCTGGTCAAGCTACATGTAATATGGTTGAAAATGCGCCTTAAAAATAAAGTTATCCACATCTATCCAAAAACGTCAATAATAATATATTAGTAAAAAAATGCAATTATTTGATATGACGTACGTATATGTAATAATAACATTATGAAAATTTAAGTTTAAAAACTTGGAAAAAATCTCTTTAAGTTAATAATTTTTTCCTTACATCTGAAATCTGAATGTTACTTATATGAGCATAGGTCAAGAATTTCCTATTTTTTATATTTCTTATTTTTATCTGTAATGTTTTTGTTGTTTTTTCTTTTAGTATGTTTCCATTCTAAGTTTCTTTATCAAAATGATAAATAATGAATACAAATCATAAATCATGTAAGTGACTTTTACAAAAAAGTTGCTGATAATACATTTTGAGAAAATCAACAACAAACTTTCACAAAACTGAATAAAAACGCAATAAACAGATCAAAACCAAATGATATTTCAATCAGATCAGAAGATCTATATCACTTATCAGTTTCCTGTTTATACCTCGACGACAAAGCTAAAAAATTAACTTGATATATTTTTGTGTGTCAAATAAAAACATTTCTACCTGTGGATATTGTAGCAAGCGTGTCTAACAAACTAACGTGACGTCATAACATCCTAAAATATTTCATCACATTTTCTTGATACGCCTTAATATTAAAAACACTTGGGTTAATTGCTTGGATATGCAAGGACTTGCCAAAATTACTATACTTCTCTCGTGGTTACACTGAGAAATTGTAGAGACAAGCACGTAAAAATTTTGCTACAACCAAATGGATATAAGGTGTATCCGTATGACATCATATTTAATACACTTGGAGTGGAGGCCATACTGGAGTAGTAAATAACATTGCTCAGCATAGGACAAACTTCGTTTAAGGCAATTTTCTTTAAGAAATCGTTCAATTTTTTGTTATTGCTATTTTTCTCACATACTTGAGATACTAATTCAATATATTTACAGCATCAATGCTCTCAAATATTGCATAGTGTTTTTAAACTGGAAAAATGAGCTATTTTCCTATGCCGCCTATGTTATTGAATGATCCAACATGGCGTTAACTTTAACATGAATGCATAGACCCTATATATTTTTTTCTATAGTTTTTTTTTTTTTTTTTTTTTTTTTTTCATATCTGAATTTCTATTTGAACTGACTTCATTTATTTGAACTAGGGAGAAAGCTTGTAAAGTAGGCAACCTGTGCTACATTTTACCAGGAATTGATGAAATCAGGAATTTCTTAAGTTGCCTACTTTACAGTTTTTTTAACCTCAGTTTATACAGAAAGGGGGCAGAGGGGAATAATGTGTATGAATAATAGTCCCATCTCATTGTTTTTGATTAAATTTTTTTAAACCATGCAGTAGCCCTTTAAATATGAAGCTTCTTATTTAAAATTCTACTTTTGTCTATATACTTTTTTTTCAGTGTATAATCTGTCTTCAAATAAATAAATTTTGCAGGAAATAGGGACTTTTTAATAATTAAATTGTTCAGTGTAGATCTTTGCTACTTAATAAAAACTTTAAACTATAGGAGCTTAAACTTTCATCTCATAGTAACAATAATGATAAAATACATCGTAACTCGAAAGCAATATTTTTTTGAGTGATTTTATTTCGAATTGATGTTGAATGAATTTTAATTCTTAACAAAAATTGTTGTCAAATATGTAAATATAAAAAATTTCACACAAAAGGGTAAAAAAAAAAAAAAAAAAAAAAGTAGAAAAGTAAAAAAGAGAGACTATTATACCCATTCAAAAAAAAAAAAAAAAAAATCACGTGCAAGATAACTAGGATAAAAAATAGAATTTTTTTCTTCTGTTGTTTCAATTTTCCTCCCTTATTACATATTAAATTAGATACTAAAAATCAACGGAGCTTCACAAATGATACCTCCTATAAAGTTCTTCCACTACGATTTTTTTTTGTGCTAGAATTGTTTCACTCAATTTTCTATTAAATACAGGGGGTGCAAAAATGTAATTACATCAAGAAACTTTTATGTTTTAAGGGTTTCGTCATAAGTATTGTACATTACAGTTAAGATAGGGGATGAAAATGTGATAGAAAAGTTCTTATTTCGTAGTGTTTCAATCTTGAGATTTGTAGGTAGAAGAGGCTTTGTAGCTCTGAAATTTTTAAAATTGACTCTTTATACTTTTTCGTGTCAATTAAATACAAAAGCCTATATGGTAAAAATATCAACAGCACTCGTGACCATCAAATATAAGAGAAAGAATTATTGTAACTAACATGAGGCCTAATGGGAAAACAAATTTGAAAATTCATTTTTTTTATAGTGATCCTTAAAATATCATAGCAGTATTGAATATACATGACTTAAAAATTTATAACGTCTTTTTCTCATATTAATATAATATTTTTCACTTTTTTCGTCCTTTTTTCGTCCTTTTTTTTTTTTTTTTTTTTTTAGAAATTAGACATTGAATTCCTACTTGTTCAATTAACATGTCAGAAAAACTCTTTTATTACAAGAACTATAATTATACAACTTTATGTAAAACGACTCATTTCAGTATTGACTTATCATTTAGTGATTTTTGTAACTCATTCAAGAAGCTACAGTAAATCGTGATACTTAATAATTGCTTATTCGTGATTTTTTTCACCAAACATGAAAAAAACTCAATTTTTGTTAAGGGAGTAAGGGACCGACGTCGGTCATTCATTAGACTCAAACTTTTCTCATCAAAAAAATCTGAAATTGTGCACAATTATACTTAAGCTTGAGACAATTTAAAATATATAACAATTTTGGGGGGTCACTGTGCAAATTAATTTTATATGATTTTTTGAAATTTTAAGCCCATAAGGCCTAATGTTTATTTCAATATTTTTTTTTTCTTTTTTCCAAAACGGTCAAACATCATGAAATTTTTATCACAGCTAGGTGTGACCCTTAGCTACACAATGACACTTAACTTTAGACCCCAAACGCTTCTAGTTTTTGAGATATAAGGTTGGTAACCTACTCCCTTAAGTGGAATCGTGCATAAAATTCAAGGCATTTTTTTTTTTTTTTTTTTTGTACCAGCTTTACGAACAAAAACCTATAAAAAAAGGCAATGATTATTTTTATGTAAGTACAAGCCCATAATTTTTTTAATTCATATTTTTAGAAATTAAATATTTCGTACTATAATGTATTTAAAACAAGCCTGTTTTTTTTTTTTTTTGTTAACAAATAAACGATACATATAAATGAGAAAATGAGTAATAAAAGGACATTTCTATGCAATAGAATTTATAATTACACGCGAAAAAAAAGGTGTATTATAGTTTGACAGTTGTTAAAATAAATAATAGAAATGCAAAGTGACCTCTTGCTAAAATATAATATAATTGCTCCAATTTCCTGTTTCAAACAAAAAATATTTAGATTTAAATAATAGAGATGAGTGTTAGATCATGATGATTTTTTTTTTTTTTTTTTCGTATTTGAATGACACGAGCTTCAAACGTCTACTTACATACTGTACAATAAAGACTATTTTTATATATAATAATATATGATTTTGATCCTTAGGATTATATCATTATTACATATTATTATTGAGGAAATGAGCGGGCGTGTAGTCTTTTTTAATAGAGAGAGAGAGAAAAAAATATTGCCATGCGTTACTATTGCTACCATAGATTAAATAGACAGGTAGTACGAAATGGAGAGAATATTAAAAATTGTTAGAAATATTGTAATTTTTGCATGCGAATTGCTTGAAAAAGTGTATTAAAGAAGATATTATGAATTTATAATTTTTCCAGAACTTTCGCTACGTGAAATAGGTTACCTCTTTCATCTAGCAGACTTGTAATATAGAATTGTAAGGTTACTTCTGCTACCTAGTGGTGACTGGAAATACTATTCAAGTTTGTGTAGTTCAATTTACTTTTCATAGATGTCTATAATATCTGTAATTTATTTCAAATTTTTATTTTTTATAAAAATTTCTAATTTTTAATTTTAAAAGTTATTAAAGAATAAAGTTTTAAGGGTTGTAATTAGAAGGCTCGTATTTCTAAAATTCAAAAGTCAATTCTCTAACATTTTGAGAGTCTATATGCTAATTTTATGTTAAAATTTTAAGACTTGTGAACATAAAATAATATAAACAAAAGAAAAATATTGATATTTGTATATTATAAGGATTATGTAAGTCAAAATTTTAGAAATACAATTTTGCATAAATAACCCTCCAAAGTTTTGGATATTTGGTAGTGTCGTATCCTAAACTATCATAAACTATGTATCGCTACATTTTTCTACCTTTAAAGCTTCTAGTCCCATCCGCAGGATACCTCATTGTTGGCAATAATAAAGCAGTTTTTTAATGTTTGCAGTAATGAAAATCCAATGCCAGAGTCTTGAATTATAAACTTAAATATAAATACTTTAAATTTTATATTTTAAATATGGTTTTACTATACACGGAGAAAAAACGTCATTTATGCTACGCATTGAATAATAAGGGTAGTATAGGGCACAAGCAAAAGTTACTATTTTATAATAACATATATATAAGTAACAAAGTATAAACTATAATACTGAACATCTTAACTATTATGCTATTTAATATAATCACTGTACAATATAGCATAAATTATGTTGCTATTCATAAATTTTGCTGCATTTGAGCTAGCACAATTATTATGTATTAATTTTTGTACATGTTTATTGGTTGAGTGTAACCGTGGGCAAAAAATATAATCAGGCCTAAATTTTGCCTTTTATTTATTTTTTTTTTTTTTATAAAGACGATCATACAAATTATAAGAATATTATTATCTATTCTATTAAGCAATGGATCGAAGAAACAAACACTTTTCAATATAATATGGTCTTAAATAATGTTGAATAAATTTCCATTGATTTAACATTACAATAAAAGTTTTCTCATGTCTTCAACTTTAACTTTTTTCTTTGATATACGTAGTATTAAGTCATGAATAAAATTGTCTTGATAGAAAGTTGAAAGTGTTAAAATCTACATTACACTAGCTTGGTTTCAATAGCATGTTCAAGCACGTGAAAATATAGTGATTGTTATTCAAACTTTTCATTGTTATTATCAAGTCACTTACTGGGGTTGTTAAGTTAATTATTTATCAACTAGGAAATAGTTTATTGATATAATTTATCGTAAATATGTTTACGTATAATTATAATATAAATTTATTATTGTCTCGTAAACAAAATTATTAGTATTGATAAAGAAATTGAACATTGCTAAAACAAGGTGGGAGGTTTTTTCAACCGGAAGCACCCCCTTTTCTCGGGTTCTAATCACATTACGTGCAAAGCTTAATACTGTACGTGTTAACTTAAATATTATATTGATCACCTGTAAAATTTTATTTTTTAATATTTGGGTAAATTTTTCTGAGAGAAAGAGATGAATAATGTGGTTGTAAACATCTTTGATCTCTTTATGGCCAGGGTGTATCATAATTGACTATTCAGTCTCTCTCTCTCTCTCTCTCTCTCTCTCTCTCTCTCTCTCTCTCTCTCTCTCTCTCTCTCTCTCTCTCTCTCTCTCTCTCTCTCTCTCTCTCTCTCTCTGTGCTTTTTGGGATTTTTTTGTCGAAAAAAAAAGAAAGTAATGCCTTGAGCTGTATTTTTTAACGGATGCAAGTGCTGCATGGTGTCACACTGTGTAGTAGTGGTATTATTAATGCCTTCTTGTATCCTTTCCACCTATTTCCACCTACTACCAATTTTGTTTATTTTGTTTATTTTTTATTTTTTTGTTTTACTATTTGTGTAAATTGTATTTTTACATTTCTGCATTGCTGATATTATTTTTTCTCCTTTTTATTTTTGTAATGTATGTACTAATGGTGCAAATAAATAAAATAAATAAATTTATATGTTCGTAAGCCTATATGACGAGAAACATAATTAACTTCATAATCCATTTCTAAACCAATATGCTATAATAGTAAACTTAAATTTCATTAACTGTGTTTTGTATAACAAAGTTACTTGACTTCTACAGCAAAATAATATTTTTTTGGCCGTTTCAGGAGAAGTTATGGTACAGTAATTTTGCAACTGGGTTTTACGTTTTCAGTAGTGAAGAGTAAATTTTCTTTGGAGTATTATTAAAGCAGCATAAGTGATTATTCTTATCAGTCTCTCTCTCTCTCTCTCTCTCTCTCTCTCTCTCTCTCTCTCTCTCTCTCTCTCTCTCTCTCTCTTTTCAGTGAGAGAGAAAAAAATGAATTTATGGTATATTTAATTATGTTAAAAAAGTATTAGGCATTTTACATTATTATAAAGTGACACGAATACGTTATAATTATATCAGTTTACTTATTTTTAATTACTTTTAAAATTTGTATATTTCTCCATAAATCATGAGGATGTCGCTTATCTGTTATATAAGGTTCTCTGATCTGTCTCTCATTACTCGCTCTTGCTTTTCCCCATATTTGGCTAAATAGTCAATTTCTAAGCCTCATGTTGAAAAATAAACAATGTTTCACCTACCTATAAATAATAATAATATATAATTAAAAAAAAAATGAAAAGCTCAATTTGGGAACCAATATTGTTCAATTAATTAAATAGAGTCATCACTCATCAGTAACCATGATGTATACTTAAATAACCATTTGTATTAGACAAATAAATTGCTTTTTTTTTTCACTGAAAATACAAATTTCAGCTACCTTATTTATATGTAAACTAGCAATTAAAACCCAATTAATTGTGTAATGAGAAATTTCAATAATAAAATGTTATGTTTCTTTTTGTTCCAGGTGAGTGGGCCAAAATTTTAAATCTCCATAAATTGGAATTGGTAAGTAGTATGTAAAAAGATAAAAATAAATTTCAACTAAAACGTTTTTTGCTTGGAATTTAAAGTGATTTATTAAAATGGCACAAACTTATTTATTTTTTTAAATAAAATACACAAAGACAAATTTCCAATTTTTGTAGATTCGTGATTTGAAATACTTAAATCAAAATGCGTAGAATCAAAATAATCAAATGAAGTTATCATTTTATTTTCTCTTTCAAAAAAAAAAGTTTTGCATGTTTAGCAAAAAAAAAAAATCAAATCAAATTTAATGTAGAATCAATGTTTGATTTTTTATCAATATTTTTTCAAGGAAAAAAAAAACAGTTCATTCATATATTTATATTGAATGAAAAATTCAAACAATTCCGATAATTTTTTTTTCATTTCATACATTCAATATTATTGAAAAATTCCATGCGTGTTCCAGATATCTTCTTTTGACATGAAATTGATTTATTCTCAAACAATTGATATATATTTTTTATTGTATATATAGAGAAAATATTTTTCCTTGTGAATAACTAAGTTCAAAAATTTTCTATATAAGAAAGGGGGATGAATAATATACAAGTTTATTGCCTTTAAAAGTTTTTTTCTGTAAAAAAACACGAACAAGAAAGTTTCAATGTTTCGTGACAATATCATCCCTTGATTTGCATAAAGATTATTTTATAATGATTTTACATGTAATATTAAACTTTAAATGTTATTAATATAAACGTGCAGCAGGCTTTGCTTTCTTTTTTTTTTTTTCTTATGCAGAGAACATAAATATTACTTTATTTATTGCTCTTTCAATACAAGATTTTTTTAAAAAAAAATCTAATATTTGAAGAAGGAAGAAACTTTGTGAAAAAATGAAAAAAATGTAAAATATAGTATAAGAAACAATATTTATTTTCAACTATTATTATAACTTTTCTGTGCACAAAAAATAACAAATATGTTGTATTGTGTGTATGCGTATGACTTCATATTTAATGCGCTTGGAGGCCATACTGGAGTAGTGAATAACACTGCTCAGCATAGTATCGACTTTAACATGAATGCATAGAATCTATACACATAATTATGATAAAATATTTTACCATTTAAAAACTTGTTCCAATTTTGTATAATGATGCCCTAAGACTAACATAAGTGACAAGTTCTATCTTAAAAAAACACGATTATACTTCAGCAAAAAATGTTCTGATTACTGTACAGTATACCTTTAATTTATAATGCATTACCCTATAATATAAAGCAGTGTTAAATCATGGTGCACAGATAAAAATAAATACGTAATATTCATCCATGCTCATTTTCAGCACAATGTGTTCAATACAGCATAATCTATGCTATATTGAATAATAACTATGTTACAAACCATAAATATTATAATGTACAGCATAATTACTTATGTTGTTCTAATTCAGCATTATTTATGCTATACATACAGCATAAATAACGTAATTATTTTTATATTATGTATTAAAATTTAATTTCAGAATATGTATTACTATGATTTTTCTTTGGTAATTATGTATAATATATTTAGATGTAATAAAGAAATACTCTGACTTTTGGATATTGTTTAAAGAAAGTCAGAGGACCATGTAAGTGGGTTTGTATCTTTTTTGGTCTCTAATAAAAACCATTTATTATTATTATTAATTTATTATTTCTGTGTAGAGAACCAATTGTTGACGCTTTGGTAAATATAAAGGTGAGATTATTTTTGATGCCAGCATGGACTTCAATTCTATACAGTATATCAAAAGTTTTAAGTTTCAATTAAGTCTATATTTATCGTTTCAGAGAAAATATTTCTTTTATTTTTCATAACATATACTAACAATTGGAATCTGTCAATAACTGGGTCTCATAATTTACACACTTTTTTAAAAATTAGTTTTAAAGTACTTAATTTTCAGTGTATCAGATTATCTGGCAGCAAACAGGACCTTCACAACACCCTAATAAAGTTATTGTTGAGGAAGATTAAAAATATTTGGGGGTAATTTTATTTCACATTCTAAAAGAGTATATTGTCCTGAATCGATACATGTGTGAATTTTTAATTTCTGAGTTCATAAAGTAATTTTAATTAATTTTTTTTAGTCGCAAAATGACGTCACAGGCTACAACTTTTCCTATGCTCACATGCATAAGGTGCAGCCTGTGACGTCATTTCGTGACTTTCAAAAATTAATTAAAAATACTTAATGAGCTCAGAAATTAGAAATTCACATTCATTCATTCATTCATTATCATTCAGGATAATGTACTTAATTTAGGATTTGGAATAAAATTATAGACTCAAATTTTGTGTAGTCTTCCTCATAACTATTATTTAAATATAATTAATTAATTACTACAGCGGCTTCAAATGTGTTTACAGATTTGTATTTGTGTATTTCTTGCATTTCTTCTAGTAAATATAATTACTCTATCTTATAGCTGAATGCAAATTAAATTTTTGTATATTATAAACAGTATGCTCTACACTAAAATTAAGAGGCAGCTAAATAGAAATCGTAACATTAAATAATGATTTTATAAGACATTTAAGAATCACTGCATTTTTTTTTTTATTTGTAACCTTAATAAATGCAGTTTTTATTTATCCTTGAAAAACAAATATGAAGTGAACAATTTGTGAACGTCAAAAATGTTGTTTATGTATCACTTTGTATCATGGTAAACTTCAGAGAAATCACAAATAATAAAATTGCAATTCAAACATCATGTTTAGTAAAAGTTAATTCTATGAAATTGAAAACTACCTTATATTGATGTAAGTCAATTGAAAATCAAAACACGCCATGTATCGTGAAATGTCGATTATCTCTTGGTGCAATTGCACTTTTCATGTTTCTCTGTCTTACTTTCTTTCTTTCTTTTTTTTTTTTTTAAAGAAAATAAAGTAGTATTTTCTCCGAAATGTATGTTATGTACACGGGAAGTAAAATTGTTAAATAAAATAAATAAGAGAGAAAAAATAAAATAAAATAATAAAGAGATTGGAAAAGAGACAAATAGAATTTTATAGAAAATATTTATAAACACAAAACTTAATTATATATAATAAAAACTAAATCTTTAAGGTGATTAAAAGTCATTGTATTAAAAATGATAAATATTTACGATTTTATTTATTATAGCATGTTTACGAATTTAAAAGAATAGACCAGAGAAAAACATAAGCATTTATATCACAAAACACTTGATGGGATTTACATAAATAACATTAGTTTGCCTTAAAACCCAACAGTAGCCCCGTAGCAGAGATCAGAAAATTTAGATTTATGCAACCCGCACAACATTTTCATACTAATTTTTGCATGTTTCTGACGTCATAAACATGAATTTTCACGCAAATTGCATACTTTACAGTTTTTTCACGCTCTCTCGTGGAGCTACATTAACATTCTGGTAAAAATTGTCATCAGTTTTAAAAATCCTATTTCGTTTTATTCATTAAAAAGCACATGTTTTTGTATGTGGTCTATGGCTTTAATATAGAATTTAACATTTTACTGCAGTTTAAAAGCAATGTCTTCTACTAACCATCTAAAAATATTAAAGTTGGGCATTTTTCCTTTCAATTTGTATAAGGTGCATATTAGTAATATTCCGCTAACTTATTTAATTCTGAGCCTAAAAATGGTGTTATTCCTCGACGAAAACGCGTGATTTTTTTAATAATTCTTAACTTTGCCCATACTTCACCTCCAGACCTAAAAATTCCAAAAATTCAAACTGTGCAAATTATCTATTCAATACCACAAATTTTTTATTGATCATAAATGTAATATTAAAATAGAAATAAATAAATGAAAAATAATAATAATAAAAAGTTAGATCATAATTCTTGTTTTTCCCCATATTATTCACACGAGAATCGAAACTTTCTTTTCAAACACATACCAACAACCCCTGTTTTACATAAATGGTTTTGTCGCACTTTTTTAAACATGAAAATCAAGAACACGGAGGGGTAAAAAAAAGAAAAGTTAAAAACTTTTTTCTCAATACTATGAAATTGAACGGTATGAAGAATTTTCACAATATTACTTTATATAATGCAATCATGATAACGAACGTGAGGTTTTTTGAAGTATGCGATTGATATGTTTTGATTAAAAATAATATGGAGTATGAAAAATATCATTCATTGAGTGTTGTATAGAAATGATGAATTTATTATTATTTTTTATTACTCTAATAATTTTAGATATAAAAAAAGAGAGAGAAACTGTGCCGGTTCGAACTATCTCCTCCAAATCTCTCTCTCTCTCTCTCTCTCTCTCTCTCTCTCTCTCTCTCTCTCTCTCTCTCTCTCTCTCTCTCTCTCTCTCTTCAGAACGGTAGTTGGGGGTGCAGTGGAGGTTTGGGGGGCAAGGGAGAAAAGTAGGGGGAAGACGCGCAGTTTACAGATGCTGGGATAAGGGAGTGCCAGGTACCAACCCCCCCTACAACCCCCAACCACTAAGGGAAAAATATTAACTGAACATTACATGTTTTTTTTCCTTCCCAAACCGTCGATATTGTTTTTACTAAAAAGATATAGGTCACCAAAAAATGTTCTATGTGTTCTCTCATAGTTTCATCTAACCATAAATTTAAATATAATAATTTGTTTCTAAGACAAAATAAGGATGTCTCATTATATTTTAAATGTTATAATTAATTTATGTGTATAGTAATTTTCTTTTTCTTAATTATAATTTTTAAAAGTAAATTGGTTGCAGTAATAAGAAAATATAATAGTAAAAGGGGGAAAAAAATAGACAATTTTTGTAATTTTTGTTTTATATAGTTTTAACTGTTTGTTGTTTGGTCTATTTTCTTTTTCTTTGTTAGATGCGTGTTTTAAATTTATTTTTCATCATAAATAAAGCGGAAAAATGCAGTAAATTTTTATTTACTTTTAGAAAGTTAAAGTCTTGCATAATGTTAAGTCATTTTTATTTCTGTAGAGAGAGAGAGAGAGAGAGAGAGAGAGAGAGAGAGAGAGAGAGAGAGAGAGAGAGAGAGAGAGAGCTATATAATATACATATTTTATATCTATACGATTAGATAAACTCGGAGGAAATTAGAAATATGTAATTTTTACTGCAATTTTCAAATTCTGTTGATTTCGAACTTTGCATTGTGTTCAATTTCCCTTTCTCTCTCATTTTCACACTTTCTCTCTCTCTCTCTCTCTCTCTCTCTCTCTCTCTCTCTCTCTCTCTCTCTCTCTCTCTCTCTCTCTCTCTCTCTCTCTCTCTCTGTCTCTCTGTCTCTCTCTGTCTCTCTCTGTCTACGAGGTAAAAAGTATGAAATTTTGATATGTTATTGAACTTATTGATTTCACGTCATTTACGTATCTTTATCAATATTGACAGTTCTTTCAAAAATTTCATATTTTTTCATATAGATTTGACGACCACAATATTCGTGTATAACATTCAACAAAAACCTCTGATGAAATATTTAGAAATGTTTGTTCACTTGAATATTCAATACTCATGCCATCTTCTTGTGTAATTCTGGTAATACACATTCTAAAAATAATGTTTTTTTAAATAAAATACATAACAATGTTTCTTGAATATCACAAAATATATTATACATTGCACGTAGAGGTTAGTAGAGGTCAGATATCACCAATTTTGTATCGTCTATGAAGAAGAAAAAAAGTTGTACTTTTGTTGCAAATTCTAAAAGATGACATTGTCCTGAATCGATAGATATCTAACTTTTGAGTTCATTAAGTATTTTTAATTTATTTTTTAAAGTCACAACATGACGCCGCGTATTTTTTTCCTATGCCCATGTATGCATAAGTTGCAGCCCGTGACGTCATTTTTCAATGTTCAAAAATTAATTAAAAATACTTAATGAACTCAAAAATTATAAATTCGCATATAAAACGATTCAAGACAATGTCTTCTTTTAAAACATGAAATAAAATTACCCCTTTTTTCTCATTATCATAAAATTTGCCATCATTAAAAAAAATATATATATATGCCAATTTTAAGTTTCAGAAATTTTAGTGTTTCGTATAGTTCTAATTTTTGTTTATAAAAATGGAGTGATCCAATCATTTTTATAATTACCACTAATTCTACAACCTTTAAAAAATTGAAACATTAATAACAAAATTCATCTAATTACAAAAGAATATATTTGTCAAATCAAATTATTTATTGTTCATTCGGTTTCAAAATTTTCTATCCGTAAAAAAATATTATTTATGTATAAATAAGAAAGAAAAATATAATTTATTTTATATTTCCCACTTTTGACTTAATTAATAATAATTTTTCAGTGACACATCCTAATTAAAATTCTACTTTTAAAATTGAATAACTTTATAATTTCCCCCCCCCCCCCACTTAACTTACATAAAGTTAAGTGAGAAAAAAAAACGTGATATAGCTTTTAAACATGAATACAAATTTTTGCAGAGTAATTAGCACGCTCGCTGTTTAACTTTCAGACTTGAGATAATTAGGTGTGAAGATTTTATCTTGCACTTTAAGCTTATACATAAGTGTTTTTAATCTTGAAAATTTATATAACATTATCTTCAAAAATAATTAATATACCCCTTTTTTTTAACCATCTTATTTTATTTACAAATTCTATTATTCAGGCTAAAAATTAGCAACTAAAGTGTAGTGATTGAAGTGTGCAGGCAGATTTTTTAAACATAGATAATAATAATAATAATAATAGAATACAACACTTAAAGGAATAGACCAGAGAAACACATAAGCATTTATATCACAAAACACTTGATGGTATTTACATAAATAACATTAGTTTGTCTCAAAACCCAGTTGTAGCCCCGTAGCAGTGAACAGAAAATTCGATTTATGCAACCCGCACAACATTTTCATACTAATTTTTTCATGTCTCTGACGTCATAAACATGAATGTTCACGCAAATTGCATACTTTACAGTTTTTTCACGCTCTCTCGTGGGGCTACATTAACATTCTGGTAATAATTGTCATCAGTTTTGAAAATCCCATTTTGTGTTTATTCATTAAAAAGCACATGGTGTTTTATGTGGTCTATGGCTTTAAGTATAGGACAGCGGTCCTTTCTAGCGATTTTCTTAGCGCAGCGATAAAGTTTGGACCATGCTAACTTTACGGACGCTATTGCAGGGGTGGGATAAGAATCGCGATAAGAAACGACCGCTGTCCTGAGCTTTAATAACTATTAATGCGAACTATTATAATTATTATTATTGTTATTATTCCCTTCTCTAATGGTAACTGGTCCTAAAATTTCCTCGTGTGTGTTTTTTTCTATTGATTTTCAACATTAAAAAAAATGGAGAGGATCATCTTTTAAATTTTTAGATAAACACGCGAAAAGAAGGAATTACACAATTTATGCTACATTTATGCCATTATTATTCAATTTTTTTTTTCGTGTTTTTTTCGATGTTTTTTTTTCTTTCGATACATATCATTTCAACATGAAAAATAAAAAATTCTTATACGCACGTTATATTTTTAGTTGTGCAAATGTTATCCCAATAAATTTACGTAAAATAAAATTGATATCCTGATAAAAACCAGTATAAGGTACACAAAGTCAGAAAACACGTCACGTTATACGTATAAAATACATAAAAATTACGAGCGCGTTGTACTGAAGAATGCAAAGTAATTTAAATTCAAGCAGCTTAAAGTAGGGTTGTTGTTTTTTTAGATTGAAATATGATGCTATAAGCTGACATCAGTAAAATGATAGCTAGTAAACATTGAGGAACATGACAGCTTAACGCGGGAGAGGGAAAATCAAAATCAATATTAGGTGGGAAATTTTGCATAAGTATGTATAGTGTCATTTTTGTTTGTTTAATAAATATTTTTTTATTTTGCATATTCATTGATTCATTTGTTTTCAATTGATTCATTGATTCATTGATTTATTTTCAATCGATTGATTGATTCGTCTTCATTTAATTGATTGATTCATTGGTTTATTCATTGATTCGTCCATTCATTAATGGTTGCATTGGTTGATTTATTGATGGATTCATTGATTCATTAATTGATACATTCATGGGTATATTCATTGATTCTTCCATTCATGATAGTTGCATGGATTGATTGATTCATTTATATTTTATAAATCGAAGCCAGTACTATTAGAAAACTCTAGTTCCCTATAATTAAACAAATTAAGAAAGATTATTAATTAGAATAATATATTGAAATTCAGATTCTTAGAAATCTATATCATAATATTATAATATATAATAATTAAATCAATTAAAAATATTCTCAAAAATTAATTAATCAACAGAAAATCAAACACGTCCATAGATATAAGAAAGAATATTATAAATCTTTCACATTCTTGCGCTCAGTCGCCATGTTTGTAGTGGGTAATATGTTGTCCAGTAAAAGAAAATCTCTCAATATAAGTTTGATTATCATATTCTTTCTAAAGTTATACAAATCAGCCTAGGATTATAGCTAGGCATATCAATTATATAATACTACATGTTTGTTCTATGATGCATGGATATACTTCTTACCATCAAAATGGCTACTCTGAACTATGAACTACTGTTGTCTATTAGGTGTATGCGGATGACGTCATTTTTATTACGCTTGGAGGCCATACTGGCCGATACATAGATACATACATTGCTCAGCATAGGACAAACTTCATTCAAGACAATTTTCTATGGGAAATTGGTTAATTTTTTGTTATTTTTATTACATACTTGAGATAATAATTCAACATATTTACAGCATCAATGCTCTCAAAAATATTGCATAGTAATTTTAAACTGGCAAAATGAGTTATTTTCCTATGCCACCCATGTTATTGAGTTAACCAACATGGCGTTGACTTTAACATGAATGCATATACCCTATAATATCATTAAAAAAAAAGAAAAAAAAAGTGCCATAATATTATTTAACTATAATAAAATGTTGTGAAATGGATAGTTCTATTAAATCAGCCAAGAATACACTGCTTGATATAAAATGTAACAAGCTTTAAAACGACGGAAAAAATAATACACAACAATTCACTACTTTTTGCGTTAGAATTTTTGTTACATTGTTGCGAATATGTTGATCAAAATCGTTTTTCCATAAGAAAAGCATTGAGTAGACAATTTGAACTCTTAAGTTGGCAACAACAATGATAGAAATTCTGATACAAGTAGTATGAATTTAAATACACAAGATTGCATTGTGATTGCATGCGTCCAAATTGTTGTCAATCATAAAAAAAAAAAAAAAAAAAAAAAAAAAAAAAAAAAAAACTTATTATTATATTAATACAGTATATTATTATCCTAGTATATCGCTGTCTTCGCTATTTTCTCTGGAAATTTATTTAAGTTTATTTATCCGCAATAAACTCTTCAAGGTTTCAAATTATTTTATGATGCTAAAACTAAATCATTATCTGCATGACAAGCTTTGGCTTGTGCAAAAATATTTTTTAACTGTATAATTTTTTTTAATTGATCTGTTCAAGTTTTTTTTTTTTTTTTTTTAACACGGTTGTAAAAATTGTAATAGCTTTTATAAAAGACGGAAATAATAAATTTGTTAAATATTTTAAAGTGTAATTTTCTTAAATGTTTTTATTTTAAATATATCTAAATAAAGACGTCAAGTTTATGTTTGTATATACAGTATAATATATATATATATATATATATATATATATATATATATATATATATATATATATATATATATATATATATATATATATATACTTATATATATATATAAATATAAAAGTATATACATACACATCAAGGTTTATACAGAGACGATTGAACCTTGCATACACATTATATTATTTACACTTTTTTTACGTTTTAAATTTTTTTATAAATATTTGATATTATTATTCCAGTATAACAGTAAGCCCAATTCACGCGCAGCTATAATTTTAAATAGTAATAAATTGTAACTGAATAAAAATTTAAAGGTTTTTAATGAAAATATAGAAAACTTTACATAGTCAGGACACGTCATTGGCAAGAGTCATTAGGTCGATTACTGGAAGGGTCATTGCTTAACTTTTCATGCACATTCAGTTATAAATGTACCTGTAGGAATATTAACAATAAGTACATTATACAAACCACGGCAAGAACTGCTCTTTTTTGAAATTTGTATATTAATATTAATCTTGATTCTTTTTTTTTTTTTAACCTTGATTTTTACAATTTTCATCGTATAATAATTTAATATAGATTTCTTAACTACTATTCAATTTTAATTTTACTCTAACATTAAGTTGCATTTTTTGTTATAAATTTATTTACCAGTAAAATCATATTTAAATATTGCTTTCTTTGCGTCTTGCCCCTTAACAAACAAATGTTGTAGTTATGCAACCCGCCCGACCACCGCGACGTCTATTCCTCTTCCCCTCTCTTCCTTCCTCCATATATGACCTTGTCATCATAACCTTTGTGAAGTTTACATATGAAAGTCGTAAATAAAGCTAGTATGGGAATTATGGAAATTGCTTTTATTTTTATATGAGGGAAATAAAGTGAAAAAAATTGACGAAAATAGATACTAATCTGTTATATTTTTGTTAATGTCATTTTTTTCGTGTCTTTATTTATTAATTTATTAATTTATTAATTTATTAATTTATTTATTTATTTATTTATTTATTTATTTATTTATTTATTTATTTATTTATTTATTTATTTATTTACTTAATTATTTACTTATTGATTGATTGATTGATTGATTGATTGATTGATTGATTGATTGATTGATTGATTCAATTGATTGATTCAATTGATTGATTTTCATTATAATGAATTTCTATTTTACACGATCAAGTCAAAATCATATTTTTCTACTAATGTTAAAATAGACAAATTGTCATTATCTAATGTTTACGCGAAATTTTAATAAATTCTTCCTTCACTGAAAAGTATCGTATTACAAAACATATTAACAAAAAAAAAATAGTTAAATTACCAAATTTATAATCATGTCAATACGTAGAAGGAAACAAAAGTTTTTTATTTTGTAAAGATTTAGTGCTCGGTATCACGATAGTAAATATAAAATGATGATGAATCACAATATAATGTAGTTTTTGTGATTGTGAGCGGAGAGAGAGAGGATCGCAGACTGTCACCATTTATTTCAATTGCGCGCCGCATGGAATTTCACGATCCGTCTTAACTTACAACTTAAATAATTTGTCAAAATAAAATAATGAATCTCAATTTTTCTTCTTTTTAAAATGTGTTAACTTTTTATTATAATTTAATGCATTTTATTTTTAGTCTTTTTGGTTACACGCATTTTATAATAATATGATATTTTTGTGATTTTAAAATTTCAAAAATTTGAAATAAAATCCTGTTGATGAATCTTTTCAAGTTGCAATATGCACTTTGCACACGTTTTTTTTTTTTTTTTTTTTTTTTTTTTTTTTTACACACATTATAATCTACAATCTACAATAACTGCAATAGTATCCTAATAACCTAGCATACAGAAAGATACATAGTACTGTACCGAACCAAACAAAAATACTGCCTTATGTGCATTTGGCTTACGAGAATATATCAAATGCAGCTTTTTCAGTTTTGGCACGTTCGATGTTAGTTGCATACGAGAAGTTCAATTGGCAGCGTTATATAATTTGGCAAGATTAATGTTTACTTGTAATTTCTAATCATTATTGAATCATTATTTTTCATTAGCCGTGACCGGTAAAGAAAGAAAAAGAGTGATAAGAAATCAATAGAACTGTCAATAAATGAATTTAATTTTATTAATGTTGTCAGTTTTTGACATAAAAATTCAAATTCAATTAACAGTTTCTCAGAAAGAGAGAGAGAGAGAGAGAGAGAGAGAGAGAGAGAGAGAGAGAGAGAGAGAGAGAGTAAAATGTAATCAAATTTCCACAACTCCATTAAAACCTGTTACAAAGCAATTTTTCAATTTTTTTGTATGCTTTTTTTCATTAAACAGAAATTAAAATATATTTATTATACTAATTACTGCAATAAATATAAAATATAATTAAAATATTAATATTATTAAAAATATATATTTAAAATATAAACTATAAAACTTAATAACATTTAAAGAAGAAGCAGAAAAATCCAATTATAACTTTTTTCATGCAACAAAAAAATAAAATTCTGTCAAAAAAACGGAAACTCAAATAAAAACGAAAAATATATATAATATAAAAAAATGAATAATGATAATAAAAAAGATGGCAAACATATATAAAAATAATAATAATACTATATATATATATATAAAAGAAGCTCCTGTATATTTTGTCATATCCGTGACTTGTACCCCTTTTCTTTTCCTCCCCCATCCCCCCCTCTACACCCCCCTAACTTACCTCCTACCAAACCCCCCTACACGATAGATTATATACCCCCCACCCCTCTCCAAAAAAAAAACTTTATACGTATAGACTATAGAACTCATTTCCACTCTATCCCGTGGACAAGTCATATATACGAATTCCATCGCTCTTTAAATAAAATAAAAACAACAGAATATTATTTAATCATCATTATAGTGAAATTTGGTCTCAAAATATTATACTCTACTTTCTGTGACATAAGGTATGTAATATTAATATTCAACTTTTGTTTTTTTTAACCATAGATTTAAGAAGGTACAACTTATACTATATAATAAAATAAATTAGGCAATTATAATATAGTCACGAAATTTTTTATTATTATAATTTTTTTTTTTTTGAAAATTGTCCCCTATGATAATAAAAACAAAACTTTTTTTTTAATGATGTATACAAAATTTTAAAATAAGAATAATAAAAGTACTTATAAAATAGTGGAATCAATTTAATTATTATATTACATAGAAAATAACAAATATTAAAGCATTTTTGTAAAGTACACAATTTTATTGTCATGTTAAGGTTAATAGTTTGGTGAAAAAAAAATAAATTGCTGACATGCAATTTTTTTTTCGCTTGGTCTAGAAAAAAATGTAGCTAATTTAATTCAAAATAAAATTGTATTTAAATTGCTTTTTTTTTCTAGCAATTTTCTGTAATTTTCTTTACTTTTTTCTGTTTTACGTAATTTTCTTTTATAAAATGTAAATAATTTTGTACGTTATTTTTTAAATTGAAAAATACAGATTTTTTTTATTATTTATTTATTTACTTGGTATTGGAATATTAGCATGTTATAAAGATTATGAAATTGTGAGAGTTTTCGACCCTTCAAAAAATTTACTTCAATCCAATAAACAAATCCCTCTTAACGTTATAAACATAATATACTTTGCATGCAATCTCAATTTTATAATATCTTAAGGTTTATATTTCAATATTATAGAATATTATTATAGACTTTCAATGGTTATACAATGTTTTTATGATCATGCGTTAGAAGTTGCACGCATGTGAGTTAACAAGACACTATGTTTGTTTTTTAGAGTTTAGGTGGGGGTGGGAGGGTGGATTTATGCTTTTTTGACAAAGTTTTTTTATGTATATTTAATTGTTTAAAAGTTTCAGAACTTTTAAAAATAAAACATGGAGACAAGATTTAAAAAAGAAAAATTAAAAAAGGGCTGGAAATTTTACTTAAAAGTAACGCGTTTTTAAACTTAAAGGCGTTGATAAAAAAACATGGATAACATCCTAAGTCCTAACATACCTAAATATCAACGTTGATTTGGCCAGAGTCATTGATTTCCAATTTATCTTCCATTCACAAAATAGAAGCTGCGGGTTTGTGACGTCACAGCTCACTAGTCCACGAGCGTGGAAACAGGCAAGCTGTGACGTCATAAACCCGCAGCTTCCATTTTGTGAATGGAAGATAAATTGGAAATCAATGACTCAGGCCAAATCAACGTTGATATTTAAGTATGTTAGGCTATTATACATGTTTTTTGTTCAAGGTGTTCCATGCCTTTAACGAAAACAAGACATAGCATAAAGTTACTTTCCACTATGACTGCATGACTGCAAAATTGATTTGTTCTACAGCATAGTAACTCATAAAACCTACAACAATATAGTATTTTGCAGAAGCATTAGAATAACTATGTTGTACAGTAAAATTTATAAATCATTTTCATGTTGGCATCTTTCTCTGCAGAATTTTCTTTGGGGTATCTTTCTTTGGAGAACGAAGAGTTGCCTGATTTTCAGGGGTCACATTTATTGTTCAAATTACCATATTTAAACACAAATCAACGATAACTCGTTTTAAAAACTGCAACAGTCCATTGTTTAAAAAAGTTAAATTCTCCAATAAAGCAGAGAGAGAGAGAGAGAGAGAGAGAGAGAGAGAGAGAGAGAGAGAGAATGAATTAACATTCTTATAAAGTTAATGTTCGAACTCAATTATTTCATCTGTTATTTTCTTTTTCATGATTTTACATTAAATAAAATAATGCTGGTGTTTTCATTGTACTGATAATATAATTTTTAATACTCATTCAAACTGATGGGTAAAAAACTATCAAAACATATGTCCCTCAACTCTTCTGTACCCTTGCAAACTGGAGCTAAAAAACTGTAAAGTAGGCAACTTTTGGAAATTATGACGTCATAATTTCCAGGTCTATAATAGAATTTAATTAAAGGTGTTCGTAAGCCCTGTTCCCTTGCTCCAAAAAAATGCGCACTTCCATTTAAAAAGCATTGAGTGATCGTCATATTTTTGCGGTTTTGGGCACGAAAAACAGGGTCTACTAACATCATTATTATAAAATCGCGTTGTCTACTTTACAAGTTATCTCGCCAGTTTGCAAGGCTAGACACGTGGCAAGGGACATAATATTTTTATGTCTAGCAGTCCTTGAAATTTATCTTTCAGTTGTTGTTGTTGTTTTAATCCAGAGACTTTTAGGACTCGCTCTTACTTAGGTCACTTAATTACCCAACTCCTTGTGTATGACGACCCAGAGCATGACATAACACGTGTTGGGTGTATATAGCTAAACTATTACCCAAATAATACTGTGTTTATCCTGTAGAGTGAGAAATATATTTTATTCATGATATTTATAACAGAGTCGTCTTTTTTATTATATGTTTACTCAATATTTTTTCTATTAAATAAATAAAGAGGGTATTTTATTTGCAGTTACGATCAATAAGTCAAATGCTTATAACAACAAATTTATGTAATGGATTAAAAAAATTGAATTAAGTAATTTATGCTGCTATTTGCTGTCTTATAGCATATTATACTAAATATATGAATTAAGGTGGGAATCAGGTACTACGGGATTTGACTACAAAGTTGTAGAGAAAGAAAAATCTGAAATTTTGCACAGTGATACATTAAGATAAGGTATCTTCAAAAATTTAAAAAATTTGGTGGGTCACCATGCTATATTTTAAATTATGATTTTTTGAAGTGTTAGTCCCATAAGAGCCCATGTTAATTTCATTAATTATTTTTTACCTCTTATATGATGGTCATGAGTTCTCACAATTTATCATAGGTAGCTGTTACTATTAACTTTCAAATGGCATCATATAGTTTGAAAGTTTTTGTGTTAAATTTTAAGATACAAGCTTTTTGAATACAACCCTTAAATAATTATGTTGGACAAGATGGCTGCTATAACATAGTCAATAAAAATAGATGAAGTTATGAATAAATGTTGCTGCATAGAGCTAGCATAATTGAAACATCTTTAATATTTACAATTTTTATATTTATTTGTAACAATTCATATTTGCATCATAGTAATAATATTTTGACCTGATGGCTCAGAGCTTATCATAGAGTAGCATTTGATTTGGTAACACTTAGGTCACGCTCTAGAACTTGTCCCAACAGTTGGTTTAAGTCTTGAGTCAAATTATGCTCTAGATCATATCCATGCAACAAGAAAAACTAATAATAAATAGGGGATACTTTTACTGTCTGTTCTAAACATTGCCCTAAATCGATAGATATGCGAATTTCTAATTTTTGAGTTCATTAAGTATTTTTAATTAATTTTTTAAAATCGCGAAATGACGTCAATTTTTTCCTATGTCAACATACATAAGTTAACGATCAAGAAGTCACTTTTCGATTTCAAAAATTAATTAAAATAAACTCAAAATTTATAAATCCATGATCAATCGATTCAGGACTATGTTTTCTTTTACAATATGAAATTAAATTATCCCGATTTTTTTTAAGTCTTCCTCATTTGGTCACGCTAATGGGTCATATCCTAAAGATAGGTCACATATGTCCTAACAAATAGGTCACATATGTTCTAATAAATAGGTCAGGCTCTAGGTCATCCCTCAATAGGTGGCTCATGCTCCAGAATATTTCATAACTGTAATATTCCGGTCTAGGTCATGACCTATTACGTCCTGAGAGTCCTAATAGTTAGGGCATATCCTTAGCAAGCATTACACCAATCTTTAGAAACGTCAACTAAAAGTATAGACCTCGAGAGTGAGATCCCATAGCTTGGATGGCCAGTTTAAATACCATCCAATAAATACATCACACATGCATATAAAAACTGTTAAATAAACTATAAATTTTCCCTTAAAAAGTGTCCTATAAAAAGAAATGTCCTGTCTGTTATTAATAATTTAGATATTTTATTGCTGTCTAAAATAAAGTTGAAATTTGCCGCAGCAAGCAAATAATATCAAGTTGCGCAATATTTATTTAAATATAAAATGTTTTGCGTACACTTAAATTGTAACGTCAATACATAATAACTTATGTACCGCATTATGTTGTTATTATTATTATACTGTATTATTAATTATTACTATATAGGGAAGGGTAAGTGTATAATATAAGTTTGTGAGTATGTATATATCTGTAAAATGACACGAAATAATATTAAATATCAAGTTTAAAGGAATAGACCAAAAGAAAGCTTGCATTTATATTACAAAACACTAATGGGACTTACATAAATAACTTTATTTTGTCTCAAAACTCAACTATAGCTACGTAGCAGTGATCAGAAAATTTCAATTTATGCAACCCGAATAACATTTTTTTTACTAATTTTTGCATGTTTCTAACGTCAGAAACATGAATAGTCACGCAAATGGCATAATTTACAGTATTTTCACGCTCTCTCGTGGAGCTACATTATCATTCTGGTAAAAATTGTCAACAGTTTTGAAGATCTCATTTCGTGTTTATTCATTGAAAGCACATGTTGTTTTATGTGGTCTATATGGCTTTAAATGATAGTTATCGGTGGTGACGTAACACCAATCAGAAGAGCAAAAGTAAAAGGTGTTGGACGCCTAATTTATCATTAATAATAAATTATACCCCAAATTTAACATCAATACGCATTAATACGAAATAATTTAGCATTATATACGCTTCTGACGAAGAAAACTTTTTTTTTTTTTTTTTTTTTTTTTTTTTATTAAGTTTTAAGAAAACTCCTGCTCCAATTCCGGAAAAATTTAAATAAAGGATAGTAGGCATACTTTAGCGTGTTTTATTAAGCCACTAATATTGTTTGAAAAAAATTATCTCCGGTAAGAAGCATTAACTTGTAATAAAAAATAAAAAGTGAATAATTGATATTGCATCCATGAAAATATTATAAAAATTAATGAAGTGTATACACTATGGGCAGACTAGTATATTTAACTTGGCCAGCACGGCTCTGACAATCTGTTCCAGACATTTTATTGTATTGACATTTTATGAATAGATAACAAGAGAACAGATGCTTGAGTCATGCTTAATTGTCTACTATTTTTTTTTCTTTGTATTCTTTACTGTGTCGCTTTGTCTCGGAGAATAATAGTTTGTTAACAAATGAATTATAAATCTGTCATTATATATATTTTTTTAAAGTATTTATTACTATAATGAAAATGAGCAAATTTTTTGTTTAAAAAAAATCTGATAAAAAGAGTACATGAATAATTTTAATTAAAATAATATTTCTAATGGAATATATATTTCTAATATTTTTAATGGAAATTGAAATTTTTAAAGTGTGTTTTAGTATGTAAGTTTGACGATCATTTCTCCGGGTCTATATTTTTGTTGTAAATGTTAACCTCAGGACAGGAGAGATGCATTGCTTTTTCGTTTTTTTTTTTTCGTTTTTTTTCGTTTTTTTTTTTTTTTTTTTTTTTTTTTTTTTTTTTTTTTTTTTTTTACTGATTGTAGGAGAAAGAAAAAAATAAACAATTTTGAATAGCACGTTTGAGCTTTAGTACACGGAAAACATAAATTTAAGAAATTATTCAGATACATGTAACTCTTTAGTACAAACCAAAATAACTTGTTTGAAAAAAATTAACAGTAACTCGTTAGTATAAATGTTATTTCTTCAGTGGTAAATAGTTAATTCTTCACATCTTAAAAAAAATTATATGTATCTAACAAATTTATTATAAAAAAAAAGCCTAAATAGTAACTCTTTAGAAATTTTTTTCCGTGTATTTGAAATTGTTATTGTTATTGGACGTTTACTGTTATGCAATGAATTGCAATGTCTTTTTATTTTACTGCGAAAATTTTCAAACTTTTTTAAAAATAATATTAAAAAAAGAACTTTATAATTATGTATATACACACACAAAAATAAACACATGCTAGCTAATTTTCAGCAAAATTGGTTCAATATAACATAATTTATGCTAAACTTCATAATAACTATATTACAATGCATAATTATTATGTTGTACAGCATAATTATTTACACCATTCTAATTTAGCAATATTTATGCTATAATGACATAATTACAGCATAAATTACGTAATTTCTTTTTGAATGGATATAAAATACTATCTTATAGTCATTAATAATAAAAATAAATAAATCTTTAAATTTCCACTCTAAAATTGTTATTTTAAACAAAGAGCCAATAAACATTAAAAAAGTAACGAGAATGCTCATCAATCAATTTTATGTGTAATTTAAAGTCTATTTTTACTTGTACATTTTATATTATTTAACATTAAAGTTATATAATGGACCAGTCCATTATTTTATATTATTTATTTCGAGTGATACAAACAAGTACTGAACATATGAGCATCCCCAGCCCAACCCCCCCCCCCCCCCCCCCCCGCACAACCCTTAGTAAATCGATCACAAGTATAGACATAAGAGGTCTTATATAACCTTGAACTAAAATTTTCATCCCCCTACCCCTACCCCCCTTGGATTTAAATTATTTACTACTTAAGTACATGCATATGAAAATAAGATCATGTTGTTTTTTGAAATATAATTTAATGTATGGCTGAAATTTATGATGCTATTTCACAGTATGAAAATAATTTTATAACTTTTTGAAACTTCAAGTTATACTTTTAATTTATTAATTGTTGAGTTATAAATTTAATTAAATGCATTTGAGATGTTTAGTATAGTATTTTATAGGCTGGATAATATTTTAGTACACGTGTTAGTTGTTATTAAAACTTTATTCTGATGGTTCTAATGGATTTATGTGCATTTCATGAGGATTAATTAATTCAAAAGTTATTTCAATTAATTTTATTATCATAAATTGAAAGAATAAAGCATTTAGTTGAATTTTGTATAAAAGGTAATATAAGACTTTCAAAAAGGGAATGCAGGGGAAACAAATTCAAAGCTCAACAATAATAAAATAATACAGAAGCATTGTGTTGCTGTCTCAATTTAACATGCCTTCTCATGGAGGAATAAAGGAATTATTATGTAGTCCAAAAAATAATAATAATAATAAAAAAAAAACAAAAAAAAACGGCATTTTACTTTAGTTTACTGAGCTTCATAGCTAAATTTGAAGTCAATTGTATATGAAAATATAATTTATAACCAAATCGGCTTAAAGCCATAGACTACATAAAACAACATGTGCTTTTTAATGAATAAACACGAAATAGGATCTTCTAAACTGATGACAATTTTTACCAGAATGTTAATGTAGCCACACGACAGAGCGTGAAAATTCATGTTTCTGACGTCAGAAACATGCAATAATTAGTATGGAAATGTTATGTGGGTTGCATAGTTTGAAATTTCTGATTACTGCTACGGGAATACTGTTTGGTTTTGAGACAAACTAATGTTATGTATGTAAATCCCATCAAGTGTTTTGTGATATAAATGCTTATGTTTTTCTCTGGTCTATTCCTTTAAATTCAGGCTTAGAACTGTAAATTTGAATTAAATAAAAATGGGGTTATTTTTTTATATTAATCATACCTGAATTCAAAATGCCTAATAAAATATTCTGTTAATAATGAGGGTTATATAGACTTGACGATTTTTTATTATTATATTTTTCAGACACCTGTAGTCTTTTCTTGACCAACGATCAATAGTATTGAAATATTACGTTACCTTTTTTTATCACGTCAAAAGAAATTATTTTATTATATAAAGTTTACTCACACGAATAAATCAATGATAAAATTTACTCTACATTGAATAATTAACTTTCATTTAACACAAATGTTGTTATTTTGGAATTACATAAATAATTCTGCTATCACGAATAAAAATAAATACGTAATAATTATTCTAGTCAATTTTCAGCACAATTAGTTCAATGCAAGATAATCTATGTTATTTCTAACAACTTTGTAACAAAGCATAAATATTATATTGATTAGCATAAATATTTATGCTATTCTAATTTAGCATTGTTTATAAATGTAGCATAAATTAAGTAATTTATTCTTTCCATGTAGTACACAACATAACTGTTATGCTAGTTAAAGGAATAGACCAGAGAAAAACATAAGCATTTATATCACAAAACACTTGATGGGATATACAATAAATAACTTTAGTTTGTCTCAAAACCAAACAGTAGCCCCGTAGCAGTGATCAGAAAATTTGATTTATGCAACCCGCACAACATTTTCATACTAATTTTTGCATGTTTCTGACGTCATAAACATGAATTTTCACGCAAATTGCATACTTTACAGTTATTTCACGCTCTTCCGTGGGGCTACATTAACATTCTGGTAAAAATTGTCATCAGTTTTGAAGATCCCATTTCATGTTTATTCATTAAAAAGCACATATTGTTTTATGTGGTATATGGCTTTAATACAGTTGCTATATTGCAGAGTATAATTATGCTGATATCAATCAATATTGCTGAAATAGAGATAAAATAATTATTGTATGTTTAATTTTTTTTTTCAATACATAAATATATTAAAATTAATTTTTGAGTACAGAAACAAAAATAAACACCTAATAATTATGCTAGCTCAATGTGGCAATAATTATGCATAACATCATAATTTATACTATATTGAATATTCATCAATCATACTACATAGCATAATACAGAAGTTATGAAGTTAGCATAGCTACTTAAATGTTATTCCAAAATAATAGCACGATTTGTGCTCTATAAGATGTATCCGCATGACATCATATTTAATGCGTTTGGAGACCATACTGAAGTAGTAAATAAATTGAATAACATTGCTTAGCCTAGGACAAACTTCGTTTTTGGCAATTTTTTTTAAACTATAAATTAATTTTTTGTTATTGTTATTTTCTGACATACTTGAGATACTAATTCAACATATTAACAGCATCAATACTCTCAAAAATATTGCATAGTGTTTTTAAACTGGCACAATGTGTTATTTTCCTATTCCGCCCATGTTATTGAGTGAGCCAACATGGCGTTGACTTTAACATAAATGCATAAACCCTATAATTATAGTAATTATGCAATACAGCATAATATAATTTACTTTTTACGTGTAAGGTTGATTTATTTTTAATCAAGGCAATATTTCTACTATAGATTTCATTTATTAAATCTGGTTTAAACGTATAACCACTCAACCGTAGAAAAATAAATCTCACAATTACTAATTTCCTATTAAATATGACTTCAGTCAAAAGTTAATTTTTAATTATAATATTTTGATATCCAGTTAACTTGACTATAATTATATTAACATGCAATAAAATCAAAATATAATAAATATAATTTAATAATGATTCGAATCAGATTTGAGGATGTTTTTAAAAACTATTAAAATATCAACCTGTTTTTATTTTTCTTTGCTATGATAGTAAAGATATGCATATTATTGATGAATATAATCGTTTTATTAACACCTCTGCTAGTTTTATTATTTTTACGATCTCTAATCAACTTAGTGGCACCTGCCAGTTATAAAATATCAAGAAATGTGTGACTTAATCATTTCAAGGTTGTTTTAACTGATTGCATTAGACACGGAAACACTGGTGAATTCAAAGTTACGCAAAATATGATTTTTATATAGAATAACAGTTATTTAGAAGGAAAAAAAAATCTGAATAATGCAGTTTTTTTTCCTTATCACGCTAGGTGATCAGATCGTGTGAAAAAGAGCGTATAGCTCAAAAACCGATATTATGGGTCTAATATATATATATAATTAGGCCTATATATATAATAGAATCTGGTATAGTATTTATTGATGTTATTCTTTATAAATTTACACTACCATATTATATTATGTTAAAGTATTATCTCAACATTTTCTTGTATGGGATTTTCACATGTTTATTGATGGTCAATAACTTTACATAAAATAGGTTTGTAAGGACTTCATTAAGTCTTAATAAAATTATTAATTATTACACGAAAAAAAAATACCACTAATGTCTGATACACTATATACATCCTGTAAATTGCAATAAATAAATATAAATCTGGAACAGTTATTGATAAACTACAATGATATCTAATGCATTTGAACATAATTTATGCTATATAAGTTATGCTATAAGTTAAGATATTCAGCATAATTACTTATAGGTTATTAAAAAATAGCAACATTTGTACTCTACAATATAGCAATAATTGTTCAATGCAGCATAAATCACGTAATTTATTTTTTTTATGTGAAAAATAAAAATCTAATTAATAAAAGTCAAAAAATATAAACAACCCAATAAAATTTTCACCTTTATAAATGGATTAACGAACTATTATGACATGAGTAATCAAATTTAAATAGCTAGAAAACACATAAAGTTGCATCACATTAAAATATCGCGTTTCAATATAAAATCACCTCACTCTTTCCCCTTAAGACATGAAACCCAAATGAATGATTCAATTTCAAATCCTGCGTGACAATGTTAAACTTTTATTATTGAATATTTCAATAAACCAATATGTTTAAATTCACATTATAATCATTTTATTATATTTATGACATCATAAACCATTAATAAAATAAAATATTTATATATAACTACTTAAATAAGAAATATATAAAATATTTATTGTCAACTATGAAGAAGTTTTTGAATTTTTTTTCTTTTTAAAATAAGATTATTTGTTTATATTATTGTTATTTTTGCGTGTTATAATATCATGATCATGTTTTCTCCAAAACATATTATGCCTAAAGAATTTTATGGTAGTAAAATCAAAAATGGGACTGACTTTTTTTTATTATTATTATCATACAAAGTTTTTTTTTTTTTTTTTAAGAAATCATTCAATATTATATTCTCAGGGAAAGAGAGAGAGAGAGAGAGAGAGAGAGAGAGAGAGAGAGAGAGAGAGAGAGAAATGTTTAAAAGATCACATATTTTTCTGTTGGTATTACTATGTGCTTGGTACGAAAGTATATATCTTTTTTTCAAAACTCAAAGGCATATAAAAAAAAAATAGAAGGAAATAGTTTTTTTTTTCTTTTTTCAGTAAAAAAAAGTTTCTAGTTGACATCGATCAAAAAAGAATTCACCACATGCAATGTTCAAAAAAAAAAAAAAAAAAAAAAAAGAATAAGAAGAATAAGTTTATCTCTCTCTCTCTTGACCAAAATATTATGTATAAAAGAGGGAGGGTGGTTTTGTTGTTTTTCTCATGTTCATCCCACCCCCTCTACTCCTTTTTTTCTACTTCTTAAACAAAACTACCCTATATTTTAGATATAATCCTCCCCTCTTCTTTTTTCTTTCAAGTTTTTTTTTCCATATGACTGATATGGGTTTTAAGAAACAGTAGGTTACTAGTCCTCAAAGTGTATACAACATCGTGTTTTAAAATGTATAATGATGCCAATAATGGTTCAAGAACACAGGTATTTATATTTAACACTTAATGTGTTATTAAGTATTATCTAACAACAACAAAAAAGTTTTCATAATTTTTATTTGGCATGTTCTTTCATGGTTTAATTTTTGATGACACTTTTAATACTTTTTTTTTTTTTTGACAATCTCATTAGAAGATAGCACGCGATTTTCATGTTCAAAAATTTAAATTTTATTTTTTCATGCAAGAGAGAGAGAACAGAGGGATTTGTTTCATATTAGTTAATATTTTTATATGATGATAAATTTTATTAATATACATTATCTATTTTGTTCGTTTTAATAAAGTTTTTAGCAAACTTTTTAACTTTTATGACAATCTTATTGTATTTCATCATTTTTATTTTTTAAGGATTTTTTTAATCAACTTTGAAATAGACTTTAAGTTGTCATTTTTAAAGGCATTTCTTACTTGAACTTTTAATTAATTTATAATTAAAGTATTATTGACTCTTTTTATTGACTTTTTATTGTAAGCGTTGATTATTTTGTGTATTTTCTTGGACAGAGTTGGGCTAGTTACATTTTTTTTTTCATTGAAAGATATTTTGGTATTGTTGTTGTTTATTTGTTTATATATACGCAATACGCAAAAGTTAACCCAAGTTTATGAAATTTACTGTACGATAGCTATTTTATAATTACTTATTTTCGATTATTTGTAAATATTAGTTTTAAATTTTCTTATAGTTAACTGGCAATATTTTTTATTGTTTTGTTTTCTAAGATATTGTCGTGATCATTTTGTTTACGCCATATAATGAAATTGTACCAAAATTTAAAACTATAAAATAATACTTTAACTATAAGAATAACTATAGAACATTACCTATTTAGGCGCATATAGTTTTTTTGTCATATTACATGAATTAAACATAGCAGTTACTCATAGCAAAAAAAAAAAAAAAAAAAAAAAAAAAATCAAATCAAATCAAATCAAATTACTTATAAATGCATTACTGTACTAAAGCATATGCTTTGCAATTAAAGGGTTTAGACTTTTATAATCATTATTAAATAATTACTTATAAATTCTAACTATTTCATCGTATTAAAATTAAAATGAACCTTAAATAGATTTCAAGTTGACAATATAAATTTTTTTTAATGGAGTTTCTATTACATTAAAATCGTGATTTCTAGAAATTATTTTTATCCTCTCTTCAATACAAAATTCTAAGTGGTTTTCAATCAAAATTTCCCATCATGCTATAAAACGTTAGCGTGCAATGCTTTATAATATAATATTTTATTATATATAAGCATATAAAGATATACTTTTTCAATATTTTATAAGACATTGATTATTTTAGCAAAAAAAAAAAAGCTATATGTAAAAATAGATCAAATTTTTTTATACGTTGGAATTATAAAATTTTTCGTGACTATAATATTTATTTTATTATGTTAAACTTTTTAGAGAGAAAAAAAAGTATTGTTTAAAAGTTATAAATTTTTATTATATATAGATATTTTTATGTACATAAACAAAAGAAAAAATATGCCTCATAATTTGTGAAAAATGTTGAAAAACAACTTTTTTGACAAAATATTTTTAATTTCAGATATAATAAATAAATGACATCTCCCCTAGTTTTGTTATTATAAAAATATTTATGATCATTATTTATTTGTTAGATTATAAATCGACTGAAAATTATTGATAAACTAAAAACTTTATGTATAAATTTTCTACTTTTTTTATAATAGCACGCTTTTTTTTTAGAAACTAGGCAAATTTATTATAACATTTTGATTGCAGATATTATTTTATTTTACCGTTATTTTAACTGAAATCTAATAACTTGTAAGGTAATATAATACACTGAAAATAGATTCTGTTAAAAATTGAAATATAGCGAATAAAACTTAAATTTACAGTGATTTTCAGACAGTGTTAATTAAAAAGTAAGTTTTACAGAAACTTTTACAACTAAACTTATTTTATAATATCATGAAAATTATTATTGTAATTTTATAATGATTCCAAAAGCTCGCTCAGGGAAATAGGTATTTTAAGTGATGACCCAGAATTTAGGTCATGTTTTGGGTAATTATTTAGGTCACGTTTATATGGCTTGGTACAAAGCTTACACCATGATGAACGAGAGCAAGACCTAAGTCATGAATATACGGGAGAAAATAAATACGTAATAATTATGCTAGCTCAATACAACAATATTTATAGATAACAATATTATTTACGCTATATTGTATAGTAATTATACTATATAGCATAATAGTTTAGAGATTTTCAGCATAAATACTTAATATATTATTACAAAATAGCAACATTTATGCACTACAGTATACTGATTATTCAATGCAGCATAAATTGCGTCATTTATTTTTTTCCGTGTATATGAGCACGTAGTAGCATTTTAATATAAAATTTTACTTTATTGCGTTATAATAATGCCATGTTTTGATATGGAAACTTTAATTAACGCAAGGCTTTGTATAAATGCAAGATATTTCTATAATGCCATAAAATAAAATTTCATATCAAACCCCCTGTACCAAAATCATTTGAATTGTGGTCACCGTTCAAATCAACGTAATACACTATATGCAATTTAATATGTTTTTTTTTTCAGTGTAGTATTTCATTGCAACTTATGATATAAAAAAATGTGATTTCATTTAAAATAATGGTAATTAATGTGTATATTAATATAAGTTTTCAAAACTTTTATACAGGGCATTGGGGATAGTTCTTCACGTAACTACACCTCATATGCAAGTAATAACGACACAGCAGGAGGGTTACCAGAAACCAGACAATATAATCCTGTAGTTGAAAATAAATCATTATCACGTCAATCAAGTTCTGGAAGATTACTCGATACTAATAGACATTCAAATTCTGGATCACCAGTAACTAAACCAAGATCAGAAGAACGTAGATTTGTTCCACCACCAGAACAAGAACAAGAACGTAGATACGTTCCACCACCAGAAACACGCCAACCACAATTTACAGAACGTCAATTTGATCGTGCATTTGAAAATAGACAATTTAATCAACAAGATCGTCAATTTAATGAAAGACCAATTAATGAAAATCGTAATTTTGAAAGAGTAAATCAACAACCTCCTATTAAAACAAATCCACCAGCTGCAGTATCTCAACAACAACAACAACAACAAAGACCATATCCACCTGAAAATACACGTCAATTTGAACCATCATTACCTGCACGTCAATTAGATTCACCACCATTACAACAAAAACAAAATCCAGTAAGATATGAACCACCACCACAGCAAAAATATGATATTGAAACCAAACGAGTATTAGACAATCAAAATAATACACCTGTTCCTAAACCTTTATCAAGACAAACTAGTTCTGTAGAAAGTAAATTATCACAATTAAATCGTCCATTACAGCAAGATAATTTTGCAGTAAGACCAGCAGGTGTACCTGAAGAATTAAATCGTCCTGGAGTACAAAGACCTGTAGAATTACATAAACAACAAAGTTCAGCAAATTTACAGTTTCAACCCCCACCATTGCAGCAACCATCTATACCACAAAATTCTAATTCACCACCTAAAGCACTATTTAGACAATTCGTTAATAGACAAGTTATACCAAATCGTGTAGAACCAATCAGATCACAAAATGTTATGGGAATAGACCAATCAAGAATAATAGAAAATAATAAAGAAGATCCAAATCGTTTAATAAAATTAGCAAGATCTGAAATGGCTGAAATTCCACGTCCTGATATAATAAATAATCCAACAAATAATATTCCACCTATGAATAATAGAATGGAACCACCTCGAAAACTACCTGAATCTAGTATAAAACCTCAGTATAATGAACCACCAAAAGCTCAACCTGAACCTAGTGTAGTAGCAAATTCAAATTTAGATTTAAGTGATCCTAATAAAAAATCAGTACCACCAAATATAATGCCAAGTGGTAAACCTGTAGCAAAAGCAGTTACTATTACTGTAAGTGGAAAATTACCTGCTCAAAAACCTGAAGAAATGAGACGTCCTCAACCACCGCAACAACCAATGCCAATTAAAAAACCACAAGATTCTCAACCAAGATTTGATGCAGATATATTAAAACGTACTGACTCTTCATTTAATATGGATCCTCAAAGACGTCCAATTGAAAGTGGTGGAAATTTAGGTAATGTACCTCATGATGAAAGATTTGAAAGAATGGATTCTTCAGGTAGTTTAAATCAAGATCGTGGCCGACCTGAAGGTAATAATATCAATTATCGTAAACCTACAGGTGATGAATTTAATAATGATCAAATGAGACCATTTGCAAGAGGACCTGATTTAAAAAATAATACTGAATATTTTAATAATGATTCTGGTAGAAATTTAAACGATGATAAATTTATGGATAGTCGAAATCGTCCATTAGATTTTAAAAGAATGGAATCAAATTCAAATTTTAATAGAACTGCAGAACCTGATAGTATGTTACCTTCAATGGCATATACTCCTGATAATCATACAGGGTATCAAAATTCAGATGATCCAAATAAAATGTATGAAAATGCACCAAATAGACCATCTGAGTTAAATTTATCAGGAGGTCAATCTGATAAGAAATCAGTAGGAGGTCGTGTTGGCTGGAAAAATTCAGATGATAATAATAAACCTCCTGAACGTAAAATATCAGGAAGAAGTACACCTACTGAGAAAGGTGTATCGTTTATTGAAACGCCACGTAAAAAATCATCTGATGGAAAAGTACCAGGAACATGGTGTGCACTAACAGGTCGTTTTATACCAATGCCATTTGAAAGACCAAAATCTCCTGATCCAAGACCAAAAACACCAACAACACCAAAGAAAAAACGTTTTGTTGGAAGTTATTGTGCTAAAACTGGTAGATATATACCTCCTGAAAAAGAACCAGGAGTACAAACTCCTAGAACTCCTGATAAAACTCCTAGTGAGTTTAAATCTACAAATTCAGGACGTTCTACTCCTGATACTTTACGTAAAGGAAAAGCAATGACACCACGTGAAGATTTCCATGTTTCATTTATTGATGAAGATGATGTTGAAACTCCGGAATCAGAACTACGTAAAATTTCAGAATCGGGACGTTCAACTCCTAATTATGCAAGTTATATACGTCGTACGCCTAAAAAACCTAATATTGCATTTGGAAGTGTAGTACCCGAATCTATCTCTAAAACTAAAGAGAGGAACAAAGTAAGACGTACCAAAAGTAATGATTGGGTCGAGAGGAGGTACAATAGACCAGGTGATGACGTCAAAAAAGAACATATTTTTAAAGTTTATTTTAGAATAAATTTTCATAAATAATTTAATTTGAAACAAAATTTTTGCCATAAAAATATTATCAAAATAAATTGTATTGCTGCATAAAAAAAATTAAAAAAGTAAAAGAATTTGGCATCCATATTATTACAATATTGATGTTCACGTTATATACTCAATATTTTTTTATAAATAGCAAATTTGATCAGTAATTTTAAGACAGTAAACAAATCTATAATGTAAGTGTTTAATTATATAATAAATGTAACTTTTTAAACGGAGAAAAAAAAACTTAATTTATGCTAAATTTATATCATAATAGCATTAATGGAACAACTTTAATATTTATGCAATATTTATGCAATGTTTCATATTTATTATACAGTATAGCATAAATTATGTTAATGTGAATAAATTTTGATCAAAATGAGCTAGCAAAGTTATGTGCTTATTTTTAACCGTGTAAACATGTTTTAAAATTATTTTAGGATCAAGCAAAAATAAGCTTTGAATCGTAATATAATAAAAATATTTATATTTTAAAATACGAAAAAAAAAATGAAATTGGAAATTTGTTATAAGTTTGTGTTATTTCTGTAAATTAATTACTAATATTGTTAGATTGTGTTATATTGATTATGATTTACATATTTTAATTGTTGAGAAATATTTTGATTGTTGTATTTCAGACGGTGATCATGACAGTGGAGTGGATGAAGCAACACAAGGACATGTAAGTTTATTTAGATTTTATTATCTAGTAAATATTTATCTTTGCTGTTACTGGTAAAAAAAAATTAAATATTTTTATTGGCATTATACAAGTTAAAAGTAGCATGCCTCATTTAAAAGTTTCTGACCTCAGTACATTTTTTTTAACACTAAGACGTTTATTTTATGAAGCTAAAGTATAATATTTCCTTTATTTACAGCTAATGCGCTAAGCTGGTAACATAATAAGATTTTGAATTATTAAAAATTAAAATAATAAATATGTAAAAATTTATAAAAAAGAAGAAAAAGTGTTACAAAAAAGGCTTTTCTTTGTCTGTTTTCATTTTATGGACACTTAATAATAATAAATATGAATGTAATTATTATTATATAATTTCATGAATTTGAAATATATTTGCTATACAAAAATGAACAATTATTATTTAAAAAAAGCAAAAGTTGCCTATCAACAGTATAACAATCAGTAAGAACAGTAATGAACAGTGTTGTAGTCGTTATCTAAATTTTCTATAATATTAAGTTAATTTCATATAAAACTATAACTTAAACGATAACTCTAATTTGTCCCCAACTATAACGTTACCTTTAACGGTAACGTTAACTTGCGTTTACTGTAACATTAACAGCTTTTTTAGGCAATATTGATTTTTTTATAATTCATAAGTTTAATGATTTATAATGTTAATACTTTGCTTATATTTACTCATTTATAAATAAAAGGTTAATTTTATTTATTATTTCTCTCACTTCGTCAATTCATTTTGATTTTTAGTCAGTATAAAGTAAAAATTTCTTTCAAAAAGTTACGTTTTAGTTATCGCTATGTTAACTTCAATTTTTGTTAATTTATAACTATAATATATTTATCTTTTTGCAATGTTGTTAATCTATATTATAGAAATAACCTGTTAACGTTATAGTAAGAGTACTCTAGTTATAGTTAACTTAAAGCCATAGACCACATAAAACAACATGTGCTTTTTAATGAATAAACACGAAATGGGATCTTTAAAACTAATGACAAAATTTACCAGAATGTTAATGCAGCCCCACGAGAGAGCGTGAAAAAACTGTAAAGTATGCAATTTGCGTAAAAATTCATGTTTATGACGTCAGAAACATGCAAAAATTAGTATGAAAATGTTGCGCGGGTTGCTTAAATTGACTTTTCTGATCACTGCTACGGGGCTGCTGTTGAGTTTTGAGACAAACTAATGTTATTTATGTAAATCCCATCAAGTGTTTTGCGATATAAATGCTTATGTTTTTCTCTGGTCTATTCCTTTAACGTTAACGACTACAAGACTAGTAATAAATAAATATACTGTATATAATATAATAATATATACATCACTCTTGTTACGCCAAAAGAACGTGCTTGCATTTGAATCCTTTTTCGAAAAAGACGTACTTGCATTTAACTAAATTGGATGTTGCGCACACAACCATAACCTTAACATGTAAAACCAAGTGCAAGTATTCCCTTGTTGGTACTAGATACAAATGCAAATACGCATATTGTAGAATGACCTTGAAATGCAAGTACGCTCTTTGATCGCAACAAGGGCGATAAATACAATTTGTATGATCTAGTCATACTTTAATTTTATAATACGGCGAAATGAATATAATAATTAAATTAAATAATCCAAACTAATAATAATTTTTTTTTAATTAGGTCTTAAGTTTAACTTGTAAATTTAATTATTTATTGTTCTTTTTTTTAATAAAGACGCTTGCTTACTTAATATGTGTTGTTTTTTAAATACAGGCAAGCACAAATGGTGAAGTGAAAGGTGGTGCTGTTCAGCAAACTAGGAGGGCCCCCTCTAAGATTCCAGCCCACAAGCGGGCCTCGACCCCAGGTACTCCTGGGTCACCTGCAATGTCACCTCTTAAGTCTCCTAACAGACCTCATCCACTGAGATCTTCCTCTCTTACACCGGAGCCATCGGCAGAGAGAAAGAGTAAGTATAATACGAGCCACTTTCATGTGATAAAATTACACTTTATGTTATACCTTTACGGTAAGTTATTATTTTTTTGAGGACTCCGTGGCATTTCGGTACAACTGCAATCTCCGCGAGTGCGTTTTGCAACATCTTTATTACGCTTTACATATAGGTGTGACACTAGTAGGCTCGGTGACAATTGCGCATATGTTCCCGCACCCGCAGAAATGCAGCGTAGCCCACATCGGTCTCTCATCACAGCGTAGAATAAGTGAATGATACAATAGGTTGGAATTGCATTCAAATAAAAGTCGACGCAATATTATATGTGAGCATAGAAATAACATGGGCCAATTATAAAAAATTATTATTAAAAAAAAAAACATTATGCCAGTTTTTACTTATAGCAATAATTTTAAGTGCATTATTGTTGTTAATAGATTGAATTAAGTTTTCAAATATGAAAGAAAACTGATAACAACAACAACAAATACGTAATTCTCCCACCCCCCCTAAAAAAAAAAAAAAAAAAAGGTCGTCCAATACTGAGCAAAGTTATTTATTGCTCCAGTATGACGTAAATAAAAATTCTCACGCTTTTTCATGCATATATAAATACTACATTTTGCAACGTTCTAAAACTAGACAGTCGCGATAACGTAAAGACATCATCAACCTAAATGCAACTTTTATTGTAATACCCCTTGTCCTTAAGGATGGGGCTCGAGCAGGAGATGTGAGGTCTTTCGTGTAGACATTCCGAGGAGGTGCGGGTGCAATGTGACGTTGTAATCAGGTGTCACACTTGGCATCCTGAGGAATGTCAGGGTAGTCAGTCATTGTGCTGGCTGCAACAGTCTTATGTTAAGGAGTAGGCTATCAGGTTAACCGGCACACGCCGCGAGGAGACCTGATTAGACATCATCCTACCAATCCAAGATAGTACAACTTAATGTAAAATCTTTCATGTAGACATTCCGAGGAGGTGTGGGTGCAATGTGACGTTGTAATCAGGTGTCACACTTGGCATCCTGAGGAATGTCACGGTAGTCAGTCATTGTGCTGGCTACAGCAGTCTGTGGTTTATGCTTAGGTTTAGGAAGGTATAGGTTAACCGGCACACGCCGTGAGGAAACCTGTTCCTCCTAGCAATCCAAGATAGTACAACTAAAGATACGGATATGTGATATCTTTCGTGCAGACATTCTGATGAGACGCGGGTGCAATGTGACGTTGTGAACAGGTTGTAAACAGTTGTCACACTTGGCATCCAGAGGAATGTCAGGGTAGTCAGTCATTGTGCTGGCTGCAACAGTCTTAGGTTTAGGTTAGATACTCAGGTTAACCGGCACGCGCTGCGAGGAGACCTGATGCATACCAAGAATCCAAGATAGAGCAACTTTAGATACAGATATTGTGAGATCTTTCGTGTAGACATTTCAAGGAGGTGCGGGTGCAATGTGACGTTGTAATCAAGTGTCACAGTTAGCATCCTGAGGAATGTCACGGTAGTCAGTCATTGTGCTGGCTGCAACAGTCTTAGATTTAGGTTCAGGTTAACCGGCACACGCCGCGAGGAGACCTGATCATCCTAGCATTCCAAGATAGTGCAACTTAAGATACATTCATTCTTCATTCGTAAAAATTACATCGTTTACCTTTGATAGAGCCGGCGATTAAGCCAAAAGTATCCAAGAGGATTTTCACTTTTTTTTTTCTTTGTTAATTAAAAATAATATATTTCACAGCTGCATGCAATTTAAAAAAATGAACATTGTTATTTAAAAAGAAGTATTAAGAATTAATCAATGCCCCTTTTTTAAATAAAATTAATATATGGATTAATTTAATATAATTAATATAATATATGGATGTCCGTTACTGAATGCGGCGTGCGTGGGGCCTCATTCGTTAATTGTATATATATATATATATATATATATATATATATAACATTATTTATGCAGTTTGCAGTATATAATGTCATAAATGCAACATAAATTACGTAACTTTTACCTTCGTGCTTATTATTTCAATTTATCATACAAAATGTATAATTTGGTTCTTATTTTCCCATTATTCTTCTGTTCTTTTTCTAGTGTGTTAGTTTTTAATAATATTCTATATAAAATTTATGATAAATTTACTTTTACAACTTTAGAAATTTTTTAAAATAATTTTCATTTAAAATTTATAGAATATACCATAACTTAATTATATAGGGTGGAATTCATCAACAACATAACAGAGTTAACTTTTGAAAAATTCTTATTGTTGTGCATACTTAACAGAGTTTTTCAAACGATAACACTATTATCTTGTTAATGAATCTCGCCAATACTTAAATATTATTATTTTTACTATATTCCATGTTCTATTTTAAATTTTAAAGGAATAGACCAGAGAAAAGTAAGCAATTATATCACAAAACACTTGATGGGACTTACATAAATAACTTAAGTTTGTCTAAAAACCCCAACTGTAACTCCGTAGCAGTGATCAGAAATTTAGATTTATGCAACCCGCACAACAATTTTATACTAATTAACTAATTTTTGCATGTTTCTGACGTCATAAACATGAATTGTCACTTAAATTGCATACTTTACAGTATTTTCACGCTCTCTCGTGGGGCTACATTAATATTCTGGTAAAAATTGTCGACAGTTTTGAAGATCCCATTTCGTGTTTATTGATTAAAAAGCACATGTTGTTTTATGTAGTCTATGGCTTTAAGCAATATATTTTCCTTTCAATTTAAGCCTCTATCGTTAATATAGTATAATTAATAATTTCATGAATATATTGACCAGTAAAAAATTGAATATATTCAGTACAGCAAAAATAGCACCAATTAAAAATAAATGAACCATAAATTCATAATAAGTATTATTGCTAGGCAAACAAATAATTAAACAATAGAGAAACAAATACACAATTTATGATGTATCATGCTACATTTTGATAATTAATGATAGGTAATTACTCCAATTAAGCATCAATGTTTTACCAGCATTCATTATTTCAAGTTTGCATGCTTGCCTTGATGATCTAATCAATATTTTTGTTATTGAGATAAAAATACTTTTCATTTTATATTGATTTATTATGAGAAATATCAGCTTTTTCTCATTTATTCTCTCTCTCTCTCTCTCTCTCTCTCTCTCTCTCTCTCTCCCTCTCTCACCCACTCACTGCAAACTTTGAAGATTATGATATCCCGACAGTTAAACAAAAAAGTTGAAGTTTTATCAACGTGTTGGTTGAAAATTCAGGAAATTAAGTTTTTTAACAAATACTTTTAAGAACAAGTTTTTGTGGTATTTTTTAATTATTTATTTAAAAAATAATAATAATAAAACATTTCTAAAATGATTTTACTCACAATAAATTATAATATTCAGTCGTTATTTGGAATTATTTTGTTATTATCACTTTCATATATTTATTTAATTAAATATATTAATTTACTATTTTAATTAATCAATCTTTTGGTTAATATATTGATTGATTGATTGATTGATTGATTGATTGATTGATTGATTGATTGATTGATTGATTGATTGATTGATTGATTGATTGATTGATTGATTGATTGATTGATTGATTGATTAATTGTTTGATATGTGTATCAATATGTTTATGACGCTACCTATATATTGAACCTAATGTTTGGTATGTTGCAGAGCTACCCATGAACAAGATCCAGGTGGGCACCGCGGCCTCGCCCAACCTCAAGGCTGTTCGCTCTAAGATTGGTTCATTAGAGAACACGACTCACAAGCCAGGAGGTGGTCATGTGCGCATTGAGAACCGCAAGATAGATTTCAGCACCACTGCACCTCGCATTGCAGCTAAGAATGATACTTACCAGCCTGGAGGAGGGGATAAGAAGGTGACTTACTGAGTCCTTCTTGGGCCATATTAATTTTAATTGCGCTTATCTGAGGAGACCTGGCCTTTTTTTTTTTTTTTTTTAGTATACCTGAGCACGTATTTGAAAAATGCTTGATATTTTGGTAGTTTTGTATTTTATTTTTTTTTTACTATTCTATTATTATTATTCAATATTTTAACTTTTGGAAGAAGATTAGTTTATTTTTGAATAAATTTAAAATTTTAATTTAAAAAAGAAGAAGAATAACGTCGATAATTACTTTTTCTATACTTTGAGGCTTTTTCTTTTCTTAATTGCTGGAAATTAAGAAAACTACAATTTTGAGGCTCATGAAAAATCTAAAGTAAACATTTCAACATGTAAATAAAAATATATATATATATATATATATATATATATATATATATATATATATATATATATATATATATATATATATATATATATATATATATGTATATTATTTATTCCCTTAAATCATGATAAAGCCGTAAAATCAAGACAGGGAAATAAAAGCATCTGCTAGCACTATGTTATATCATTTTGTAAGTCTCTCTATTAAATGTGTGTATACAATTAAGGCAACAAATTGAATGCACCTGACTTATATTATAAGCTTAAATAAAATTTTAAATTAGTTATAGAATACAATGCAAACTAAGTTCCTAAATTTCAGTAAATAACAAAATACTAAAATCCTATGTTATAGATTGAAAATAAAAAACTGCAGTGGAGCGCTAAATCCAAGATTGGATCTCTGGAGAATACGACTCACAAAGCCGGCGGTGGAGATAAGAAAATTGAGTCCCAGAAACTTGATTTCAAGAACAAGGCTCAGTCTAAAGTGGGATCTAAGGACAATATCAAACATACGCCAGGTGGAGGCGTCGTCAAGGTAAGTCGATAGTAATACACTGGAGGGAGGGGGGTCACAAAGACACAATACTTCATTAAGTATTTGAGTTTTGTTGTAACATAAATTTGGAAATGTACACAATATACTGTGATATAATAGTTTACTCTTACTTAATAGGGTAAAAATAAATTGCTCAATAGAAGACTTGCAAAAGTAGGTTTAGTGATAAAATAAACAAACTCACAGCCCAACAATACTAACAAAGTGCTAGCAGACGACTTAGTGTTCCTGTCTACGCATTTAACATGCTTTCTTATGGAGCAATGAAGCAGCTATAACTCAAGTTAGAATTATTTTTCAGAGCTGAAATTTTTACTGTAGCTTACTGAGCCTATTACAAGCTTTTGTTTTCCTGGATTTCAAGTGATTTGGTTAAAAATTATTTTTTCACCCAATTGACTTCAAATCCAGGAAAACAAAAGCTTTGAGACTCAGTAAGCTAAAGTAAAAATTTCAGCTCTGAAAAATAATTTTAACTCATGTTATAGCTGCTGCATTCCACCATAAGAAAGCATATTATGTTGAATTAAGACAGGCACACCAAGTCGTCTGCTAGCACTTTGTTAGTATTGTTGGGCTGTGAGTTTGTTTACTTTCTCACTAGACCTACTTTTGCAAGTCTTCTATTGAATAGTATTGAATTTACATTCAAGGAAAGAATAAATTATGTAATTTATGCTGCATATATTTGAAACTATATAGCATAAATGTTGCTAAATAAGAATAACATAAATAATTATCCTGTTCAAATATTCATGCTATGTAACATAATTATTATTTAGTACAGCATTAATTATGCTATATTGAACAAATTTTGCTGAAAGTGGGCTAGCATAGTTATTACGTATTTATTTTTTACCGCGTTATACTTAAGAGCACAAATGTTGATATTTTGTATAATAACATAAGTCATTATGCTGAACATCTAAGCTATTATACTATATAATATAATTGCTTTATAAAAAAGCATAAATTATATTATTGCATTGGGCTGGAGCTAGCATAATTATTATTTATTTCATTATTTGTGTTCTTGTGTGTACAAAAATAAATATTGCGAAATAATTACGCTCATTTTCTGCAACTTTAAATTGAATAATTGAATTAATTGGTATATTCGCATACCAATATATTTTATACTATATATAGTGCAAAATTACTTTAAAAAAAAGCATAAATTTTTTTATACTATAATTATTTAAGATAACCATGTTTAGCAAAATTTATGCGATTTTATGAAATAGTTATGCTATACAGTCAAATTTTTGTTCTGTAGACATAATTTATTTGTCTATGCATTGAAGTACATTTCACAATTTATGCAGGAACGTTATTTTAAAAACTCAAACGCTTTTGCTATACAGTAAATATTCATCAAAACTACAATAAGTCCTAAATATTGTAGTAAAAATATTTTAAATTAAAAATCATTTCATTAAAGTAAAACGTAAAAAAAAAAAAAAAAAAAAAAAAAAAAAAAAAATAGTATTTTTAAACTTGTCAGTAAATTTTATACTTTCAAATTTAAAAGTAAAGATAAATTTACCAATAATATGTTTCCAAAAATGAAGTTTAAAATTTTTATAACTTGAGATACAAATTAAGATTTATATGACATCCTTTGTGTTCCTCGCTTTCGCAATTAATATCGAACACGCCTCTTTTCACGGTGCTATAATCACATTACTATGGCTATAATTTGCAAAATAAGTGAAAAAATTATTTTGCACTTTTTACGTAAAAAATTAATTGATTTTCGTAAATTATCAAAATTTGTTAAAAAAATTTAGTAATCATAAATTTGATTTGATGACTAAATTTATAACAATAAAAATGATAATTGTGAAAGTCGTGTATTATATTGAAGCGATAAATAATATCAATACGCTATAAAAATGTAGAATAATCCAAAAAATATACCAATTTAGAGCCCTCCATGAGTACACAACATTAACCCTCCATATTTATGTGTAGAATGTAGATTTTTATAGACTAACTATTATTTTACTATAATTTTCAAATTTATTTCAGGAAAATTTAATATATGATTAGAAATGTATACTTTCAAATATTATATTTTATAAAATATGAAAAAAAAAAAAAAATTAAAGGCCTATATCTTCAATTATTTACCAGGTAATTTGTTATTAATTATTATTACATTTAATTATGCACTTTATCTTATAATTAACAATTTAACTATGGTATAATTAACACAGAATTAGGCATGTATGCAAATTAATACTATATATAATATATTAGTCGAAGTAGCGGACAAATGGCCTAAATATTCATTTTGCTGCTTTTATAATAAAATACTGTATCATTTAATTTTTATGCTGTTTTTAATTTCATACTATTATATATTATTATTACAGCAGTATTTGAAAGTTTCTAGATTCTTTATAATTTCTGATTATTCTGATTCTCATTCATGAAATTGGATCTCTCTAAAAATATGATTTTATTTCAAAAATAATTGTTGTCAATGGGGTTTATTAGTGCAGCGCAATAGCTAATCATACACGAGGCGGGAAAAAAATGGACCCCTTATATCTTATCATGTATCTTTAAAGCATAATTTACACACTAAATACTGAAACATTTAACCGTAACACTCAAAAAAGGTGTGCATTACTTCAGTTGTAAATCCTTACTTATTTGAGATAAACACTTTTGAGTTATTATGAGCAGCTAAAATGAGCAGCTAATTATTAACAATAGCGAATTTAACTTAAAATAGCCCCAAACCAACTGAAAACAACTTAAATAAGCTATTGTTAATAATTGTCTAAAATGTATTATTCTAGCTGCTCATAATAACTCAAAAGTGTTTATCTCAAATAAGTTAGGATTCGTAACTGAAGTGTAATGCTCACTTTTTTTGAATGTAATAATAGCAAATGCTCATCATTTTCTATTTTGCAAACCCTTTATTTAAAAACAATTGTTGAATTGATTACTAACTACCACAAAATAGTTACAGTATAATATTGCGATTACCAAACATGAAAACTTTTTGTTGTTATTTTTAATGATAAGATTGATAATTTTAAAAAAAAAGTCAACGTAAATCCCACTTTTAGACATTTTTTTATTGTTGCATTTGAGTTTGTTTACAAATCAATAAAAATTATAAAAAATCTAGAAACTTAAAAAAAAATAATAATTATAAATACATAAAAAATATATATTTTAGGCCGCTACATCGACAAAGCAAATCGCATGAAAACTTACTAACTGCATGTCTTCTTATACTAATAATTTTTGTTTATATTTATATAATATAGAAAACTACAAAGGGAGATAATTTTGGATGGGATATATATTATATACATAATATTTTGTGCATGAATATATGTTTGTGTTTGTTTATAACAATTGATTTTGGTATTTGTGTTTGTTTTTTCTTGTTCTTTGTCTGAACTCATCCATAAATAGAAAACTCCTTCAACATTGAAAAAGGATTCAACTACTTCATCTGATCAATCTGTGAGTATTCCTGAAACAGATGAACATCAGTAAACCAAAGTGACGTCATCAACTTTAGATATGACGTCATATGGCAGAAATAAACTACTCAGTTTTTTTATGTAGCCTGTATTTAGATTTATTTTGTATTGTTGCAAATTTGTACCCATTCTTGTATCTTCTCGGTGAAATTAAATTACGTTATTTATGCTTCATTTATGTTATATAGCATAAATGTTCCTATTTTGAAATTGCATAACTAATTATGCTGTACTCAACATATTGCTCTATGGCATAATTATTATTCAATGTTGGCAAAATTATTTTAAAATAAATCAATTTTGCTGAAGTTGGGCTATAGCGTAATTATTTTGTAATTATTTTTGTCCTTATACAGAACGTTACTGACTGATAAAGGAACAACTGTTTTAAAGCCAATTTCGAGTGATTTTGGTCACATCCGCTTCCGTTTCCACTTACTACGCATGCGCAGTACGTCAAAACGGAAGCAGATGTAAGCAAAATCACTTAAAGTCGGCCTCAAAACAGTTGTTCTTTTATAAGTCAATAGTTTCAAAGAAAAATCACTAAAAAATTATTCGCTATATCACATTAAAGTTTTAAGAGTTAATATAAATAGCTTTTAAGTTACAGCAAACAAAATTAAATGTGTTTTTATTTGCTTTAGAAATGGAATAAATTTAATATGGATATTGCATAGGATGTTTGAAAACTTCTATCTAGTATTCTATAGTAAATTTATTCTTTTTAATAAATGTATAAAATATCATGAAATTTTGCATACAAATACTTTAAATGCGTTATAATTGCGACTATTTATCAATTTGTTACGAATTTGTGAGATAATCAAGGGCAAAGATGGTAAACAACCTAAAATATGCAACAATATAAAAATGTCTAATGCAAGCCGTCAATTCTAGTAACATTTGAAATGAGAGTAAAATTTTGAGCCAATGTAGCAATTTTTAGAATTTTTTCATCATTAAAAGTATTTTTAATTAAATTTAAAAACGTTCATCAGTAAAATAGCTAGAACAACATTTATAACCATTTTTTTATTCTTATATTCCATTATTGTCCTATGTAGTGGATAAATCGATACAACATTTAAATTAAACAATATTAGCTTTCTTTCTCTCCAAGTTTTTTTAGAAAATAAATTTAAACTTGTGTAGAAAATCCTGAAACTTGTCATTTAAGCTTAAAATTTTACAATATTTTTTAATATGTTACCAGAATAAACTAAAAAAATGATTGTAGTTTTCTTACGACGTCATCCAATTGTTTGTGAATGTTATTGTCGTGTTTTTTGTGAAGTCCTTGCTTCAATACTAACCTAAGTGACGCAAAAAAAAAAAAAAAAAAAAAGTTTTAGAATTTCTGGGATAATTGAAAACTTAAAGGACAAAAAAAAAACTAACATTCAAAATTTTATTCATTAAGAAAATTCATTTATATATTTTTAAAAAAATATACCATTTAGGAGAAATTTTTGGACCATCTTAAAAACTCTTTAAAACAAGAGAGAAAAAAAAATCATTTTTTATTTTAATACAGATAAGTGAAATCACATTTTTAGATTTAGAAAGCCCACAATTTTAAAATATTATATCTGAATATCGAGTTCATGCCATAACACTTTGATATTATATACTTTACTTTACAAATAGCATTTAAAATCACACATTTTATCATAATTAGAGTCACTTTAAACAGATAAATCACTGATTTTTACTAAAAAATCATGAGATGGGGCTATCATTACTCATTATACATACAATACATACATATATATATATATATATATATATATATATTGAGATCATGTTTTTCAGCGCTTGTTTTTTACATAAGAATAATGTTAAAAATTTAGCAACAGTTTTTGAATGATAAAATATATTATCACGATCATTTGTACACTCGCCCCGCACTCGCCCCAGAAATACCTGACTTCGTTAAAGTTTCCCCATATATTTACTATTCGGAGATATAAACGCTATAGTGAAAGTTTTCTGTGGGGGTAGTGTAACCCGTAACCCACAAACTGGGGAAAAAAACTTGTAAAGTAGCCAGCCTGCTGTAAAATGTAAATTGTATTTTATGTTTTCCAGAAGCTATGCTTACTTTACAATTTTTTAACCTCAGTTCAGAGATGGGTTAATAAAAGTTAAAAGCAAATTTTTTTCACCCCAAGACACACCTCAAAATTCAATCTTTAGCCTCATCTCATGACACTCATGATTTATCAATTTGTTTTGAGAATATTTTTAGTATAATTAAAATACTCAAGCTAAAATTAGGCATTCACATTTTTTTTAAAAATAGTAAAGTTATTTCATTAAATAAAACAATCAATTAAAAATTAAATGTTTAGAGATAATAGAAAATAAAAATAAATTTTTGCATTATTGTCTTGACTAAAAAAAAAATTAAGATCAAGTTCAAAAATACTGTATCTTATAATAAGAATTAATTATAAATATTTTGAATTAAAATATTCCTGTCATCATTGAGAAATAATTAAGTATTTAATATATTTAATAATTATCTATATCTTTGTTAGAACAGAAAATTCAGTAAGTAAAAATTAGTCTAGAATTTCAATACACCTCTTTCGTAATTATAATTATTATTGTTATCAAATATAGTGATCATAAATCATCACTAAATTTGTAACAATTGAAAATTATATAATTAAGAATGGCAACTATTGTTAGATTTTATAGTTTAAATTTTAGCATTTTTAAATATTTTTCGAATAACAAAATGTGGAGCTTTGAGTATATATTTTATAATAGATAGTTATTATCTTAACAAGTTAATGTGGATTTTTAATATTATTCTATTTACAATTTTATTGAAGTAATATTGAAACCAATAATGATCCTAGCATAAATTTGGATACGTACTGCACTTGAAAATACTGCTGAACATTGAAATTGTAGAAATATGATAATAATAAAAGAGAATATAATTTCAACTTAATTTCCTTTTCAAATCGTAAAAAAAAAATCCTACTTACATTGCTAGGGGTGACGTTGTTACTCAAGAAATAACTTTTGAATTGATTTTTTTCATTAGTGACTTTCAAAGCTGAAATTCGTGTTCAAACTACTTTTTTCTATATTAAAAATAAGTTAAATTAATAATAATTTCGTTATTTTGGGTGTATGTTTGTATTCTATACATAAAATTTTCAGCATTTTTTTTTTAATAATTGGGAGCATTTTTAAATAAGTTTAATAAGTTAAGTAATAATAAGTTAAATAAGTTTTTAAATAAGTTCACAATAGCTCCTGCATCATAAAAAATAAGATCTTAACTTTTTGATTGTGTATTGTTGCGTCATTTTTTTGTATGCATAGCAATTCTACATAAACAAATGCACACAAAAAGTATTAACAAATGACGATTTTCAAATACGTTTATTAATGGTATCATTTTAATAATTTTTAAAATTATTTAAAAATAATACCAAAAATAAAATTAAATAAAATGCTGAAATTTTTAATTAATATACAAATATGCAATCATTATTTTAAAATGATTTTTTTTTTTCAGATTGCTGTACATTTTTAATATCTGTGCTAGGATCTAAATTGATCAATCAGTATTTACTATTGTTACAATCAGAAACATTTTCCAGCTTTATCGTTAAGTATTATCTAAATAGATAACTTGAGAAATACTGTTTAGAAGTCGTCACACTAGAGGAGATGAAAATAAACATTTTTATGTAAATAATCAATTTAATACACTTAACTAATAATTTATTATTAATATTTATTATAATTTAATGCTGGGTTATTTAAATATATTTAACAAGAAAATTTTATATTATAATATGTTTTTTAAAAAAAATAGATTAATTAATGTTTTGGTGTCTGTGCTTACTATATATTAAATGTGTCTTATTTATTTGTAGCATGAGGCTATATTATATTTTAATCTACCCTCTTCTATCTCCCCCCCCCCCCCCTCTCTATGCATGTATGTTTTCTTGTAATAAAATTGTTGAAATGTAATTTTTTTTATTTATTTTTATTTCTTATTCCTTTTTACTGTTGTGTATTTGTATGTATTATAAGATGGATAAAATATAGAATTATTTTAAAATTAAAAAAAAAAAAAAAAAAATTGAAAAATAAGATAAAATTTTGTAAAAAGAGCAAATTGTCCAACAAAAAACATAAAAAAGACGATAAAAATAGGTTCATTAAAATTAAGGTAACAATTTTAAATAAATAATTTTTAGCAGTTAATTAAATAATTAAGAGTTAATTAAAGTATATATTAATAAATTAGGACATAGTGACACAGTAACCCTATCCTTAAACATATATTTTATCTAGCACTCACCTACGCTAGATTCTTTGGTCCAAGTCACAATTTACTTATAATTTATTCAATCTTTGCGTTTTATAAAGTTCAGTTTAACGTGCTCTAATCTTTACCTACTATTTCTATTAATTTATTTTTATCATTCTTGTTATTATAAGTCAATATTAAAATTCATTTTTAGAGCCAGCGTTTAAAATGCTAAAGTAGCCTTAACTATTTCTTGCTCTATCAAATTCAATCAAAATTTATATATTAATTTTATGACTATTTGCACTTAAAATTTCTATATTTTATCCATCAATTTGTTTTGTAAAATTGATTTGTAAGTGAAGTTGATCGTCAGCAAATCATCATTAAATGCAGGTGAGTGACAGTTACCTCATAGCTAATGATTAATTAGCTTATATAATGAGCAGTAATATATATTTGTGTTGAGAAATTAGAAATAATTAGTTTGCAATGACTATAGTACTATTGTGAAAACTGTATGGCTACAATATTTATAGTTTAATTGAAATAAATAGTTTTAGTATAAGTGTTCTTTATTAACAAGGTTTTGTAGGGTATAAGACTAATGCTGGATCTCTAAGCCAATAACAAGGCTGCACAGTCGCTCAGTAGCCAATCATATTCAAACTTGAGTGTTTTCGCGGCTGTGTGGTAATGGCACTACAAAACCTTGATAATTTAGAAATCTTGACCTCCTATCGTATAAGTATATGTATTAGGTATTTTCCACGGCAAAAACATACAGGATAAGAAGCTCTTGTTGAAAAATTGTTACTTTAAATGTTTGTAGTTCACATTTTCACCACAACAATGCAGTAAGTTTAGCGTGGCGCCACCGTCTGGGCCAAATGATGTTATAGCTACGATGGTGGTGCCAAATATAGCATTTGTTGTTGTGGTGAAAATTTGAACTACGGATATCAAGGGAACTTTTTTTTATAAAGAGCAATAATACAGAAGCTCAGGATCGTGGTATTTTTATTTAGAAAAGAAACCTATACCCATATTGCGAATATTATACCATAAAAAAAATAATATATTAATAATATGTGAGATAGTGAATACTCAAAAATCGTATTTATAGTTTATATTTAATGAAACAAAAAACGTATTACTTCCAATCATTTATATATAACTATACATACACTATAATATAATCCAAAAAAGAACTAAATTTCTATTATATAGTAAATAAAAATCCATTAAAAATATAAAACTTTATTTTTAAATTAATGAGTAGCGTAACAACCGATAAGAAGAGAAATAAAAATTTGACTATATGTAATTAAATATTTGCATAGTTTAGTAAAGCAATGAAATGCTATTGTTAATTATTATTATCTATAAAATTTTGTCATAAAACAGCATATAGACATAACACTAAAATGAACTTGTTTTTTTATCATGGAAAAATAATATTGTAGTAAAAAATCAATGGCTTATAAACAGCATTTTACTGTTCTATCAAAATACAAGAAATTCAAAAAAAAAAAAAAAAAAAAAAAAAAAAAAAAAGTTGAGTATTAAATTGTTTTGTCTATTGCTATTTAATGGTTAGCTAACAAAAGAATAAGTAATTTAAGTTAACAAAATATTTATTAAGATTTAAGATTTGCGGTTAAAAAAGAAATGCCTCTTCTACTAGCTATACATATAGATTTTTTGTTCATATCGTTTGAATTTACATTCCTTTGTATTCGTATAGTGTGTTAAATCGGAAAAGGATATGAGCAAATTTACATAAACGGCAAAAAGTCGTTAGTCGTCGTTCTTTTCTGCAATATTACCGTGCGTTATAAAGCGGAAATGACTCTCATGAAAATATTTCATCAATATTTTCTGTCACTTTATTATTATATAGAGAAGTATAAACGATTATGAGAGTATATTTTAACCATATAAATTCAGCGCGTGTTTTTCTCAATAAGAATAACATTAAAATTAAGCACCAGTTTTTGGGTGGTAAAATATATTATCCCAATCGTGTGTACAGGGCATCCCAAAAAAGACAAACTAGAACGGCAAAAAAAAAAAAAAAAAAAAAAAAAAAAAAAAAAAAACTGAGACAACTTTGTAGTCCGCTAAGTTTATTTACTCCATAAGAAATCTATTGCAAATTAGAGGTTGTCTTATTCTTTTTACTGTTTTTTTTTATCTTCAAAATTCAAATCGGATACATTATTAAGTAAGAATATTTATCATTTTTATATTATCACAATCATGTGAAGAGGCTTTATTATAGAGGATACGTTATAGGTATAAATAATATATCTAAATGTAGTAAGCACGCTTTTTTATAATGCAAAGCAGAAATATTAGACGTTCACAGACTGGTTCACATTGCGAAATATTTGTTTGTTGTTATAATTTATATCATATAAAAAGATTGAGTTTAAACCGAGCAATAATTATGCTAGTATGACTGCAGTAACATTTATTCAGTACAACATAATTTTTGCAATTGTAAACTATCGATCACCATATCACCATAATAGAAGACTAGCAAAAGTAGGTTTAGTGAGAAAATAAACAAAGTCACAGCTCAACAATACTAACAAAGTGCTAGCAGACGACTTTGTGTTCCTATCTTGATTTAAAATGCTTTCTTATGGGGCAATGAAGCAGCTAAAACTTGAGTTAAAATCATTTCTTGGAGTTGAAATTTTTACTGTAGCTTACTGAGCCTTGAAGCTTTTATTTCTCTGAATTTCAATCCATTTAGTTAAAAATTATTATATATATTCACCCAATTGACTTAAAATCCAGGAAAACAAAGGCTCAGTAAGCTGCAGTAAAAATTTCAACTTTGAAAAATAATTTTCACTTGAGTTATAGCTGCTTCATTCCTCCATACGAAAGCATGTTAAATTGAGACAGGAACACAAAGTCGTCTGCTAGCACTTTGTTAGTATTGTTGAGCTTTGAGTTTGTTTATTTTCTCACCAAACCTACTTTTGCAAGTCTTCTATTGCTATATAATATACAGTATGCAGCATAAATCAAAGTTCTTTAAAGTAGGAACTTCTAGCGTAATTGCGTTGTTGTTTTTGTTTTGTTTTTAAATCTAAGCATATATTTAAAAGCAAATATTTTTTATATGATATAAAATTATGTGGGCATAAAAATATTTGACAGTGTGAACTACATACTTTACTAACATTATTGTAGAGTTTATTTATATTAATAAAGTCAAAAAGTTTAAAATAAAATCGAATTATATAAAAATATAAAGGCAGGCGCAAAAGCTTAATTGTGCACAGAAAAGCTTTCTAAATTAAATTTTGAACTAAATCAATAAAAATATTTAAAATTTAGTTTGTTAAAGATTAAAGATATTATATAATATAATTTATTAAGATATTATTTATTGGGTGCAACTCATCAAAGCATTTCAGCCTAGGCCAGCGGTCCTTTCTTAGCGATTTTCTTAGCGCAGTGATAAACTTTGGACCGTGCTATTATGGATGCTATTGCAGGGGTGCGATAAGAATTGGCCGGTGACTTGGGTCACCTAAAGGCCTTTATATCAATCCTAATACCCTATACATGTTAACAAGACATAGTAAGGATAGCTGACCTGACAAAATAAGAGTTTTGATGAATCTCACCCGTTTGTAATTGACTAATAAAGGAGAAACTGTTTTAGGCTGATTTAAAACAATTTTGATCACATCAGCTTCCGTTTTTACTTACTACGCATGCGTAGTATACGTAGAAACGGAAGCGGATGTGATTGAAATCGCTTTAAAGTAGTCCTCAATACAGTGACCGCTAATGTTTACTCAAAATGCGGAAAAGGAAGTGTCGGAAGTGGAAATCACGTGACTGTAAAAGTAGGAGAAAAGTTGGTGCCAGCAGCAAGCTAGGCCTGAGCCACCTCTCACTTTTAACATCACGTGGTTTCCTTTTCCAGCACTTCCTTTTCCGCTCTTTAGCTTTACATAAGCGGTGATGTAGTTGCATCTTTATTAGTGAATTTAAATCAATATTGTGAAGCAAAAAGCCTATCAATAAAACTTGCAGGCACAACTGTAAAACTGTACTCTCAGTTTGCATTATAGTATTAGTATTCTAACAAAACAGTCATTATACTACATATTATATTTTTGAGATAGATATTAACGCTTGTTCTATAAAATCAACACTTGCTCAATTTTTTCCGATCATATGGTAATTATAAGGCTTTTTTTTTTTTTTTTTTTTTTTTTTTTTTTTTTTTCGCCAGCAACTCATCATTTTAAAAGCATTGTATTGATTGCAACAATTTGTGCTCACCTTATGATCAGGAAAAAAAAACTTTACAGACCTCACTTAACTCCCATAATACCCCCGTGAAAACAGGTAAAAAGTACTTATTAATATATTTAAAGTTGAAATAAATCAGCATGTTTCAGCATGTTTGTTATGGTTTATGTGTTTTGCTTGGTTATATTGCATTTTATTAATTAGTCTACCCTTGTGTGTTTTTATTTTTACACCTATATATATTTTGCATGTTATATAAATTTGCACTGCAAAATCTATGTTTTATAAGCAGAAAATTATTGTACAAGGTTTGTAAAAATAATTAATCTATTCTTATATAAAATAATTCGTTTTTAATTTGTACGTTATATATATAATTATACCGTAGAGAACGTGTCATTTTATTTACTAATTATTATGTAATCCAAATTATTAGTATAGTTATATCAACGGATACGGTAAGACATTAAAAGTAAATAGTAAAAATTATTTATTTATTTATTTTAGAGGAGAGAAAAAGATTGTAAAAGACTGAAAAATAAGGTTCTGCAACAGTGAATTTGAATTAACGTTATCAAGTCAAAATTTTTTTTTTCAAGGGTGACTTAAGGGTTTATACTAAAGGATTGCAACTCTAAATATACATAAGATTAGAGAGCGGGTCACCCTACAACATTTTGCTTTTGACTGTATTTTAATTGACTCCAATAAGGCCTAATTTCAATTTGTTTACTTGATTGTTATAATATCTAATTGGAAGCAAAAACCTCCGTGCTGCCATAAATATTAAATATACAAATGATCTGTTTTATTTGAGCCTTTGCCTGAAACTGATAATATTTTTTCATAATATTTTATACATATCTTTATTAAGCGAATTTTATTCAGTGTCCATCAGACTGCTATCTTATGAAAGTTTTCGTCTTTCATGGTAAATTTAGTTGAATTAGCCATTACAAATTTCCACTTTATACTCAACAGACAGTATACATTACTTGCATGCAATAATGTGAATATAATTGTTTTCTTGATATCGGTGGTGATTTATAGCCAATCAGATACGCGTGGGAAAACAGCAGGGAAGTCTTATTTTCTTATCATTTGCAAGATCATCCTTTATAATCAAATGTTGATAGGAAAAAAAAATACCAACATTATGTAGAACGAAGAATTTTGAATTACGCATAGTAGCACTACTACTACATGGTATTACAGAACAAAAAAATACTACTGATGACTGATGACAAATAATCCTGTAAATTGCAATAGGTAAATATTAACCTGAAACAGGTATTGGCGTACTACAATAATACCTAATGCAGGTGAAACATACTACAATAAAGGTGTGTCTCACCTCGATCAGGTGACTACACCTATATTATAGGTCACATTGTATAGTACATCAATACCTGTTCTAGGTTATTATATACCTCTTACAGTTTACAGAGGATTAGTGTTTGGTCTTTTTACTAAAAAAAAAACTATTGGCTTATGGCCATACAATGCAATCAGATGGAGATTTCAGTTGACGTAAAACTCCATTTAAACTGTTATTGCCAATATAAATATTATTTTTTTAGAACAAGACTGTGTACCTGCCGTTAATAGTATTTTTCCCGTGCAGTCTTTTTACTAAAAAACTATTTTTATTAGCATATGGACATTCAATGCAATCAGACGGAGATTTCAGTTTACGCAAAACTACATTTAAATACATATGTTATTTTCATATGCCAATAGAAACTTTTTTTATTTTTTAAAGACTATACTGTACTAGTGGACATAATGTATAATCTGTTTCCCCGATAAGAGATATTGACAGATGTCATGCTTGTTGTTTACAGATTGAAAACCAGAAGCTGGACTTCAAGGTCCAGAGCAAGATCGGCTCACTGGCTAACGTGAAACACAAGCCAGGTGGCGGAGATGTCAAGATATTTGATGACAAGGATTACTTGAAACAAATGCAAGGCCCCGTGGGAAGTACTGGACCTCACAGCAAAGCTAGCAGTGAGGGACAGGCTTCAGGAACACAGGTAACATTCAAGTTATTGTAGAGTGCACACTGAACTAACGGTGTACGTGGCAAAAGCTTTGAGTCTTCCTAAGTTGGGCCGGATCGGTTCAAAAATTACATTGCAAGCAATGCTTTTTTATTTATTTATTTACTTTTTAGAATGTGTAGCCCTAAATTGCCAACTATAGCTAATCTGCCCTTTCCTAAGTTCTTAAACTATTATTAAAATGTATTTTTAAATTTCTCCCTTCTAAAAGTGCAAAAAAATTAAATAAAACGTTTGAAATCACGTTAAAGTAAAAAAACGCAACTGGAATTATGAAGCTGTGAAGTTATGAACGAGTCAGAGGAACGAAATGAAAAAAAATATGCAAAGTTGGCTTTAAATACGGGGTTAGGTTACATCAAAACTGCTGGGTACTCATTGCTGAATTTTTTACCTAAACCATGGATTATCAATTAATGGCATTTTAAATTATGAAAATATCTTAAAAATATTTGTTTTTTCTTTCATTAATAATCATTCTTTTGTAGTTTTTCCAATTGTATATAAAAAGCAAATTAAACGTTTTTAATTGATTTTTTTCAAATGTTTCAGAGTCCACTACCAACTTCTCCTCCCCCAGGAATGCAACAGAACCCCCTGTCCCCCACTGCTGCAAGAAGTTAAATCATCAACCCCTACCCCACCCCAAATTAAATCACTATAACCCCCCTTTGTATAGCATTTTTTTGTATATCAAGTCATACGTAAAAAAACGTCCCAATTTTTTCTTTAAACCCCCAAAAAATTATAATTTTATTTTGATTAATTTTAAAACTATGGGGTATATGCAATGTATAATTTTAACCCATTTAATTGTTAATATTAACCCAATGTGTAATTTATGTAATTTTTATTATCGATAAAAAAATGTATCTTATTTTTTCATTTAAATATTGTGTAGGAATAAATAATATGATTTTTTTTCCTAGTGAAATTAACAAAATTATTTATTCCTTTTTATTATTAATATTATAATTTTTGTGCTAATAATTTTTATGGTAAGCATTTTTGTTATATTTTGTCAATAGTTATAGATACAGTAACTTAAAAAAACTATCAAAAAAATTAATTAATAAATAAATGTGAATGCTTTGTCTGTTTGGGGTTGAACGTGTTTATATTTTAGAAAATTCGAGTTAAAAAGCAAATTTGAATATTTTAAAACAAGAATAAGGTCCTAGCATTACGAAATACAAGCTTAAAATGAAATTTGCCAATATGAATTTAATCATTAAAATGGTCCATAATATTTTTTCAGTGTCTTCTCGTAAAATTTAATAATCAGCATTTTTTCCCCTTCTTCCCCCCCCCCCTTTATTGATACGTGTCAATTTTAAATTTCATGCTAGGACTTAATTGAATTAATTTGTAAACTTAACTAAAAATATTGTGGGAATAAATATTGCAGCTTTTTATCTCAAATTTTTTCTTACTTTATGCTATAGGTTCTTACATGCATTGAGAAAAAAAATAAGCATAAGAAATCAATATATTGATAATAAATCATATATTGTAACAAAAAAAAAAATACAAATAACTTCAAAGTATTTATGCTACTGTATTCACCTATACTGCATAATTTTTAGAGTTTAGAATAACATTTGGTATAAAATTTAAATAAATAGTGAAAGAATGAAAAAATTGTGTATGTAAAAAAATATAAATGTATGAAATGCAGAAAGTTAAAAAATAAAGAATCAATTAATTAATTCCTTATTTTTCAAACTATCTGTATAATCAAAATATTTAATACACTTTGCAAAAATTTCCTACTGTTTAGCAATAATTAGTTCCAGCTTTTTTAAATACCCCCCATATACATAAATATAAAAAATATAAATATTAAAACAAAATAAAATTTTGGCATGCATTTTTATTTCATTTTTATGCACATTTATCGCAATGGTGCTTATTTGCAATTTTAGTACAAATAAATTTGCAAAATCAATCACTTTATAATAGTATATAATTATTTGCCAATACACTACTTTCGTAATTCTAATTTTCATTGTTGCAAATTTGTAACGTTAAAGGTCTATTTAAAACGACGCGTAAATTTACATAACTGAGACGATACAACGTTCAATATTATTTGAATTCTTACGTGAATGTAAATCTAAGCGTCACTACGAACAGGCCTTAACGATTTTTTCATTAGAAAAGTAGTTTCAACAATGAAAAAAAAAAATAATAAAAATGAAAGTTGTCCAAAATTATTTAAAACATCTAAATTATACATTTAAAAAAACAGCATATTATTTATATAGTGCGTAAAAATCACCTGATGGAAAAAGAAGCTTATAAAAAGAATTTACTTTCAGATTTGGTTTTGATAAAAATGAAAATAAATTTGAGCAGACAAGAAAAATGAGTAATTTTTTGCCTTATAATTAATTATGGGAGGCGGCTTTGTATGTATATATAATTAATATCAATATTGTCTCATGTATGAGAGTTAAATAATTAAGTAAGAAAAATATGATAATATGTCTAATATTCAAAAAAATGAATGTAAAAACAGAAAATATGGGAGACTTATTATGCAGTAATGTATAAGGAAATGTTACAAAAAAAAAAAGACCAATTAATAAAAATATATTATATCTCTAAAACTATTGGAGTTTAAATTTTTATTGGAAATGTTGTAGCTAACATAATAATGACAAGATTGACAAGTTTTCCTAAATACTTTCATTTCATTACGATTTTTTTAGTCCTTATACAAGAAAAGAAGGAATAACGTATAAGGTATAGGTTATGATGCTTTTACGCTTTATAGTTTTTTTTTTTTTTTTTTTTTTTTTGCTCTAGACAAAAAATGCTTTTCATCAAACACAAGTTTCTAAAAAAGTGCTTGCTTGAAACTACAGCGCACGTATTTTTATTTGTCACTCTGGGAAACCTATAATTGTCCTTGCAGTCTAGATCATGCACTTGTCATGCAGGTATAAGTACATTTTTCAAGTGCATTTCCAGTGCATGACTCGAAAAAACATTGCACTTTACAAAAGCTCTTGATCCATACACAAATATACACACGATTATATATATATATATTTTAAGCATTTGAAAACTTGCACTACATTTGCAATGTTATACCTATGAGAGAATTAGGCACTAAATTTAAATGATTAAAATATATTTATCACAATCATGTGTTTGTACACATGACAAGTACAGTACTTGACTGGGAGTGGCTTAAAAACATGGCTAAATTAAGAAAATATACTGTGCATGTTTTGTACACTCTTGTCATAAAAAAAATTACTCTAATTGACTTAGAGTAAAGGCAAAGAATATAATTTTCTGTGACAGACTCTCACTCATAAAAAGGGTGCATTACTTCAGTTACGAATCCTAACTTATTTGAGATAAACACTTTTGAGTTATAAAGCAGCTAAAATAATGTATTTTAGAAAACTGTTAACAATAGCTATTTTAACTTAGCTTAAAATAACTTAAAATAGCTTTTATTATTAAATTGCTAAAATGCATTATTTTAGCTGCTTAAAGAGCCCCTGGCCTCAAAAACAAATTTCCTCTCAATGATAAATCATGAGGAGAGAAGACTATTATAAATACACATATTTCAAGCCTTAGCCTTTCAGTTCTCTTACAAACTAGGGAGAAACTTGTAAATAGGCAACCTGCGCTACAATTTCTATTGTAGACCCGGAATTGTTGACGTCATGAATTCCTAAAATTGCCTACTTTACAGTTTTTCAACCCCAGTTTGTGAGGCTACAGAAGGGTTGAAGGATATAATGTATAAATAATGGTCCCATCTCGTGATTTTTACGTTTTTAAGTTAATTCTTTGACGCCAGGAGCCCTTTTAAACTCAAAAGTGTTTATCTCAAATACGTTAGAATTCGTAACTTAAGTAATGCACCCTTTTTTTGAGTGTGTATTTAACAAGTTAATAAGACGTGTTTGCTGGGTTGTGAAAGGTCCGGATTATTATTTGAGTATATGAAAATATATAAAGAAATGAGGTCTCTTATATTTTCTATCTAAATAAATATTATAATGTATATGTCAGCTTTTATATGTTAAAAAAAAACATCCCTTAAAACTGCTGTGCTCTTATTATATATGTGAACTCATTGTTGTTTTGTTTAGATGTTTATATTGTACGAGTTTTATAATTTTTTTGTTGTCTGTGTGAATACACCATAGGGAGATAATTTTTTTATTACTTTAAATGTGAAAGGAAAAAAAATCAATTGATTGGGAATTGAATCGAGATATAATGATGAGATTGTCAGACTGTATATAGCGTTGTTGGAGAAAAATATAGAAAGAAAAAAGAAAGAAATATAAAATAAATTGGTTTAATATAATATAATATAAAAATTGAAATTACATTTGATAAGAAAAAACATTTTATTATATCATGCTTTAATTATCGTAGTTGGTGAACGGTGATCGACTTGGTGCAAATGAGAGGAACTTTATTTTCACAAATAATTTTGTTTATATATTGTATATATACATATATATATATATGGCCTGCATTTTTTCAAAACGCACAAAATAACACCCCCCTATGGAATTTCATGAAATTAATATATTTTGTAGGGGGGCCCCTAAATATGATAAATTTCGAGTTTTAGGTCGATCCAATCAAAACTCTAATTTTAGGGCGCGAAATTCAAAATAGAAAAGCTTCATAGGACTAATTTAATAAAAAATAAATATTAGAATTTAAAAAATCAGTTTATATTTTTTTCATATACTACAATTTCCAATGTATCCACTGGCATCAAAAATATCGATTATACTGTAATCGATTGTACAGGAAAAATCGATTAATATGGCCCAAAATCGCAACTTTTGGCTATAGAAATATAGCTTTTTCTCCTGAACCACTGCAAATTTTGAAATGAAACAAATTTCAGAAATACATGACAATATACCTATCTCAAAAAAATTAACAAACATTTTTTGTCTGCGTTAACAGAATTACGCGGGAGCTTCAAAATAAGCCATTTTTGAAAAATGTTTGAATTTTGCGATTTTCAAATGCGATTTTTTCAAAAAGTGGTATTTTAATTTTTCTTATTTTTTGATATATATTACTCCAAACTTTGTTCTTTACATTGATATAGGTTTCAGCTTGCAAGATATAAAAATAATTTTTTTACGATTTTTTAAAAAAATCATTTTTTTCAAAGAGGGATTTTGTGTATATTTCAGTTATATGATTTTTTTAGTGCAAGAAATTATGTTTTTATGTTTACTGAATATTATAAAATATAAAACGGTTCATCCTAGTCACCACCCACCCACCCACCCACTGACCACGCCTCCTTTTTTTTTTTTTTTTTTTTTTTTTTTTTTTTTTTTTTGAAGTATGTGAAAATGTAACATACAAATTAAATTTTAGTGATTTGTGTGAAATTGAGAACCAATGATAAATATACTAACAGCATTATTATATGTAAACAATATTATAATTTAAGTATTTGAGTATGAAAGGTAATTCCTATATTTACATAAACTTTATACATTTTATTTTGTATAATAATTATATACAAATTACAAATTTCTGTCTCCGACCATTACCTTATTTTCCTTTTAACCTATTCCTACCTGACGGGATTTAGCTTGAAATCTCCCCGTGGTTTTTGTTGGACAAGGATTATTTAAAATATTTCAAATAATAAAAAAATAAAAAAAATTGTGTCGTTCACTAACAAAAAAAAATATTTAAAAAAAAAAAAGGAGGCGTGGTCAGTGGGTGGGTGGGTGGTGACTAGGATGAACCCTTTTATATTTTATAATATTCATCAGTAAACATAAAAACATAATTTCTTGCACTAAAAAATCATATAACTGAAATATACACAAAACCCCTCTTTGAAAAAAATGATTTTTTTAAAAAATCGTAAAAAAATTATTTTTATATCTTGCAAGCTGAAACCTATATCAATGTAAAGAACAAAGTTTGGAGTAATATATATCAAAAAATAAGAAAAATTAAAATACCACTTTTTGAAAAAATCGCATTTGAAAATCGCAAAATTCAAACATTTTTCAAAAATGGCTAATTTTGAAGCTCCCGCGTAATTCTGTTAACGCAGACAAAAAATGTTTGTTAATTTTTTTGAGATAGGTATATTGTCATGTATTTCTGAAATTTGTTTCATTTCAAAATTTGCAGTGGTTCAGGAGAAAAAGCTATATTTCTATAGCCAAAAGTTGCGATTTTGGGCCATATTAATCGATTTTTCCTGTACAATCGATTACAGTATAATCGATATTTTTGATGCCAGTGGATACATTGGAAATTGTAGTATATGAAAAAAATATAAACTGATTTTTTAAATTCTAATATTTATTTTTTATTAAATTAGTCCTATGAAGCTTTTCTATTTTGAATTTCGCGCCCTAAAATTAGAGTTTTGATTGGATCGACCTAAAACTCGAAATTTATCATATTTAGGGGCCCCCCTACAAAATATATTAATTTCATGAAATTCCATAGGGGGATGTTATTTTGTGCGTTTTGAAAAAATGCAAGCCATATATATATTATACACAACAAATAATATAATCTTCAAATAGTATTTCTTGAAAATCACGTTTTTTATTATTATTATTATTATTTTTTTAAATCCATATTAAAAAAGTTTTTGATTTTAATTTAAAGTTATTTCTTAAATTTAATACTTTCACATTTACATGTTATCTTCAAAGTGGAATAACTTAATTATTTTCTCACGTACTAATCTTTTAAGTTACATTTCATCTTTACTTTCATATATTATATTTTATATTTCGATACCGTTCAGTATATATATAAGACATCAACTGGTCACCTACTACCTTAAACAAGTTTTTTTCTTCCTTATAACTTATTTTAAAACAAATGTGTATATATGTACCAGATACTGTTATATAAAATTTTACTCTAATGCCTTAGGGGAATGTCATGAAGCATTCAGTTAATTAAAGCTTTAATTTGAATGCATTGCAAAGCCATGAGGCAAAAGAGCAAAATTTTATATCAAAGTTGCTGTACTTTTGGGACTTCTAATCTAATTTTAAAATGTAATTTCAAAAAATATTGTAAAATAAAAATGTATTACAACCGTTATTATTGTTACAAAAATGATATGAATGAAATTTTCGCTAAAGTGAATGAAAATTTTGTTTCAGAGATATTTTACAGTCGTTTTATAATTAATTCTTATTTCAGACTTTTTTTTTTGTTATAATACTAGATATTATGTTATTTTTAAAAACCAATATTAAAGACTTAGAACACCTTGAACAAAAAAAAGTTGCGTAATATCCTAATAAACCTGAAAATCAACGTTCATTTGGCCGGAGTCATTGATTTCTAATTTATTTTCCATTCACCAAATGCCGCTGCCGGTCACTGACGTCACAGCTCGCCTGGTCCACATGCAAGTAAACCGGACGAGCTGTGAAGTCAGTCATAGGCAGCGGCATTTGGTGAATGAAAAATAAATTAGAAATCAATGACTCCGGCCAAATCAACGTTGATTTTCAGGTTTGTTACGCAACTTTTTTGTTCAAGTTGTTCTACGTCTTTAAGAATAACTTAAGTTTTGTAAGTAATTTAAAAATATCTCGAAACAAAATTAAAAAAAAAAAAAGATTGCAAAAGAAATATAGGTATTCCATGCTTGATAAAATTCTAATTAATATTTAAAAATTACAAGCTACGAATATAATATAAAAGAAATTATAATATATATAAAAAAATAATAAAAATGAATATTATAAAAATTTTAGGTACGAAGTTTTCCACTTGTCATTCAAACATCAATTTCAGCACTAAACAAAATATTACGATGAAAAAAAAAAAGAAGAAAGAAAAAAATCTCCTAATTTTTCTCTATATTAATTATATAAGAGAAATAAAAATATATCTATTATTCTCTTTTTTCTCTGTTTAGAAATAGTATTGACAAAATGTACTGATTTATAAAAAATAAAATATAAATTAAAAATAATGTTATTAGTTTTATTTCTTTATAATTTCGTTTACCCTGCAATATGTAATGACCAAATTTGAATTATAATGAGAAAATTAATGATGACTTAAAGAGGACTTCAAGCATTCAAAACACTTGATGGGACTTACATAAATAACATTAATTTGTCTCACGCCGTAGTAGTGATCAGAAAATTTCGGTTTATGCAACCCGCACAACATTTTTATACTAATTTTTACCTGTTTCTGACATCAGAAACCGGAATAGTTACGCAAATAGCATACTTCACTAACGCTCTCTTGTGGGGCTATATTTTATACATTCCGGTAAAAATAATTGTCATCAGTTTTATAGATCCCATTTTTGGGTCAAATCATTAAAAAAACGTATGATGTTTCATGTTGTCTATGGCTTTAATAGGGTCTATGCGTATTCATGTTAAAGTCGACGTCATGTTGGATAACTCAATAACATGGGCAGCATAGGAAAATAACTCATTTTGCCAGTTTAAAAACACTATATTTTTGAGAGCATTGACGTTATTAAATGAGTAACTCAAGTATGTGAGAAAAATAATAATAATAATAAGATTAACCAATTTTTCTATAAGAAAATAGCCAAAAACTAAGTTTGTCCTATATTGAGCCATACTCCAGTATGGCCTCCAAGCGCATTAAATATGACGTCATGCGCATCCTAAAGTAAAAATAAAATAAAATTGCGATAAATAACGATGAAAAATAGTTCTTGAAAAATTGCATGAAAATAACGATTGGTTCTAGATTATATAAAAGCATATCGTCGCAAGTCCACTATATTATCCGATGTCCATTTGACCTTGAAAAATATTTTTTGCTGCAAATGGCCTGAAATGGAAAAATTTAAAATTTGGGGTCGATCCGATGAAATATATTTTTTCAAGGTCAATTAAACATCGGACATTATAGCGGACCAACGACGATATATTTATCATTTTCTAAAGAACCGGAAATAAGAGTACATATAATATGAAAAGTAAATGATAAATGTTTGTATTCAAGCTCGGGAGGGTTAAAGAAAACTATTTATAGATTTTGATTAAGGTCAGAGTGACTTTTTGCTATAGGGGGTATATAAAAGTAAAAGCCATAGTATTGAATAAAGGGTGGAGCTTTTATTATAAAAGTAACCTTTTAGCTTTCATAATATAACAAAAAGTATTTTTATTTTAAATTGTCATTATGATAAAGGAATAATAAATGTTTTGACAACTTGCTATAATAATAGATTATTATATAATGTAAATACTCTTGAAATAAATATTGATTTATGTACGTTCTTATTGATTTTCAATTATATTAATTTTTACTGTTATTTAAAATCCCATTCTCTAATAGGGTATATGCGCATATTATACTCAATGCGTTTCGACGCCATGCTGGATGAATAACATTGCTCAGCATATTGGGCAAACATGGTTTTATTTGGTTTTTATCTATTTTGGGGGGGGGGGGGGGGGGGAGAATTATAGTAAATATTTAATTATTTTTATTTTTCTCGCATACTTGAAAACTTATAGAAATCAACCTGTTAACAGCATCAATGCTCTCACAAATATTGTAAGGTATTTTTAAATTATTAAAATAATATGTCATTATCCCATACCAGCCAAATTTAGTTAGTGCTCACATGTGACTTTTAATAATAATAAATATGGATTTTTATTTAGAGGCCAAAAAAGGATACCACTTATGGTTTTCTGACTTTTTGTTCCTTCTTTTTTGTTTTTTTTTTGTAAAAATAATCCCTTGACAGCGAATATTTCATTATTTTTAGTTTTATACAGTACACAAGTCTTCATCAAAATATTATACAAGAATATCAATTTACTGACATATTATAACTGAATGGAGAGTTAAAGGCATAGAAAACATGAAACAACATGTTCTTTAACACAAGATGGGATCTATAAAACGGATAAAACCGATGATAATTTTTATCAGAATGTAAATGTGGCCCCACAAGAAAGCGTAAAAAAATTGTGAAGTATGCAATTTGCCTGTCTATTCATGTTTATGACGTCAGAAACAGGCAAAAATCAGTATAAAAATGTTGTGCGGGTTGCATAAATCAAACATTTCTGATCACTGCTACGGTGCTACAATTGGGTTTTGAGTTTTGAGACCAATTAGTGTTATTTATGTAAGTCCCATCAAGTGTTTTGTGATATAAATGCTAATTTTTTCTTGTTGATTATGCCTTTAAGACATTCATAACAATTACTTTATCTTATTTAGATATTAATGAAATACTATACAGCGTAACGTAAATAATATAGTTTAAATTATTTCATTACAAATTTATACATATTATTTATATAAAAAATGACAATTTTTCTATAGCGAAAAATAGCTATAACTCAGTCATTTACAGTATATCATTTAATTTTTTTTTCTTCAAGAAATATATAACAAAATAAAATATAAGTATTGTTATTTATTATAATTTATATGAATGCAACCTATCTATGACTATGTCATCGTTTCTGAATGATCAATTTAGGAAGGAATTAAAATATTATTATTATTATTATCATCGTGTACTATTTATACAGATCATAATTCAATTAAAGGCATAGATAACATAAAAACACTATCATTTACATCACAAAACACTTGATGGGACTTACATACATAACATTAATTGATCTCAAAACCCAATTGTGCAGCCCCGTAGCAGTGATCAGAAAATTTCGATTTATGCAACCCGCACATTATTTTCATACTAATTTTTGACTGTTTCTGACGTCATAAACAGAAATATTCACGCAAATTACATACTTTACAGTATTTTCACGCTCTCTCGTGGGGCTACATTAACATTCTGGTAAAAATAATCATCAGTTTTGAAGATCCCATTTCGTGTTTATTCATTAAGTATAGTTGTTATTGTATGTTTTAAATGAAATGAAAAAGTAAGTGATCATTAAATTGAGACATAAGATACTTCGCTTCTCAAACTACAACTTTTAATGCTTCGTAATCAGAAGCGAAGAATTCGAGATCAAATAATACGGGCAGTTTTATTATTATTTATTATAATTATTAGATTTTAGAAGTGTTTATAGTAATAGTGAAAGAAAATGTGTTATTCTATATTTGCAACGAAATTTTATAAATGAAACTTTAGAACACAAAATATACAGAAATCAATTAATGTGAATTGATATTAACATCGTTATATAGTGATTTCTTGTAACTCAAGAACAGAAGTATTTAAAAATTATGTGAATTATATTTTCTTTATAAGTCCCTTTATATATATTCTCTTTCATGATAGTACATTATGCATAATTTCATATTTATAATGTAATGAACTTAAGTAAAATCTCTGTACAGTGTGTATGTGGTATAGTATTGCATTATATTAAAATAAAATCAATATAGTTATTATTTAAAAATTATATTTAAATAAGAGATTTAAGTATTAATAAAATGATTTTTTGTTTGTATGAATTTAACATTGTGACTGACTATTGTGAAACAGTTGGGTTAAATTGAAAGGTTTGTAACCTGATTTAGCCCAACATAAAAACTGTTAATTATTATTAATGTGTACCATACCACAAAAATGAATTGGGTGCAAACCTGTTTTTGGTTAACCATAAATAAATGATGCAGCATTCATCAAGCAGAAATGTTGCTGTTTTAAAATTTTATTTTTTTTATTTTATTATTTTTATCAGTGTTGCTTTTTTTATACATCCTATTTATTTTGCTGTGTATATAGCATAATTATTATTCTTTCTTATTTCTTCTTTTTTTATTATTATTATTTTTTAATTTGTTATAGATAAATGGTGCTTATATATAAAATTTAATTATTATTCATAATACAATTTCTATTTTTGTCCGTAACAGTTTTTTATTGGACATTTTTCAATTTCCATTGAGTGATATCAGTTTTCGTTTTCTCTCTCTCTCTCTCTCTCTCTCTCGCTCTCTCCCAGACTCAATTCAATTACTCTCACCATTCTTGTAAGTTTTATCTGTTTTCTCCACAACAAAAGACACCCCCTTCCCCTACCTTCCATCAATCTGATTTCTTAATACTTTTTTTTCCCTCCCTATCTTCTCTCATCCTATATCCTATAATGTCTTCAAAATTCTTTCATCGTGGTTTTATTTACTATGTACAAAAAAACTAGCAAACAGTCAAATAATGAGGCTTTCGCGTAAGTCCGCAAACAGTATAATCTACTTTCATTGTAAATAATAATTAAATTGTTTTGTAATTGTCTATTCAATTGCAAAATAAATGTATAAATAGAACACTCGATAAATATTTATAAAAAATTGATGAATGAATGAATGAATGAATGAATGAATGAATGAATGAATGAATGAATGAATGAATGAATGAATGAATGAATGAATGAATGAATGAAAATAAACAAATAGTAAATTAATAATACGTATCATTAATTATGAAATTTAGTCATCACCGATGTCAAACAAAGCATCTCTCTCTCTCTCTCTCTCTCTCTCTCTCTCTCTCTCTCTCTCTCTCTCTCCCTCTCTCCCTCTCTCCCTCCACTACTCTGACAGTGCAGGGTGTGGCTGTCTTACACATTATTACATATTCTTGGACTTCTTTAATGTGACCTTTCATTCCTTTCAATTTCCACCAAACCTCTCTCTCTCTCTCCCTCCCTCTCTCCTCCACTCTCAACTTACACTAGTTCAAATGGCAACACTAACAGACACAACCTACACAAAATGCTTATCGAGGGCTACGCGGCAATTCGGAACTTGTGCAGCCTCCGCGCGCGCAAGATTGAAACATATGGATTCTCCGCGCAACTACTTTTTGGCACATATGCAGCCTCCGCGGCCGCTAATATTGAAACATGTGTAATCTCCGCGGATGCTACGAATGAAACATATGTACATTCCGCGCGTACGAAAAGTGACACATCTGAAGAATGATATTTTGGCACATCTGAAGAAAGCTATACCTACCGATATGAATTGCATTTACAGATAAAATTTACATGAGAATGATATAATATCATCAGATAATAAATTTAAAATTGTATTTAAAAAATTAATAGATTAATAATAATAATAAAAAAAGCTTATTAAAAAAATTAAATTATAAATAGACAGATAATTAATAAATAAATGATCATATAAATAAATCAATAGATAAATAAATTTATTTATAAATAGGTAAATGAATCAATGAATAAATAAACAAATAAAAAAATAAACAAGCAATGAAAAGTAAATGCATATGTTCAAAAGAAATAAAATCATACTTTTAAGAGTAAAATTTGAAATGTTTTCCTCATCAAAATATTTTAACACCTTCTCTACTAAAAACTTAAAGAATTTAAACTTTCACCTAAAATAACACATAAAGAAACCTACCTTAAATTTTTAAGACTCTTCTTTAATTTTTTTAATAAATAATAATATAATCAACACTAGAAATTACACACTGCACAAATGCTCTGCTTTTTTTTATCCACTGCAATTATTATTAATTATATTAAATAATTTAATTTTTTGAAAAAATCACTCGTAAAATTTATACGGAATAACTAAAAATACAACTACACTCTCCACAAAGCAGAATGAAAACTGAAACATTTACCGGCAATAGTCAACTAGACAGGATGTTTACAATTTTGACCTTTGAAGTGTATGTATGATAAGAAAATACTCTAGCTGATCATTCATAAGTTGACTTGAGGTAGGGTAGCTTAAAAATTCATAAAATGAATCACAAGAAAATTCTATTATAAAAAAATCAGAGCTTTGAAAAGTATTTTCCATTTAAAATAAATAAAAACTTAGTTTTTAAAACATTATTAGCATATTAATTTAAAAAAAAAGTAATGGTAATATATTTTTATTGTAAAATTATCTATTATATCTTATTTAAATTTTATTTACATCATTAAATTATTGAAGCGTTAAGTTTTGCATAAGAGAAATTAAAAAACTTGTGCTTAAAATTTGCAATCATAAAACTCTGCAAATTATTCAGATGTGTCACTTTTCGTACGCGCGGAATGTACATATGTTTCATTCGCAGCGTCCGCGGAGATTACACATGTTTCAATATTAGCGGCCGCGGAGGCTGCATATGTGCCAAAAAGTAGGTGCGCGGAGAATCCATATGTTTCAATCTTGCGCGCGCGAAGGCTGCACAAGTTCCGAATTGCCGCGTAGCCCTCGTTATATAGCTCTGACGTCACGCAAATTACTTAATTATTAATTTCTTAATTAAATTTCTTTAATTAAAATTAAGTTCAAATATAGATTAAAAGTTCTTTAAATAGTAAATATATTTGACAAGGACGTTTTTAAATCCCAAAGATGCAACTAAAATTTGTCTTTATTCCATGTATAACTTTTATATAATTGTAATTTGATTATTAAAATGTATATGTGTGTTTGTAAATATTTTATTGACAATCATTTCTATTGACGTCTCATTTTGAGGCAACCTCCTAAGCTAGGACAGTAGGGTGAAAGAATTGAATAAATTTGTATATATTTTTATTATTATTATTTGCTTTTTTCCCCGATAATGAAGCCAATAATAACATACATTTTATTTGTGGTGGGTTTATAATATAGGGAGGCCAGTAGCTTGAATAAAATACCTACTAATTATAGTTAAAATATAAATATTTGCATTGCTGTTGTTTGCAGTATCCATATTTCCAGTGCGATGTTATTTTAATAACAAAAAAATGCTGGGTACTTTACACCCTATAACCTTTAATCAACAACAAACTTTTATATAAATTATTTATAATAAATCGTGTATGTTATTAAATATCAAAGATGTGTAACAATTATTCAAATTATATATATATATATATATATATATATATATATATATATATATTATATATATATATATATATATATATATATATATATATATATATATGATTATATTGAATAAATATATACGGTTTGTGATTTTCATTTGCTCGTAAACTAAGATCGAACCATATTACTTGCAGTCTCAAGGGGACTAATACGTGGAACGAATTAGTAATTACAACCAGTGCGAGAAAAGGAACCCTAATTTCTCAACCTTTATATCAATACGGAGCCATGATTTTTTCCCCCAGAAATTTGTACAAAGAGATTGGAAAAAATTAGGGATATATAATGGACACTTTTTTTGTACGTGTTTAAGAGGCCGTTCTACTCTCTGGAAAATATAAATGTAAACAAACTGTCTAAAAGATCAAAATCTAAGATAAGGCAGGAAACTTAAATGACTGAAATCGAGTGGTCATACGTCATCAGAGTGCCCAATAATCACAGGAAATGAATACAATAGATTGGTATGTAAGGCAGTGATAACAGGTTTCAATTCTAGCTAGAGGCTTGCAAAGAACGAAGAGAGTATTTTTACATACAATATTGAATCTAAAGACAGCAAAAAAAAATATATATATATAATATACTATAACGCATTTATTTATTTTTTGTATAATATCATAGAAGAAAAAAATCACATAGAAATATGCAATTTGCTTCTTCCAAATATTTTAATGCATATTACATAATAAAAAAATATATAATATGTATATTTTAGAAGTCTACGTGCAAATGATATAATATACAATTTAAATATTATGCAATAATATTATATAATATACGGAAACACAAATTTGGAGACGAAAATAAATTGACGTTGATATCCAAAATGTGACATTTCATCAGAAAGGGGGATATTATATAAATTATTTGCAAGCATAAATATATTTTCATTAAAATAAAAATGTGATATTGTATCCAAATTTGCAGATAGAGTGCGAGCCGATCACAATTCGGAGTTCAATGTCAATTTATTTTCTTCCAAATTGTTGTTTTATTATAATATTGTACATACTATATAATTATTAAATTTTATCATTAATTTGTTTATATATTTGTTTATTTGTTGCACGTAATTCTAAAAATATCGTGTGAATTTTTTCCTGTTTTTTTTTCCGTTTTTTTTATTTTTTATTTTTGTTTATTGACTAATTTAATTATTATATGTTAGTTCAATTAATTAATAACCTGTAGTTACCACCACCTTGACTCTTTAGATCAAAATTTTTTCTTTGCAACACTCAATTTGTTTATTATTATTATTATTTTTTTACGTTTGTTATTTTCTAATTAGCAAATAACTTAAAATATATTTTTTCTTTACGATGAAAGCAATGCTTGACCTGACCATAACTATTGCAATCAAGACATATTTATAACAATTTAATAAGGTCCCGATTACGGATTATTGAATGTTAGCTTGATTATGCCTAGCCAGCAACTCATATATAAAATAGTAACTATTTTTCTCATTCACCTATAAAGGCTATAAACTATTTTATACTCTCATATCAGACGAGATAATATTTTACATAACATCCGCTGTTTTGGGAGTTTACGAAGCTGACCTTCATACACTTTCAAAGCAATAATAAAAGTATCGAAACGATAGAAAATATTGAGAAAATATACTCGACTAAAAGCAAAACAGGACGTAATTCTTTAACTGTCCACAGTGGCGCATTTACTTGTAAAATAAATATAACATAAATGTAAGATCGTAATTCCATTATCTACAATTAATTAAGCATCGGATGGAAATGATTTTTACACCGATGGAAAGTTAATAAAAAAACGAAGGCATTCACTGAAGATTTTTTTTTATAAACTCAATAGCAACATTTTAATCGGTTAAAAACAGAACAAAAAAAGATATCAAAAATCAACTTCAGTGAAGGTCTAGATAATATCTTTGTAAAGATGTGTTATAAATTTGGCATCTCTAGGTGTATTAGTTGCGGAGAAATCATGGAATTACGATTACATTGATTTGAATGGGCAGCAAGCAGGCAGCGCATAGAGAGTAAAACGGCCTCTTAAAGCTAATAAAATAAAATGATAATAATAGTAAAAAAAAAAAAAAAAAAATCATGACGACACTTATTTAATGCAGTGAAGTTACTGATGTATAATATACTGTTATAATGAAGCATATTCAAATTCGTGTTATACAATAATTATATGATACGTACTTAAGTGCTTTCGTAATTAAAAAAAATCAATATAATATTAATTTAATGGGTTTACCATGTTTAAAAACAAAATAATAATAGCCATACACCTTATTATGGATTCTTGCTATATTGATCACTTAATTGTGTATTTTAATTTAGAATTCGGATTTTGTAAACCATAATGTTTCAGAAATAATATATATTACAAAAAAAATGCCATGGTCGTAATATAAATATTAATAAAAATATAATAAATATAAATGATATTTAAATGATGATGTAAATAATAATACAATAAATATTAAAATAAAGTTCTTGACGTCCGTTTTTTTTTTTTTTTTTTAGCTAAAGAATTTTAAAAAGAATTTTACATCACCAATTTAATAAAATAACTCTATTGTGTTAGAGTCGCAAAAATTTCAACTTTTAATTCGTATAATGGTACTAGCACTAGCTATTGGCAGATCGGAATGTTTGTCGATTTTTATTATTTTTTAACCGTATTTTATTTTGTTGGTTGCTTGAAAAAAATCCAGTCTGCCACTGAGTAGTACAATTACCATTATACAATATTTGCAAATTAAAATAATTAACTTCAATTTATGAATTTATTTCCCCATTACATAAAAATAAAATATAACAAAACAATAAAATAAAAAGAAGTTTCATTTACCTTTTTCCTAATGTGTTCCTTTTAAATCGATTGCAGTAAGCGGTGGGAAAAAATCAATTATATATTGCACACCGTTCAGATTTAACTCATATTAATTTGAAAAAATTAGCATTTTCACTTATAAGAAAAGTCTATTGTGAACGAGGCTTTAAGACTTAGATTTAAGTTTTGCGTAATTAGCCACGCGTATGCTACTCGCTTTACAAAAGTCAATAATTTTTTTGTTAAACTTCAAATTGATTGAAGAAAAAAATACATCTGAACACCAGATATCTCTAATGTAAGACTGAAAAATATCGTTTGAAGGAAGACTGGCTGTTGAGTGTTGCGGGTATAGTTGACACAAAATAGTTAAATGGGGCATCGTTTTGGTTATAAACACGTTTTCTATGTGGACGTATTGGAGATAAGAGTTGAAAAAGAAATAACGGTTAGCTTTTGAAAGCAACGAGAGAGAAAGATTGAGAGAGAAATGGAATATATTTACGCCAGTCTTTGTATTATTATTATTTTTTTACAAATAATTTTGTGCGTAATTTTTATTTTAGAATATCCCCTCATGACATAGCCGCATAGCTACATCAGGTATTTAGATTAGACTGCTGATTATGCAGTTTAATATATGAACGTGATATTATTTTTTAATTTGCAGTATAATATTATACCATAATAAATTATATTGATTTTTATTTTAACAAAACAATTCTTAAAGTTATAAATAAAACTAGAGATTATTATGTTCAAATTAAATTACTGTATTATTGCGCACACCTGAGCAGTTGTTTGTTTATTAGGTATTACTCTTATTTATTCATGTAATTATGTATAATTTTATTTATTTGTCTTTATAAGTTTATCTGCTTATAATTTTTTATTTCTAAACGCACAATCAAGTTTAATTTTTATAATTATAAATTTTTGTAATAATTTGTAACTTATATTATAAATCATTTCTATAACAAAAAGACCAACTCTACCTGGGTCAATAAAGAAATTTTCTATATCACTTCAAAGAAAGAAAAAAAAGTGCTATCAATATTTCATCCTTATATTCTATAACATGAGCATTTTGCTTACTATAGTAAAGATAAGTGTATAAACAGATATACATGCATATCAATGTTTTTAATACTTCACCAGATAAAAATCTTGTTCGGTGTAAATGTTCTAATTTTTAATAATTTGTGTATTTTCCGCGTATTGCATGTTTGTTTAAGTTTATTTCCTCTTTAAAAATATAAAATTTAGGTCATATATTTTTTTTTATTAAATTTTTGACTGCGTCGCTTTTTTGTTTTATAGAGAGTACTTACTTTGAAAATATTGACTTGAAACTTTTAGACATAGTTGAGTAGGTTTTATCAATGTATCAAGTTATAGAAATCAGTGGGTGCATGAAAATACATAATTAGTAGCTGTAATTATACGACAATTATAGGAATGGGAGTGTAAGTATTAAAGAGTATACTTTTTTAATTACTATTTGTATATATGAGCAAATTTTTTTACATGAAAAGCATGCAAATTGTAAAAATTTGTGCATAAGACATTAAAATAAAATATAGCCGGTAAAAAAATATTAGTAAAAGTTACTATCATTTTTTTTTTTTTTTTTTTTTTTTCATTTCCTACTTTTTAATTACAACGTATATATTATTTGTACAATAAAAATGTGCCAGTTGAATTTTTTCTTTATTTGTAATTTTTTATTATGAATTTTGAATTAACATTATACAAAATTTACTGTCTTTAAATCTGCATTTTTTTAATACATGAAAGATTCTTTAAAAAAAATAATGTAATTTCAAACACGTAAATGCATGCATAAGTATCCAAAAATCCAGTAGTTTTCTTCTTTTCTTCTTTTTTTATATATTTTTTAGATTTAGTCTTAAACCCTAAGCTTCTTTCCGAACCACCTGAAAACTCCATTGCAAATTTAATTACAATTCTATTTATTTATTATGTTAAAAGTAAAAACAATTAAATCGTATACTATTGCAATAAATAGTATGAGAACAGTAACCCCCTAGCAGTTAGGCAACCCGCACTTCAGATTTGCTCAAACAGTTGCATATGCTATAGGCGCTTCTCGATCTATCTATCTCGCTCTCGTTTACATATAGTTTTTGCTTCGGTGGACCCAGAAAATTATTTAACAACACAATATAAAAATAAATGTTGAATAATATAGAAATTAGAAGCTTAAAACTATTATTTCAAGAAGAAATTATTTCTTTTCTATAGTGCTAAAACTTATTCAGGTTATTTTTTTAGGTAACTTGTCATGCAGTAGAATTTATTTCGAACATTCCTCTAAATGTCAACATGAATTTTAAAGCAAAATAAAAAAATATGTTAAGTTGTAAAATAATGAAAAAAGCAATAAAATATGTAGCAAAATATTAATTTTTTTTTTTACTGTCATTCACAAACAGACCTAGAAATAAATTAAAAATTGAACACCAAAAATGTTATAAATATAAAGTCAGTTGAGGTATAAATTTGGCATGACGTCATGTAAAATATTTCCATTGACCGAGTGTGTATTTTTCGTCGTGTGTCTCTCTCTCGCTTATAGCCTTCTCATATATGCATTGTCGTATAGAGAAAATATACAGCACGCTCTCCGCGACTACGCGCATGGCATTTAGCCATCCATTTCTATGAGGTTGCGCCGGTAATCCCACCGCATTTCAACAAAACCATCTTCTTGCCAACTAAGGTCTATCTATAATCAATCTTTATGTGTGTAAATACAAGTTTTATTGTCAAATTATTATATAGAATAAGTGTAACAAAATAGTGAACAAAAAAAATATTTTTATTTTTTTAATTTTTGTGAATTTATATTTATAAATAAAATAAAAGGATTTATATTTTAACAGTATGAAAGGTAAGTTATTAATTTATTAATTAATTTTAAATATAACTAATACTTAATTAGCTATTATTTATAAAGTTAAATATTTATTTATAACAGATTAAATTTTTTTTTACGATCAATACATTAAAGTTTCATTTTGAATCGATAACATAATTTTGTGTGGGAAAAACGGCTAAAGATGGCGTCCTGCGCATTCAAAATTTTTTTTCTGTGCTGTCAAAATCATACGATCTCGTGAGTAAAAATAAAAATATTATCGTTGAAAATGACTTTATAGGAAATAAAATAAACTTTTAAGGTAAGTTAGTTATTATTCTATACTATTTAATTAAAAATAAGACATAAAAAGGGTTTAAAAATGTTAAAATTGATTTTTAAAAATGGGAGTGCCGGTATGATATCTTAAAATCATCGAAGCATGATTTTTTTATATTTTTACTTTCGATTTTTTATATAAATAAATAAATAATATTTATAAATAAATATTAGTAATATTTTGTTCATTATATAAGTTTATCACTTGATTATGTTTTAAACGTTATATAAACGTATTTTTTAATGAAAATTTAAATGAAACTTTCATATGACTCATGTTGTAATTTATATTTTTACTAAATTTTGGCAAACTCCCAACACGTCTAGAAATAAAAATTCGCGAATTCATTTTTACATTTATGCATTTTTAGTTATAATAATAATTAAATTATTAACTAAACATGTATAAATTTTATAAAAATACATAATAATTAAAATATTCACTCTTATGTATGCTCTATGTATGTAAAGTATTTCAATCTCAATCGATGTTATTTTTGCAAAGTGTGTACCAGTAATTTTTATATACCCATTTTTAATTCATACTTTTATAATATAGTTAATTACTAAATTATATTTATACGCAATATATGTGTACCCTTAAGTGGGAGGATGTCACAATTTTGGCGTCTTAAAAATACTTTTAGTTTGGCCTAAAAAAAAAAAAAAAAAAAAAAAATCAGAATTAATCTATTTTAAGAAAATGTAGAGGGGTCAAAGAATCCTTTAAAAAAAATTAAAAGAATAAAATATTTTACATGCTTATTACATAATGTTTACATTTTGTGAGTAAGTGTGATAGTGAGAGATTTATACATGTACATACATACTAGAATAATGTGTACATACATACTTAAGAAATTACATAATATACATTCTTTTATATGTGAACTCGTGTTTATGTTTTGATTCTAGACTTCTATAGAATAAAATTACTAATTAGAATTTAATATTACTTCCATTCTATCAAAACTTCCCAGATTTCAGATAGAAATACTGAAGATCTTAATATAAATAGTAATTGATAAATATTACAATAATAATACTGTACGTATAATTATTAATTCAAAATTTAGTTAAAAAAATAGTTTCCGTGGTGGTAATGCTACTGGTATGTAGATTTTATAATAATATTTCAAGACTATAACCATACCCTGAAATTGACATTTACAATACAAGCCGTGTGGTGCAGTGGTATGCGTGCGTACTTGTTTGACGAGCGAGAGATCACGAGTTCGATACTCAGTGTTTGTATGCTGCTTTTCAGAGACTGTGGTATGCATTGGAAGTTCTCTCATGTTCTCTGCACGTTGATGCCACTTACATATGTCAGTGTGTCACAGGGTAGGCTCACTAGGGTGTTGTGACGTCACGTAAATCGTTTTGCCCATAAGGTTAACATTGCATTTTCCGGAACAAGTGACGTCACAGCTGCTAGTGAACCCCCCCCCCCCCCCCCCCGAGTGTGTCACAGGTAAAATTATAGAAGAGATGTTTAGGCATGATAGGTGTATTCATGTCTCTTAACAGTCCTGACAGTACAAGGTGTCAGTAGCCCACGTCCAGTCCGAGGTATCTCGGGATGGTTCACCAATCCAACTTATCTTATTAATTTCTATTAAATCACATCACAATTTATTGGGTTCATCCTGTTGTGTGGCAAAAATCTCATTTTCATTTATAGGTACTATTTTATTCACTAATTTCCCAATGCTTGATTGGGACTTGTTTTGGGTCAATTCCTAAGCTTGAAGCTTTTATACAATGCTACGACTATAATGACCCATCAACTCTATAGGATAACCTATAGCATGCCCGATTTATTTTGCTTTATTTTGCTTGTTTTTGGGTCTCTCCGTAGGACCAACAGTATTGATACAACGCCACGACTATAATAACCCAACTCTAAAGATATGACCCATAGCATTACCCAATAATAGATGACCAGTTAAAATAACACCTAATCAAAGGTCTGTCATTCTTGATTAACATACGTACTGCTTATAAAATTACAGCATAATTATTGTAGGCTTGTTTTGACTTTCTTAAAAGCTAGCTCCCCCCCCCCCCCTCTTATTGTAATGAAATGCTAATTAGACACTCTAGTAATTTTGTACTTACATATAATAATATACAATATTTATCATGTCACTATTGACTGATAAAGGAACAATTGTTTTGAGGCCAACTATAAGAGATTTCGCTCCATCCGCTTCCGTTTAGCAGTACTGTGTATGCGTAGTAAGTGAAAACAGAAGTAAATGTGACTGAAATTGCTTAAAGTCAGCCTCAAAACAATTGTTCCTTTTTCAGTCAATACATCCCTTCCAGGGTAAGCCAACAGCATTAACCTTTGACCTAGTGATTGATTTACATAACTTTCTATTCTATAGCATACATCCTTATTTCTCCTAGGGACTGGAACACCAATAAGCTGCATTGCTAACTAACTAACCATAGTTATGTTGTTATTTTGATTGTTGCAACAGTTTAAAACAAATAATTAAGGTTTAACCCTAGCTTACAGCCCTAAGTTGCAATATCTAGCTAAACCTTGTTGGTATGTATATTTTTTAAATTGTTGCAATTATCAAAATAACAACAACCACTTACATGTGAACTAGACTTATAAATCACTTCCATGATTTCCTTTTACACCTCTTACTACCTATATTATACTGTACGTACACGTACAGTCTCAACTACTTTGTTATAGACCTAGCTGCCCCTTCCTGTCCTTACATTAGTTCTCTTATTTATTTAAATTTACTACATTGCCTCTACAGACAGATCATTTTCTCTCACTCACCAGACTCCCTTTTTTTTTAAACTTCTAATTTTTTAATTAGTATAAAAATTTTACAATGTGAAGTTCAATACTTATAACTTGAAAAACTTGTGACTTTATCTAATCTTTAGAGCTGAGAAAAAAGAGATTACACCTGGTGTTAGTGACACAAAGAAGTGTGTAGGTGCTACTGTTGATAAAATTGTCACAAATTGTCACCATCAATAAAAAAAAAAAAAAAAAAAATCGCTTTTTATGACCCATTATTTAAAAATTTGAACGTTGACACCTCATTATTTTTACTTTAGTTTTATTTTATATTGATGTTTGAATGAATTATCGTATCATGCAAAATATCCAGTCAAGCTAACAAATACCTTACTTTTTATGAGTTGACTGCTATTATTGACCTCTCCCCTGAGTGCTATATTATCAAACTATGTACATATGCAAATTTTAAGCTTTGTTGTCAGAAGACTTGTTTCTCAGAGTTGACCCCCTACTATTTTATGTTGTTTTTAAAGCTAAATGATAACAGCAACCTATTATAAAATTTCAGTATCTGTGGCTATTTTAGATAAGGGAGAAAATAATTATTGAAATAACATTTAGTTTAATGGGAGTATAAATTAAAAACTTTATACATTATATTTATACTGTATAATTAAGATATGTTATAAATATGGAAATAATGCATTAAAAACTTATGATATAAAACAGTACATAGGTAGCAATTAAAGCACGTTGAATTGAAACTTAATAAATACTGTAACCATAGTCTTATCTTAAGGCCATAAGTAAGTCTGATGCTGTTTTATATAATGTTGTGCCTTTGATGTAGTGTGAGAACGTGAGATACTAGCTATATCGTATTTTATTGACAAATTATCTCCATCCTTTATAACGTCTATTTTATCTAGTACTTGTCTACGCTAGAACATGTTTTGGTCCAAAGTTACTGTAATAAAGTTTTTTTTTTTTTGAAGTAAGCCTATTACTATACTACGTATGTAAAAAAAAAAAAAAAAAAACTGTCTTTACAAAACACGTAATCGAATCACCACATTGACTGACTGTCAATTGATTGTCAAATCGGGTGACTTTGAACACCCAATTGGCTCTCATTTCAGAACTTTGAACAACGTTACTGTACGGAAAGAGAGAGAGAGAGAGAAATGTAATAGTTATGCCAGTTTATTTTCACCAAAATTTGTTCTAATACACCATAATTTATGCTATATTTCACAATTACTGTGTAATAATAGCATAAATATTATTTTATATAAATTATAATTATTTGTGTCGTTCTAATCTCGGAACATTTCTACTAGAATAACATAAATGCAGCATAAATTACGGGATTTATTCTTTCCGTGTGTAGTTCAAATTTTGTTCTTGATCTTATGATATCTCAAAATTTAAAAACTAGTGCCTAAAGAATAGATAATTAGGTTTTAGCGTATATTACTATTCAGCAAAATACATATAATATTTGCAAAATAGTTTTGCTGAAGGAAAATTTTGTAAAATTGTTAGGTATAGTAATATTTAAGTAGTAAAATAGTTTTGCCTATAGGGTATATGCGGATGACGTCATATTTAATGCGCTTGGAGGCCATACTGGAGTAGTAAATAACATTGCTCAGCATAGGACAAACTTTATTTAAGCCAATTTTCTTAATTATTTATTATTGTTATTTTTCTCACATACATACTTGAGATACTAATTCAACATATTTATAACATCATAATGCTTTCAAAAATATTGCTTAGAGTTTTTATTCGGCAAAATGAGTCATTTTTCTATGCTGTCCATGTTGCTGTGTGATCCAACATGGCGTTGACTTTAACATGAATGCATTATGCATACGGTATACTATACTTAAATATTTTACCTAACCATTCAGCAAAACCATTTTGCAAAAAATATGCTTGTAGCCGTATTATAGTACAATATACTCTTTAAGGTGTTAAAAGTTATCCCAAGCTTTCAAATTCGTACCCCAGTTGACTCTATACCTCATTTTTATATAGTTAATGTAAAAAGTTAGTTTGATGTTGCGATAGTTTATATAATATATCCGTGCAGTGTTATATTATTACATGATCTAACTATATAGGTTCAAATGTCACACCCTCTTTACAATGAAAGGTTAATTATCCCTATCAGCTGTTTCCTGCCATTTTACACAAGCTGCTCTTATATTTAATTAAATTTAAACATACATATACATACAAAATCTACATAATATTCTTATTGTCTACACTTAGCTCTCTTTTTTGTCTTGTCAATATACATAAAACTCATTTTTAATTGAAAATTTTATAATTATTTTCGCAAGTACGTAAGTAAGTTTATAACCCTCCCTCATTCTATAAAAAACGTCTAAGCTCTCCCGCTCGCCCTTTTTTTCTTTTAACAATTTTTTTTTAATAGGAGGGAAAAAAATGAATTACTGTACAGTCGGAGACAAATGTAATGTGTTCATTTAAATTAGACACTCATTTTCGTGGTTAGACGGTTGTAATGGAAACTTTTATTGTTTCTGTTTAGTTTGCTGTAATTTTTTTATGGTGGTAAAAACATAGTAATTATGCTAGCTTAAATTTATTATAATTTATTCATACCAACATAATTTATGCTATATTGTATAGTGACTATATGTTACATAAATATATGTAACATATTATTATATAGTCACTATACACTATAGAACAGTTATGCTGTACTGCATAATTATTCATGTAAAACGGTAACGTTTGAAGGTTATCGGTTTAAAAAATTATTGAAAAATTTCTATGGATTAAAACACGTAATAGTATGTCTAGTATTTCTCATTTACATTTCTCCGGAATCAGTGGAGTAGTTTTCTCAAAAATCGCAAAAAAGGTGTTTTTCCCCATAAGCGTAATGTTAAATTAGGGGACCCTTTGGCTTTCCCCTAGTCCCCCGCAGCAAGCTAAACCGATAAGCTCCAGGTAACCATTTTATATAGCTACAAAAACTACGCTGCAATTTCTGTTTTCCGTGCAGTATTCACTTTTTATTGTAACATTCAATCTAGTATTCGCCTTTTTTTTTTTTTTTTTTTTTTAATATTGTTATTTAGACTTTTTTTTAGATTATAATACATACTATTTTTTAATGTAGTTTTATAACTATGTATTTGCAAACGCCCTGTGCGCTTTCAATGGAACTGTACCATATGTTATTATTGGTGATTTTTATCGTCTCGTTGCATAAATTAATGTTTTTTTTTTTTTTTTTTTTTTTTTTTTTTTTTTTTTAATATTAATAACAAAGTTCTTTGAGGAAAAATTGCAATAATAATTATGCCGGGAGCTAATTACAAGTAGCTAGTATTTTGCTGACATTTCAAATTTCACATATGCATTACTAAAACTATTATATTGATATTTACTGACATTTTAAAAGCCTTGTCATATCACAAAATGGCAAATTATTTTTAGCATTTTTTGTGTGTGTTGTGTTCGTGCCATACTTGGAGATAACGACACATCAACTATCAATTAGTCGTTGCAACCTTTCTCTTTTAATTTTTTTTTATCAGTAAAAATATACTAATCAGTGTTTTAAGTGTTAGTCATACTAAAGTAAAATATATTACTAAGGACTTTTGTTTTAATATATCTGTACCTTTTCTGGCCTTTGTTATCAATCATTAACTATTTCGATTTTTTTTTATATCATATTTTTTTTTATGTGTGTTGCTCTGAATCATTCGCTCCTTCCGACTTTTTTTTTCTTCTATTCACATCCAATGCCCCTCTTTTTGTATTTGTTTCAGAAATTGGTACCCTGAAAACCTTAATTGAATCAAAAGTTGGTCATAACTAATAACAATTTCTTTTCCTTTCCTTTCCTTTCCTTTCCTTTCCTTTCCTTTCCTTTCCTTTCCTTTCCTTTCCTTTCCTTTCCTTTCCTTTCCTTTCCTTTCCTTTCCTTTCCTTTCCTTTCCTTTCCTTTCCTTTCCTTTCCTTTCCTTTCCTTTCCTTTCCTTTCCTTTCCTTTCCTTTCCTTTCCTTTCCTTTCCTTTCCTTTCCTTTCCTTTCCTTTCCTTTCCTTTCCTTTCCTTTCCTTTCCTTTCCTTTCCTTTCCTTTCCTTTCCTTTCCTTTCCTTTCCTTTCCTTTCCTTTCCTTTCCTTTCCTTTCCTTTCCTTTCCTTTCCTTTCCTTTCCTTTTTTTTTTATTATTATTTTTTTTTATCAAACCTATTTTCTCCTCAAATTAGTGTGACTTGCAGTTGCTGGTTAATGTATCTATAAGATGATAGGTAGCCGTAATGCTCTTTAAAATTTCAATTTTCAGGGCCAAAAAATATACTCGTAAATTAAGGTGATTTTTAAACAGTAATTATATACATATAATTACAATAATTATAAACTTTTATTATTATTATTTTAGAATTATTATTATCATTCTACGTCTAGTTGAGTGAAAAGGCATCCATTATATTAAATTTTTACTTACAATTTACGTACCGTTACCATATATAAATATGTAAATCTTTTTTTAATTACAGCATTAACTCTCTATATTTATAGGATTTAAATTGTTGTATACAGTACACACGATTTCGATACTAAATATTTTACCATTTTAAATTTCAGTACGTGATTTTCTCAGTAAAATAACGTTAAAATTTAATGTGTTTTTTGAATGGTAAAATATATACCATAAATAGTGCTGAACATGAAAACTTTAAGCAACTTAAAAATTAGTTAATTTCTCTAAATTTGGGGGGAAAAGAGCAATAATAATTGTAAAAACAACAATAATGAAGAATTTTTTTTATTTGAGAGAAGTTCAGATATTCCGAAAAAATTTTTACATCGTTCAAACCTTTTGAGCAATAAAAGGTGAAAAAATGTGGTAATTTCCGGTTTTTAACATGGGTCTTATTCTACATTCTACGAGACTAAATTCGAAGTTTGAGGCTAAAAACGAGTTAATTGTTTCAAAGCACTTTTTTTTTTGTTCTGGCAAAGCATAACAAGATACCTAAAGGGCTTTGTTTAAATATAACAAGAAACACGTTCTATCTACTTTAAAAAGTTAATAATGCAAAAATTTAGCTTGAAAAACGTATAATTATTCGTATATGTAGAATTCTAAGAAATAATGTTTCCAGCTATACTTATTACGATAGAGAAGTAATTGATTTTTCTCTCTTATAATATCTATAAAGCTCACACAGGTTAAACTTACGATAGAAGGTTAACCCGGAGTTTTAATTTATTATTAATATCAAGAAAATTGATCACTTAAAGTTTTTCTCTCAATTATTTATTTAATAACTTTTTTTTCCCTCTTATTCTTATACTAGTACTTTGAGTATACATCTCGTGTTCTGAATCATATAGATTTATGATGTGTATAAAGTACTCATGGTATTCTTTAAGTACCTTGTATGTACAACTATTCAGTGCTTTATTAACTTGTTGACATATCAAATTATATAGTTTCTAACTTTTGTACAGGCACTGGGAGAAAAAAAATTTGTTACAAGGAATGTTCTAGAATTAAGGTTATTGGTGATGAACTGATGACAAATTCTTCAATTAAAATTTGAAATTAGTAACACGTAAAAGTGTGTCTAGTATTCCTTAATTAAAGGAATAGACCAGAAGAAAGCATAAGCATTTACATCACAAAACACTTGATACTTGATGGGACTTATATAAATAACTTTAGTTTGTCTCAAAACCCAACTGTAGCTCCGTAGCAGTGATCAGAAAATTTCGATTTATGCAACCCGCACAACATTTTTGTACTAATTTTTGTATGTTTCTGACGTCAGTAACATGAATAGTCACGCAGATTGTATACTTTACATTATTTTCACGCTCTCTCGTGGGGCTACATTTAGCATTCTGGTAAAAAAGTGTTATCACTTTTGAAGATCCCATTTCGTGTTTATTCATTAAACAGCACAATATGTTGTTTTATGTGGTCTATGGCTTTAAATATTACCGGCCTCGGTGCAGTATTTATTTATTCAAATAATAATAAATCGAGAGAGAGAGAGAGAGAGAGAGAGAGAGAGAGAGAGAGAGAGAGAGAGATTCCACAGTACTAAAGAATAGAAAATTAGGGGACGCTAAGCTTTTCAAGAGCACCTCACCAATAATGTCTATTCAAATTGCTTTTAATAATGGAGGAAAACAAAATACTGTATGCAAATATGCATATACCAATTCCTCCGTGAAATATAAGTGTATAATGTTATCAAAGATCATATACTTACAAAAGGTGCATTTATATATTTATTTGTTGTAACTTGCGCAGCAAATTATTCACAGTTTTTTTTTATTTTATTATTATTATTTATTTGCTGTTACTAAATCTCAGTTAGGTCCCTGGTCGCGGCAAAAGGCCTATCGCCATTGATCAGAAATTTAACAAAGGCCATATCTCCATTGATTATACCATAAAGTTTGCACTGCAGATAGGGCCTGAAATGCTGATCACTGGAGATGAGGCCTTTTGCCGCGACCAGGTCGAAATATATAAAATATTTAAGAAAAGCATTGTAGCATGTTGGTAATTTGGATAACTTTCATACATGTACTTTTCTAAGGTTTCCTGTACACGCACCTCTTTGTCGTATTATAGAGGCCATTACCCAAGTAACACCTATAGACTACCTGTCTTTTATTTCTATGAACCCAATCTTCAAAACTACACTTAGAATACGAAGTAGTAGAGGATAAATTTTAAAACTGATACTTACAAATCATTTCGTATATTGTCTAAAAATTCATTCATATACATCAAATTCTAGAATATCTAAAATTAAAGAAAATTAAATACTAGAAATTAAACATTTAAAATGTTTACTATACCAGTGAATATTTAATCACTACCAATAGTGCATGGGTACTTTTATACTATAGTGAAATGGGTGTAAAAAAATACTCTAATGTTTACAGAGAACCCTTATATCTTTTGTTACTGATTATACTTACATAGCCTCTACAAGATTGAATATTTAGTGAAAATACACCCGTGCTTTGACGTACAATCAATGCAAACATTGTTTTCCGAGTACTTCTCAAAACATCCTATCAAATGAAAGGGTAATCAGAGCCTATACTGTATAGTTTCCTTGCGATAGTATAATCGATGAGCGTGTCTCTGTCACTGTCAAATTGCCCTTTTAAATACGGAGAACCAGTAGGACATAAAGAAAAATCAAAAAATTATTATGCTGTACAACATATATGTTGTGTACAGGCAACCCGCAACTAAACTATGCCATGCTATCTTTATGAGAAAACGCAGCGGCCAAACTTTTGGCTAGAGGTGTACATACATATACGTATGGTGTTAGGATAATTATTACGTATTTATTTTGTCCGCACAGTGCTTCACAGCAGACACAATGGAATGTTGTTGTTTTTTATTATATAACGATTTAAATACAAACTATTTGCATATATAAGGCATTAGGCTAATTTTTTTCATCGCCTTTACTATTTTTTAGGATTTCAGGACTTTTTTTTTTTTTTTTTCATACTTTTTGGTATGAGTTACGTTAATGCTTATTTTATATAAAATTACAATTTTTTCCTTGCTATTTGTTCCCCTTATTTTGTATTTGCTTTTGATTATTACTTAACTATAGCAATTTTCAAAGTACTTATATATTTTTGTTGTGTAAGGCAAAATAATAAAGCGTGTTTTTGTGTTTTTTTTTTATTCTACTCGCACAGAAAGTAAATGACAAATTAATTACAAACTTGCAAAAAACGAAAGAAAAAAATTGTTGAAAACAAACCTTATTCCTTACTTTCTTTTTTTTTTTTTTTTTTTTTTTTAGGACTAAAGAAAATCATTAACGTACTAATGGAAATTTATAGATCTTTAAAACGTGATTTTTGAACTATAGTTTTTCAAATTTCATTTTCCCTGTTTATCATTAAAGATGTAGAACACCTTGAACAAAAAAGTTGCGTAATATCCTAACAAACCTGAAAATCAATGTTGATTTGGCCGGAGTCATTGATTTCTAATTTATTTTCCATTCACAAAATGCCGCTGCCGGTCACTGACGTCACAGCTCGCCCGGTTTACTTACACGTGGACCAGGCGAGCTGTGACGTCAGTGACCGGCAGCGGCATTTTGTGAATGGAAAATAAATTAGAAATCAATGACTCCGGCCAAATCAACGTTCATTTTCAGGTTTGTTAGGATATTACGCAACTTTTTTGTTGAAGGTGTTCTACGCCTTTAAACATAATTTAATGTTTACTGACAAACGTAAAAATGTTTAGAGAGTACCTATGTCGATGTAAGTATGATAAGTACAAAAGATACATTGAGAGTTCTTCGTAAACATTAGAGTATACTCTCAACCACATTTTACTATGGAACATTATCCATGCACTTGTAGTGAGTAAACATTCACTGGTAGAGAGAGTGAATATTTTAAATGTTTAAAGCCATAGACCATATAAAACAACATGTGCTTTTTTTTTTAATGAATAAATAGGAAATGGGATCTTCAAAACTGATGACAATTTTTACCAGAATGTTAATATAGCCCCATACGAGAGAGCGTGAAAATAATGTATGCAATTTGCGTTACTATTCATATTTATGACGTCAGAAACATGCAAAAATTAGTAAAAAAAAAAACAAAATGTTGTGCGGGTTGCATAAATCTACATTTTCTGATCACTGCTATACGGAGCTACAGTTAGGTTTTGAGACAAACTAAAGTTATTTATGCAAGTCCCATTAAGTGTTTTGTGATATAAATGTTTATGTTTTCTTCTGTCCTATTTCTTTAATCTCTAGTATTGTATTTTAGATAATTTTAGGTACCGTACTCCGTACTCTCTGTACATTAGATTTTAATAATGAGTTTTTTAAAGACACGAAAGGTTAAGTGAGAACCAGTTTTAAACTACTATAGCTTCTACTATTTTGTTTTCTTACTAGATTTTTTACTATAAATATTATAAAACCTATTTTCACGATGTGAAATTGCAACAGAAGTAATACATTCCATGATTATATCATGGAATATTATTGTACATGGATGAAATCCTACATTACTATATTATATATGATGAGATACATATATTTAAAAATAATATTAATATTTCGCAATATACTCCACGAGTGACGACAGTCAGCATACAGAGAGAGAGAGAGAGAGAGAGAGAGAGAGAGAGAGAGAGAGAGAGAGAGAGAAAGTGCTAAGTAAAGCGTAAAGCAAAGATCAATATAAAATTCAGCAAGAGAATGCTAACAAGTTACACTTTTTTTTTTTATTCTATCTCTCTCTTTTTCAGTGCAATTCAAACTGAGTTTCATGGCAAGCCTCCATACATTTATATGTTTAATTTTTTTTCTTTTTCTATATAGTTGTGTGTTGTGTAGTAGACGAAAATTTTTACTTAGTTTTTATGTTTGTATAACGTTCAGTATGACTTGTATATGTGTAAGTTAGTAAGGCTTCATTTATATACAGCTTAAATCCTTTTTTACGCTATAGTCTGGTGGTTTTAATTTATTTAAAGGGACGTTAAATTTGTAATGATCGGAGAAAGAAGGGAAATTTTTTTGAAATAAATACGATAATATTTCACGTGGTTATCAATGTGATTTATTTGTAACTACTGGGTGACGTACTATATGTTTTGATGAGAGGTGAGAGAGCTTTCAAGCTGCTTTGTTAAGTTCAGAGTTGTTTTATTAAATTTGAGAATCTCTTATCGGCTGCCCAGAACGGAAGTTTTCTGTGGTTTTCTCTTGTTTTTCCAGGTAAATACTGGGGCATTTTTTTTTAAAAGTTACTTTCTTCTTAATCTTATATAATTGTCAATTTATTCTCTTCTGAACATTCTTTCAAACACTTTAATATGAATCGGGCGAAGTGGGCAAAAGGCCTTTCTATCTGCCGCGTATTTGCATTTTGAAAATACATCGTTGAATTTATAAATATAAAAAGCACGGATAAAAATACTATGTTATCATAATCATTAATGTTTCCTAGCATAATATTTAAGATGTTCAGCATAATTACTTATGTTATTTCAAAATAGCAACATTTGTGCTCTACAATATAGCAATTATTCAATACAGCATAAATTATACGTGGTTTATTTTTTTTACGCGAGAGTGAAGGAAAAAATCAACACTTACTAAAATTGAAAAATTTTGTCATTTTTTTAAAAAGAAATTATTTAATATATTTTTATTATTGTATATAATATACAATATTTTATTGTTCACATATAAACCAAATTGAGTAGCAACTAGCAAGTGAACATAATCATAATCTCAACTTAAAAAATGATAATTATTATTTTAAAGAAAAAACTAATATGTTTCAAATCATATTTTAAGCTTTTTATATTATATATATTTTGTTGTAAAAAAAAATGTGGGGTTTTAGTATTTTTTTTAAGTGTGTATCCCCCCCCCCAATTGGGGGTGGGGGTGGGGAAAATTCCGGAACTATAATCTTATCTTTGCAGTAATACTCAACTGTAACAACGGGAAACAAGCTTTGAAAAAAAAATTAGTTTATCTTCGCGGGACCCTCTTGGAATGTTTAGAACTATAAGAATGTTATAGAGGCTGAAATTTTTTAAAATTAGGTGTATGTACTTGAAAGAGTGAGGCTAATATATTTTTGTGACTAAAATTGTGTCATTGTCTCTGATATATTAATTGTTGCTATAATTATTGTTGATGTGTTGTGTTTCCAGCTGGTGCAAAATGACGAGTAACTGCAATCACAAGATGAACGCGAGCCCTGCTCCGGCGAAGATGGGATACAGGGCTTCTATCTATTGGTCACAGCTTAAGGCAATGATCGTGAGGAATATCCTGCTCAAGAAACGAGAGAAAAGAAAAACCATTGCGGTAAGTTCATAAGTGCATTTTGTGTTAGGTATTTAAAACAAAAAGGAAGACCAATATATATTATACATTTTTATTGCGTACTCTAAAAGAGGGCACCGTTCTGAATCGATTGATATTTGATTTGTAATTTTTTTATTTCATTAAGAATTTCTAATTACTAATTACTATTGGAAAAAACCATGTGATGTCACGGTCGTTATCTATTGCGTGAGCGTGCACGAAAAAATTACCGCCTGTGACGTCATATCACGATTTTCAAAAGTTACTGTAATTAAAAATACTTAACACACTCCAATATTACAAACTCACATAATAATCGATTCAGAACTTTTCAAGAATCTTCCAGAATATGCAATAAAATCAACTTTTTTTCTTTCTTTACAGAAAACAATTCTATTTTAACTGTACACACGATTGTGATAAGAATTTTTACCATTCAAAAACTCGCAATAAATTTGCAATGTTATTGATGCTGTTTGTAAACGTTGTAAACTCTGTTTTCTGCTCCTAAAATGACGACCACCTATGGTTATTCAAATACAATCCGCATTTTTTGGTGCAAGAAAACAGGGTTTACAAAGAACACTATTCTTACGAGATAAACACCCATATGATTTTAATGTTAAAAATATATTATCTTAAAGGCATAGAACACCTTGAACAAAAAAGTTGCATAATATCCTAACAAACCTGAAAATCAACGTTGATTTGGCCGGAGTCATTGATTTCTAATTATTTTCCATTCACCAAATGCTGCTGGCGGTCACTGACGTCACAGCTCGCCTGGTTCGCCTGGTAAACCAGGCGAGCTGTGACGTCAGTGACCGCCAGTGTCATTTTGTGAATGGAAAATAAATTAGAAATCAATGACTCTGGCCAAATCAACGTTGATTTTCAGGTTTGTTAGGATATTACACAACTTTTTTGTTCAAGGTGATCTACTCCTTTAATTTAATAAACTAAAACATGAAGCTGTTTTCAGAATAAGTTTTTGGAGATGTTATTTACCCTGGGATGTTTTTTTCCTATGTTACAGGAGGTGTTTCTACCCTTGTACTTCCTTGGCATATTAATTCTTATCAAATTAGTAATGCCCAATCCAAATTTCCCAGTGATGAACACGCAGCGAGGAGAAGCATCATTATTTGATCACTTCCAACAATTAAAAAATCATACAGTCGCAGTAGTACCTAACACAACAGAAACATTAGAATTTCTTGATCGAGTTAATGAATTATGGTTAACAAAAACCCTTGGTCCTGGATTACATCCAATTGAATTCATACCTTATTATGAAACAAGAGATCTACTATCTGCTTATTGGAAAGATCCAATGTCAATACCTATCGCAGTTATATTTGAAGGTGATCCGTTAAATGGTCCGTTAAATTATGAGATACGTACAAATCCAAATTTCGTTGCTACTCCGTCTACTTCTGATTTATATGCTTCACATGCAGTTTGTAGACTTAGTGAAAGTTACTGGTCAAATGTTTTTCCAATTGAAACTGGAGAAAGTTGTCCTGTAAATCAGTATTATTATTCAGGATTTGTAGCTCTGCAAGCGCTACTTGATTACACCAAAATAAGGGTAAGTTATTAACTTCATTTCTACTTTATTAGGACATTTGTTTTGATGTCAAGAATAAAAACTGACATTGAAAATAGCTAATACACATATGCAGAGAATTTTAAGGAGTGAAACACGTTCATACACATGTGAAAGGGAGGCCTGTGTTTGCAGGCAGTGCTATGACCAATCAAAAGTATAGAAATAAGATAAACAAATAGGGTGGTTTCATCCATGTTTAAGTCGACGTCATAAGTGAGTATTAAATAACATTGGCCGGTATAGGAAAATGGCACATTTTGCCAGTTTAAAAATACTTCTGAATTTTTTTTTGAGAGCATTGATGCTGTTAACACGTTGAATTAGTACCTCAAGTATGCAAGAAAAATAATAATGACCAAAAAATTGCTAATTTTCCATAGAAAATAACCAAAAACTATGTTCGTCCTATGCTTAGCAAAGTTTTTCATTGCTCAAGATGAGCATGGAAAAGCACTCAGAATGACGTCATGCGCACACACCCTATATCAGCTTGCGCTATGCAGGCAACCCTTTCAGACTCTGTGTAGCACAGGAAGTCTAGATTTGTGGGAACATGCTTCTTTCCTTAAAGTTCTCTACATATAATGCATAGTTTGCTCTTGTTAGTTGTAATTCATGTAAGGTGATCACAGAAATGCAAAAATCATCTGTTAACGTAAAATTTTCATAGTACAGTACTTACATTATGGCACAGATTACATAATTATTTAAAATTTTAATTGTTGTCATGAAGGAGAAATAATATAAGACACGTTAGTGCTATGAATTAAAATTAGTTTAAACTTCTTTGAATCTGAAGTCATGTAAACGTCACTACAGCAAAAATTTATGTTGCAATGTTAATTATAAACAGTTACCATATAACCATCTTAAAGAGCCCCTGACCTCAAAAACAAATTTCCTCTCAATGCTAAATCGTTAGATAGAACTATTATAAATACACATATTTTGTGTCCTAACTCCTAACCCTTCAGAGCTCTTACAAAATAGGGAGAAAACTTGTAAAGTAGGCAACCTGTGCCACAACGTCTATTGTAGACCCGGAATTGATGACGTCATGAATTCCTAAAGTTGCCTACTTTACAGTTTTTCAACCCCAGTTGGTGAGGCTACAGAAGGGTTGAAGGATATAATGTGTGTATAATGGTCCCATCTCATGATTTTTACATGTTTGATTTAATTTTTCAGGCCAAGGGCCCTTGAAATATTTGAAAGTTGTATTAACGTAAATGACTAATGTTTCAGCTTGAATCAGGACGTACAGACATTGAGGTGCCTTACATGTTGTTGGAACTTCTACCTAAAGATGCTTACACTGGAGGTACGTACAATCTAAAACATTGATCTTGCGATAGATATACTTCACAAGATATCAATGTCCCTTATATGTCTTCCGACTCCCTGTATAAATCTGTAATCAAGTAATGTTTTTGAATGTTTTATCGACAATGTATGTATTTTTATATACATATTTTCTTTTAATTTATTGTAAATAGTTGACAAGACTAATGCTTGTTGTAACATCATGTTACTATGAACTGCCTGGATCAATAAAGAACTCTTATTTTTAAGCCTGAGTTAGACTTTTATACTCTAGCAGCTAATACAGTAAACTCTCAATTTTGTGAAATGCTCAGTTGGGTCCGCAGCAGATTTCAATATAAATAGGCATGGCAATGTTGAAGCTCTCGATTATGTGAAATTCAATTTTGTGAAATGGCCATTTTCTGGGTCCTTTGGGATTTTACAAAATTGAGAGTTAACTGTACATTAGCATTACATTGGCAGCTAAAGTGTTCTATTACTGCTTCACAAGGTTTCAGATCTTGTTTTTACCTGAGTGCAAGCATTCCCAGTGTTAACGTCATGTATTATAATTGTTTCTGACCTTCAGTCAGCTATATCAGTTTGATAAGAATGGCTAGTTCTAAATAGCCACCAAACATATCACTCATGTTTCCTCTACTTAGGGGAATTTAACTCATGTCTAAAGAACGAGTTAAGAGTTGGAAGTCATGTAAGGGACATTGGAAATATATCGAACAGTTATTGTAAATTGGAATGACTACTTTGCGAGTTTTCTCCACTTATTAAATTTTAGAAATATTTGATTGCCAAATTCATAGAATCTTGTCTTTTATTGTTATTATAATTATTCAATAAGTACAGCTCTGGCCACTAGTTTGAGAATGATTAGTACAGGCAACCCGCACCACACTATGCTATCGTTATGAGAAAATGCTGTGGCCGCCGCTGCCCGATTCTCAAACTAGTGGCCACAGCTGTAAAATTCTGTAAGTTGATTTCAGTCCTCCACTTCTATTTACTTTAATTCAAATAACTTCAATTCTACGAGACAATAAACTGAAATTAACAAAAGCTGTCATACTGATGTGTGTATTCTATATGTTCCAGATTGGATGGTGGCATTCAGGGTAATAATACCCCTGTACATGGTCATGGCATTGTCTCAGTTCATCACCTATCTTCTCATTCTCATTGTCGGAGAGAAAGAGAGCAAAATCAAAGAGGGTATGAAGATCATGGGACTCAGGGACTCTATTTTCTGGTCAGTATACACTTCAATGTTTTTGTGTTTCTTTAATTTCATATTTGACTTTTAAAATTGTACTGTAAAGTAAAATATGTGTAGAGTTTTGTCTGGGATAAATCAAGGGGAAAACTTGCTTAAAGGAATAGACTAGAGAAAAACATAAGCATATTTATATTACAAAACACTTGATGGGACTTATATAAATATCTTTAGTTTGTCTCAAAACCCAACTGTAGCCCCGTAGCAGTGATCAGAAATTTCGATTTCTGCAACCAGCACAACATTTTCATACTAATTTTTGCCTGTTTCTGACGTCATAAACATGAATAGTCACTTAAATGGCATATTTTACAGTATTTCCACGTTCTCTCGTGGGGCTACATTAACATTCTGGTAAAAATTGTCAACAGTTTTGAAGATCCCATTTCGTGTTTATTCATTAAAAAGCACGTTTTGTTTTATGTGGTCTATGGATTTAAGCAATGTTAGCATGCTATAACAATGTTTTAGCTATGTTACTAATGCATTTGTGATATTGTATGTTATAGGTTATCTTGGTTCATAATCTACGCTCTCTTTGTCCTGGTACTATCTGTGATCAGTACCGTCCTACTCTTTACTCTGCAAGTGTTTCAACATACACACTTCGTCCCAGTCTTCCTTATCATCTTGTTGTACGGACTGTCAATCATCATGTTTGCGTTCATGATGACACCTTTCTTTGATAAATCAAGGGTAAGTAACGAGAGCTACATTTATCATTTCTGTAGGTCTCTGTATGTGTTAGGACTTTTTGGCAATGATAGAGGGAAGATGAGAATGGCATGGACTCTAGAATCACTATCTATATTTTTATCTTATCCTTTTCAGTCCCAGTGTACATCTGATAATTCAGTGAAAAATAGAGGGGAAAAATAGTACAAATTGAGATAAAACTACAAAAATTAGACCAGAAAATGCCCTTAAATTTTCGTGTTTTTAAAAGCTATTTTAAGCATTCTAGAGTGGGTAGGGGGTCTGCAAAAGTAAAAAAACCTTTTTGACAAAAGAGACATATTTTTGTCAATTCGAGAGCCACACAAAAACGTGGTTAAAATATACGACAGGGAAATAATTTTTAAAGAGTTAGAGGCTGAAGAGGCTGTATCACTTATATATATCCTGTATATATATATTCATGACCCAGACCATGGATATAGAAGTTATTGTTTACAAAAATAAAATGCTGCCAAAGTTGGACTTGCTTACCGCCATGAAATGCAACAATTAATCTCTAGTTAAACCTTAGTTGAGTTTATTTCTTTCATTGTTGTATTAACAATTATTAAGAAAAAAAAAGGGAGGAGGGGGGGGGGGGGGGGTTGTGAGTTGTGACAGCTGTTAACTTATGGCATTAAATGTTGTGAGTACAGGTATAAACAACATCATGGGGTTTCTCTCTCTAGCAGTAGTACTGTAAGCTGCAACCTCTAGTTAAACCATAGTTATCTCTTTTTTTTAATTGTTGCAACAATCAAAATAACAACTTAACTACGGTTTAACTAGTTAGTTAGCGTTGCAGCTTGCAGTAAGGGTGGTTTTCTCATGCATCAAATACATTATCAGTACCTCTAGTTAGAGATATTAAAGGCATAGAAGTAGAAAAACAAAAAACATGTCTAGTATCCTAACATACCTAAATATCAACTTAGTTTTGGCCGGAGTCATTGATTTCTAATTTATTTTACATTCACAAAATGTCAGCTGCATGTTTATGACGTCACAGCTTGCCTGTTTCCGCGCGCGTGGACTAGTAAGCTGTGACGTTATAAACATGCATCTGACATTTTGTAAATGGAAAATAAATTAGAAATCAATGACTCCAGCCAAAACAAAGTTGATATTTAGGTATTTTAGGATACTAGACATGTTTTTTGTTCAATGTGTTCTATTCCTTTAAGGAAAATAAGCCATCTTGGTAAAGTATGATAAATTTTAAAGAAAAGGATAGGAAAAACCAGCCTTGCCATTGTGAAGAGAGTCCCATAGTTATGTGAAATATTAATGAAAAAATGTGAGATAATGAGATAGTTGCATTGCTTTATCATCAAGACACCATTACAATGATTATGCTATGATGTTTCAGACTGCTGGCATCCTGGGTAACTTTGCAGTAAACATCATGAGTGTTCTCTACTTCATCCAAGTATTTGTGGACGACTCCAGCTCAGTTGCCTTCTGGCTTGTCTCTCTCATCAGCTCTACTGGCTTTGCTCTCGCCATGGACAAGGTACCAATTTTCTTCTTTATCTACACAACGTTTTTATTTCACCTTTTTAGTGTAGCAGGTGCTGTTATCATAAGATTAACCAGGGAAAATTTGTGACCGGCTTTTGAATTGTAAAATATTAGCAATCCTGGACACTTTACCACGAGAACTTATAGCGTCTGAATTCTTTTTATTGCAAGTTTTTTTTTCTCGGCTCATTGTTATGGGATCAACTAATAAGTTTGATATATCATTGGAATAATATTGAAGTTAATGTTGTAAATATTTAATAATTCTAAGTAAATTAAAAAGATTTCATAGAAATACTCATAGGTACATTAATTAAAGCCCTTGTCAACTTACTTTTTTTATCATTTAGAATACTAGATTAATAATTACCATACCTTATTATCCATGAATTAGACACCACCACGTTGATTTTGTATTTATTTTCATTTATTTTCTTTTTGACGGTTATATCACGTATCTGACGTTAATCACATTCACCTCTCTGGTCACGTGATAAATTTAAGCCCCTCCCTAAAGTTCTTTACCCCTATCACGACCCCATTGGTACATTGTGACGTCAGATGTGTAAAATAACCACTAAAATAAAATTAAATGAAAATAAATACAAATTCAACGTGTTGGTGTCTAATTCATGGATAATAAGGTATGGAAATTATCAATCTAGTATTCTAAATGATAAAAAAGTAAGTTGACAAGGACTTTGGGAGATATTAATGAGCTTACACTGACAGGGATGCCGTGGTTGAGATAATATTCTAACCCAGGATGAAAAGAATTTTATAAGCGTATGTGCTGGATGTTCATGTTGCTCTAGTCAATTTTTCCCAATATTTAGTATATGGATTAATGTATTAATTAATTAATAATTAACCAATGATAATTAACCTCCTCTATAGTGTAGTGGTATTTGTACTGGGGTCACATGCAAAATTTGTGAGTTTGTTTCTCAGTGCGTGTATGGCTTTTTCAGAAGCCATAGAATGCACTGACTACAAGCTCATGGTTTTTTGCTTGCTAATTTTGGTATGTAAAAGTGTCACATGTAAAAATAAAAGGAAAGGTATTTTTGTTATCACCCACACCCAGTCAGAGGTTCACCAGTTTACTTCAGGCTGCCTATGACCCAAAATGCGACCCATTAAGCACCATGAGTAAAATGCCACCTGATACATAATATATGAACACCATAAAAATCCATATTACTTAGTTAAAAACAATTGCTGTAATAGGTTGGTATTAAAGGCATAGAACACCTTGAACAATAAACTTGCCTAATATCCTAAAATACTCAAATATCAACATTATTTTGGTCGGAGTCGATGATTTCTAATTTATTTTCCATTTACAAAATGTCAGTTGCGGGTTTAATACGTCACAGCTCGCCTGTTTCCGCGCGCGTGGACCAGGCAAGCTGTGACGTATTAAACCCGCAACTGACATTTTGTAAATGGAAAATAAATTAGAAATCATCGACTCCGGCCAAAATAATGTTGATATTTGGGTATGTTAGGATATTAGGCAAGTTTTTTGTGCAAGGTGGCCTACACCTTTAATAGTTGTAACGAGCTGGTATAGCTGAGTGGTAAAGGCAGCTGACTCATAACTTAGTGCTCTTCACCGAGCACAGGCTTAAGCCACTGCTATGGGTGCTATTCATCAACATTCCGATGATGTACAGCATTAAGGAGGTGCATGATTAATCTGTTTGCATCTACCAGCCTGCTAGAGTTTCCACTGTTTCTCTAGGCTGCCATGCAAATACTGGGCTGTATATTTAGACAGTAGCCTGTGTGTAAGGCTTAGATTGTAAAGTCTTTTTACTAAAATATTGAATTCTATTGGCACGTGGAAATAACATGGATTTAAATTGAGTTTTGCGTCAACTGAAATCTCCATCTGATCGTATTGTATGGCTAATAGAATTCAATTTTTTAGTTAAGATACTGTACATGTTGATATGACAATGATTTGATGGGACTAATGGTTAAGGTGTAGCACGACAACACAGTATGGCAAATTGTTATTTGTGTAGTTGATGGTAGATTTGAAGTAGTGTAACCACTATGTATTTTTGTAGGCTCTGGTATTGGATTTATCTGGCGAAGGTGTGTCGTTTGAGAACCTATGGTCAGGACCTGGGATTCCATTTGGTGGCAGTTTAATCATGATGTCCCTGGATATTGTCCTCTATGGATTTCTAGCGTACTACCTGGATTGTGTAGTCCCAAGTAAGTATATGCTCATTATAGTAACGTGAAAGCATCTATGAAATTGACATACTTTTATTTAATGTTATTGACTAATAAAGGAATAACTATTTTAAGGCCGACTATAAGCGATTTCTGTCACATCCATTTCCATTTCATTTTACTACGCATGCGCAGTACGTCAAAACGGAAGCAGATGTGAGCAAAATTGCTTAAAGTTGGCCTCATAACTAGGGACCGGATCTCCAGTTTGTTCAGTTTTTGAAATATGCATGTTAGGTCACATCTGAGTTCAGATGTCCACGAATCATGAAGTTTTATTGCCAAAAATGCCAAAAAGTTTGGACTGAAAAAAACTGATTTTGAAATTTGTAAACTGAGTCAGTTATTTTAAGTTTTTGTCAGTTTTTACCAGTTTTTCTCAGTTTTGGAAACTGAAAATAGACTTTTACCGTACAAAAACTTAAAATAACGTGCTAAAAAAAAAAAAAAAAAAAAAAAAAAGTTTATATTTGGAAATAATTATTTTTTATGCATATCTCAAAACTATCTGAATTCAACTGAGCACGAATAAAAAAGCGAAAAAAATATTAAAAAGAAGTTCAAAAATTCAAAAAACAGCTCTGCTTGATACTGGCTAGGTTAGTGTATCAGATAATAATTTAACCGAATATATTTTTATTATTTATTTTTTTTTTTTTTTCATAAAAAAAAAAATAAATAAAAATATCATTTTTTATTGATAAATTTTTGTTTCTAAGTTAAAAATTATCAAAACTGAATTTCACTGTTTTTGTATAATTGAACTGAAAGTGAACTGATTTTACTGTTTTTGCAAACTGATTAGGCAAAAAAACTGGACTGAATTCAGTACTGAAAATGCACATTTTCAAAACTGAAAATCCGGTCCCTACTCATAACAGTTGTTCCTTTATTAGTCAATTGCTGAATGCAGAAATCATTATGTAAATCCCCACATAAAAAGGAAAGTTTAATATGCATAAATTTAATAGTGAACTATTAAAAAAAAAAAATTAATCACTCCATCAGGCTCACAGCAATCATAAAAGAGCACTTTTTTTTTTTTTTTTTTTTTTTTTTTTTGTATTAGGCCTATGTATTTTAGTTTTTAGCACTGCTCTTTCAGATATATGTTGTGCAAAAATCATGTGCTTAAGCACAGCATCAATTTCAGTATATTAAGTGACTCAAAACAAACTTACAAATCATCAGTACAGTTGAAACCATCATACATACAAATGTTTTTTGTTTTCTTTCCCTAATGTCTCAATAGTCCCACAAACTAGAGGAAAAAACTTGTAAAATAAACCATTTCTGTGACTCCAACGTCATCAGAATGCAATTATAGAAATTTATAATCATATTATCTAAACTAAAGTAATGGTATTTGGTGGAGAAAATGATGATGGAAATGAATTCACACTGAATGGAGAAAAGCTGGAAAGAGTGAAAGAGTTTGTATATTTGGGAAGATTATATCAAGAGAATGGAAGTATAGATGGGGAGATTGAGAGGAGAGTGGCGGCAGGTAGGAAAGTAGTTGGCAGCATGGCAGGATTGGCCAAGAGTGATGCTTTATCAAACAAAGCAAAACTTACAGTGTACAATTCTGTCTTACTCCCAACTATCTTATATGGTTCTGAATCATGGGTATGTCAGAGTAGGCATATGAGTAGGGTGAATGCTGTTGGTATGAGTTTTCTTAGAAGTATGTGTGGTAAAACAAGATTAGATAGGGTAAGGAATACTTGGGTGTTGGAGAAATGTGGAGTAAAAGAAACTGTGACTGAGAAGTATGAGAACAGTGTATTACGGTGGTTTGGTCATGTTGAGAGAATGGGTGATGAAAGAATAGCAAAGCAGGTATTTCATAGTAGAGTGGGTGGAAGGAGAGATAGAGGCAGGCCTAAAACATCATGGTCTGAGGTGGTTGGAAGATGTTTGAAAAATAAGAATGTACGCAGTATGAAATGCAAAAGGAAATGTATGAAACAAGGTATGAGACTGGCGGAAGCAAGTGAAGTATGTCAGGATAGGAAGTTGTGGAGGTCTATCACTGGGTCAGGATAAAACATCTGTGTTGTTGGCTTACCCCGAAAGGGATTTATAGCGTCATGATATGTATGTATGTATGTATTATCTAAGTTATTCCTAGTGTATTTGGTTCCAGCTCATGACTTTTATAACTGGAGACAAATTTTGTTTAAAATGTTGTGACTCATTATAAAGGTCACAACGTCATGAAATAACCTTTGCTTGGTCTTTTATTATTTTAATAAGATAATACAATTAAAAGTTTACTTAAATGCTACTAGAGGTTACTGATTTCTTTTTTCAAGCCTTAGGATTTTATTAATTTTTGTGTGTGTTTTAGGTGAACATGGTACAAAACGTTCTCCATGGTTTTGTTTCCAACCATCATTCTGGTGTCCAAAGAAGGCTAGAGATAGCAAGGTAAATAACATACAGTATTCAAGATCTATCTATGTTACATACCCCAATCTATCAAGTATATAAGTACGTATATCCCCCCCCCCCCCCAAGCTAAATGTTCTATAGCTTAAATTTGGAAATGTAGTCTGTACTCTACAGTAATTTTTTTTAATATAAATTGAGTTTAAGATAAGATTAGAGCCAGCAAAATAATAAATTTTTGGAAGAAAGAGAGAGAGAGAGAGAGAGAGAGAGAGAGAGAGAGAGAGAGAGAGAGAGAGCATTAAAAAACAATATTCCAATTTATGAATATTTTGCCCAATGTATGGACATTATGTCAAATTTCTATCAAACCTATAAAAATAAACTCACAAATCCACAAATTATATAATATTTGAATTAAAAAGTCTAAATTTTTATTTTGGTGATATTTTTTTTTTAATCAATCAATGCCTTTTTTTCACCATTCAGAGTTAATGTTTTTTTAAGCTACTTCAACACTTGCAAGTATAAACTATTTTAGATTAAACATCTCAAAAACTCGCATTTTATATAGCCAAAATTAGAAAACGGGTAGTAAAAATGCCCTCTTTTGCACCAATATATCACAAATTATGAGATCAATACTCTTCACCATGAAACTGTAAGTGGACGCAATGGCTTGGCAACGACAGAGATTTGAGTGCTCCAGTTAAGATGTTTAGTTCAGACAATTAGTGTCATGTAAGTCACAAATGTAATGCTCATGCAGGAAGCAATGGTTGGCTCTCAGACTGGATCTATGAACGGCGTAGACTTCGGCTCTTGTAATTTGGTAGACGAGACCACTGCAGACGTGGAGCCTGTGCCGAGAGAAATGAAAGGACGGGAAGCCATCAGGATTGTGGATCTGTACAAGTCTTTTCATGCTTGCAACAAACCTGAGATCAAAGCAGTTAATGGTAAGTCACAGTAATTTTGGTAATGTAAGCTTCTTTTTGCTTGACAATGCATGAAATATAAGACTATAACATAAGTTAAAGCCGTTGTCAACTTACTTTTTTATCATTTAGAATACTAGATTGATAATAACCATACCTTATTATCCATGATATAGACACCACCATGTTGATTTTGTATTTATTTTCATTTTGACTGTTATATCATGTATCTGACGTCACAATGTACCGCTGCCAATCACAGTCACCGCTCTGGTAACAAGATAAATGTAAGCCCCTCCCTTAAGTTTTTTACCCTTATCACGGCCCCATTGGTACATTGTGACGTCAGATACGTGATATAACAGTCAAAATGAAAACAAATTAATAAGTTTAAAAAAATATTTAGAAAATAGTTGGTAGAGATTAGAGCACGTTGAATTGAAAATTAATAAAACGCGAAAATTCTCTAATTTAAATAGTAAATTGGAACTAGGGATCAAATATTCTAGCTTGAGCTAGTTAAAAAGTAGACTTTAAAGGGATGGAGGTATAGTGTCAAAATAAAATACGATGTGCCTAGCATCTCACGTTCTCACACTACGTCAAAGACACAACATTATAAAACAGCATCAGACTTACTCTTTGCCTTAGACCGGTTTCGTCCTTTACCTAGGACTCATCAGTAAGGCTCGGCAGAGAGCTCTGTACAGCTAGAGATGGCTCACACCACATCTGCTAACTGACTGAGCTGAGGAAGCAAGTGGCAGTCGCGTTTTTATACGTGATGCCCCCGCAGCTGCACGCACTGATTGGTTAAAATCGCGCGCGCAAACTCGGCTTGCTGTTTAAAACCTCTCATCCTCACACTGTAATATAAAATCGTGTCTAAGAGGGGTGTAAGACAGGCAGCCAGCAAGCAATATGTGTCCTCCCTCACTTCCCAGAGTTCCCCAACTCTAGAAAGATCTCGAGAGCACTACGCCTACCGACTGCACAGTATCGTGATTCACGCTAGTTACATTGCTTTATATGTTGACACTGGGGTAGGAAAAGCAAAAAGATGATATAGTAGGAGAAATAGAATAAATATTATGCGCTTTGGCATATAGTTTAATTTAGTATGTGCTCTTATTGACGTTGGCAAGTAAAAGGGCCGAATAAAATAAAAATGAAAGAATATTATTTACAAAAGCTTAAAATGAAAAACAAACAAATGAAAATGGAAAATGAAAACAAACAAAAATAATTACAAAATCAACGTGTTGGTGTCTAAAGGTCTGTGCACAATGACGCGTAATTTACGGAACTCTTACGTGAAGATAGGACAATCAATGATATTTGGATTCTTACGTGAAAGTTATGTAAATTTACGTAAATTTACGCGTCATTGTGAACAGCCCATAATTCATGGATAATAATCTATGGTAATTATCAGTCTAGTATTTTAAATGATAAAAAAGTAAGTTGACAAGGGCTTTAAGTCATTAATACTACAGTACTTGAAATTTTAAAGCTGAAAATAAAGTTCTGTTGTAATTTAATTAAAAGTTGCAAAACTAAAAAATATGATACAGTATTTTGCACAGTGATAAGAAGCAAGGATAGAACTCAAAACATTAAAATAATTTATTTTTTTCATTCTATAAAATAATTTGCTACTTTAATACCCCCCCCCCCCCCCCCCCTACTGAACTACCTACAGAGTACTGATTAGTGTGGAGGTACTGAAATTGTTATGATAGGTAGCTGTTATTAAGAAATTTCAAGTGACAAAGTAATGGGAGATAATATTTTGAATTTTAGAGACATTCAATGACTTATTAATGTTTGAAAAGTGATAATAAAATATAAACTATAGGCCTAGTAATAGTTGATATTAAAAAAATACAAAAAATAAATCATTGTGGTTAGGTACCATATGATAATTTAACAGAAAAGGATAGGAGAAACCAGCAAGAGTCTTACCATAATGACGATAGTCGTGTAGCTTGGTGAAAATCTTGCTAGCACGCGGAGAAACAACCATATCTGTGCTAGCAAGACTTTCCACTTGAAACTCTCTTCACTATGGTAAAACCCTTACTGGTTTCTCCTATCCTTTTCTATGGTATTTTGTCACAATCTCAGCTAAAACTTTGATATTTGATTTCAGGTATCAATTTGACAATCTATGAGGGTCAAATCACAGCAATCCTGGGCCATAATGGAGCTGGTAAGACTACTCTGTTCAACATCTTGACTGGTCTGACTGCACCTTCTGCTGGCACTGCTCTGGTCTTTGGGTTGGACATCAGGTAGGCAGTGCTCAAGATAGGCTCACAAGGTGGAAGTGACCTCACGAGAATAGTTCTAGTAGACAACTGTGTCTTACTGTCGTGATTTAACATGCTTTTTTAAAATTAGTTGTTGATATTTTTACTCTAGCTTGCTGAGTTTTTGTTTTCTAATTGAATTTCAAGTAATTTAAGTAAAACTTTTTTCATTCAAAATACTTGAAATTTTAGGATAACAACAGCTTTGATGCTATTTATAATGGTATTTGTATGCCTTGTTTTTCTGCTACTAAAATGACTATCAACTATGGAAATACAAATCAAGTCTTCCGGATAGAAATGTCGTTGTAGAGTTTTTTTTTGTGATGCGACCTTGAATCTTGCCTGTTCTTTTCATAGAGCTCGTAGTCGCATGGCAAAAAAACTCTACTACGACGTCTCTGTTCAGAAAAACTGAAATAGAATGTACATTTTTTATAGCAAGAAAACAGTGTTTACAACAAACACTAGCGAGATATAAAGGTACAATGCGACATTTTTTTTTTTTTAATTGGCGGTATTTGTTCAATGTTAAAAGATAGAGAGTTCCGCCAAAAAATTGACAATCAATATTATCTTGTCCTATTGTACCTTCAGCATTGTTGTAACAAGAAAGAGGGCAGCCCTTTTGGGTTACCTTGTTAATACTCCAAACCACTATCATCTCATTCAACAGTAAAAAAACTACAATTTTTTTCTTCTGTTATTTTTCAGAAACCCCAGTGATATGGAGAGTATTCGACGTATGACAGGAGTATGTCCCCAACATGACATTCTCTTTGACAACCTCACACCTCGTGAGCATCTAGTCTTCTTTGCAGCAGTCAGGGTGAGTCCATACTTGTATTTCTAAATTATCTAAGTCATGTACCTTTTATTACATTATCTATTGAAACCTACTGCCTAATAACGTAAATTTAAAAGCATGTATATTTACGCCTCAGTAACTAAAGTTTAACTGTGTATATCGCAGGGTATTCCCAACACCGAGGTTGAGTTTGAGGTGATGAAGACTCTACGTGATATTGACCTGCTGGACAAGGCTGACACTAGAGCTAAGCACCTCAGTGGAGGGCAGAAGAGGAAGCTCAGTGTCGGCATTGCAGTCATTGGAGATCCAAAGGTAACTACGCCAAAATTAACATAACACTTATTATGACCCTTATCAATGATAGGAACATTCTAGAAATTATATAAAAAGTTAAAAGCAAGCATTATTCATATCATATATGTGTTGTTGTATTTTGTTTGCTGTCATGGGAAGCAATATGTGTGTAAGTTGAGCACCATCTACATAACGATTAGAAACAACTTACACATTTGCTTCGCGTGACAAAAAACGAGATACACATTTTGCTACGTGTGGCAAATAGCAAGATAGACATTTTGTTAAAAGTGACAAAAAAACAAGATACACATTGTTCGGAACAACATCGATATGCAAACTATTGTGCTAATATTGTAAATAAGGTTGTAATAATAATATTGTAATAAGTTACTTTGATAAGGTTATTGATCGAGATGAGTGTATGTTTTCAGATAATCATTCTTGACGAGCCTACAGCTGGTGTAGACCCTTACTCCAGGAGACACATGTGGTCTTTCTTACAAAACAGAAGACATGGCAAGGTAAGCCTTACAGATAACCAACTGGGTACGCAAATGACAGTCACCTAATGTGTTTCAAATGGAAATGAATTTTTTTTTTTTTTTGAGCCAGGACACAAGGTTTACAAACATCATAATTGTTTCCATTGCTCTCATATAGATAAACAATTAACAAACTGTCTGTTTGTTCGTCAGGTAATTCTACTGACCACTCACTTCATGGACGAAGCAGACATTCTTGCTGACAGAAAAGCCGTCGTATCTCGAGGTAGACTGAGATGTTGTGGTTCTTCTCTCTTTCTCAAGAACAAGTTTGGAATTGGATATCATCTCACGTGAGTCTAATTAATAATAATAATAATATATATATATATATATATATATATATATATATATATATATATATATATATATATATATATATATTTTTTTTTTACCTGCGTTTGTGGCAGCGACATAAAATAAAAGTGATTCAGTCTTAAAAATATTTATGGTGGTGAGGAAATTACAGATGTAAAAATTTGTCTCCATTTAAACTTGTTGGTAAGGCCTAGAGAAGTTATATATTTAACTTTTAAAAATGCAAGGGGGGGGGGGGGGGTCTTGCAGTGCTGTAAGATTGGAAATCAGGGGTGTCTCTACTTTTCCCGTTCCACTAGCATGCGGTATCTGTAAGTCACATTCAAAAATAAGTTTTGCACTTTTTTTTTTTTTTGGAACAATTTGAATTGCTTTGTCACAAATGTTGCTTTACCGGTAGTACCATTAAAATAAATCAAATTTAAACTTTTTTATAATATTATGTATTTTTATGTAAAAAAAAAAAAAAAAAAGAGGTATAAATTGGAGCACTGTTTATATTTCGTCACCTCAGAATAAGAATGTCGTATCTGCAAAAAAAATTGATGCAATTCTGAGCCTTATTTTTTATCAACATAAGGCTCAGAATTGCATCAAATTTTTTTGCAGATACGACATTCTTATTCTGAGGTGACGATTTGCTGTCATTAAAATCGCCTTCAAATGTTGCTAAAAACAGTAGAAATTGCCATATTAATACGTTTTATGCCTACTTAATTACATGCTATGTTACAGGATGGTACTAGAAGGTTCAGGCAAGGAGCGCTACATCGCTCAGATGGTGAAGAGTCACGTGACCAAGGCAGAGAGAGCACGGCGACATGGTAGAGAGTTGTCGTTCATCCTGCCTCACAACTCAGTCGACAGTTTCTCTGCTCTCTTCTCTGCCATTGAGGAGGAAATCAAGACTGGTGCGGGAAACATGGGTATCAGCAGTTATGGCGTCTCCATGACTACTTTAGAGGAGGTGCGTAGAACTATTTTGTTTAATACGTCTATCGCAAACTTTCTCCATGTCTAAGTGTTATCTCATAGAGTTTTGTTACTTTTACTTTTCTTTTGGTTCCAATTTCTAAAATTGTATTATTTTTTTCACTCGCAGTGAGCAGTTAAAAAAAATTGTTCTACAAAAATCTGTTTTAGTCACTCTTTTCTGAGCAACTTTAAAATTTTACCCCAATCTAAAATATTTAAAATTTTACTAATGATCATTGATCACTTTTTTTTTTTTTTTTTTTTTTTTTTTTTTTTTTTTTTTTTTTAATGTGTAGGGCCTATAATATATTATTTTTGGGAAAATTTAAGGTATTCACTGTATTCAGAAAAGCATGCAACAAATTTTATGGAGAAAATTGTATACTGGTATTAAAAAAAATACATAATAATATAAAAGATCAAAGTATTAAACCAATATATTTTTCATCTGCACAAATAAGAAAATCTTGATTTTTAGATTTAAAGCCATGTTTACATGCTGATATTTATTTGTCACATTCCTCAGGTATTCCTGCACTTGGAACGAGATGAGAATGAAGGAGACGACAATGGCGTTGATAATTTATCTAAGAAGATGGTTCGTAGTCGTGCTCTCAGTCGCTCTCTATCACTACAATCCAAGACCTCTTATCAAAGTCTGCAGAATGAAGGCACGGAGGCTGATAACAGTGCTGAGAGAGTCACTGAACCTCTAGGTAAGTACTCATTGATATGTGCTTTTTTTTTTTTTTTTTTTTTTTTTTTTTAAGGCAGTTGTTACAGACTTACAGAGAAAGTATATTTTATTTTCGCGATCGTTTATAAAAGCAACAACAACAAAATCTGGTCAATATCTCATTATTTTATGAACAAATTTTTCATCAAAATATGTATCAGTAAATGTATGATGTCAAATAATTTACGCAATTACCTCTCATTTTTGTATTAATTTTTTTGTTTATGTAGTATTCCCAAGTAATGTTGTGGGTTTTGTAAAATAGGACTGTCAAATCCTCACAACCCCTCAATAAAGTTACTTATTATTATTTATTTTCTTCCATACCTATATTATTATCATATTATTAACAAGAACAACTGCTTGAAATGTGCAGGTGAAACACTGGAGCTACCTGAGACAGCAGAACACGTAGGCCTGGTATTCAGCAGTGTTCGTACACATCCCAGAGTGGGACAAACCATGCGAGCTCTCATCTGGCTACGTGTACTACGTCTCTTCAGAGATATACAGAAGTTGTACTTCATGATTGCCCTGCCTCTGCTCTTTGCCGCACTTGGACTTTACCTCAATGGAATACAGATGGAAGATAACAGTTTGAAGTCGCTAGTGCTGAGTAAAGGTAAAACTTTAAGCATTCTTTTTCTGACAACCAGAACTTTTTTTTTTATTATTATTTATATATTTATTATTATTTAAAAAATTGTCATTTATTTTTAATTTTACTCATAGATGATGATTTTTGCATTAAGCAATGATAAAAAATTCATAATATGTATTATTATCTCAATTTTCTTTTATGGGTAAATCTGTTGATTGACTTTCTAACCCTTTTATTTTTAGTAATTATTTTGTCACAACAGCAAGCTAGGCAATAAATTTTCCTAAAAAAGGGGGGGGGGGGGTGAAAGAGAGAGAGTTTAAAATTATTTTTTCCCAACAGAAGGGCAGGGGGAGTATCTTTAGCATGAAGATAAAACATTCAATCTGATGTGGATTCTTTACCTGAAAGTTATTTGAATTTGTCATTGTGAACGTGAGTAGGCCTAAACGTTGGTTTGTTTTAATTGCGCAAATTTAAACTAGAATGTTTTTGGTATCATACAGTAATACAAAAGCTCCTCTGAAGCTAGACTTAGTCATATTTCCTGGGTCCAGTATTAACCTTGTACTTAACCTTGGTTCCAGACACCTACAAACAAGCTACAAAGTTGGTTATCCACAACGCAAGTGGTTCGTCACTAGACAATTTAGTCTCTGCTCTAGAAGAACAAACGGTGGCGCTCAGTTATTACAACGGCAGCTTTGCATTCCTACTAGATCTCTCTCCACATATGGCAGCGTTTAATGTCAATGCATGGGATGTAACACCTGATGGAGCTAGCATTGACGTCACTGTCATTTACAATGATACCTTGCAACACTCGTTACCTGTCGCCATTAATATGATCAGCAATACGTATTTCCAGTAAGTACACATTTTTTTCTGTCATTATTTTTCTGTCTCATTATCATAATATTAAATTAAATAATCATCTTTATTAAAAAAAAAGAAAAAAAAAAGTGAAATTGCAAAGTTTATGCATACATTAATAGGACTTCTCAGAGTGTTCTAAAGGGCAGATTGATGACGTATTAAATTTATAAATGTTCCATGATTTCAGGCTAGTGATGGCAGAGCAAGGTTTAGAGCAGACAGATGAGATCACAGTGCGCACACATCCACTACAGATCACCTCTGAGCCCATGGACTTCAACATCGGTCTCTTCTCCTCGTCACTTCTGATTGGCATGGTGTTTGTGCTGGTGCCCGTCAGTCTAGCCATCGATATGGTCTACGATAGAGAGGTCAGTCAATTACAATTATCACTAATAAAAAGTATAACCATGACAACTAATTTTATTGTGACAATAAAAATAGAGAGACAAAAATTATGTTCATAAACCCTGTCCTATGTGTTCCAAAACAAGAAAAAACAAATGATAATTTTATTCTAACATTGTAAGTAGAATTGCGTTTTTTTTTTTTTTTTTTTTTTTTTTTTTTTTTTTTTTTTTTGAGCAAGGGACATGGTTTACTTACGAACATCATCAAAGTCAAGATACAAAGTTTATATTTCCTATACTTTAATTTTTATAAGGGGTGTTCTTAGAGGGTAGTTGTAGCTTGCATATGCCACCACTATGGATATCTTACTATAATATATGTTAAAGAAGGAAAAAACTAACAGATTCTTTATTTTTGTGTGTTTCAGATTCGAGCTAAAAATCAACTACGTGTTAATGGACTCACATTTTTTATGTATTTTTTTACATACTTCATCGTATTAGGCGGACTAATGATATTCATATGTGCAGCTTTATTAGGACTTATATTTGTATTTGATTTACCAGCACTCCGCTCACCACCAGCATTTGTAACTTTAGGAACTTTAGTATTATTATATTGTCCACCAAGTATTTTATTCTCAACTGTATTATCTTATATATTTGATAAAACAGACACAGCTCAAGCAATATTACCTAATGTAGCTACATTTTTAGGTCTAATACCATTTATTTTAGTAGCATTGATTGATATGTTCAGATTAGGTGGACGTACGGCTTTTGCATTACATACTGTGTTTTCTATATTTAATACGGCCTACGCTCCTTATGCTGTGGTGTATTACGTTACTAGAGTTTATTTAGCTTGTAGAGTTAATAGTGCGTGTACTGCACCTACGTTTAATGATTATTTTACTGATGAGCTGATAGTATTGCTTGTTACGATACTTCTACATTTTCCACTCTGGTTTTGTGTGCTACTTATTGTGGACGTTAAGAAATCAGGTGGAAGGGCATCAGATGCTTTCTCTTACTTACTGGTAAGTTCTTATATGCATTTTAATAATTTTAGCCAGTATACTCCCCCCCCCCCCCCCCCCCCCCCTGAAGAAGGCATGAAACAGTAAATTTTCAGACTAAACGTTATAACTTAAAATGTGGGTTGCTAGATATACTTTTACTTTTAAGCCATTAAAAAAAAATTATTTGCACTTTTAAAAATATAAAAAGAAGAAGAAGAAGAAAAAAAGCCTTTATATAAAGGTTTTAAGCAGTAGGGGGGGGGGGGGGGATGCAATCTGTAATGACATATAATAATAATTTGTATTATTTTTTCTGATATATTTTTGAATTTATAGAATTAAGTTATCAGTAGGCCTAATATTATTGGTTTTGACTAATAAAAACAATGTGATAGAAAAACACAGAACAGGAATAGAGATAGTGAGCTTTGAACTGAGAATGGCACTTAAGTTTATTGCTAAACCAAAAACAGACTATTTTACTTGTCCAGTACATTGGTGGTACAAAGCAGTGCACATAATTGAGAGAGAAAAACGTAAATTGTTAGCTAGGTTGAAGTTAGTGCCTATAGTATAGAGAGCAAGTGCTCATATTGTTAGGGGGGGGGGGGAGCATTTGGAGCAGCACAGTGGTTTGACGTGCGACTCGTGCGAGAGATCTTGAGTTCGTATCTCAGTGCAGGGTATATACGTGGCTTTTTCAGAGGTTTTGGTATGCACTGTATGCGCTCTCCTGTTCTCTACATGTGCATATTATGCCAGTGTGTGACAGGTAAAATGGTAGAAAAGGTGTTCCGCTCCTTATTTTTAATTTCTTTCCTTTATTTATTACTAGCAGTGTAAAATATTTGTACTGTACTCAAGTGTGTATGATTTTGTGTGAACGACAGGGTAAGCAAGCCAAGAAAGAAGAAGTTGAAGTTGAGAATCTTGATATTGGAGAACATGAGGATGCAGATGTCCAAGCTGAGAGACGTAAAGTTTCTGAGCTGATGTCCTCGGGAGCACCGGACCCTCCTGTAGTCATCGTGCAGAATTTGAGGAAGGAATACACAAGGTCATTCAACTGCAGGGATGGAGGAGATGCTGATTTGGGCAAGGTCAGTCAATGTCATTTATGATACACCTAGTCTTTATTATATGGATACATGTCTTTTTTCTTTTTAGTATTATTGTTGTTGTTTTAGAGCATCAATTTTTCTTGAATATCTGTATATGTGAAAAGTAAATGTGATAATACATTTTACTATTTAAATCCAGTGCATGTTTTTCTCATAAGAATAACATTGGAAATTTCAAATGTAGCACCAGTTTTGAATGGCGTAAAATATATTATCACAATTGTGTGAACAATACTTATATTTGGTATTAATTTATTTACTTATAAATAGGATGTATTCAAAATTAAAAAAAAAAATCCCAAGAAAAAAATGTAAAAAAAAAAAAAAATCTGAAATATGTACGTAGTACAGTAACATAAAGTTAAACAAACAGCGGCGCAAAAAATCTTGTAAATAATTATTAGGAGCAACTCATTTTATTTTACATTTTTGTAAGATATTAATTTGTATTTTGTTAAACCATTGCCTTATAACTTGTTACTTTGCTTGAATATTTTGTTTGTTATTTGATTTTGTCCGTGGTAAGTTTGAATACTCAGGTATGTCTTATGTATGTTTCAGATTGCCGTACGTAACCTATCTCTTGCCGTGGACGCTGGTGAAGTGTTTGGTTTGCTGGGACACAACGGTGCTGGTAAAACTACAACAATGAAGATCATGATTGCTGAAGAGGCAGCCACCAGGGGCAGGGTAAGTTCTTTTGACATTTTTAAACTAGCATTCATATGAAATATACAATTGACGTCTGCATCAACACAAACTGGCCGTTTTTGTACTCTTACGTAAGAGTTCGGCGCATTTGCGGAGAAGAAAAAAACCCCAAGAGTTTTTATTGGTCATGAAAAATTCTATTAACTTGAACTTTGTAAAAGTGTGTCTATAGTATTTCTCTTTTAAATATGTACTAGATTTCTAAAATGGAAAGAAAGGAAAGAAAAAGAAAAAAAAAAAAAAAAAAAAAAAAAAAAAACTCAAAACATGGTCTTGCAATTTTAAGTATAGAAAATTAGGAGACTCAAAGCTTCTTTTGTGCACCTCATTGATAACCTCCATTCATTGGAACAACAGACACTTTGTCAGCTTGGAATACTTTTGTTAGATATGCAACAACAACAACTACTACAACAAAACAAAAGAAAAAAAAATCACAGAAAATTAAGCCTCATTTAAAGTCCCGAGATTCTAACAATGTAGACGATAGGTTGACTTTTTAAACAATCGCCCAAAATGGCATACAAGTTTGTATTGTATAAATTATCGATTGAACCATTTTCAAATGACTTTGAAGCATTCTTTGCTTCTCAAAACTAGTGTATACTAGTTTACATGGGACAAAGATCAAAATTTTTTTTTTTTTTTTTTTTTGCATTTACTATAAAAAATTCTGAGCCGAAAACTTATGTATATCATTTTGTAAAGAAGGAATTGATAATTTGCATAATTGTAAACATGTTTCATTGATAAAATATTACATTAAAATTGAGGTAAAAATAAAGTAATGATGAGAGAAATGGTATAAGATGTATATTAGAGGTATAAGATGTTAATAAATGTTATTTATATTTTGTTACAGGTTCAAATAGGAGGACACAACGTCACTTCTAATGTTAATGAAGCATTCCAGCTGATGGGCTATTGTCCTCAACACGATGCTCAATGGAAAAATTTGACCGTCCGTGAACACCTTGAGTGTTATGCCGCCATCAGAGGAGTCCTTCCAGAGGACATTCCTACGTGAGTATTTCCATCTCTGCTGCGCTTAAAATAATAGTAATAATAAATTTTGAAAAATCGTTTTTATTGTTTTCTAGTTGAAAATATGTAAAAATGTGTCTATAATAGGTTGAGCACAGTGGTATGTGTGCTGGTTTGACGTGCAGGAGACCATGAGTTCGTTTCTCAGTGGGTACATGCATCGTTTTTGGAGGTCGCAGTGTGCCCTGTATGTGTGTGTGTGTGTGTGTGTGTGTGTGTGTGTGTGTGTGTGTGTGTGTGTGTGTGTGTGTGTGTGTGTGTGTGTCTGGTTTAATTGTGTTAGGAACTTATTTCGAGTTTCTCACTCAAAGCAAATTAAATCAGAAATATTGTGATATAGTTGCTTTAATTTATACTTATTTTATCATCAACAATATTTTACAGATTTCATCAAGAAACGAGTACAGTATGTTGGTTTATCATTTTACTTATATTAAAATTATTTTCTTACTTTTTTCCCCCTTTAAATACTGTAAACCTAATGCAAAGTTCTCAGTATTGTAACAAAACGTAGTTGGACATAGAACTGCCAACATAAAACTTAAAGAAATGTTGCAGTGTTTATTTTTGCTGCTCTAATAATTACATTTTCATTTAATAGAGTACGAAATTATTACTGATAATTTGAAATTGTCTTATTGTTCTCATTTATATTTTGTAACAAATAATAATTGTCGTTATTAAAAAATAATTTTTAAACAAAAGAACAAGTTTTTACGTTTAGACTTTATTATTGATCCTAACTGTGATGTTTTTTTCCTTAAGCTGATTTTATAATGTATAAGTATAGCTATATTGTATACTACAAGTATCTGTAATCTTTGTTTTATAAATAACACTTTTTTTCCCCCTGGAACAGAGGTAATATTTCTATCTTTTCACATCTGGTTCACATCAAATTTCCAAAGAATGGCCAATCTACACTTTACAAATCTGCAGCTACCTGGTGAATCCTCTCCTGTTTCATATAGCAGAAGCTCCAGGTAGTTGCGAATTTGTGAAGTGTAGAAGCTTCATCTTATTGATGCGAAAAGATCAATTTGTTTAGTTAATGCAATAATAATTTATATGAATTTCAAAACCTAGCTATATTTTGAAAGCATACAGCTGCCCGATTCATGACAATTTCAGTCGTAACATTTCAATGTGATATATACAATGTATTAGGTATGACAAAGTACTGTACATTTAGCTAACGTACTTATGTATGATGTTCCCAGTGTGGTGGACAGTTTCTTGACTGGACTCCAGATCCAGGATCACGCCGGCAAGCAGACTCAACATTGTTCAGGCGGTACACGTCGTAAACTCAGCTTCGCCATGGCGATGGTGGGAGGTCCATGTGTCGTGCTAATGGATGAACCTTCCACTGGTATGGATCCAAGATCAAAAAGATTTCTTTGGGATACCATACTAGCAAGCTTCCAGGTCAGTAAAGTGGATTTATTTTCTCTCATTGAACCTTGTAAAATTGGGTGATATAGTTTTGTACTTGATAGAAGCTTGCTCATTTGTAAAAGGTACTTGAGTGTAAGTGGAAGTTAGCCAATGGTTCAGTTCATGGGAAAGGGATATAGTAACTCAAAACTTGAGTCATTATTAGAAGAAGAAATATATATATATATATATATATATATCGAGGGTGCTCCGCTATAATGTCCTAAGTCCACTTGACCTTGAAAAATAAAAAATCGTCGGATCAACCCCAAATTTTGGATTTATCCATTTCAGGTCATTTGCAGCAAAAAATATTTTTCAAGGTCAAATGGACTTAGGACATTATAGCGGAGCACCCTCGATATATATATATATATATATATATATATATATATATATATATATATATATATATATATATATATATATATATATATATATAGGCCTATATATATATATATATATATATATATATATATATATATATATATATATATATATATATATATATATATATTTTAATTATTACAAAAAAAAAACAAAAAAAAACTACTTATATAAGGATTTGCTTTCTACAGAGCACTATACTATGAGTCACTTACATGCGCTTATAAATTTCTTTTTGGCCTGTGTTAGAATATTTTCTCTACCATGGCATCTATGTCAGTGTAAGCTCATACTATCTCCCATTCCACAAATTTGTCCTAATCTATCTATATGTTTTTCTATAAAATCTTTTAATCATCAACTATCGTATGGATAATTTTTTCCCCTTATATTTAAAATAAGGGTTCAGTTTGAATTAATTTTTGAAAAGTACTTATTTCCTATAAGTACTGATGTATGTATTTGTAATAATCATTAATTAGAAGGCATGAGTGACATCTAAACTACCCATCCTAAAAACCAACTTATATAAACATGAACTCGCCAAAACACTTCCAAATAAAAAAAAAAAAAAAAAAAGTTTCCTTTATGCCTATGAACTTAAAATATTAGTTAACTTTCATATTGTTATTATGTAAATTTAAGAAGAAAAAAATTTTTTGTTTGAATTGCAAATCAAAGAAAGGTAAAAGATAATTATAATTAAAGCATGCTATATTGAAAACTATAGTACGCAAAAATCTTTAATTAAATAGATACAAAAAAGGGGGACACAAAATTGCAAGCACATGGCTTCATATTGTTATTGTTTTCTTATGTTTCAGGGTACTCGTGGTTCCATATTAACCACTCACTCTATGGAGGAAGCCGATGCTTTGTGTTCTCGTGTTGGAATTATGGTCAAGGGAGAGCTTAGGTAAAGAAAAGAAAATGTTTATTCAAAATTTTGTTTATGTACTGTATCTTCATTAATATGAATTTTTAAAGTTTACCTTTATAAAGTTTTTAATCAGTCCTCAAAAAAAGAAAAAGAAGAAAAATACTACGTTTGAAGTGGCTATGTGTGTCAGGATTTATTGAGTCTTCTATTTAACAGATTAATGATTTAAAAAATATACACTGCATATAGCCACCTAAGAAATTTGATTGCCTGACTATTCCTCGTATAGTGTAATTAATTAGGAAAGGTTAAAACCATGTCAGTTTGAATTGATAATCAAAGAAAAGGTTAGGAGAAACCAACAAGCGCCTTACCACGACGAGGTCCGTAACTTGGTGAAAATCTTGATGGCACTAACTTGTAAATATTTGTGTAACCTGTGCCATCAAGATTTTCACCAACCTACGAAGCTTATTGTGGTAAGGCGCTTGTTGGTTTTTCCTATCCTTTTCTTTGATTATTCCTCGCAGAATATTTATTGAATTTTAAAGTCACAATTTTTGCCATCACTTTTATTATTTATTTGTTTTGGATCATACTATTTCTGTTATTATGTTATTTACGCTTTTTAGAATGCAGGAAGACTGGCACAACATTTCACAAAATCAAGAGTTTACAACTAGCTCATATGGTTTTACTAAAAAATAATAACAACAACAAAGACAGTATCATGTGACATAAGTAATAGAAATTTTGTGTCGTAATGTGACAAAACTTGGACTGCTGGTTCTGCCAAATTTGGAGTTTAACTATAGACCTATATATATTATGTATATTATTATAATTTAGATTATATAAAAAGGCTTGGAAGTGTAAAAACAAAATTTATGCATCTTTTTTGCTAGAGTGCTATGATCTATTTCTAGTATAATTGAGGGGGAAGGTGACTTTATTTTAACCTTCAAAACTCATACAAAAATTAATATGAAAATATATACAAATGATGCACAAAATTTGTTTTGTTTTGTTGAATTATCTCTTCACGTTTCATTGTTAACATAAACATAATATGTTTCAGATGTATTGGTTCAACACAGCATTTGAAAAATTTATACGGTGCTGGATACACTCTAGAAATCAAATTAAAAGCTGGAGATTCCACGCCGACGACCCCCGCATGTCCAAATAGACTGCTATCACCCAAACAGTTTGTATCGAACCTCTTCCCCACGGCAGTCTTAGAAGAGAGCTTTGCTGATCGTCTAGTGTACAGTGTTCCTCAACAAGCGGTTACTTCTCTAGCCTTCTGTTTTACCAAACTGGAGAGAGGTATGTACCAAGTATCATTGAACTAGGGGCTGTAAGCTGCAACCTTGAGTTAAACCTTAGTTCTCTTTTTTTAATTGTTGCAACAATCAAAATTACAACTTAACTACGGTTTAACTAGTTAGGGGGGGGGGGGGGCTAGACTCACGTTCTTCCTCTCTTATCAACTTTCCTTAAGTTTCTGGTGGCAGATAACCCACCCACCACCCACTCTCATATGTTCATGTTTTAAGGTTAAAGGTTTTCCCAATATTAAACGCAGCAAATTTGATTTATTTAATTAAACAAGTTGTTTTTTATCTAAACATGACATCCCAAACCCATTGCTTTCCACTTTATTGTTAAATTTATGGTACGTACCTAACCCCATTGGTACCATTTTTTTTATTATTATTATTTTTATATATATATTTGTCCTATATCTAAATGGCTGATCTGTTTTCAGCCAAAGTTGAGCTGGATGTAGAAGAATACTGTTTCTCACAAACGACATTAGAACAAGTGTTTCTAAAGTTCGCGCAATATGACGAAGTACACCCTGCTAGAGAAGACTGAGTCAGGCCATCGCTTCTCATGCCGCGCCCAGTCGCCGAAACTCTTGTATGATAAACATACACTACAGGAGGGGGTCTCTAAAATACACAGCTCTATATATAAATATATATAGCTAGCTCAATAATTATAATGTAATGTATAGCAATAACTTAACAATATCATGCATTTTTTTTAAACAGCAATTTATATCCTCATATCTTTATGTATCCGATACACTCCTTATTTTTCAGCTTTTAATTTTTTCGAATACCCAAAATTATATAGCTACTTTCAAGTTTTTTGGGTTTAAAAATAGGAGTGTTTCTGATGTGAACGTGGGGATCTGGTAGTGAGTTTTGTATTTGGTGGCGATAAAAGTATATGTGACTCCAATTTTAAAAATGATTTCTCAGAAATATAGTCTGCGATAATGTCTGATTTATATTTGACCTTGAAAAATATTTGTTGCTGCAAGTGGCCTAAAATGGAAAAATCCAAAATTTGGGGTCAATCCGTTGAATTTTATTTTTCCAAGGTCAATTTGACATCGTAGAGGAACCATAATGATATGTGATGATATTGTGGGCAAGTTTTATTTAAAATGAAAGATTGAATACCTTGCATTTGTTTTTATTAAAGTGGTGCATGATTGATGTGATTTCACATACCATAGTCCATGCTTAGACATTTCCACAGTTTCTCTAGGCTGTCAGGGTGAATACTGGATTTAGAATGTGGTGTGTTTATGTTTGGAATTCCATGTAACTTCTTGAGAGAATTATAGTAAAGGTCCATTATACAATATGAAGGAGGGAGGGGGTTAGAATTGTTATTTGAAAATATCGGAGCACTTTAATTTTATCGTTACTAAAAACAACAAAACTCCCCCTGTTTCTGTTACATGTTTTAGATCTTATGTCTGTAAGATCTGTTTTATATTTAAATTATAGTTTTCATAATATTATGTTGTAAACATATGTAAAGTTTCAATGTGAAATTTTAAATCATATATCTTTTTTTTTATATAATAGTGTTCTGCATAAAATATTATTTTCATCACCTAATTAAAAAGGTGTTTTTACTAAATAACAAAGTTAGAAAAGTATAATACCTATTTATAAAATAGGATTAATATTCCATTTATTTGGAATAAAAAAAATAGTCTATTTCATATTTACAAATTATTTTTTTTAGTCTTGGAAAAAAAAAAATGGTAATAATAGAAGACTTGCAAAAGTAGGTTTATTGAGAAAATAAACAAACTGACAGCCCAACAATACTAACAAAGTGCTAGCAGACGACATTGTGTTCCTGTCTACATTTAACATGCTTTCTTATGGGGCAATGAAGCAGCTATAACTTAAGTTAGAATTATTTTTCAGAGCTGAAATTTTTACTGTAGCTTACTGAGCCTACAAGCTTTTGTTTTCCTGGATTTGAGGTCAATTGGGTAAAAAAATAATTTGAACCAAATCACTTGAAACCTAGGAAAACAAAAGCTCAGCAAGCTACAGTAAAAATTTCAGCTCTGAAAAATAATTCTAACTTGAGTTAAAGCTGCATTGCCCCATAAGAAAGCATGTTAAATTGAGACAGGAACACTAAGTCGTCTGCTAGCACTTTGTTAGTATTGTTGAGCTGTCAGTTTGTTTATTTTCTCACTAAACCTACTTTTGCAAGTCTTCTATTAGAGACTGGATTTTTTTAGTGAAAATTACGATTACGCCTGCAAGTTTCATAGTTAGAATTTTTGCTTTACAATCTACTGTATGCTTATAAAAAATTGGTACTTCACTGCTAAAAAATTAGAAGTAATATTTATGTAAACTGGCGTTAGGTTGTGATGCAAGTAAATAACTTACTATTTTTGCAGGTGGCCATTTTCACAAAAAAAAAAAAAAAAAAAAAAAAAAAAAAATCTGGTCTCTATAATAATTATGCTACCATTCCATCAACAATATTATTTATGTTATAATACATAAATACAATATTGTATAGCATAAATATTTATGTAATACACATTTACTAATGTTTATGCTAAAATTACAGCATAATTTTACATATTTTTCTTTGTGTTGGCAACTACATACCTAATTATACCTCTGTGATTACAAGTATTTTTATTAAAATTTGACATTTTTATGAATGTCATTTTTATGTATAATTCTTATATAAAATAAATAACTCATTTTTTTTTTACTCATTTCATTTACGTGCTTTTAAATATAAAATATCTAGTCACCAGTTGTAACTATTTTACAACGAAAGTAACTCAAGTCTTTCATAGAAAAGTATTCTATTCATATAAAAATGTGGGCTTTTATATATTGAAATTATGTATTATCTTTTATTAAAATCCAAAGAAAAAAAATGAAAAAGTCTTAACATAAAAATATTATTGTATTTTCTGAAAGAGCTCCATTTTTTATAATTTTTTTTTAATGAATTTTTAAATTTATGGCAAGTGGTGGTAAAAATAAATGCTAATAATGAACTTGTTCATAAACTTTTTTTTTTTTTTGTGCTACAGAATATTTAAAACAATTAAAGCCCTTGTCAACTTACTTTTTTATCATTTAGAATACTAGATTGATAATTACCATACCTTATGATATAGACACTTTGTAGATTTTGTATTTATTTTCATTTTGACTGTTATATCACGTATCTGACATCACAATGTACTGCCACCAATCACAGTCACCGCTCTGGTCACGTGATAAATTTAAGCCCCTCCCTCAAGTTCTTTATCCCTATCACGGCCCTATCTGTACATTGTGATGTCAGATATGTGAAATAACAGTCAAAATGAAAATAAATGTAAATAAATACAAAATCTATGTGTTGGATAATAAGGTATGGTAATTATCAGTCTAGTATTCTATATAATAAAAAAGTAAATTGACAAGGGCTTTAAGACATTCTAATGCTTCTTATATAGGATTTCCCATTCTTTTGGGATGCAAGGGAATAAGATTTATGAATAAGCCTAAAATGATAGTGATGTACCACAATATTGAAAATAAATTTAAAAAAAAAAGTAAAACTCTTTCAAAAAGTACAATGAAACTTTTTAGGTTATGTCTTGAAAATATCTGGAATAAAAATGTGATTTAAAAATCTGAATTTTTTTGGTATTTCACCAAAAAAACATATATCAATAAATGCAATATTGAAAATTTGTACAAATTAGGACAAAAAACAAACAAAAGAGCTGTGTTAATTTTTATGACAAATTTATATATTTATTTTCTCCTCCCCCTCCCCCCTCTCCTGTAGATTTCAAGAAGAACATATAAAAAAAAGAAGCTATAAATAAATGCATGAGATGCGATTCATAAAAAAAAAAAAAAAAAAAAAAAACAATTAAACAATAGTGACAATTACAACGACTTTGAACATTATTTATGTAGTGAAAAGTGACAAGTGTAAGAAGACAGAAAAAAAAAAATGTAATGCCTAATTTTTTATAATATAATCACATGTTGATTTTTTTTTAATTATAGGCATTGATATGTGTACAACCGAACCAAAAGTTTTTCATAATATATAACAAAAAGAATATTTTTTAATTATAATATCTCAATGCCTTATTATAATTGATGAAAAAGAAAAGGCTTTTTGATTTTAAATAGAGTAATATTACAAATTAAGATTATTGTTCATTATGAAAAAGTAAGAATTATATTTGTTTAGGCTAATTTTATGTAAAAAAAAAAAAAAAAAAAAAAAAAAACATGCTAAATAATTATTTTTTTTTTATAATTTAATTTTTTTATGCTAAATTTTAATCAATGCTTTTTTGTTTTTTTTATTAATTTTTTTAAGGGTTTGTAAATGGCCCATTTAAAAAAAAAAAAAAAAAAAAAAAAAACAGAATTTAAAGTTAATTTTCAGTAAACCCAATTTTTTTTTTCCATAAAATAAAATTTAAATTTGCAAATAAATCGTTACTTTTTTAGACTGGATAATAATCTTAAAAATATATAAGCATATTAAACTGTAGTGATGTAGATTTTTGACATGTTTTGCTTTACAAATGTAACCTCTTGCAATCTTTTTGAAAGTTGACATATTCATGGCTGTTCAAAAACCTCCTATATTCAATAATTATTGCTAAAGTTCTGGTAGCTAGCTGTTGTTAAAGCAATGGGAGAAATTACTAAGATTTTGGTCGCGTTTATATTTAGTAAAAATAGCACGATGAATTTTAATACTGTACATTTTTCCATTATTCTTAACTTCATAATTGGATTAATTTTTCTACAAGAAACGTTTTGGAATAAAAAAAATTGAAGATGCAAAATTTTAAACCAAGTCATCAATGGAGAATGGAGATTATTAATGATGCGCAGGGGAAACGCTTAGGGTCCCTTAATTTTTTTTATCCTTAGTCTTGTGGGACCATGTTTTTATTTGATTTATTATTATTATTATTTTTTTTAAAGAAAACTGCTGCATTAAGGCTGAAAATATTAAAATGAGGGATACTATTATAGATACATTTTTACGTGTTATAAGCAAATGACCTCCATTAAGTTCTTGTTTTAATTTGAGTTTTAAAATGACACAACATTTGACATTTTTTGGTGAGAATCATTGAAATGCAATAAAAATAGAAATAGTAAAAAATTGTGCGTATATTTTTGCCATGATTTAAATCTAAAGTAAATCTTAATTTTTAACACAATATTTGAAAATTAAAGTCATTTTAAAAACACTGTGGAGTTGTGCTATTTTAAATTATCAATTTGCTATATTTTATTTGCATATTATAAACATAACCAAAATCTATAAATTTTCTCATTGAATTACTTTTTTTCCCCCTGAAAATTTCATATCTGAATATAAAAATAATTACAAATATATCTAAAAGTTAACAGTTTTTTCCCCCCACATATATAAGAAAATTACAATTAAACTATTTGCTAGTACCCTATAACATGCTACTTAATTAAAAATATACCCAATCAAAACACTACATATTTATTTCAAAATGCTAGTAAATTATAATAATGCTTATTAAAAATAAGATTCCAGCTTCTGTTCAATATTACTCTAATTAAAATTTAATTGCAACCAAAAAGATAAAGAAAACAAAAATATAAATAAAACTACAAAAAAAAAAGTGTGTTTTTATATTTGCGTAAAGTAAAAGTGAAGAAAATTCTACGTTGAGAAAAGCTTTAATTTTTTGTTTTATCTTGTTATGGTGGAATTATTTTGAAATGCAAGTAGACAGATAAAATTTTATGTTGAAGTTCAACGTATAACGTGTGTTTAAGAGAAAAAGAAAAAAAAGACGATAATTGTTTTTTAATTTGTCGATGTTGATTGTTGTTTGTGTGTAATTATTATAATTAATTAAAAATAAGAATGTAAATCATGATAAAAAAAAACTTTCCAGCAGGTTCTGGATACTTGATTGCAGCTAGCTTTCTAAATTTTAAGAAATAATAAAGATTTTTGTTTATATGTATATATTGGTAATTAAGTATTTAATTAGTATTTTATTTGGTATCTTGGGTCATTACTTTAGGTTAAGTCCCCTTAAGAACCTAAAAATGACTCAAATATTAGGATATGGCCTAGGATTGTGTAATGCTAGGTCATGTTTTAATGTTTTATGTAAAATTTAACGGATATTGTGTGTTTATTCTATTTAGAAAGTGTTACTGAATTGGATTCAGTATGATTCATTTGGATTCATATGACTTTTTTTATATTCGATTGTGATAAACCTAAATGTGTGCTGGTTTTAAAATTATGACCACAAATATCAGTTTCAATTTTTTTTTTTTTTTTTTTTTTTTTTTTTTTAATAAATTAGGAATACAAATTTAGTAAATGGATGTAAAACTAATAACAAATTATAATAACAAATCTCGAAATTTGTTCAGGGAACCATAAAATTTATTTCAGAGCAAACCTTTTATTATTATTCAATTAATTGGTGTTGCTTTTTGTCAAGTCCATTGAAATAAAAAGGAAAGAAAGTATATTTTATAAATTTGTTTTTAGAACTGATATTTATTACAGAATAATTTTTGAAATGGATGCAAAATTCTTATAACTGATATAGGTATATTTTACTCTCAAAATAATCATGATATTTTAATTATTTTTTATAGTATTTAACTAGTCTTAATTATGTGCAATATTTATTTTATCCTATTTATTTTCATTACTTAATTACCAATCAATATATATATTTAAATATCTTTATTATACAGTACAAAAATAAGCACAAAGGAATTTAAAATGTTATAATTATCAAGCAGAAAAAAAAATGTTTGACGTATGCTGTATAAATTTATGTATCAGAAAAAATTTTGTTCTTCATTTTTTTTTCCTTCCGATTCTGCTTTTTTTTTTTTTTTTTTTTTTTTTTGTATGAATTGATTTTAATTACTGAAAATTTGAAGCATTTATGGGAAAAATCAAATTATTTCCTCATTCGTCAGTTTTTTTTTCTTCAACTTTATTTTCTAATACACAACTTTGATAATTATGTTTTTAATTGTTACAAATGTGAGCGGTTTTCTCATATAAATACATTGTCATCAAGAAATTTACAACAATTAAAAATATTTTTAAAATTAATAATTACAAAATTTGTGTATTAATAATATTAAGTAAGTGTACGGACATTTTCTGCTTTAAAAAAAAACACAGTCAAAATAAATCATTAATTGAATTTTGACTCTAAACTTAGGTTGTTCCTCTCTTAACTATAACTAATATTTAAGTAGAGTGTCAAAGATTAATTGACATGGACAATAAATAATTAATTAGATAATTAAATCTCTCTCTCCTTTGTGCTTAAAATTGTTATGTACTTTAATTGTAGTAATGGTAAGTCAAACTGAATATTTATTACATCTTTTTCTTAAAGCAACCTTTGGTAAACTTTATGTTATTTGGATTTATTTTTATTGTGGTAACTGTTAAAATATGTCTATTTGTGTAGAATCTTAGGTCCATTGTGAAAGTGAATTTTCATCTTTGTTTTAAAATAATCAAATAAGCCATTATTAATGTAAGGAAAAAAAGAAACATTGTGGTTAGGATCAATAATAAAGAAAATTATAGAATTAGCAGCAAGAGCCTTACTTAGCACAGTAGAAGTTCTATGGAGAGGTCAAAGTCTTGTGTGGCACAGTTTTTTTGTTGTAAAAAGGTTCATTTCATAACTGAGAGCTTTCGTCATAAATAATTGATAATGATTGATAATGTCATTAATATATGACAGAAGCTCTCAGTTATGAAATGAACTTTTTTATAACAAAACACTGTGCCACGTGAGACTTCAACCGCTCCATACAACTTTTACTGTGGTAAGTAAAGCCAGCACTGGTAATTCTATATTTTTCTTTATTGCTGTATTGAAATAAGCCATTATGTTCAAGTATTGGATTACTTTATTGGCGAGTAAAAAAGACAACTTATGAAGTGCTGACTATAAAATTTTGCTCTTATTCACTTCCAGTTTATCATACGGTAAAAGCAAAGAATGTTAAATTGTAAGTTAAAATTATGAAAATTGTAGTCAGTAACTCGTATATTAGTTTTTTTTTTTTTTTTTTTTTTTTTTTTCCATCAATAATTTTGAATTAAACGTCTTTGCAGAAGCATTAAAAATAACCTCACTGTACACTGATTGTGATGTAAAACTTTATTTTTATTCAATTAATGCATTCTTATGGAGATTTCCATTATCATAATGCTCCATATAAATACATGTTATTTCCAGTAAATAATAAAAGTTATTTTTTTATTCACTGTTAACTCCAAAAAGTAACTAAATAAAATTCTACATCACATTTACTGTACCTAAGAGGTATTTTATTTTGTGTAAAAATCTAAAATTTGAAGTGTTTGAAACGGAAGTGAAGTGATGGTAAAAGTGAAAGGGAAATGTTGCACCAGCAGCAAGCCACCTCCCACTTGTAATATTACTGGGTTTACTTTTCTGACACTTCTGTTTATGTTAATTACATATGTGTATAAACTATCGTAACTGATTGTAATGAACCTATCGTACAATAGAAGACTTGCAAAAAGTAATTTTAGTGAAAAAATAAACAAACTCGCAGCTCAAAAATACTAACAAAATGCTATCAGACGACTTTGTGTTCCTGTCTACATTTAACATGCTTTCTTATGGAAAAATGAAGCAGGTAAAACTCAAGTTAGAAAATTTTCTTGACACTGAAATTTTTACTACAGATTTCTGAGCCTAATTTTTTTCTTTTCTTTTTCCTTAATTTTAAACAATTTGGTTATAAATTATTTTGTCATCCAATTGTCTTCAAATTCAGGAAAATGATAGCTATTGACTGATAAAGAAATAACTATTTCGAACCCGACTATAAGCAATTTCACTCATATCCGCTTCCGTTTCGTCTTACTGCGCATGCGTGTTAAGGAGAAACAGAAGCGGATGTGACTGAAATCGCTTATAGTCGGCCTCAAAGCCGTTGTTCCTTTACTAGTCAATAAAGCTTAGAAAACTACAGTAAAAATATTAGTATCAAGAAAATTCTCTATATCCAGTTATGGCTGCTCCATTACTTTATAAGAAAGCATGTTAAATCAAGACTTGAATACAAAATTGTCATCTAGCACTTTGTTAGTATCATTAGGCTCTGTTAGTTTGTTTTCTTACTACCCCCCCCCCCCTTCCCCCGTTTTTTTTTTTTTTTTTTTTAATTTTTTTCCAAAGTTGCTATAAGAATGATGTAATAAATTGAGTTCGACTTGTTAAAGTGTATGGTACTTGGATGTATTTTGTAATAATTATTAAGTGATAAAAAGTGACATTGAAGAAGAAGAAGAAGAAGAAAAAAAAAATCCTCACAAGAAGAAGATAAAAAAGTAGAATTATTATAAGTAAATTAAAACTGCTTCAATTAGTAAATAACAATAATAATTCCATATGGAGTCGACATTGCATGGTGGCATACAGGTTGCAGTATTTTAGAAAAAAGAAAAATTGTCACAATGTATGTGTTTATTTTAATGTGATTTTTACTGTAACTATTCTTATCCCTCCATTGTTTATTTTTGTGTAAATTAGAGAATAGATGGATAATGAGAAATATTTGTGGACAATTATTTTAGTGGTACGAGATTAGTAATGTTATTGAGTTGTTTTCTAAAATTTTATGACTAAAAATTTAATTGAACGTGAATACTTAATCTGGAAAACATTGTTTAAAAAAAAAGTTATTTTAATACATTTCATTATATCGTAAAAATCAAGATTAATCGTAACTTCACAATTACGATTTTTAATAATTATTATATTTCTCCCTATTTTACTCTTAAAGCCATAGACCACATAAAACAACGTGTGCTTTTTAATGAATAAACACGAAATGGGATCTTCAAAACTGATGATAATTTTTACCAGAATGTTAATGTAGCCCCACGAGAGAGCGTGAAAATATCTGTTTTTGACGTCAGAAACATGCAAAAACTAGTATGAAAATGTGCGAGTTGCATAAATTGAAATTTTCTGATCACTGCTACGGAGCTACTGTTGGGTTTTGAGACCAATTAACGTTATTTATGTAAGTCCCATCAAGTGTTTTGTGATATAAATGCTTATGTTTTCTTCTGGTCTATTCCTTTAAGGGATCACGATGTGATTTGCAAATCTCTGGAAATCTAAATCTTTAAATCTCATTATTAAAAAAAAAAAATGTCTCATTAGTTCATTGAATAGTGTTTTTGCAGAAATTGAAAATGCTGCTAATTTAATCCTTTGAATCTCAACATTTTGTCAAATTTCAAAAGTAGAAAATCTTTTCTCAAATATTTTTAAATATTAAATTCTGTCCTTTTGGTTATTGTTTTTAAAAAGATTGTTCACAATAATTTCCAAACTGTTCATCTTATTTTTTAGTAAGATATTTTAATGTTTTTTAAATACTCTCATAATATAATGTAAAGTTGATCTTTATTTATTTTTACCCTTATTTATTGAAAATAATTTATTTAAAAATCCTGATCTTTTTAATTTAGTGCACTAGTCAGTAGATATTTCCAAAAACAAAAATATCTCTTTAAAAAAAATGAAAAAATATATATAATTCGCACAAATTAATTTTGTGATATTAAAAAAAAAAATGATATAATTAGCACACTGAACATCATAGCTAATAGTTGAGTTTCGTAATATTTTTAACATATTTTCATTGTCGCGAATCATGATACGAAATATGAGAAAACCGATGGAAAAAAAAAAGCAATGGAAAAATATATAATTACGAAATATAACGTATTATTTTGAGTATTCAAAACCCCTTAAAAGTATAGTTAAAAATAATAATATGCAATAATTAAAAGTTCAAAATGTATAATTGAACATTTAGTATCATGTCATTGATATGTTGCAGATATTTATTGGGTTTAGTGTGATGATCATTTGTATCAAATTTAAAAAAAAAAAAAAAATGAGGCACTCAGATTCAGTGTATACATTTTTTTTAAAATTATTATTTGTTAAATTGATTGTTATTTTAAAAAAAGTAATATATATATAATATTGTAGTGTGTTCTTTTTTATAATAACATAAATACATCACAAGAAAAATAAAACATGGTCTTTTCTTTTTTATCCTTATTTATTTAGTTGTATTTATTTTAATTTTAAATGAAGTATATTTATACTTACATATAATATGTAAATAGTTTTTTATTCATATTTTTAAAAAAGTCATAATTATTTTGCAATATAGTATTAATAGTGTTTGTACATTAAAATACATTAATAAAGCTTATAGAGGAAACTAAAGCAACAAAAATATGGCTTTAAAATCTTTATGTACACTTGGTTGTAATAATGTAATACTATTCAAAAACTCGCGCTAAATTTGCAATGTTGTGATTAGAAGAAGTACTCGCGTTTAATTAGGGAGGTACGTGTAATGTAATGCTCTGTATTCTTTAGTATGAAAGAAATGAAAAGAAAGAAATGAAATGAAATGAAATGAAAAGAAAGAAAGAAAGAAAGAAAGAAAGAAAGAAAGAAAGAAAGAAAGAAAGAAAGAAAGAAAGAAAGAAAGAAAGAAAGAAAGAAAGAAAGAAAGAAAGAAAGAAAGAAAGAAAGAAAGAAAGAAAGAAAGAAAGAAAGAAAGAAAGAAAGAAAGAAAGAAAGAAAGAAAGAAAGAAAGAAAGAAAGAAAGAAAGATGAAGAGAGAAATGCAGTTATGTTTTATTTTTTTATGGAAAAAGTACATAAGAAAATCAATTTAGACCCCTTAGTTTTTATATGCATACTATCCCGTATATCTTGAATGTACAAAGAGTTGCCTACATTTTAGGGGTATCAATAATAGAGTTATTACCTGAGCTGTCTTCTATATTATACTGTTTACTACTATCATATTTTTACATCTATAAATAGAAGTTAAAATAAATAAAAATCTATATGATCAATTATGAAGAAGCTTGTATGAGGAAGCAAGAAGCACTTTGAATTACACAATAAAGATAAACGTAGATGAAGTGTTATAAATTTACACTTGATTAAAATAGACTCTCTCTCTCTCTCTCTCTCTCTCTCTCTCTCTCTCTCTCTCTCTTCCTCTCTCTGCTGTAAAGATAACAGAAAAAGTCATTCTAATATTAGAAAAAATTACACTTTTATAAATATTGCATATAGTTATTATTTTCATAACACCATATGTACTTATTTTTTTATTTAAAGTTTGAATATTTTGGCATATGTTTCTCTCTCTCTCTCTCTCTCTCTCTCTCTCTCTCTCTCTTGTAAGAAAACAGAAAAACTAATTCTAATTTTAGAAAATTACACCTTAACATTATATATAATTATTATTTTCATAACACCTTATATATTTAATATTTTTTTTAAAGTTTGAATATTTTGGCATGATATACCTTCTCTCTCTCTCTCTCTCTCTCTCTCTCTCTCTCTCTCTCTTAGTCAGCAATTGCGTCAGAGGTTTACTGAAATAGATCTTAGAAAAGAGAGAGGTGGAAATAGTTATGTTGACTTGGTAAAACATCGTACAGTCACAGTTAGACCTTACAACTGAAAACGTCTACATGTGCAGTTCAAACTAAAATTAAAAAAAAAAAAGAAAAAGAAAAAGAAAAGAAAGAACAAAAGTTGATTTACGACACGTTTACGTCTTAATATAACAAGGTAAATATCAAATGTTACACTAAACTTGTTTGTCTCTTCTTTTTATTATTATTATTTATATAAGTGTTGAATTAAACTGGATGTAATAGTATATAATTAAATTGTATATGTTACACTTATGAGGTCAAATACCAAAGTTTTTTTTTATGTTTTTTTGACATAAAAGTAAATTTTTCATACTTAATTTTAATTTTTACAATTTTTTAATGTAAATATGTATTTAACTTTTCTGTTTTTAATTGCTAAGAATTTCTTTTTGAATATAGATTGAGTTTTATATTCAACCAGGAATTTTCTATATAAACATCTATTAATAACTTTTTGACATAAAATTATAGGATTGGTTTAAATTGTGTTTTTTAATAACGATGAATTTATAGTTTTTAAGTTTCATGGATATATTGTTGTTCAGTTCTCTTTTTAGTTACTTTTGGAATCCAGGGGGAATTGCATTAATATTTTTGTTATTATTTTTTTATGAGTTTTATTATTAGTATTTGAAATTTTCATGTATAAAAATTCAAATATTAAAACAAAAAATTACGTTAATATTCCAGGATAGGTAGTGCATAATTAATGCTGCATTTATGTCATATAGCATAAATTTTAATATTTGGAATAGCATAAATAATTATGCTGTTCAATATATTTGTTATGATGTGCAGCATAATTATTATTCAATTATAGCATAAATTATGTTGTTACGAATTTCTAAAATTTCTGCCTATAACATAATTATATATTAAGTATATTTACTTTTATTCATGCATATATGTTTTACAAAAATTAATAATAAATAATACAAAACTGAATCAATATAAATTATATTCCTTTTTTTTTTTTTTTTTTTTTCCCCATCAGTATTTTAGACTTTTTGAATGGCAGATTAATAGCTTTTTACGTATTCAAAAAAATCGATTCTTAATAAATGTCACTTTAAGAAATATTAACTTGAGGGCAATTTTGATACGACAGAAAAAAAAAAGAATTAAAAAAAATCCAATCCTTTATCCAAAATTTTAAGTTTTATCTCTCTAGCTTTATCAGTTCAGGAGGTATAATAATTTCTTAAAGTTTTCATTAACACGTCAGCTATGAGTAATTAATTCCTGTCATTAATTAAGTCCAGTCCATATAACGTTATTAATTATTAACAATATATTTTAATTAAAAATTCTGTCACGTTATCTATATCTGTTAATATTTCCTAAAAGTTTCTAAAGAGTTTATAAAAAAAATGGTGAAGAATAATAAAAACAGAATGAAATAAAGTTGTCAACTAAAGAATATATTTTATTGCAATATTTATGAAAAGTAGGTTAAATGGATTTAAATATTTCTAAGCGTGTTTATAGTGAGAAGAAAATGAAGTGGCGTACAAAATGTAAACATAAAGTCAGCAGCCATATTGCGTAGCTGATCAACACTATATATTTTTTTCTTCCTATTCAAAACTTTTAACTGTCCTAGATATTATTTCACTTTTTTTTTACCCTCTCTTTTGATTGTTTACATTTCAAAACTAAATCTTGCTATACTTATCTTTAATTTTTCTTAAGGCGGGAAAAAGGTACTGCGGGATTTGACTAAAAAATTGTAAAGAAAGAAAAATCTGAAATTTTGCACAGTGATACATTAAAATATGCATGCAGATACCGTGGTATCTTCAAAAATATAAAAAATTTGGGCGGTCACCATGCTTGATTTTTAATTATGATTTTTTGACGTTTTAGTCCCATAAGAGACCATGTTAATTTCTATAATTATTTTCTCTCTTATCTGATGATCATGGGTTCTGAAAATTTTATCATAGGTAGCTGTTACTAGTGTTACTGTTAACTTTTAAATGGCATCATAAAGTGTCGAAGTTTTAGATTTTGACATACAAGACATCTTAATACAACCCTTAATTTAGTTTTTTAGTTCTATACGCGGGAACAGTAATATTATTACATAATGCATTCATACCATGTTACCAAATATATCATTATTATTCAGTACAAAAATAATAATAATAAGGCTGGAAATATATGTAAATTGATTAAGGGTTGTATATAGATGGCTTGTATCTCAAAATCTAAAAAGAAACTTGGAAACGTTTGATGCCATTTGAAAGTTAATAGTAACAGCTATACCTATGATAAAATTTTCAGAACCTGTGACCACCCGAAAATGATAATTAAATAGGCTCTTATGGGATTAAAACTAAAAAAAAAAAAATTTAAAAATCTAGCATGGTGACCCCCTTTTTTTTACATTTTTGATAAGTACTTTATCCTAATGTATCACTGTGCAAATTTTTTAATGTTTCTTTCCTTTTCAACTTTTTAGTCAAAAATCCCGCAGAATTGCTAATATCCCTCACGGAAAACACGAATTTAAGAAATAATTCAGTAATATAGATGTAACTCTTAAGTGCAAACAATAACTTGGTTGAAAAAAGTTTCAGCAGTAACTCGTTAGTATAAACGTTATTTAAGATGATTTGATACAGCGGAAATAGTTATAGCTCTTTAGATCTTAAAAAACTTTGTATGTATCTAACAAATTTATTATGAAAAAAGTCTAAATAGTAACTCTTTAGATAATTTTTTCCGTGCACGCCTTAAAAATCAACTGATGTATGTATAGTTATTAAAAAATTATTGCACTTTTTTAATTAGTAGAAAATGATATTTTTTCTAAATTTGTGCTCACTTATGGCTAAAGCGCAAGCGATGCGTGAAATCGTACATGCAATAATTATAATATTACATGTTTACATTTTGAAACATGAATGAAAATAGAGCTCACGTTGCTAATGAATATCGCACATGATAATTACAACAATTAAAATATGACAAATTGATGCTCTGGAGATGAGCTAGTTAAAACCTATATGCTAAATACACCACAAGAATGTAAAATTAGTGCATGACAAATGTTGTTTTAAAAACATTCTTAACTACGTATAACTAAACTGAAATTCTTTCTCGCGCATTCCTCTATGTCAAAGTGTTCATGAGATACTGTACATACAATTTTGTACTCGTGTATATTTAATGGACGTTATCGGTTTAGCGCGCGGGGTGCTGCGGGGAAAGCTAAGGGTCCCCTAATTTAACATTACGCTTATGGAGAAAAACACGTTTTTTGCGATTTTTGAGAAAACTACTCCACCGATTTTGGAGAAATTTAAATGAGAAATACTAGACATACTTTTACGTGTTTTAAGCCATAGAAAATTTTTAACAATTTTTTAAACCGATAACCTCCATTGCTGAGAAAAATATAAAATATTATAGTTATATACGGTTTACTTTTTTATTATTAATGCTTTTATTTAATTTCATGGTAAAAAAAAAAGTTGCACACAGAAAAAAATAAATACGTAATAATTATGGTAGTTTATTTTCAGCATAATTTGTTCAATATAATCTATGCTATATACTTCATAATAACTATGTAATATATAGCAAAGATATTATCTTGATACAGCATAATTATTTATGTTATTCTAATTTAGCAACATTTATGCTATATAATGACATAAATACACTATAAATTACGTAATTTTATTATTTCCGTGCATAGAAAGAATAATTTGAATAATTTATGTTGAATTTTTGGCATTATAGCATACATTATATTATATACTTAAAATTAGAAAAGCATAAATAATTACGCTGTTATAAAGTATAATATTTATGCTACTATAGTTTTTATATATAGGGTGTACGCATGACATCATACAGTATTTAATGCGCTCGGAGGCCATACTGGAGTAGTGAATAACATTGCTGAGCATAGGACAAACTTCGTTTAAGCCAATTTTCTTTGGGAAATCTGTTAATTTTTTGTTATTGTTATATTCTTCTCACTTGCTTGAGATACAATTCAACATATTTACAGCATCAATGCTCTCAAAAATATTGCATTTTTTAAACTGGCAAAATGAGTTATTTTCCCATAGACCCTATAGCATAGATTAAATTATGCTGGATTTAACAAATAGTATTGGAAATGAGTGTCTTATTATTACGTATTTATTTTTGTCCTTTTGCTTAAATATAAAATGTTTTTGTCATTAATTTTTCAACAACGAAAATATTTAAAATTCAAGTCACTAATTCTTACGAGATATACAACCTCTACAATATATTATAGATCTTTGAAAAATCAATAAAGAATACAAAATAACGTAATTCTATTTATAATTGACTAGTAAAAGAATAACGGTTTTGAGGCTGACTATAAGCGATTTCGGTCACATCCGCTTCCGTTTCTCCTTACTACGCATGCGCAGTAAGTCGAAACGGAAGCGGATGTGAGCGAAATTGCTTATAGTCGGCTTCAAAACAATTATTGCTTTATCAGTCAATAATTTTCCCCACAACTCTAGTATTAATAACCCATGCGATATAGACATCAAAATTTATTTTAATTACTTCAACCTTATAATATAACCGCAAAAAGGAAAATAAACGAAAATAAATACAAAATCAACGTGATGGTGTCTAATTCATGGATATTAATGTAAGGTAATTATCAGTCTAGTATTCTAAATGATAAAAAAGTAAGTTGACAATAAGGGCTTTAATTTGTGGTTATTTCTATAGTACCCTTATTGAAATATTTCCAGCCTCAGTGAAGTATTTAAAAAAAAAAGGGTCTTGCAATAGTAAAGGATAAGCGAATAATGGGACCCTCTATTTTCTCTCTTATCCTTATAGCTTGCTTCAACGGTAAGCCTCATTGAGCATCTAGAATTACCCTCGTCATGTAAATTAAATTAACTCATAAAAAAATGTTTATACATGCCAACTATTTTATGTGTTTTTTTTTTCTTTATGAAGTACTCACTCATTTATTTGAGGCCGACCAAGTAAACAGCCGCACTGTACGCAGCACATGCAAATACTAAACTACGTAATTTATGCTGTATTGAATTATTCCTATAGGGTGTATGCATTCATGTAAAATTCGACGCCATGTTGGATAACTCAATAACATGGGTTACATAGGAAAATAACTCATTTTGCCAGTGTAAAAACACTAAGCAATATTTTTGAGAGCATTGATGCTTTAAATATGTTGAATTTAGTATCTCAAGTATGTGAGAAAAATAACAATAACAAAAAATTAACCAATTTCCCAAAGAAAATTCACTTAAACGAAGTTTGTCCTATGGTCAGCAATGTTATTTACTACTCCAGTATGGCCTCCAAGTGCATTAAATATGACGTCATATGCATACACGCATACACCCTATTTGTCGAGCACAAATGTTGATTTTGTAATAAGTATAATTAAGCTCAAAATCATAGCTATTATGCTATATATTATAATCACTATACAATTTAGCATAATTTATGTTGTTCTTCTTATGCATAAATGTTGCTGCATTTGAGCTAGCATAATTATTCGGTATTTATTTTTTATCCGTGTTCAGTATCAGTACAGAGTCAATATTCTCAATAGTAATAATAATAATAAAAAAAATCAATGCTAACTATAATTATTACTTAAATACGCGTATAGAAGTTTGTAAGTAAGGTAAAATAATAATAAATACTTAATTTTGGGTTATACACTCTAAAAAATGGTGCATTACTTTAGTTACGAATCCTAACTTATTTAAGATAATCATTTTTAAGTTATTATATATGATTAGCTAAAAGAATGCATTTTAGCAAATAATTAAAAATAGCTAATTTAAGTTTTTGTTTTAAGTTTATTTAAGCTATTTATATAACATTAAAATATAGCTATTGTTAATAATTTGCTAAAATGCATTATATTAGCTAACTCATATAATAACTTAAAAGTGAACTTATCTTAAATAAGTTAAGATTCGTAACTAAAGTAATGCATCAATTTTTAGAGTGTGAATGTGCATTGGTATACAAAATGTAACTTATGTAAAACTAAGCATTTTTCAAATCTTTCATATTTTATTGAATGTATAAAAGTCAATGAATAACTCAACAAATCAAAATGTCAGTATAGTGAATAAAATAAATCTTGAGTTGACTGTATATAGAAAAAAATGGGATGTTATGTATAATTTTTGTATATGTTGGGCATTTCCCGTGTTGCAATTCAGATTGAAAAAAAAAAAAAAAAAAAAAAAAAGGTTGTAGTTAAAGTAAAGTTCGAGAGCTTCGAGCTTATGTATTTAACTCCAGTAGTAATATATTCACTTGAGGTGCGGCGGGCGCTTAGCCAGGATATGAGGGATAAATATAACCCAAAGTCATGACGTCACAACAAACATGCCAAGGTTCAGAGGAATAGGCAGGAAGGTAATTCATTGGTTACACCCTCCATACAGAAATATATTTAATATTTTTTATATATATATATTTAATTTTTATATTAAAGTAAATAAATTTGAAATTATACGGTTGGCATTTCATATATAGTAAAGTAACATAAATTTTAAGTAAATAAACTATAAATGAGAAGTATAGTCTTTATTCAAGAAATTCCACGATTGAAAGGTTGAGGTTTAAGCCTTACAACATCATCCCACTCTTATATTAAGATGGTCTGTTCACACTGACGCGTAAATTCACGTAATTTTCACGTAAGAATCAAAATACCATTGATTGTTGTATCTTCACGTAAGAGTTACGTAAATTTACGTGTCATTGTGAACACTGTGAACAGACTTTAATGATTAAACCAAAACATGGCTAGAATTAACCTTATAGTCGAGACCCAATTGAATTATTCACTCAAAAAAAAGAGCGCATTACTTTAGTTACTAATCCTAACTTATTTGAGGCAAACGCACTTTTGAGTTCTTATTATATATTATGACAAAGGATAATGCATAAGTTATTAAGAATAGTTATTTTAAGTTGTTTTGAGTTATTTCTTCTATTTTAAGTTAAATTAACTATTGTTAATAATTTGCTAAAATGCATTATTTTAGCTGCTTTTATAATAACTCAAAAATCAAAAGTGTTTATCTCAATAAATAAGTTAGGATTTGTAATTGAAGTAAAGCACTCTTTTTTTTTAATGTTAGCACATGCTAATTGCTTCTTTTTTTTATTACTATTTAAATGGAAAAAGTCAATTCCTATTTGTTGTCACTTTCATAAATATTGAGTTAAAAACATTATTGATGCTACCATTGACTTTCTTATATACCCTATAGAATAATTTTTAAGATTCAATTCTTTAGTTTTATTGGGTCATTTCAGGAGATAATATTTTCATGGAAATATATTATAAATCATGTAGCTTAAAATTGTTAAGTGTAAGTTCTAAATAATAGAACTTGATTTTTTAATTTCAGATTTTTAGAGAGCACTATAATGTATATAACTATATATTTATTTTAACTATATGCCGAGCATTGATATTATCTCCTTGATCATGATAGTTCTGTGACAATATCATAAAATTTATAGGGTGGTTTCATTCATGTTAAAGTCGACGTCATAAGTGAGTACTAAATAACATTGGCCGGTATAGGAAAATGGCACATTTTATGCCAGTTTAAAAATACTTCGCTATTTTTTTGAGAGCATTGATGCTGTTAACAGAGGTTGAATTAGTACCTCAAGTATGCAAGAAAAATAATAATGACAAAAAAAAATGCTAATTTACCAAATAAAATAGCCAAAAACTACGTTTGCTCTATGCTGAGCAATGTTATTCATTGCTCAAGAAGAGCATCGAAAAGCACTCAGAATGACGTCATGCATACACACCCTATACTACGTATATATCCCTCCGTAAGTTGCGAGCAGTTCTTATCATACTGATTTTTTTTTTAATGTTGCATGCAACATACAATAAAATACAAAGAAAAAAGTAACTAGAAAGTTACTCTTTAGACATTTCCATAATAAATATGTCAGATATATATACAAAGTTTTTTAAGATCTAAAGAGCTGAAGAAATTGCGTTTACTGTTGAAGAGTTACTGTTTAAACTTTTTTCAACCATGGTTTGTACTGAGGAGTTACATCAGAATGTATCTGAATAATTTCTTAAATTTATGTTTTCTGTGTAGCATATATAAATATAAGTGCAACTCTTTAAGTCATTTAAGTTATTTATTATATTAATATTATTACTTTTTTTTTACTATAGTTGTGCAAGTTTTTTATTTCCGTGCGGTACAATGGAAAATGTAAACATGGACCAGCCTGCGACGAGAATTCCCTTAAAATCTGAAGAGAGAGAGAGAGAGAGAGAGAGAGAGAGAGAAACGTAAAATTTAATGTTAAAGTTATCAGACAAATAAGACTTAATTATTCAGTTGATAGTAAACAAACACTGTATTTAATTACATAAATTAGCAATAATTAACCATTATTAATTTCAATTATAATTCAAATTCACTAATTATTTAATGAAGTTTAATAGATACAGACGTATTTACTATCTATTGTACTCATATTTGTTTTTTGTTTTCTTTTTATCTTAAAAATTTTCACATATGAATTTATTTTGAGTATAGAAAAAAAAAATGTCAAGTTTAATTTTTGGGTGCCAAAATTTTGATGATGTATAAAATACTAAGAAAATGAATTGTTTATTATGTATAAATAAATATTGTTGGCTCACACCAACTCATAAAAGTTGAATTAGGTCAATTAATTTAAATGATTACTTTGTTCGAAAAAAAAAAAAGAAAAGAAAAGAAGAAGAAGAAGTTTCATTGCTTTTTAAAATGTACTGTATTATGTAAGTCTCTCTCTCTCTCTCTCTCTCTCTCTCTCTCTCTCTCTCTCTCTCTCTCTCTCTCTCTCTCTCTCTCTCTCTCTCTCTCTCTCTCTCTCTCTCTCTCTCTCTCTCTCTCTCTAGCACTCTCTTTTAACTTTGTAATAAAAGTGGCATTCTTTGTTATTTTCATTAGTGATTACTTATGCCTTCTCTCTCTCTCTCTCTCTCTCTCCCCCTCTCTTTTAATGACACAAGCGAACAAGTAAATTAAACAATAACAATCATTCAAATAATTAGGGTGATTCATGCGAATTGATTGAATCAGTTTTAACCCTTTTGGATTAAGTCTTTTATCTACTGTAACAAGCTAACTTAATTTGCTGAACAAAAAATAAATCAATTAGAAATGGTTATTTAAACAACTTTATTCATACAGAAACGACCTTTTTTACGTAATAGATCAATGTTTTTTTTTTTTTAATTTATTTATTTATAGCTAAAAAGCCAGTATTGTTGGACAACATACAATATTGATATACATTCAAGAGTGATACACATATTCTTATTTTTCAATATTTGAATATTTATAGTTATACCAATTTTGAGGAATAATATATGCCATATACTTGAAGAAACATAATAATGACATTTTTAACAATAACAATTGCATAAAACTTTTTACTGGGCTGCATTTTTGTATAATTAAAAATATAACTAGAATTATTAAAGTCTGAAATAATTTACTTATTTATAATAATAACGAGTGTTCTTCAAAATATCTGTGTTTCATTAAAGGCGTAACAAAAAACTTGCCCAATATCCTAACATACCTAAATATTAACGTTAATTTGGCTGGAGTCATTGATTTCTAATTTCTTTTCCATTCTAGAAATTAAAGCTGCGGGTTTGTGACGTCACAGCTCACTAGTCCACGCGCATGGAAACAGGCAAGCTGTGACGTCACAAACCCGCAGCTGTCATTTTGTGAATGCAAAATAAATTAGAAATCAATTACTCCGGCCAAATCAACGTTGATATTTAGGTATGCTAGGATATTAGACCTGTTTTTTGTTCAAGGTGTTCTACACCTTTAATTAATATAAATAGCATAATATAAGCGATAGCATAGCATAGTTATATGCAGTGTAGCATAATTTTATATTGTGCTACACAACAAATGTTACTGAAAATGAAGTATAGCATAATTATTACTTTTTTTTTTATAGAGCTCAAAATTTGAATGTTTACATAAATTTTTAAACTAATACGTAATAGCTCCATTGCCAGAGGATTTTATTAAAAAATTCCCATAGTGTAAATAGTTTTTGTCGCATACATAATAGCGTCTGTCCACAAATGTAGTAGTGTGCTATAGTACAGTATTATCGACAAGAGAATATATAATATTCAAAAGTAAATATAAACTTTGCGCCCTTGCTATCGTTAAACTTGGCTCTCGTGTCCTACTTAACTCTCGTCTTGTCTAAATAATATTATTTATTTAGGACACAAAGAATATTATTATACTTATGCACAAAAGAGGGAGCATAAAATATGTTAACATTTTTAACAATTCAATGAAACAATTTTTCAAATTGGCTAAGTGACAAGATATTTTAAATTTAAACAAATCACACCACACGTATATGCTAATCAATACAAATTAATCGATGCAATTACTTAAATAATGTAAATGATTCGCATTTTTTTTATGCAGTACTTTTGATGTTGTGATTTATACTAAATTGCATTCAACAAATTGTGTGAAATTGTAAGGAAACAATTCAGGTTCAACTTTGACCATTTGAATCTTTCTCTTACACTAAGAAAACACATATCTATAGGGTGTATCCGCATGACGTCATACCATGAATACGCTTTGACGCCATACTGGATCAATGAACAACATTGTTCAGCATATAGCATAAACTTCGTTTTTGGCTATTTTCCTTAAAGGAATAGACCAGAGAAAAACATTAGCATTTATATACCAAAACACTTGATGGGACTTACATAAATAATTTTATAGTTTGTCTCAAACCCAACATTAGCCCCGTAGCAGTGATCAGAAATTTCAATTCATGCAGCCTGCACAACATTTTCATACTAATTTTTGCATGTTTCTGACGTCATAAACATTAACATTGGGGTTACATTAACATTCTGGTAAAAATTGTCATCAATTTTGAAGATCCCATTTCGTGTTTATTCATTAAAAAGCACATGTTGCTTTATGTGGTCTATGGCTTTAAGGGATGTAAGCTGCAACCTCTAGTTAAACCTTATCTTTTTTTTTATTGTTGCAACAATCAAAATAACAACTTAACTACGATTTATCTATTATATAGGTAGCGTTGCAGGGGTTAGGAAATCGGTTAATTTTTTGTTATAATTATTTTTCTCATATATTGAAATGCTAATTCAACCTCTATTATCATGCCTCAATGCTCTCAAAAATATTGCTTATATATAGTATCTTTAAACTGGTATAAATGAGTAATTTTCCTTTACCATATATTTTAATGAAGTGATCCAACATGGCGTTGACTTTAACATGAATACATACATTCTATGCATAATGAATATATATATATATATATATATATATATATATATATATATATATATATATATATATATATATATATATATATATATATATATATATATATATATATATATATATATATATATATATATATATATACGTAAATTTATTTCAAAATCAATTTCAAATGGGTATATATTATATAAATAATTTTGAGTACACTCTCAAAAAGAGTAATATTTGCCAAGCATTTTGTTATATACTAATGAAATTTCTTGTTTTTATTTTATTATATATGAGCCACATTAAAAAAAAACTAACACAAAATTTGCATTTGCTTTATCTCTGTCCCCAGATGCCAGTATACAAAGTAAACAACAACGCTACTCAACAAAAACCATTTAAACCCCCCTGGGTAAAAGATGATCAGGCTCCCACTACCCCAAGTGCACCACCCTGGAGACGTCAACAAGAACTAAAGAACCCTCAAGTGACCCCAAAGTCACCCTCATCACCAGGACCTAAGAACGAACCACCAGTGTTCCCAAAACCTGTAGAACAGAAAGCTGATGTCCCACCACCAGCCCCGGGTAGAAAACAAAGCAAAATCACGATCATCCCTTCAAAACCAATGAGTAACGGATCTGCAAGTATATTAGCACCACCTCCGTCACTACCTGCACCACCTTGTAATCCAAATCTAGCAATGGCACCACCTAAACCTGCCTTGGAATCTAAAATACAGGTATCAAGTAAAATTGCGGAACCTAAAAAGACGAGAAATGTACCCGTGAAACAGGAAAGTGTTGAAAATGTGGTGCCCATTAAAATTGAGAGTAATTCAAATACATCTCCATCGCCACCACCTCCAGTGGTTAAGAAGACCAGCACTGCCACACCTAAAGTTACGCAAAATAAAACTGTAACACGACAAACGACGATTAAGGAAAAGTCACCTTCACCTCCACCTGCTAAAGTACAGCAGAATAGCGTAAGAGTACCACCTAAACAACCACCTAAAATAAGGTCACCATCACCACCTCCAATGCCTAAATTGAAAGAGGTGCCAAAATCACAGCCTCCAAAGCAAAGGTCACCATCACCACCTCCGATGCCGAAGTTGAAAGAGGTGCCAAAAACTCAGCCACCACCGAAGCAGAGAACTCCTTCTCCACCACCACCTCCGAAACTGAAGTCAGCTTTGAAGAAAACTCCACAGCAGAAACGAAGAAGTCCATCACCGCCGCCGAAACAAAATAGTTTAAAACCCAGGGAAGCGTCACCGCCTAAGCAGCAACAGGTAAGAAAGATCTCGAATTTTTATTGTTTAATTGTAACTCACGAGTCACGAGTCAAGTTTGGAAAATATTTGCTAGCTCCTCAATATTATACTGTATAATATAAAAAAGTGCCATCAATTTTTTATTTTTACTTTTTTTTTCATCGAAACAGTAAAGTTAAAAAATACATGATAAAATAATAACATGGTTTATGACAAAAAAAAAAAAAAAAGGTTCTAAAATATGTGCTAAATACAATATTACGTGTGTTTATAACTTACTGTCTTTTATTTCGATATTTATTGGTGCATTTTTTTTTTATAGATTTGCATTTTTATTCATATTTATACATGGCATGCAATTTTATTATTATAACTTCTTTTTTATTTATTTTTTTTCGACACTGTGGAGTTTCAAGCAGATATTTTCCAAATATAATTAATGATTTAATTTCAGTATTAATTATGATCTTCTATATTAATGACACACTTTCATATTAACGTATCTTCAGCATATAACTTTACTTTTCTTCATAACATCATACCTTAAAAATAATATTTTCTATATATAAATTTAAAACATTACATCGTACAAAATTTTAACAATTTATATTAAATAATTCTTCTTTTAATCATTTATTAAACTTCCCGTGTAAAATAGGCGTTAAATTACAAACTCTCATTTATTAACTATTTTAAACACCATAAATATGCAAATAATAAAGTATCACTTTATAAGTAAAATTAAATATAATTTAAAGCTAAATTATTGATAGTGTAACATAATTTATACACGGAAAAAATGAATATAATTTAATAATTATGCGCTAGCTCATTTTCAGCAGCTTTGTTCTCTTCGACATAATTTATGCTATCCTGCATAATAGCTATGTTAAAGAGCATAAATACTGTATTTCTATGCTATTATAATATTCTAATTGCTAAATTATGCTGAAGTAAAAGCAGCAAAAATTAAATAATTTCTTGTTTTCGTGTACTAAACATATATGAGGGTCAGCAAAAGTCATCGTGCTTTTTTTTTTTTTAATTTTTTTAAAGTAATAAATTTGAGGTTTGGAAATGATGAACTTAAGAGAAGTTATCGGCGAAGGGTAAAACTCTGAGTCCCCTAATTTAATTCCCTTTTTAACACCGCAGGACTATTTTTTTAACGTTTTTACTTTTATTAGTACACCGATGCAGGAAAATTTGGATTGAGGAACACTACATAAATACATTTTTGCGTGTTTTGAGCTAGCTTTAATCTAGCTGCTTTAATAGCTATATTATAAAAAAAAAAAATTAAAAAAAAAAATCTGCAATGGAAATCCCACCTTTGCGCAATATACTTTAATTTTTTATTCACATATTATTGAGTGTCATATGTACTTATAATTTCATTATTATATCTACAAAATTTAACTATAAATAAATTACAGGCAAAAATCGATCATATTGGCGTAAAAATGTAGAGTCGTTTGCTGTAATGCTAAATTAGACGCAACTTTCAAAAGGATTCTATACTCAAAACGGACAGATAAATCAAAGAGTTGGGACCATCAACTATTATGTATCTTTACACTTTTGTACCCTTATGAAAATAGGGATTAAACTAAAGTAGGCAACTTTTGGATTTTATGACGTCATATAATCCGGGTCTGCAAGAGAAATTGTAAAGCAGGTTGCCTACATTACAAGTTTTCTCCACAGTTTGTAAGGCTACAGAATGGTTAAAGGCGTAGAACACTTTGAACAAAAAACTTGTCTAATGTACTAACATACCTAAATATCAACGTTGATTTGGCCAGGGTCATTGATTCTTATTTATTTTCCATTCTCAAAATGGCAAAAATCGGCAAAATCGGGCAGCTGAGTGTATGATATGTTTATTCCACACGCGTCATGGAAACAGACGAGCTGTGACGTCATAAACCCGCAGATGCCATTTCGTGAATGGAAAATAAATTAGAAATTAATGACTCCTGCCAAATCAACGCTAATAGTTATAGGTATGTTTGGATATATTTGTTTTTTGTTGAAGATGTTCTACGCCTTTAAGAAGAGTAATACGTGTATAATTAAAATAAGTAGTTTTCTTTTTAGTGCAGGACTCTTTAATGTTTTGTATTTTAATGAGATGGTAAAATTAAAAATATCTCAACTTTATATTATAAATTTAATTTCGTTGACTTTTGTGTAAAGATTTGTAGCTATGTTGAAATATCAGCCATTGACCCTTTATCCTTCCCATTTATCTAACATCATAAAGGGGCTGTCCTTTACTTATATTTTTAAAGCGGAACTATTCTTATTCACCTTAAAAAAGCTTTAATGTATACGGCAATAACTACATAATTAAATGATATGATAATAAAAAAGCTCGCAATTATGAATATTTTGAGGTTTTTTAAAAATATTTCCACAATAATGATATCGTATAAATAATAACTAAAATATGCATCAAAATAAATTACTTATGTTTATAGAGAAATTTAAAAATATTATGATAAAATCACATATAAAAGTTATTTAAGAAAGAAGCTTGAACACTTTAATTAAGACTAAATAAAAATACATAATCTGAAGCAAAATATTGAAATTTTATGGACATGTATTTTTAATTATACGTATTACAAAAAGTGGCATAATTTTGTTTTATTAACTTTATTGAAAAATAAAAACGTAATAATAATTGTTTTAGCTCATTTTTTTAGCAAAATTTCTTCATATTATAAATAATTTTATATACTATACAGCATAATACTTATGCTAAATAACATAACTATTTTGTATACAGTATAATTATCTATGCTATATTGGCATAAATGCTGCATTAACTACGTACTCTTTCTATTGTGCTACAAAAATAATAAAAAGTGCATATATCAACAAAAATTATAATATACAGTAATAAAAACTATTTCTTTCTGAACACAATAAATATTAGCATGGTAATAAAATGAAAAAGTTATGGTAGGTCCAAGGCTAAATATTGAAATTAATAAATATAAAAAAGATATAAATAAAGGCGTTGTTAATTAAGTAGTAATTATAAGATGGGCGTTTAATGAAGTCAGTTTATATTTAGAAATGTAAGGTAAAAATATTTTGACTTGACTTTTTTCTTACGACACCCCAATCTACTTTTGTTGTGATCAGAAAGGAAGTAATTATAGTTTTAATTTTTGCAATAATTGGCAACGCCTAATTAACATCGTAATTCATTCATTATAGTGTGATAATTGTAAAAACACGCAACTTTATTAAAACATTTTATCATTATTATTATTATGAATGTAACTAACTGTACTGTTAAACAGTTGGGTTAAATTGAGAGGTTCTGTAGCCTGATTTCGCCCAATAAAAGCCGTTAATTAATATTATGAATATTCATAATTTACTTAAAAAATCTTTTTTCTTCGAAATTTTTACGTTTAGAAATGATTTAATTTTAAATCGTTGGTCTAGTTACTATTTACAACAAATGAGAAAAAAAAATACATATATACATAAAATATTATAATATAATTTAAAATAATTTTTAGTAAACCTTGCATATGGTTATAGTTGTTGTTGCTTTATTGCTGTGTCTTTTTTTTTTATTTATTTATTTATTTATTTTTTGCTTATGTAAAGTTTACATGTAATGTTGCGGTCAAGGCTTTGTAAAACAGGGCTGTCAAGCCCTCACAATGCCTTAATAAAGTTATAAGTATAATACTTATTATTATTAGAATGGGACTATTGAAAATTATTTTGAATTAAATCATCCAAATTGCACTTTTCTCTCTTAATGAGGAAGACTAAAATAATTTTAAGGGGTAATTTTATTACGTATTCTCAAATAGGACACTGTCCTGAATCGATAAATATGTAAATTACCAATTTTCAGTTCATTAAGTATTTTTATTTCATTATTTTAAAGCCGTAAAATGACGTCACTGGTGCCAACTTTTTCGTGATGTCAGTTTTTTATTTTCAAAAATTAATAGAAAATATTTGAGGAACTTAAAACTTAAAAATTCACATTTCAATTCATATAATACCAAAACACGTAAAAAAAAAAAAAAAAAAAAAAAATCAGGACAATGACCACTTTTAGAATAATAAATAAATAAAATTACCCTCTCTAAATTTTTTTGCAGTCTTCCTCATTTTAAATAATAGCTAGACCAACGCTTGATATAACAACCAATATTACTATAGGGTGTATGCATTCATGTTAAAGTCAACACCATGTTGGATAACTCAATAACATGGGTGGCATAGGGAAAAAAAATCATTTTTGCCAGTTTAAAAACACCATTCAATGTTTTTGAGAGCATTGATGCTGCAAATATGTTGAATTATAGTATCTCAAGTATGTGAGAAAAATAACAAAAAAATAACCGATTTACCAAAGAAAATTGGTTTAAACAAAGTTTGTCCTATATGCTGAGCAATGTTATGCACTACTCCAGTATGACCTCCAAGCGCAATAAATATGACGTCATCTGCATACACCCTATAAACTGTCTGCGGTTCAATTAAATTTCTTTTCTGCTTATATTATTATAATATTAACGGTGTACTTAGATCATCTAAAGGGTTTAGAATTCCTAACTATATGTTAAGAATTCCTAGAGACTTAGGATTCCTAAGCACTTTAAGTGAACTATAATAAGCTCTTTGATGAAGTAAGTACTTTGATGAATCGCATCCTAAATACTTTTGCATATGACTTACTTATAGTTAACTGGCTTCAAAACATGAAATAAAAAACGTAAAATTCATAAGATACGATCATCATACATAATATACATACACATATTATGTCGCTTAACCCTTCTGTAGTCTCACAAACTGAGGTTAAATTACTACTAAGTAGACAACTTTTGGAATTCAAGACGTCACGAAATCGAAATGAGGAAGGTAAATTTTTATAACCCCCATTTTTTATGACATTTTTATGAAAAGAGCGTTAAAAATTTTTGAGGCGCTATTTTTTCTTAGAACGATTCAAGTATGGGAATTATTTTTAATTAATTTTTTTAAATCGATCTAAAAAGCCTGTGACGTCATCAATCGGGAATTATTTTCAGAAAGTATTGACCATAGAGGGTTCAGTAGCCAGTTTTTTGAAATCCTGAGGACGAGCTGATTTCATAAACTGGTTACTGAACCTCGAACGATTAGTATTTGCCGAGAAAAAAGTGCACTTATGACGTCACAGGCTTTTTAGGTTACTTTTCAAAAATTAATTAAAAATACTTCGTATGCTCCAATCTTCCTAAGAAAAAATACCACCTCAAATTTTTTTAAAGCTCTTTCCAAAAATATCATAAAATCAACAAAAAATATTCAATTCACCTTCCTCATTGAGGTCAAAACAGGTTGCGGGTTTTCTGAAGGCATCCTCTTCTTTAGGATGCATGCCTTGGTTTTCTCCCTATTTTGTGAGGGCAAAGAAAATTTAATTGGGTTATAATTGGGTACCCGGATCTCGTGATTTATCATTAAGTTTTTTTTTTTTTTTTTTTTTTTTTTCTTGAGGCAAGGATCTCTTTAAGTCTATTTTACGCACTATTAGCCTCTTCAAAATAATAATAATAAAAATGCAATAATTTTATTTTACGCAAATTTTATGATTTCAAATAAAGATTGCCTGCAATGAACTTTATAACACAACGAACTTATTGCTCTGTTTAAAGAGGAAGACAGATCAAATTATCATCACAATAAAAATATGCCATGAAATTTCAATGTTAAATTATCCTGTTTTTATTATAGTATTATGCTCTACTATATATGAAGTAGACTTAATGTAGTGTTTTTATTTGCTTCATTCTGATAAATAAATTTATTTAAATACACAATATCAAAATACCAGAAAACGTAATATATAATTTTTTTTTCTCTTCTTCACATGTAAATTATATGAGTCTTAAAATTAATATAAATACTTTTAATTAAAATTAAATAAATAGCTATTTAAAGTATATATTTATAATAAGATTATATTAATAATAATTAATTACGAAAACTGCAATATAATTTTTAAGAACATTTCAAATTACTGTGTACTGTGCAAGAAGAAATGTTAAATTTAAATAAATATTAAAATAATAATTTTAAAGTAATAAATATATAATTAATTCTAAAAATATACGTCTAAATAATACAAATATTTCGCCAGTAAAGCTATAAAGCAATGGAGGTTATTGGTGAGGCGAGCGGGAAAAGCTCAGGGTACCCTAATTTTCTAGATTATACTTTACGTATAGGGAGTGTACGCATGACGTCATTCTGAGTGTTTTTTGATGCCTCTTGCGAGCAATGAATAATATTGCTCAGCATAGGATATCCATTGAATATATTATTAATATATACAAGTATACTAAAAGAAATTTATAACACGTATTAATTCACCATTTATAACTTGATAATAATAAATTCTTTATCTTGCATATAACATTTTTACCGCATTTAACAATATTAATTAATGGCTTTTATTAGAGGCCATGAAATTTAATTAGCCAACTAATTTCTTTCTTTAAAATAAAATTTTAATCCCTACAACTTTTCACGTCATATACTAATTTCATTTGCGCACGCATCTTTTAATAATTGAATAAAAATAATTTTTTAACTGATTTTTTATTTGTTCATTGTCACAGAAACATTTTCATCGAAATTTTTTCATTAAAAAATATTTTTATAATTAATTTACTTTTTATTTTTTTCCTTGTTTGGTGTAAAACTGCAGAAAAGTTCTTCTCCTTCGATATGGTCAGATCGTAGTTCATCTCCCGATATTTGGTCTGATAGATCTTCTTCTCCTCCTCAAAATAAACAAAACTCAATATGGTCTGACCGAGAAACCACTCCTCCTAACACACTTTCTGCCTTTAAATATCAACCCGCAAAATCTCCATCCCCTTCTTTCTGGTCTGCAACGTCTAAAGAAAATTCTCCTGATATTTGGGAGGAGAAGTCACCCTCACCTCCACCTCAAAATTCTGAATTTAGACAAACGGTAAAATCACCATCACCGAAAGCAAAGTCACCATCTCCTGTTAAAAAATCCCCCTCTCCAGCCCCAAAATCAGAACTTAAAACCCCCGCAAGTCAAATTTCAAGAGATAAAAGCTCCTCTCCAGATATATGGGGTGATCGATCCCCTACACCACCCCCAAGATCAGCATTTAGAAATTCTATTACGTCTCCTTCACCCCCAAAAGAAAAATCTCCTTCTCCTGACGTTTGGGGTAACAAATCACCCACGCCACCCCCTAGAAATGCTTTTAAAAATAAATCACCCCCAAAATCTGAATTATCAGCTCCAGTTCGAAATACAAGAGATAAAAGTTCCTCTCCTGATATATGGGGTGATCAATCAGCTACTCCACCCCCAAAACCTGCATTCAAAAAACCTGTACAACAAACCCCACCTGAAAAACCTATTACTGAAATGTTAAGAGAGGCAATGTTAAATTTAGTGCATCCCCCCAAAGCTCCTTCACCTGAAAGAACTCCTGTGTCCCAAAAATCAAATCTTAAAAAAAGAGAAAGGTCTCCCTCCCCTTCAATTTGGTCAGACCATGAACCCTCACCCCCAAAGCTGGAAACAAGACCCCAGCAGAACAAAAGTCAGACCTCGGTAGGCAAAAAATCTAAGGTGGGTCAGGATATCATGTTTTCCAATATAGCCTGATTTTTACTTTTTTTTTATTTTGAGAAAAATTTCTGCAAAATATTTGTAATTAAATTTTTTTTTTTGCATTCTGTATATTTTTATACCCTTTTTACGTCAAATAATTTGAATTTTGAACGAGGCATGCTGATATCTAAATCAACATGACGGGATATGTAAATAGATTTTTTTTCTTAGTTTCTTAGATGAGTTGTGAAGTGATGAAAAAAACTGTATTAAAAAAGTGCATGTCCCTTCTTCCTCTGTACACACCTTTTCTTTATTGTTACGAAAAAACTTTTGCCTGATTATTATTCTCAATGCATTTTTTGTCTTTCCAAATCTAGGTAAACCCCAATATAATTTTTATTTTTTTAACTTTCAGCATTTTTTTTTCATCGTTTTAGCATGATATACAGCAACCAGATATTTTTTTACGTATAAACATTACAATTTTTTGCCTGTTTTTTTGAAGCAGGAATGTATTTTTTTTATATTGGTTGCAAACCACATATTTTTTAGAAACATTTTTTTGGTTGCATTGCAGATAGCCCATTGTAGGAAACTTTGATTTGTTTTTTGTTCATCCCTCATGATTTTTATGTCCCCTTTTTTATATATATATATATATATATTTTAAATTTAATCATTTCATTTTTTTTTATAATGTATATTCTATAAAACGTATTTTTTTTGTATTTTTACATCATACGTGTATTATATTTATTGAACAAAATTTGTTTTTGGTGAGTGTAAAGGCGTGTTCATACGATGCAATATTTTCCATTAAAAAAACAAACATATTTTTATGCAATAAAATTTATCACACAAAGAAAACATTGCACCAAGTGAACAGGCCGTAAGTCTAAAAAAAAGTGCTTGCAATTTATTTTTACTGGAATTAGAATAGATGAGACGATATCATGATGTTTTTTTCAATAACAAAGACAGTGGAACCAAATATACGGTGCTGATAAAATATTAAAATATAAATTCATTTTTTAACTTTAAATTTTAAATATATAGGTTCTTTGCACGTGGTGCTATATTTATAATATGTTTTAATATGCGATAAATTTGATGGCAATTTGATGTAATTGCAATTTAATAGAAGACTTGCAAAAGTACGTTTAGTGAGAAAATAAGCAATCACAGAGCCCATAGCAATACTAACAAAGTACTAGCAGACAATTGTGTGTTCCTGTCTCAATTTAACATGCTTTCTTATGGAGAATTAAAGCTGCTATCACTCAAGTTGGAATTTTTCTTGATGCTGAATTTTTTACTGTGTCTTACTGAGCTTCATGCAAAGCTTTTGTTTTCCTGAATTTCATGTCAATTGGACGAGCAAAAAAAAAAATTGTAACCACGTTGACTTGAAATTCTGGAAAATAAAAGAGAGGTTCAGTGAGCTACAATAAAAATTTCAAAGTTGAGAAAACTTTTAGCTTTTGTATACCCCTATAAGAAAGCATGTTAAAGTGAGACAGAAGCATAAATACATCTGCTATCACTTTGTAAGTATTGTTGGGATCTTTTTTATTTTCTTACGAAACCCACTTTTGCAAGTCTTATATTTTATTGCATTTATTACATCTTTTGTATATAGCTTTACGAAAAAAAAAAATAATAATAATTGGCCTGAAAGGAAGAGAATGTATTAGATTAAAAAAAAATTAATTTCGCTATATTATATACATATTTTATATTTAATAAATTATTGCTGTACGCTATTGGTATAAATTATTTGTGCTTGACTTTTACTTCTAATGTTGGTTTTATTAAATATTTTACTGATAATTTTACTAAAATATTTTTTATATTTGGTTCTACTTCAATAATAAAAAATTGTACACTGTTGTAAGATAAAGCACGTTGTTTTGTTCTTTGAATGTTTATTAAATATTACATTTCAGCCAAAGAAGCAGTCTTCCACCAAGCAATCGTCGCCACCCCCAGCACTCAAGCCTAAGAAGAGTCCAAGTTCAGCATCTGTACCACCCCCTCCTCCACCGCCAATGGCACCACCCCCACCGCCACCACCTCCAGGTTTTAACGGTAAGGAAACTTTCAAGTTTTTGTTTTATAATTTTTCAATTGCATTTTCTACAAAAAAAAAAATGTTTAGTATATTTTGATTTTTTGGGGGTTTCGGAAATATATTTAATAGTCAACTTTAGTTATACAACGAATGTTGATTAAAAAAAAAAAAAAAAAAAAAAAAAAAAAACTAAACAAATTCCTTATTATATACAATATGATTGGAAGTGGAAAAAAACCGTTTAAATTGCATTACAAATATTAATTGAAAACTCTATCTACAATATCAAATAAATAAATGAACATTTTAACCCTTAAAACAATGCTTGGAACCACATTTAGGTCCCAATTAAACATATTATAGGTCCTTTTATAAATGCGAAAATCTGGTTTATCGTACAAGAACTCCGTGCCCCTCTAAACATGAATTATACCACTTTGTCTAAACGTAAAATCTTAATTAATATGAACCCATTGCGCGAGCAGTTGAAAATTAAAATTAAAAATTAAAGAATACTGGATACATATTTTTTAAATTTAGCCCTAATCTTCGCTCTGTATTTTCTATAATAGTTGTGTATTGATTTTAATTGTTTTTTTATCATATTATTTTTGCATGATAAAAATAGAAAAAACACTGATAATGGAATGTTATAAAACAAAAGTTACAGACTACAAATCAAAATTATTTTAAAAGATCTAGTTCTGTAAAAATGAGGCATAACATTGAAAATCCATAGATTTATAGCAGTCGTAGGTTTATTTGATTACATCATTTTTAATTGATCATAAAATTATTTTGGTATTTTTACCATCGCGTATAGAAAAGTGAATACAATACGTAGGCTTTCTCTTGCGATTCACGAGAGAGAAAGAGAGAGAGAGAGAGAGAGAGCTAGGACAGATTCAGTATCTAAAAATACAAATTAAAAGAAAACTAATGACTAATTATAGTTTATAAATAACAATTACTTTTGCATTAAAAAAAAAGAAGAAGAATTACAATGTTGTACACATAAAGCAGTTTACACGGAAAAAACACGTGAATTCTCAGAATAAATGCTGTCATGTAGTTTGATCAACCCACTTCTTTAGCTGTGACAAAACCACTAAACAGTACAGATTTAACTCATTTAACACTTAATGACATAAAGAAAGCATTCGTGTTTTAAAAGTCTATTAGACAACGTCACATAATCAGGAATTGGCACTGCCAAGGGTCATCAGGTCGATCATTGGCAAGGGTCATCAATCATTAGTTTTATGTCAAATTTGATCTGGTATATAGAGCTTACCATGTTAAATTAAGGGTTTTAATTTTTGAATTTCTCGCTTCAGAATTATTAAAACACGTAAAATCGCACATCATTATAAAGTAAAAAAAACACACAACGCAAAAAGTATTTAGGGCGTGAACGAGCCTTAGAGAAAGGAACTAGGTGAAAAATGTGCTAAAAATCGACTCCAAATGAGTGTCTGCGGGTTCCGCTAGAAATTTCAGTTTCTCACAGTCAAACTTTCAAATATAGCAATAAAAAAATCCTTTTAATCCAAATTTAATGCAAATTGTAACGATGTATTTATACATTTTCTTTTATTTGTTGTAACTTTATGCTGCAAATTGTTAAATAATTTTAAATGGAAATAATTATTTAGCACAAAATTATAACAATATATTATGAAGAACAATTTGTTTTCTCAGTGTAGTAGAATAAAATTATTCAGACAGATGATATTTAAATGCATTTTGTTGTTTGTGTGACAATTGGAATGTAAATGTAAGCAGCTTTATTAGTCATGAAAATGTCGTATATATCACGGACAATTGCGAGAGAATCTCTCTCTCTCTCTCTCTCTCTCTCTCTCTCTCTCTCTCTCTCATATACATACACTATATAAACCAGGATTTAATGCGCCAAATATTTGTGAATCATCTCAAAAGTTATAATTAGCTTGAAATAACGTCACATCTAGAAAACTTGTGACTCCACCTTGAAAATTAAAAAAAAATCTCAGTTTCTTTCATCACTCAAGGTCAACATTTTTAAATTTATTTTTTAAAAATGATGATTAAATTTTAAAACATGACGTAAGAATGATAATTTATGATCAGTTTTAATAAATTAATATATTATACTCTTCTTTTTTACGTTAGTACACCCCTTCTGTAAATATAATTAAAAAATGTATGATTGGTTTATTACGTCCTATAAGAAAATTAAAAAATAATTTTTTGAATTTATTGTAACTGTAAAAACTTCAGTGTCTTATTTTAGAAGGACTTGAACAAAAAAATATGTGACAAAAACAAAATAATATAAATTTAAGTTGTTTTTTTTTAAATTTGTATTTAAATTTCAAATTCGTACATTTAAATTTTATTTCGTTGAAAATGCCCGTTTAGAAAATGAACTGTAAAGAAATTCAAGCAAAAAATTATAAACCACCTTTTATTTCCCAATAATAAAAATATATATTTAATAACAATAATAAATTACTCTTTATTTACAATGCTTGTTGGTGGTGACGTGTTTTACCAATCAAAAGTGCTGGAAAATGGCAGGAGATCCCTATACTAATTTCCTATCCTTTACCATCATTTAAGGCGGGAAATCAGGTACTGCGGGATTTGACAAAAAAAGTTGTAAAGAAAGAAAAATCTGAAATTTTGCACAGTGATACATTAGGATAAGATTTCTTCAAAAACTTAAAAAAATTGGGTGCGGTCACCAAGCTAGATTTTCAATTATGATTTTTTTGAAGTTTTAGTCCCATAAGAGCCCATGTTAATTTCAATAATTATTTTCTCTCTTATCTGATGGTCACGGGTGCTGAAAATTTTATCATAGGTAGCTGTTACTGTTAACTTTTAAATGACATCATAAAGTTTGCAAGTTTTATTTTTAGATTTTGAGATACTATAGCCATCTGAATACAACCCTTAAGCGATTTTTGAGAAAACTAATGCATTAGGACCAAGAAATTCAAATAATAAAACCTCTACCAACTTGTATACGAGCTTCTGTTCGTATAATGGAGCAATTTTTTTGAAATGCAATTATTCTTAAAGTTTTGAAGTAACTTCATACACGATGGAGCAATATTTTCATTATTCGTGCTATATATATATATTTTATATAGTTATGAATATATTAATACAGTGATTTGCATGCAAATATATTAGTTTTAAATGCTGGAGATGACATGCAATTAAATAAGTTATACATTAAAAATATTGTTTCGAGTAAATACAACTTAAAGGCGTAGAAAACCTTGGACAAAAAAGTTGCGTAATATCCTAACAAACCTCATAATCAACGTTGATTTGGCCGGAATCATTTATTTCTAATTTATTTTCCATTCACAAAATGCCACTGGCGGTCACTAACGTTACAGCTCGCTTGTTTACGCGCTTGATTTTCAGGTTTGTTAGGGTATTACACAACTTTTTTGTTCAAGGAAGTCAACGCCTTTAATGTTTGTAAAATTATTATGTACTTTTTTTTCTTTCTTTTTTTTTTTTTTGGAGAAAAAGTAACTACAATTTAAATTATGGTGACATATCATAACATTGCTTCGTGCGAACAGAACCTACTTACACTAGAAAAATAAATTACATAATTTATGCTGCTTTTATAGCATAAATGTTACTAAATTATAATAAAGTAAATAATTATGTTGTAAAATATATTATGTATACTCTTCAACATTAGTAATTTTATTCAATTGCATAAATTATGCTGTAGAGAATAAATGTTGCTGAAAATGAGCTATTAAAATTTTTTTTTCCGTGCATGACTTCACTTTTTTTCATATTTCAAACATTCTGAATAAACAAACATGCAAAAATGAAAATAGCTGGACTTGGTGTGTTGTTGTAGTAGTATATACGAGTAGCAATGAAAATATTTAAAAGTTAACACGGATACGCTAGATTTAAATTTACCTTTTGCTGGCTGGTCGCACACATCCCTACATATATTTGTCATTATAATTACAAACTTTCATACTCATGTGGCTATAATTAAATATCATGAAATTACGTAAATATTTCAGAGAGAGAGAGAGAGAGAGAGAGAGAGAGAGAGAGAGAGAGAGAGAGAGAGAGAGAGAGAGAGAGAGAGAGAGAGAGAGAGAGAGAGGGAGGGAGAGAGAGAGAGAGAGAGAGAGATTTGGGTAATTTTAAAGCTTTCGTCTGTCGATATAATTTTAGAATTCTAATTTTATTTTATATTTATTTTTCTTCATTCAAATATCCTGGTAATATGGTAACGAATTTAAAAATAAATATTTAAACTCCCTCACAAACTCCTTTATAAAGTTTTTCTTTTGTTATATTCGTTATCAGCTTTAACAGTACATAAACTTCATGAACTGAGTTCATTTTTCATGAATTCATGACCTGCATTTGAATTTTTATCATTGCTACAAACTTTATAGCGATCAACTTCGTTTTACCGTATCAGAAAAGTATTGACTTAACAAGTTAATCAATAAAATAAGTTTGCAACAAAGGAAAAAAAATGCAAATCGTGAATGAATATGAAAACTGAAAAATTTCAATTTTTAAAATTTATTAATTGAATTTTTGGTCCTTTTTACATTGATTTTCAAAACCAGAAAAAAACGAATGTGTATGATTACAATAACATTTATTCGTAACAAAAGAATTAATGACTTATATTGTATAGCAACTATGCGATACAATGTAGCTTTATAATCATATTGTACTGAATTTATTTGTATAATTCCAAAATCATAAAATCTATGCTATACACCGTAAATAATACATTACGTACTTTATTCTGTATTTACATCATTAAGCATAATATTAGAATAGCATTATTAGAATTAGCATATTAGAATTAGCATAATATTAGAACAGCATAAATATTTATGCTGTACAACATAATATTTATGCTTTATAACATAGTTATTATGAAGTATGGCATAAATTATGCTGTATTGAGCAAATTTTGTCCAAAAATGATCTAGCATAATTATTACATATTTATTTTTGTTCGTTGCAGAATCGAATAATAATTTACTACGCGGAAAACATAAATTTAAGAAATTATTCAAGTACATAGAACTCTTCAGTACAAACCAATAACTAGATTGAAAAAAAATTGAAACAGTAACTCGTTAGTATAAACGTAATTTATTCAGCAGTAAATAGTTAACTCTTTAGATCTTAAAGCCCTTGTCAACTTACTTTTTTATCATTTACAATACTAGATTGATAATTACCATACCTTGTTATCCATGAATTAGACACCATCACGTTGATTTTTTTTTTTTTTTTTTTGCCTTTTTGCGGTTATATCACGTATCTGACGTCACAATGTAACACCACTAATCACAGCTCTGGTCACGTGATAAATTTAAGCCACTCCTTCAAGTTCTTTTCTCCTATCACGGCTCCATCGGTACATTGTGACGTCAGATACGTGATTTAACGGCAAAAAGGAAAATAAACAAAAATAAATACAAAATCAATATGTTGGTGTCTAATTCATGGATATTAAAGTATGGTAATTAATGTAATTATCAGTCTAGTATTATAAATTATAAAAAAGTAAGTTGACAAGGGCTTTAAAAAGCTTTGTACTATATCTAACAAATTTATTATAAAAACAAAGTCTAAATAGCAACACTTTATAGTTACTTTTTTCCGTGTTCAGTCCGTCTATTTACAAATTTTTGTTGAAAATCTTGTACAGTTTCACATTTTAAGTATTGTTGAATGGACGTGTATGACGTCACTAAACGTTGATAATTTAACGATAAAAACGTAAACGACGTCAGAAGCGTTAGACTCACAATGAAATAAATGTCAATGTTGGCCTTTGTTAACCTTCAATGTTTCCTATAACGCTTGTGACGTCACTTACGTTTGTGTCGTTATAAAATCAACTCTTAGTGACGTCATAACCGTTAATTTTACAATACTTATTGCAAAACGATCGTATAAGTTTTTAAACTCTTAATTTTGAAGAGTGCAGGTATAGTAGAGCGATGTTCTTAACGTCAAATGACATTTAAATGTGAGTTTGGGATGCGTGAGTCACTAACACATTTGTATATTAGAAGAGATGTGAGACGGAGCGAGATTTATATTTATATCTTAAGTAAAGGTATATCATGAAGACAAAAATAAAACTCTCTCAAAGTCCAGCTGTTTAGCTTATAGACGTCATGACGATGAAAATTGACTGCGTATACCAACCAGTAAAGTACGTGCTTTCTAGTAATGCGCAAACGCCACTAAGTAAATAATAACATCACGCAACTTAAGAGTTGTTGTCAGAAGGATCATATATCTCTAAAATTCAAATTTTAAACCCCTAATTTATATTTCATATAAAAGATAATGGTAACAATTATCAATTATCCATTGTCAAATTTTTACAAGATAATCACATTATTATTTTCTTTTTACCAACACCAATAAAACTTATTGTTTGGGGCGCAAAACCTCGTAGAGTTTTTGTATTTTTACGTTAATCCGGGTAAAAAGTTGGTGATGGGCCTTTTTACATTGCCTTTGGCACCAGAATGACGTTATTAAAACCGAAGGAGGTTCTAACGATACACCCCATAATGATAAAGTAATTTGAAACTTGTAATTGACAGAGAGAGAGAGAGAGAGAGAGAGAGAGAGAGAGAGAGAGAGAGAGAGAGAGAGAGAGAGAGAGAGAGAGAGAGAGAGAGAGAGAGAGAGAGAGAGAGAGAGAGAGAGAGAGAGAGAGAGAGAAACTAAACACGGAATGCATAAATTACGTAATTTATGCTGCATTTGTCACTACATCATAAATTTTGCTAAATAGGCAACTTCATATAATCAGGACACAGCACTAGCAAAGGTCATCAGGATGATCACTGGCAAGGGTTATCATTAGTTTTATGTTAATTTTGGCCTGGTATAGGGCTTGATAAATTGAGGGTTTTAATTTTTGAATTTATTGCTTCAGAATATATATTAGAGCTTCATAAATATTTCTGCTGTACAAAATAATATTATTTATGCTATAGTAACGTAGTTATTATGAAGTATAGCTTATATAGCATATCAATTATGCTGTATATTGAACAAATTGTGCTGAAAATGACCTTGCATAATTATTATGTATTTATTTTTGTACGTTTATGCAAATAAATAAATAAAGTAAAATAAAGTTATTCAAGAACACAATAACTGCAACGTGTACATGAGCAAAACTGATTTTTAATTTTAGAGATTGAAGTTTTCCTTGCATTTTTATGTATTCATTATTATTTTATTATATTTATATAATATGTTAAAATGTCATGATTTGCATTAAAATTTTATGTATCATATCTTTTATTTTCCACGCTGATTGACACTCAAAAATGTATCCAATGAATTTCAACCAAACATATTATGTTAATACACAGTTTATTTTTAAATTATATATAAAAAAAATCAACATACAAATTGGAAGAGAATCAAAAATTTTATATAATATAATATTTTATAAATTTTGCAGTTGCGCAAAAGCTTTCTTCTCTTAAATTTTTACTTCAAAGATAAAAACTTATTTTGAAATATCAACCTTGATTTTCTGTACAGTTAAATTATTACAAGGATCGTATTAAAAATGAAAATAAAAAGAGCTCTTCAAACTTTATAACATTTCTTTTTTTAATTATAATGATTTTTTTTTTTTTTTTGGATCTTTCAATTCTGCTTCTTTTTTTTATAATTTTTTTTTTCATAAAATATATTTGTAATGCTTCTCAATGGTGAATTTTTTTTATTAAATTATTATAAATTAGCTAATTGTAAAAATATACGAAAAATATATACCATACGGGAAAAATTAAATACGTAATAATTATGCTAGCTCATTTTTAGCACACAATTTGTTCAATACAACATAGCTTTATAATTATATATTTGCAATACTGCTATACTGCACGGATAAAAATAAATATGTAATATTTATGCTATACCTCAATGCAGCAACATTTACGAACAACAACATAATTTATGCTATATTCTATATAGCAGTTATATTGCATAGAAAAATAGTTAAAATGTTCAGCATAATTTTTTAAGTTATTACAGGAAAAAAAAGTGCTTCACAAAATATTCAATGCAGCATAAATTATATATTTTTTTAATTGCATAAATTTTTCTAAATATGAAATAAATATAGTATGCTAACAAACAAATATTTCAATAAATTAATTAATTTTGCATCGTTTATTGATTTTCAATTAGCTTTTATATTATACCCACACTCTTACTATATTCATTTTAATTAAATTTGTATTAGAAAGTGATATTGATTGAAATTTTATTATTGTTATCACGGACATTAACTCTAATTGATTCTTAATTAATATTGTCAAACACCATGTTATGTTATAATAAATGCATCAACAACATAGTCGCATTAAAATGTTATTTGCAAAACATCAAAATTCAATTTTAGTTATGTTTACTTTTTATATAATATTAAAAACAATATTTTATATCCTGCGATAAAAAAATTAATGCATTCATTAAAAGACAGCTTAAAATTGTAATCGTAATTCCACTCTCCATGTCTTCAATATCCCAAAGCATTAAAGTTTCATGGCATCAGATTTGGTGTACAATAAAAACATTGCAACTTGTAAACAAGCTATTAGAACGTACCTCGCTATAAGTTTTATTATTATTGTTGAATTTCAAGGATAAACGCTATATTATGTTCAAACATGTCTCTTTATGTATTTCATTTGTAGTAATTTTTTTTAATAAAATTTTATAAAAATTGCCTTTAGGTCCCATGTAATATATGCAAATATACGATACATTAATTGCATGAAAATTTAATGGGCTTAATTGCAGATTGCATGTAATTAAATTTATTGCATATAGTGCAAATATTTCTTCTGGTACAAAGGCCGTTAATTAAACATCGCAACTTCTCAAATCTTAGAAAGAGAGAGAGAGAGAGAGAGAGAGAGAGAATGAATGAATGAATGAATGAATGAATGAATGAATGAATGAATGAATGAATGAATGAATGAATGAATGAATGAATGAATGAATGAATGAATGAATGAATGAATGAATGAATGAATGAATGAATGAATGAATGAATGAATGAATGAATGAATGAATGAATGAATGAATGAATGAATGAATGAATGAATGAATGAATGAATGAATGAATGAATGAATGAATGAATGAATGAATGAATGAATGAATGAATGAATGAATGAATGAATGAATGAATGAATGAATGAATGAATGAATGAATGAATGAATGAATGAATGAATGAATGAATGAATGAATGAATGAATGAATGAATGAATGAATGAATAATTTTTCAACAAAGTAAAATCCCTAATAATAAAATAACATATAAAACTAAGATGTTTTTAATTTAACAGAGAACCGTACTCCGGTAACAGAGCAGAAGCGACAACGAATCGAGGCACTGAAAAGTAGACCACGTAGACGTCCCGACTGGGCCTATATGATGAAAGAACTCGCTCGAGTCTGGGGTCAAATTGAAACACGTGGCATGTAATGATCGGAGTCAACCTGTGTTACCTAAAACTAAAGCTAAGGGAGGTCAGGTATGTAAATAAATAAATAAAAATAATATTTCATTAATCTACTTTAATAAACAAAAGTTAAGTAATTTGTTATTTTATCTATCTGACTGCATATTTCTATTTTACTATAATATAAATGAGATTATTTTCAGAATATTCTGAATATTATCTAACCATAAGGTGCCAAATCAGCTACTGTGGAATTGGACTAAAAATTGCAAATAAAGATAAATATGAAATTTTGCAAAGTGATATATTAGGATTACGTATCTTAAAAAATGTAAAAAAGAAAGAAAAAAATTGGGGGGGAGAGGGGAGGGGCTACCATGCTGGATTTTTTTATGATTTTTTTTTTCATTTTTGAAATAATAGTCCCACAAGACTACAGTATGTTAATTTCAATAATTATTTTCTCTCTTATCTGATGGTCACACACGGATTCTGACAATTTAATCATATATATGTAGCTCTTACAAATCACTTTGAACAGTTTTAACTAGTTTTATAAAGTTTGGAATTTTTCTTTTTTTAGATTTTGAGATAAAAGTTATCTAAATACAAATACAACACTTAAACTATTTTAATTGTTGCAACAATGTAAAAAAGTTAATTAAAGTCTTAAATAGAGTTTGTAACTTTAGATAATTAGAAATTATTATTGCCGATGTTTTTTAGTTTATCTACGAGTCCGAACGTGAGCGTGGAGGTAACTTACATCATCAACTTCTCAACCAGATTCAGCACGGAGCTAGCTTGAAACACGTCAAGTGTAACGATCGCAGCAGACCGCAAATACAAGGTAAGTGAATAAACTACACTCACAGAACACAAAACTAGTGTCAATATATTGGTCGAAGAATGTAGTTAAACACTGACTTCCAGCAAATATTTGGTGCACTTCTTGTTCACCTTTATTATACAGTATACTTATACCATTTACATACATATATTTTGTAGCAAAAAGGTTTACAACTTGGTCTTGATTTAACTTAAAGGCATAGAAAACATGAAACAACACGTTCTTTTTAATCATTATAAACACAAAATGGGATCTACAAAATTGATGATAATTTTTACTAGACTGTAAATGTAACCCCACGAGAGAGCGTGAAAAAACTGTAAAGTATGCAATTTGCGTGAATATTTCTGTTTATGACGTCAGAAACAGGCAAAAATTAGCATGAAAATGTTATGCAGGTCGAATAAATCAAAATTTTCTGATCACTGCTACGGAGGGTTTTGAGACCAATTAAAGTTATTTATGTAAGTCCCATCAAATGTTTTGTGATATAAATGCTTATGTTTTCTTCTGGTCTATTCCTTTAAGCAATATATTTTTAGTCACTACGTAAATGTTTTCTCAGTGTACTCAATATCATTAAATATAGCTCCGATGTAATATCAATTTAGTATAGTAGAGACAAACTTCAATTTTCACGGTACATTATATACAACGTTGTTATTGTATATATCGAATATAATAAAATATTAATTATGAGGAAAAGTTGAACTTGCGATAATTTGACTTTTATTAGATAAAAAAAGAAGAAGATAGATTAGAAGAAGAAATAGGAGATTGTAAAGGTTAAAACTGACAAGGACAGCCTGCGTAAGAGAAAATAAATAATATTCCAAGACAACATTAAACCTGTATATAGGGTGTATGCGGATGACGTCATATTTATTGCGCTTGGAGGCCATACTGGAGTAGTGCATAACATTGCTCAGCATAGGACAAACTTCATTTAAGCCAATTTTCTTTAAGAAATCGGTTAATTTTTTGTTATGTGTTTCACATACTTGAGATACCAATTCAATATATTTACAGCATCAATTCTCTCAAAAATATTGCATACATGTTTTTTAAACTGGTAAAATGATTTTTTTCCTATGCCAGCCATGTTATTAAGTTATCCAACATGGCGTCGACTAACACATTAATGCATAGACCCTATAGAGTATTACAATAGTATATACTTATACTATGGTATTACCCTCGCTCATATACGCGTTTCATTCAGGCTTGGGTTATAGAAATTATTTTCTCTCTTATTAGATTTCCCTGTCAAGCTTAACACTTGCTATCTCCTCTTCAGCATTTTTTTTTTCTGATCAAACGTCAACCGTCATTGAATGGATTGCGTCGTGAAACGTCATTGAATCTGTAATATCTATCTATGTTTTTATCACCCTAATAAATATTTATAATCATCGTGTTAAAATAACGTAAAATTAAATTTTTAATAACTTTCATAATACATCCAAACAATCCTGTTATAACGTGCAATATGAGGATTGCAAGCTCATTATCTCTAATAGAACATTTACAAACACATCAAAACTTACCAATAATAAATATAATTTTAATACTAAAAAAAAATAATAATAGTAATAAAAAAAAAAAGAAAAAAAAGACTAGAAAAAAGTTAATATGCACGAACAAAAGTAAATACTTAATTATTATGCTAGCTCATTTTCAGCACAATTTGTTCAATACAACATAATTTATAATACACATACACATAATAACTATAATGTAATAAAGCATATAAAATGTTGTACGGAGTAATTATTTGTGTTGTTCCAATTCACCATCATTTATGCTATAATGATATAAATGCAGCATAAATTACGTAATTTATTCTTTCCGTGTGGCAATAATCGATATTCATAGAAAGGGTTTTACTTTTTCAAAAACACATATTATAAAAAATACATTTTTGATAATAAATATTTTACCCTTTTATGGTAGAGTTTACAAGCTATGCAACCTGCATGGTATAAATGACCAACTGGTTGACTAGCTTACGGGCGCTATTTCAAAATGGAGTCACGAACGCTTTATAACCAATATTACAGACTTATATGATTAAACAAATATTTCAATGAATAATTAAAAAAAAAATGTAATTAATGTACTTTATACGGAAAGAATAAATTACGGAGTTTATGCTGCATTTTATAGCATATGCTGCTAAATTAAAACGTATATTATAAATAATTATGCTGTACAATGTGCAACATAATATTGTTTAATGCTTTGTAGCAGTTATTATAAGGGTGTATGCGGATGACGTCATATTTATTGCGCTTGAAGGCCATACTGGAGTAGTGAATAACATTGCTCATTATAGGACAAACTTCATTTAAGCCAATTTTCTTTGGGAAATCGGCTACTTTTTTGTTATTGTTATTTTTCTCACATACTTGAGATACTAATTCAACATATTTACAGCATCAATGCTCTCAAAAATATTGCATAGTGGTTTTAAACTGGAAAAATGATTTATTTTCCTATGCCACCCATGTTATTGAGTTATCCAACATGGCGTCAACTTTAACATGAATGCAAACACCCTTATGATCCCATATTAAACAAACTGTGCTGAAAATGAGCTAGTAAAATTATTACGTATTTATTTTTCTTCGTGCATTATAAAAAATACTAATAATATTATTTATTTTTTTGTTATTAATTAATTAATTTTTGTTTCAGGTCTCCGTAAATTCAGACGACAGTTAACAATAGAAGAACAGATCAAGGCTCCTGAAACTCAGTTATCAGAAGATGAACTTGATGATATTGATAAAGTAAGAGATGATCTGCAAGCAACTAAACAAACCCTAGAATTTGAACTAAAAGAAAAAGAAAATCTACAAAAAGAAAACAGACGTTTAGGAGTTCGTATATTAAATTTAGAAGAAGAATTAGATAAATTAAAGAAAATAGTTGAAGCAAGTGGAAATGAAAATGCACTTGTAAATGCATTAAAGGCAGAAGTTGATGCTGCAAAAGCAGAAGTTAATAAACAAGAATTATTAAATCAAGAAAAAATAAAACAAATGGCAGCAGTACAAGCCCAATTAGAAGATTCACAACATAGAAATTTAGTATTAGAAAAAAGAATAGAACAAAATACAGGTACAGGTATACCACCTGAAACTTCTAGTTCATGTACCCAAACAACAGATTTACAGAAAACACCTTCTAGAAGAGATGCAAGTATACCGGAAACACTACTTCCTCAACCCGGAAGTGATGAAGAGGAAGAAGAAGAAGAGGATGCAGAAATGACGTCTGAAGAAGAGGCATCTGAATCAGAAAGTGAAGATGATCAGGAAGAAGCAACAAAAGCAGCACAAGAAAAAAGATTACAACGAGAATTAAAAATGTTATCAACAAAATTAAAAACATTCAAAGAAAAAGAAATAACTGTTAAAAATGAACGTAGAGCATTAAAATATCAAATGACAAATTTAACAAAAGCATTAAAAGTTGAACAAAAGAAATTTAAATCTTTACAAAGAGATGTTAATTCAATGGCTAATGTTATGAAAGAAGCTGAAGGATCTAGTGATGATGATGAAGAAGAAGAAAGTGAAGAATCCGAATCTGAAGAATCTGAATCCGAATCTGAACCTGAATCCGAACCTGATGATACTTCTGATCCACCACAATTTAGAATAGAAGCTTTTAATAAGAAAAATAAAATGCATGAAAATGTATTAGCTGTTTTGAAAAAAGGAAATTATTTACTTAAAGCAAATATTGATAAATTAAAAGATGATTTAGAAAAGCAGAGAGAGAAATCTCTTTCTTTACAAGAAGATTTAAATGCGGTTTTAGCAGAAATTGGATAAATTTATATTTTAATTTATTCATTTTTTTTAATAAAATATTTAAATTAAATGCATTTATATTATCAAAGAACAAATTTGTTTAAATAATTAATAAATAAACACCATTGCATTCTCAAATTTTACCTCTCTTTAACTAGTTAATTACAAAAATTATTTGCATTGCATTATCTGAAACAGCTCAACTTTTTTCTTCTTTTCTTTGGTTTTCAAAATTTGTGTCCTATTTTGGAAAATAATATTGTAAATTTCTATTTTGCTGTAACTTACTTTCAACAGAACGATTGATTTATAAGTATGGGCAGGAGATTTAAATACCACTCGCTTTTTAACGTTAAAAATACTATAAAATACCTGCATTATAGGGAGAGAGAGAGAAAAAAAACTCTTTTATGACGTGTTTACATGATGAAATATTTCCAATCAGCAAATGCGTCTGAAAATCATGAAAATTCATTACTGAGCTGGTATGGCCGAGTGGTGAAGACCTAACTCGTAACTCTATGTTCTCTTCATTGAGTATAGGTTCGAGTTAGAGTCCTAGAAGGTAGTGTATACGCGCATGCATTGTTGGGGTTACTGGCGCTAAAAATCGAGCGTAAGTAATGTGAAAAATCGCCATTTTGAGTTCGTATAAAATCGGAACAAAAAATAGCAGCAAAATGAAATTTTTACAGCACATTGATATTATTTAGCTGCATTACTAACAAAAAAAAAAAAAAAAAAAAAAAAATGCCTCTAACTTGATTTTAAAGTAAAAATTATAACTCTTGAATTTTGGGGATATACTCCCCTTCCCGCATACTCCTCCTTCTATGACTTTAGTTCAAGTCCCTGCTGGGTGCGTACGTGACGTGTATAGAGCACAATAAGTTGCATGTTGCATGCATTCCATGACGGCGCACAGCATTCAGGAAACGCAATAATCATAAATTTCGTCTTATAGGAGCTAAAATACAAATTTGAGAATACCATGGTGCATTAATTTCAAACTTTTTTTTTTAATTTCTTGAAGTTCATTGCTCTATTAACTTCAAAATGTATATTAATTAAATTTCAATTAAACAAATATTATTTAAAGATAAAAAAAAAAAAAAAAAAAATGAATTCACATTATATAAGCTGAAATTCCGCACAATAAATAATTTTTATCTATCCGCAAAATACAACTTAACTTGCAATTAAATCAATAAAAAAATCTATCAATTATTCGATTTATGATAATTATGAAATACGTAAAGTATCAAAAAAAAAAAAAAAAAGTATTAAAAATATTAATTTTTATTTAATATTTCTAAACGGAAAAAAATCGACTGAACTGATATAAAACATAAATTTAAGAGACTATATTATATAAAATAAAAGTGATTAATAGATGAGTTTCAAAATTATTTGTGTCATTGTTGCAAACTATCATATAATTACATTTAATAAGTCCATTATTGTCATCACAACATTTGCAACAATAATAATAATAAAAATCACTTATTTTAAAGAAAAAAATAATGATATTTTATTATATTAAAAATATTTGTTTTTTACAAAACAATAATTGGTTGGCTATGTTAAATATAATAAAGGCCATTTTTAATTATAATATATAAATTAATAATTTTCAAGCATGTTTACTAAAAAAATATATAATGCTTATTTGCTGCTTTTCGTTAATGTATTTTTGCAAAGCTTCACAAAAAGGCTTTTATTTATTGTAAATTATTGAAAATTATTTTACTGTTACAAATAAACTACATTTCAATATATTATTCAATATTAAAAAAAAAAAAAAAAAAAAAAAAGAGCACATTTTTATATTGTACTATTCTATAACATTATGATCTAAATACTAAAAAGTTTTTCAAGAGAAAAAATATCTGCATTATATAAAATTTAATTATGGATATAGAGTTTAATTATAAACGATTAACTTTAATCTACGGAACTTTGTTTAAAATTGTAATTATTGTTCTGTGCCCAGCCAAGAAATAACGCGCGTACTGAAAAAGTAAACAATTCTTCCATCGCAATTTTTAAATACATTGAAGACATTTAAAAATTTGGTTTTAAAATACTTATGACAATTTCAAACTTCTGAAATCATTAATAACCACTCATATTTCAAATACGCAGTCAAAAATGCAGAAATAATTTTGAGTTGTCTCTTTTCAATATAATAATACAAAAAAATGTGCTTATTTCATACAACAGATATGAATTATTATTTATGTTCTAAATAAAAGTCTTTTAAAAATAAATACTGCTTTATATATCCCTTTTTCGCTTCACCGCATTAACACATTATTGCACTAAGCTTGCAATAATGTTCAATTTATTTATATAGCTTTTATAGCCTGTAGAATTTAAATAAGAGTTTCTATAAATAATATTTTTCCAAGGAAAGTGTGATAATAATATTGTTTATTATATAATTAAAAAAATATTTATATAACTTTAACTTTTCTACTTTTAATTGCTTAAATAAATAATACGTTAAAAAAATATGTATATTAATTCATTTGAACAAAAATTATAATTGTAAAACCTATTGAAACCAAATTTATATGTAAAGACACCTTTGATTTTCTTTCTAAAAAAGAAAGAAAACAAAAATGTTAAAATTAGATTTTTTAAAGATTTACATTGGAAAATGTTTTATTTTTTCAAAATCGTTTTTCCATAATCAGTTAGCATTAATAATAAGACCAATAAGTTTGCAATCTAATAATGAAAAATTGTCTTATATAAGTCGTTAATGCTTCTTATACAGGGTGATTTTTTTATGAAATTAAAACATGTAAAAGTGTACGCGCCTTTTGAAAATTTCAGTCCTAAAACTGTATTAGTTTTCTCGAATATTACTCAAAAATGGTCCTTTATATATTATATTGAATAATATTGATATATATATATATATATATATATATATATATATATATATATATATATATATATATATATATATATATATAATATAAGGATCCCCAACCTTTTTTCAGAGCGCTTTTAATTGGGTTATACAAGTCACCACCTATAACAAGCATTGACGACCAAAATTAGATTTTCAAAAATGTAATAGGAAAATAATTTTCAAAATTATGCAAGTGATATGACTTCATTACAGTGGCAAAATATTCGTTGTTGCAAATTTTGTGATCATAACAAATTTTCCCTCACGAAAAGCTGTTTTAATTGCCTTTTTTTTTTTTTGTACAGCTTCGCATTAAAACTGGAAAAAAAAAGTCTGTTTTAATGCCTTATGTACCCTTTGGTATAATCATAACTATGGTATAATTGAATAGTAATATATGTAACTATATTTGTCGCTCTGTTTATTTTGTTGTTGTTTTTGTCATTTTGATGGTGTATAGATTTTTAAATATAAAATAATGTAATATTAAGAAGAAAAAAATAAAATTAATTTTCAAGCTAAAATTTTGATTGTATTTTATTCCTTTATAGATCTTTATAGGCGTAGAACACCTTGAACAAAAAAAAGTTGCGTAATATTCTATCAAAACTGAAAATCAACGTTGATTTGGCCAGAGTCATTGATTTCTAATTTATTTTCCGTTCACAAAATGCCGCTGGCGGTCACTGACGTCACAGCTTGCTTGTTTTACGCGCGCGTAAACCGAGCAAGCTGTGACGTCAGTGACCGCCAGTGTCATTTTGTGAATGTAAAATAAATTGGAAATCAATGACTCCGGCCAAATCAACGTTGATTTTCAGGTTTGTTATGATATTACACAACTTTTTTGTTCAAGGTGTTCTACGCCTGTAAGTAGCAAAATATCAAGTTCCATTTTCTGTTAGTAAAGAACACACACCGCTCTCTTGTCTATGCCAAAAATATACGCAATGAATGAACACTACGTACAAAAGAGTACACGCAATTTAATTTGTTGAATGATGAGACACTTCAAAGCATAATATAGGAGTTTGGCTTTTAGAAAACTTCGGCCTGCATTACAGATGATTTTAGTCGCTGTATAGCGAGTTGCTATTATACTCTCTCGTATAGGGTGTGGTGTATTATGTACAGTACAGTACATAATGACAATATGTCGTACTAAATGCGCCTAGACGCCATACTGGGGCAATGAATAGCTTTGCTCAGCATAGAACTTTTTTTTTTTTTTTGCCATTTTCATTGGAAATGTAGTTTTTTTTATGCATTAATTTTTTTTTACAAAAATTATTTGCTGGTATGTTTTTGTATTTATATTTTAACCAAGCCATTGCCCGATACATTTGTTTTAAATAAATAAGATCAGTTTAAGTTTTGAATAGAATAATAGTAAAAGCTATCGTGAATTAATGTAGAACTTTTTAAATTGTAAGCATACGAAAAGATTGTTTTTGATATTTTTTAATTTGAAAAATGTAAGCAAACACAAAACCCAAAGCAGAGTATACAGTTTACAAATTGATCGAGTCGACAATCACCAATGATAATAATAATACTGTATACTTCCATAATAAGTCCAGTCTATCACAATATTTAAGGATATATAAAAATTGAAGTCAAAATTATTCCCGCAAATTCATGGTCCATAACAAAAAGTTCATAAATCTTATAGAAGATGACGCTGCGTGCATTTTGAGAAAAAAATTAGAAATCTCAGGTTAAAATTGTCCTATTTTCAAAATATTTTAATCAAAATTTAGTTCCAATTAAATATTTAATACATAATAAACTAAAAACTTTACTTTTAAATTGTAAATTAACAAAAATAATTAATAATTTAATGTGCCATGCGGCTCGGAAATAAACGAAACTTGACGCAAATATCCGACTGCCAGCCTGGAAGCACCAACATAAAAATGTTAAAATAATCACAGGTCAAAGTTTATTAACAATGAAAATTAAAGTCTTTTTATGGAAATGAATTCTTTATTCTTTAATTATTATTGAATTACATTTAAATTCCAAATACTTCATTTGAAACTTGTAAAATTGATATAAAATTGTAAACTATATTTACAATAAACTTTATACAGTTGGCAACAACTTTATAAATCACAAAGAGCGGCCATCTTGCTTCCAAATATTTGAGCCGCATTCCAGTTGAGTTTTACGCAAGTGTGGAACGTACTAAAACTTTTATCAATATTTTTGCCGGTAAATAACTTGTTTATCGTCAAAATAATTGTGTAAATAATTTTATTATAATAATGACAACATCGTAGTGTGATTTTTGATCATCATGTATTGAAGATAAAAATATAAAATAATTTATTTTTGGTAAGAAATAATTTTTTTTGTGTGTGTACCGTTTTTCTGATGCCACGTTTTTCTTTACTTATGGTTCTTATTAAAAGCCACATGGTAATTATGGGGGGTCTTTATTTGTTTCAAACAAAAGTAGATTATCTATATGAGAAATTTATCTATTGCTTAAAATTTAAATAAATAAGGATTTGATAGGGAATAGTTATGTTATGTATAAACTTTAAATAACTGTACATTTTCAAATGATACCGCATACGCTTGTGTTATAGGCAGAGGCAATCTGAATTTCCAAGCTTTAAAACCTTTATTTAATATATATTTATTTATACTAATTATTTTAAAATTATATCAGGATTAACATAAACAATGAATAACATACTTTGAAATTACTGGTATGTACCTATAAAAGTAATGAATGTAGCAGGTACATACATACATACATATACACTTCGATTATGTACATATTTTAATTATTTTAAAATCTAAAAAAAATGTTTAAATAAACAATAATATTTATTACATATTTTATTAGTTACTGCTTTTATTATCATTTCATTAGTGAAATGTTGACTTGAATGTGAATCACATTGTTTATTTATGTTAGTTTTATTTGTTTCTTATTTTTTTACGCAATTAATTTAATTCGTTCTATATTACATATCCATATAATTATTAAATTATAATAATATATGAAAGTGACTTCAATAGTTAGATTAATTAGGTCCATAAAAATATAATATGCCGTAGGACTTCTAATAAAGGAAAAAAACGTTTTAAAATCATAATAATTAGATCCATACACAGTTGCGATAGGATTATTATATTATTATGAATAATTACTGTACTGTACATAATAATAAATACGTATTAAATAAAGTTCTGAATTTCTACAATGCAAGTGACAAAATAAGAGTTAGTTTAATGCCTAAAAATATAGATTTAACTTAAATTTTTGTTACATACTCTAAATTTTTTATTTCACTTTTATTGCGAATATTTTTATAAATTATTTTACAAAATTTAATAATTATTGTTAATTATTATTATTATTGCCACAATGTTATTGCCATACGCTACTATAATAGCCCTAATATATCCTATTTATTAGCCTTCGGGCTTATTTTTTTTTTTAAACGATTTAATAATTATTTTATGCAAAATATAGCAAATTACAATATTCGCAGTGGTTTACTTTAATTTTCCCCCGATAATTTAAATGTGGAATAATGCATTATTAAATTATTATTAGTAGCATAGAAAAAAAATATATATAGCATCTTTCTTTTAAAGTTTAAAGGCTCGTTTTGAATTTTCAATAAAAATTGTGCTTTCGTATATACTTAGAATTTCAATTTTCTGCTTATTTTTATTATTATTATTTGCTCTACATATTTTTAAATATTTGTTTCTAGATATCTAACTTTTTTCCCATGAAAATTACTAAAAACTTCATGAATTCGTATAATTCTAAACTAATTAGTCGTAAGGTAGAGTTAGTATGTAATAGTTATAAAAATAAATCCAACACATAGATTGTGTATTTAAATATTTAACATGACAATGAAAGTAAAAATATATAAATACAAGACCAGGATATGTATGTATTGCAGAGTTTTATAATTTTCTGCTCAAGGTCAAAATTTAGAGGTCAAATTAACCAATATCTCTAATAATAGTTTGGATTTTATTTTTAAAATATCTGAAAATGAAAGTAATTATTTATTATCAGAAAAAACAATAATTATAAGGGTTAAAGAAAAAATGAAATAAGGGGAAAAAAATTGTTATCATTGTGTGAACTTTCCTCCCCTCTTTTGCTTTTACTTGCCCCCTCCCCTTCATTGATGTCGGCGGCGCGGCGGCCAAATAATTTCCCCTTCCCTCTCTCCTTACTGCCGTACCTCCCTATTTTTTTATGTATTTGAAAATGGAATCGTCCAGACCTGTTTCCAACATAACTTTAGCGCAAAAACACTCTTCTCATCCCGCCCGACCTAAAATATATATATTTTTTTTTATACATACATCTTTTTCATACCGGTATTTCAAGATTTAGTATTAGCAATGAGACTCAGTAATTTTTTTTTTTACTGATTTTTTTTTATATATAATTATGAACTTGGTATTTAAATTTTAATGAAAAATGCGTTAGTTTTTGCTTAAAGAAGTGTTTCAATAAATTATCAAAATATTAAATTATTTTTTTCTAGATACAATAATAAAAAAAATGTATATTTTTAGAATTTTTAAAAATATGGGTTTTATTCATAATGTTTAAAAGGATACGTTTTTATTTTTTTTGCAACACAATTTTTTTTATTACGCAGAAAATTTTTTGCAAAATAATAGCATATAAAAATTGTCGTCCATTACGTAAGAAACTAAAGAATTTTTTTTTTATATTTCATTCAAAATCTATATTTATATGAATTATAATCAATATAAATGCTTTAAATAGATAAATTAAACGAGTTTTAATAATTAAAAGCTGGTTTACGTAAGTGAAAAAAAATGTCGTAATTTTTATTTATTTTATCACGAGTTTGCTCTTATGTATATTGTAGTTTTAAATTACGCATCATAAGTACTGTATGTAATATAAGTGGATGAATCATTTTTGAGCTCTTATAACGTCATATTTGACCTTTTTTTTCTCTTTCTTCCCGTATTATGTCTATATTTCTACCCTTTGTTTATTTTTAAATAAATTCTAATATTAGATACAAATTTTATTACATCAATTTTTTTTGAGTATAATATTGATATAACTAAGAACGCAAAAATTAATAACTTTTTTTGTTTATTTTTATATACTTAACTGAGTTTTAACATAATATAAATAAATATAATTTTATTTTTCCTACAATTTTAAATATTTTTAAAATGTATATAGTAGCATAAAAGTTGAAATTATGTGAGTAAAAAGAAACACAAATATGACTATTAATATTGACATTAACATTTAATGCATGAAATATAAGTATTTAAATGAGTGATAGCAATTATTATTATTTTTGTCGTTATTTGAAGCCAAATTAATACAGAAATCTAAGGTTTTAGTTATTTCAAAATGGTTTTCATTTTCAAAAACTTGCATTAGAAAAGTTGGTTTAATTTATATTGCCGTAGTTATTATATATTTAAAATAAATATTAGACCGCCTCAATGATAATATGACGTATTACTCAAAATGTGTGTAACTAGTACCTATATAATAAATAAATAATTGAAAACGGAGCATGTCATAAAGAAAAAGGGGGAAAAAGAAATTCTAAAATTAGAAGACTAGAATAAAACGCTGACGTGGAACGAAAAAAAAAAAAAAAAAAAAGTTTCGTGTACAAATATTTAAACTAAATATATTTTGTCATATAAATTTAAATATAATTTTCATAATGTAATTACATTATGTATGTATGATAGGAAAACCCCGGTGAGTACACAATACGTTTGCCGTGTTTCCTTATGGGTGTGTCTCTGTTACTTGGGTACATAAAATGTCGTCGTTTTAGTTTGGCCATGAATTCAATTTACTTTGCTTGCCAATATTTTACCCTTTTATAAAACACATTGAACTCATACAAATAACAAAAGATAAATACAAATAAATATATATATATATATATTTTTTTAGGTCATTTAAATAAGCTTCCCTTTTAACATTTATTTTAACTACACGATCATTATTTTAAAATTAGATTGATGTTACGCCTATTTTTGCATATATATCTATTACTTATTTAGTTTTAATTTACGTAACACTTTAATTAAATACAATAGATATTTGTGGGTGACATTTAAGTACCCTATTTTTGATCATTATGTTAAATTTAGCTGAACATACAATTCTTTGTTGGTTCCAATTTTATTGCGTCATATTGTGTAATATCCTAAATATTATTTTCATTGCCTCTCCACACCCCTACTGGACAAATTGGTAGACAGTTTTCATCAAATTAATTTAACAATTGGGGTGGGTGTATATAAACAAATAGCATTTTATTAAATAGGTTATATGAGTTTACAATTGCGAGCATAATTTTTTTTAAAGAAAGAAAATACTAAAAAAAAAATATATATATATATAAATAAAGGAGAGAAGAAGAAGGATTAGAGGGCTAAATTTGGCAATAATATATTCGTTTTTTGATATAGAAATTTAGTTTTAAAAAAATTTCCATTGAGTAATGAAGATCAAATCTAAGAATGAAAATGACAGTCTTGACAAAGAAATTGTACTCGCTTATAGTATTCATAAATAATATAGATATTTTTTTTTTCTAAAACTAAATTACATAATTTTTTTTATAACAAACAATATTTTCAAACATTACGATGTTGCGGTTATTTCAACCGGAAGTACCCCCTTTTCTCAGATTCTAATCAAGTTTTAGGAATAAAATTTAACACGCATTAACTTCAATATTATATTGATCACCTGTAAAATTGTTATGTTTATCCGGTGAAAATTGTTTGAGACAAAAAGGGTTACATTGCGTTGTAAAAATCTCTTAATTCTGTTTTTTCAAGGGTGTATAATTCTTTGGAAAGAACACAATTCCAAATTTATTCGTATTTTAAAGTCACTTATAAATTTATAAAAACCATAAGTAAAAAGTATTACCGCTATTTCTTCATGATAAATAATAATAATCTTAAAGGAAAGAACATTTAAAAAAAAAAAAAAAAATGTTGCGTTATTTTTAAGGAAATACACATTATTATTTTTTTTTTCTTCAGTATAACATTGTTCTTATAAAGATTATTATTATTTCTCACATGATAATTACTACCAACCTTGAGTTAAAATGATTTTTTTTAATATTATATCTGATATGATTCTCTATTTTATTTCACAGTTGCTGATTCTGCTTGGAACAAGAAAGAAAACAGAAAAATATAGAAAAAATAAACAACTTAAATAATTTTTATTTTACAATAATGGTTGATCTTTGATAATAACAATTGATCGGTATGATTCAATGTTTCGAAGATCAAGATGGCCGATATATTGGCCAACAATATTTGGAATTAACAATAATGGTTTCAACAAAATTTTATATTTTTCATGCACCAAGCTAGTCAAAAATGAATAAATAATAATAAAAATATTATTATTTAAAACAAAATATTAAATTGTAATATTAAAACTATATATAATAAAAATAAATTTTATATACACAAAATGACTTCTATATGGGATTATATATACTATAGATAACTTAATTTTTAATTAACTTTTTATTTTTTATTTTTTTTTTGTTATTATTATTATTTTTTTTCTTTGAAAATTGTGATCTAGAATTTGGCGTGTACGAGTTAAAAAAAAAAGCGGCCTAAGTTTAGATTTTGTGAATAATTAATGATAGAAAAATAAAAAGTGATTTAATTAGTGAATATTTGTTAGAAATATGATGTGAGTGATTGTTGTAATTTTTTAATGGAGACGGTTCAATCAGTTGTTCACTTAGAACATGCAGCAATGGCAGCAAATGCATCTCAATTGGCAGCGTATTCTCAAAGAACACCCATTCATAGGTAAGTTACACTTCTGCCTTTTATTTTACATTATTATCGAGGGAAAAATTGTAGAAAAGGGGGAAAAAAAATCCACTTTGATGAGTTGCATGTACTTTCTATGGTAATCGTAATGAATATTGATCATGCTGTTTATTCACTGCTTTTATTCATTTAATTTTTATTATTTACAGAATTTGATCAATATATTTGCAATAACGAATTATTCCATGTAAAAATCGTCTTATTTTTTCTTCATTCATACTAAATTATTATTACATTTTTAAATTCAGCTCATGAAAAGGGTATGTTTTGTTTTGGAATTTGTTATGAAATAATAATAATAATAAACTTTGACTCAGTATTTTGCGCATGACGGCTATATTTGAGTAAGAAATTGCTCGCAGTACTGTATAAACACCAAGAATTACCGATAATTATGAATTAAAAATAAATTGAAAAAAAAAATGTTAATGAATTAATTTTTGGTATCTTAATTATCGTTGCTTTGACCGTATGGACAATTTTTTAACAGTTTTAATTAAAGTTAATCCATTCAGTCCATGATATGCCTATTTTTACATCATTTTCTGATATCACATAAGCTTTTAGTTTTATTTTTTAAATTGATTTAGATTTTAGTGTTAAAAATGTATACATATACTAAGAAATGCAGATTTTTTTCTTGTTGCTTACTATCCAACCAACAAAAAGGCTGTAAAAAACTTATTAAGTGCACGAAAAAAAAAAAATATATATATTGTGTATTGAAACGGTATTTTTAATAATATTATAATTTTTATGATAATAATACTAAAAACAATTTCTATTGACCGCACAAACTAAAATATAATTACAATTTAATTATGATTACTAAAGTAATTAAAACGTTGTAAAAAATTAGGTTGAACTAATTCTTTTTTTTTCTTTATTAAACCTCGAATCGAAGTTTTTGGAAATATTTTTAATATAACGTATCATAAAAACAACAACAGAATTTGTGGATTTTATTTTAAAATACTGCCTAATTTTTTAAAATGATATGAAATTTGTTTGATTTTCTGCAGAATCGATATATTTTTTAAGTTGTAAATTGTCGCATTAGGTATATTTTTTTTAATACGTTATTTAGCTATTTTAGTTAAAGAAAAAAAAAAGGTTAAATAACGCATTTTATGTGATTTTTTATTTGAAGGCAGTAACCATACTATACGAATCCACCTCATAATAATCTTGAAATAGCCAACATAAAATTTAATTGTTTTTGTTTTTAATGTTGATTATTTTAGCGTATGACGTCATTCTTATTTTTAATGCAATTTTAATATATTAATATTTATAACCTTAAACGAGTTGCAATTTTGATTTCTTATTATTATAAATTAACCTTCAACATTGCAAATTTTATTGTAGTATATTATGTAATATGCGTCTATATAATTTCACTAAAATTTCGGTATTTCTTGGAAAATTACTCATATTTTATATCCGAGGTGAAATTTTAGCTTCTATAAATAGTCGACGAAAATGTGATAAGGCGAAATCGATATAATCGAATTGAAGATGTTACGAACTGTATTTTTATTTCTTACGGTGAAAATATTTTGCTATTATAGTCCAGTTTCTGTCTTTTTTTTTTTTTTTCAAAGAGATTTGGAAACTAATAGAGCAATTATTAATTAAAAATAGATAAATGAAGGAACTATTGTGGGAGGTTTATTGTTATACAAATGGCAACAGTGTTCAGAAAAAAGCAAGTTTTGTAGAACGAGGGGAAAAAAAAAGAGAGGAGACTGATTGCTTTGATATTTACCCGCTTTCCCCTCTTTCAATGTTTCCCCCCAAACCTCCTCTAATTTCAAGTACAGTAAAAAAAAAAAAGAGAAAAAAAAAATGTAAAATGGCAACATGGTAAAGCCGGTTTTTGAACGAGGTCTTGGCAAGTAAGCAGACCCGGCCAAGCGTTGAGGACATTATACAATGTTGCCAAGTTTAACAATTTGGCAACATCGCATTGTCTGATAAAAAAAAAAAAAAAAAAAAAAAAACTTTTATATTATTATTATTTATTTTACTCTATCTTATTTTATAGTGAAAGGAGTACAATTTATATTTTTTACTACAAATACTTTTTTTATTTATTTTTATTTTTTTCCATAGACTTCTAGGTATAAATGCAGTTTTTCAATTCATATCTTTTTCTTAGAAATTTTTACTATTATAATTAAAATATTATATTTTATAGAAGTATAAAATAAAAATATCTATACATTATATTTTTTTACAACTTTTACGTGTATATAGTATTGAACCTAAAAAGTAAATTAAATTTATTGATTTACCAAAGCTGTAACCGTGACGCGCACAAACGATTTTGGCTTCAGTTTTCGTTCTCTCGCTCACATGAATGTTGTAAAAAAAAAAAAAAAAATGTATGTATGGTTCACGTTATTAATTTCAAAAACGTCAAATTTTGTACTAGAAATTTATCATTTGCGTGTTCCAGTTTTATCCTAAATGGCAAAATTTCAATATTTTAACTAAGTTTCTAATAAGAATTTTATTATTATTTCTTCATTCCCAACTATTATTATTACTACTCCATAAAATTAACTGGATTTTCAAACTAAAAACTGACAATATTAGAGTTATTTGTATGTAACTCATTTAATTTTCTTTTTACTTCTATTAATTATAAAATGTTACCATTATGTTACCATACCATTATTAGTATTGCAGTATTATGACTATACCATTATATTCTTTATTATTTTGGCTATTTTTTATTCCTAATTTTAATTTACACTATCTTGTGTAAGTATATAATTATATATAATATTTTTTTTACTAGAGATGGTAAAATTTCAAAGCTTAAACCAAATTTGAGACTTTTAAATGATATACTCTAAATTTTATTTTCACTGCACTCATATTATATTTGTACATTTTGTATCGATACCAATATATTAATATTTTAATAAATTTTCTTTTAAAAGTTTTATATTAAATGCATAAATTTCAATGTTCAAGTTTTCTTTAATTCGTGAAATATTAGCGTATTTTTAAGTCAATTTTTATCATACATTTTTTTTAACATCGTTTTTAAAAACAACAACGTAAAATTCAAGCAATATTTTGAAAGTATATTATTTAGCTTTAATTTAATTTTTGTTTCTTTTTGTGGCAGTTTAATTCAAAACAAACAAAATTTAAATTTTTAACTTAATTTTATAACTTAAAAAAAACAACACTTTAATTATATTATGACTTGTACTTTTCTGTTTCCTATTTTTCAAAAAAAAAAAAAAAAAAAAAAAAAAAAAAACTTTAAAAAGTACTCGTGCTGTGTTTACACTATTTTAACATCTAAAATTAATTTTACAAAGGGTATTTTGAAAAAAAAAGTGCGTAATTATGACGTCATAACGAAGAGAAATAATTGTGTAAATTGGCGGGTGTAAGTACACTCGTACGTACTGTACAGTACTTATAGACATACTTAAAATAGACACACCTAGGTATGTACTAAAATATTATCTATGACGAAGTACGTTATGTTTTTGGCACCCGTGGTCTAACTTGCGCCTTGAAAGTCAGACTTTCTGTTTTCTTATCATCAAAATGCTGGTCTTATCATTATACATTTATGAAAACATACATTTTTAATTCTATTTTGTTGTTATATAATAACACTGTTCATAACACCTTACTTCTAATATAATTGTGTTCAAAACATTGTATGATTGTGTTTATTATTTTACTCTAGTTTCTTTAAAATATATAGTAATGAGGGTGGTTGCATAAAATTACATGAAATTGCGCACAAGTGCCATATTTTAGCAAATAAAAACATTGCCCAACATAGGACAGACATCATTTTGTCACTATGTGGTAATTAGTTTTTAATTAAGGGAGTAGGGGACCGACGTCGGCCATTAGATTCAAACTTTTGTCGTCAAAAAAATCTGAATTTTTGCACAATGATACTTCATCTTGAGACAATTTCAAATATATAACAATTTTGGGGGGTCACCGTGCAAATTAATTTTACATGATTTCTTGAAATATGAAGCCCATAAGACACAATGTTAATTTCAATATTTTTTTTCTTTTTTTCGGGACGGTCAAACATCATGAAATTTTTATCACGGCTAGGTATAACCCTTAGCTATTCAATGACACCAAATTGAGATCCCAAACACTTCTAGTTTTTGAGATATAAGGTCGGTACCCTACTCACTTAATATTAAATGTTTCTTTGGGTTTAGCTTATTTTTAGCCTACCGGTATGAAAAACAATAATAATTTATATATCTGCTAAAACAAACATTTTTACTGTACTGATCAATGTTATTTACTGCTCAGGCATGGTGACGAAGCGCAAGATTACCGCAATGAGTATACCGCTGGTACACATTTTAATTTTATTGGCTTTAAAATACGTATAATAGTATGTCTTGTATACATGATTTTTTATGACCTCGGTGCAGTAGTTTCCTTAAACTTCCCTCAAATTATAGTGCAGTTTTATATATTTGAAATTAAGGATCTCACTCGTTTTTCCTCGTCGTTTGGAATTGGTGGTTACACGGCTCACTGGTATGAGCCATTAATGCATTTCCATGAGGCAATATAGTAAAATTGTTTTCATTGGTTAACATAGTAATTTATTGTCGAAGTAATATAATAATATAATTTTTTTTAATTTTCTGGAGACCAATTAATTAATCCAATATTAAGCTAAAACGAATTTAAACTCAAGACAGCGGTCGTTTCTTAGCGCAATTCTTATCTTATCCCTGCGATAGCGTCCTGACAGTCCAAACTCTTCGCTGCGCTAAGAAAATCGCTACAGGCCGACGCAGCCGTCAGTCGGTCTTTTTGCGACAAGGACCGTTAGAGTGCGCTAGAGTTAGGATTGGTCTAACTTTTTGCGCAAAGCCAATCGGGAGCCAGCGATAGTTGTCACACGGTTATCGCTCAGGCAGCGATTGACGGCTGCTTCGGCCTTACGAAGGGACGGCTGTCCTAGGCTTTAGAAACTCGAATAAAAGAACTTCACTTATGCTGAATTTATGTCATATCGTATGAATATCTCTAAATTTGGGAATTACTTAAATAATTATGCTGTAGAATCTCATAAAAAATATAATTATATTAGCTATGGCCATACAATGCGATCAGATGGAGATTTTAGTTGACGCGTACATGTTATTTCCATATGATTGTAGAATTCCATTTTTTATGAAAGAAAATGTACAAAATAACTATTATACTAATTATTCAATATTTAGGAAATTATGTTGCTTTATTGCTAAAATGAGGTACTTTTTTTTTTCTCTATTTTTTTAATGCCTTTTTGTGTGTAATTTTTGCTGTTCTCCATAACAGTTATAATTAAATTTCAAATGATGTTCCAAGAACATAAAACTGGGTTCTTCCCTGATTAAATTATAATTAAAAATTTTAATAAGGTAATTAATATGTAATTTTTCAAGTACAAAGTAGTATACCTATTTTTAGATTTTACGTCGTTTAATTTTGACACCTATGCGTTAATAAAATTACCTATTTCCTTTCTTATGATAATTATATCAGATTTAAAACAAAATTTAACGTTTATATATTTGAATTTTTAAGTTCTTCAGTATAGTAACCATGGGATGTGATATAATATAACCCATCTGTTCACCATACATAAGGACCAAGTTGCTATTCATAATACTAATAAAATGAACTTTATTAACATGGTAATCTTATCATAATGCATACATCTATAATGCACCCTCTGCTATTGGAAATTTAGTTGGTTTCTATATTTTCTATGATATCAACTTAGTATTGATAGAGTTTATAAATTATTGTAATGCATGTAATGCATATTTTTTGTACTATCTAACAATTTTTTTTAGAAGTAAAAATACTAAAAAAAAAAAAATAATAATAAATAAATGAAGAAGATACACGGTTGACGTCATTTTTAAAAATGAATCTAAAAAAATTCTAGTAAAATTTAGTTTAAAAATTCACTTTTTGTTTACCGGTGGTGCTTCCTTAAAAAATTCATTATCTTATTATTATTATTATTTTTTGACATAATAAAATTGAAAACAGCTGTTCTTCCTTCTCCCACGCCAAAGTAAATAAGGTTTTGCAGATACTTAGAAATTTCGAGAAAATTTTTTCCCCGTCATGATGAGTAATTCTTTAATAAACTCAAGGACATTCGTAAAAAAAAAAAAAAAAAAAAAGGTATTTAATTATTTGCAAAGTTAATATTTACACATTTCATGATAGTTAAAACGTTAACTTACATATTTATTGTATATTCGTTTCGTTAGTTACGCATCTATGTACATATTATACTTTTGAAATACATGCCATAATTTAGGTCTGTTCGCAGTGAATATATTTTTTTCCTGGTATTATATTAATCAACTTTTTTTTTGTATGGTATTGATAATAATTGTTTTCCTATCGGTAGTAATACAATTAACTTTAAATCGATAACATTACCGGTACCGGTATCATGAGAAAGAGAAGGAAAATAATATCCTTTTACCGGTTATATATTGACACCCACAATTTCAATTAGTATTCCTACAGACGGATATTTTCATTTCAACAGTCCATTTTTTTTCTTGTTTCAAAAAAATCACATCACATCAGATCGATAGTATAATATTGAATCTTGCACAAATTTTATACTCCTGAGTATATTACAACAACAGCTCATAAATGGAGTATAAACAAATTTTCCCACAGAAAAGTAAAGTATTAATATTGATTACTGGATATTTTATTGAACAAAAAAGATTGAGAAATTTTGAAAATAGTGGACTTGCAATCTAAGATTTTTCATTTCCCCAGCTGCTGTTCCATACTTTAAAATTGTTATATTGTTAATTGGAAAATCACATTTCTGATATGACCTTTGTCTATTAAAAACTCTGGAAAAGGGTGTTCTTTCCTCGATAGGGATGTACTGTAAAAAAATTGAGAGTGTATATTAGGAGAGAAAGGATATTGAAGGAGAGAGAGAGAGAGAAAAAAGTTAATAATCGTGCTCGCGATCTGCCTATAAAGATCGTGATTCAAAAGACCTTCACCAGTATCATATTCGGGACCAGATTCTTGAGCGTTCACTCATTGTTTAAAGTTTCCCAATACTATGATGGTAGCGTCGTATATAGTATAAATATAGTAACATTTTTCAATTATTTTACATAGAGATACTGTGAATTTTTTAGCGTAGATAATGATAATTTTGCGTTAAGTAAACTCACTGAGGTGTAAAATATTATTTAGGTATTTTCTATATATATATAGGGACAACGAAAAGGTCCACATGGGAGTATAGTGAATTTCATGAAAACTGATAAATTTTTTGTTATACATACACTAGCTTCATAAGGCAATAGAACAACATTTTGTATCACACAGTTTCCTTATGGTTTGAAAAAAAAAAAAAAAAAACGTAATTTATGCTGGATAATAACTACTGATATATATATCACTACTACTACTACTACTACTACTACTACTACTACTGTTGATATATTATATTTCCTTTTTAGTAAGATAAGTAATTATGCTGAAAATTGTTAACTATTATTCTCTCTATGTAGTATAATCGCTGTACAATTATGTTGTTACGCATAATTGTTGCTGTATCGAGCTAGCATGATTATTATGTATTTTTCTTGCGTGTATGGTGGATATTTTAACTAGCGTAATAATGCTCTTTTTATAAATCTTAAATATGGACAGAAGGCCCGCGGACAATAGACCCTACCTGTGCGCAGTTCGCTGCCACGCTATATATACTTGAGCGCACAGCCAGCTGGGGTCTTTTATCCGTGGGCCTTTTGTCCGCGGGTCTTAATTAAAAAGTATTTTGATAAGGAAATAAGAGAATAAATAAAAGAAAAAAATTGTAAATTCGAGAGAGAGAGAGAGAGAGAGAGAATAGTGTATTGTTGCTTGAAAATATAGTTCCACAATGCATATATTTTCAAATTTCCATCAGTAATCCTTATTCGTATATTTTGTTTTCAATTACATACTTTACTTATAGACCCCTTTCACATCCTTGCGCTTTGTCGCCATGTTTGTGATGCCTAATGTATTGTCCAGCATAGGGGAAACATCATTTCTCCTAATTTTTCCCTTAATAAGAGTTTATTTCAACTGAACGAATTTTTCTCATATTCTTCGAGCTTATTAGGAGCTAGAAATAAGTCTTTAATTGAGGTTTGAAGCTTCTTTTGCTATTAAAAAAAAAAAAAAAAAAACGTTTTTCCTATGCTGGCCTATGTATTCATAACCAGCAAAATGGCGGCTCTTAAATATGAATGCAACCGGTCTATAGATATACTATACTATAGAAATTAAAATAGTTATAAATATAATGTACACTTAAATATTTATAAAATGTTCAACCCAGCAGCCCTGACGTAGTACACGTATTATCAAACGAATTGCACGGATATTTTTGAAGTACTTAAGTATATACATCCTTGAATGTAATAATAATATTTATGACTCGTGCGAGAGAGAGAGAGAGAAAAAAAATGTATGTAAATTTTTATAGGTTATTATATACAGATAAAAAAAAATTATGTTTACACATTACAAATTGCTAATATGAAATGACCATGAACTCTCTCTCTCTCTCTCTCTCTCTCTCTCTCTCTCTCTCTCTCTCTCTCTCTCTCTCTCTCTCTCACATCTTCATCCTTGGAATGACTTGTATAATTCGTACTAAAATATTTTGCACTTTATGACATTGCAAAAATTCAGAAAATAATTTTTATTATTAAAATTTTGCACAAACATTAATGTCTAATTTTTAATTATTATCGTATAGTAAATAATTGTTATTTCTGTTTTGTTTTTGCTGTTCTATACAGGTTTATATTTTTGCTTACTTTGCTCTAAATAGATTGAAATACATATAAATATATATACTGTAATAATATATTTGTCAACTAAAAACATATGGCTTATTTATTAGTGTTGACAAATTAAGTTACTTTGAAATAAAATATTGAAGACGAAGAACAAGGTATAAAAAATAGCAATTATATATAAAATATAATGATGATAATAATGATAGAAAAAATGGAAAATTAATACGTATCAAAACTAAGATCTTGTTATTTATTTCATTCTCTCTTGTCCAAAAATATAGAATTTCTTTATAAAAAAAAAACTACTTATTTATAATATAAAGTAAAAATTCCAGCACCCTTTAATTTTTTGTATACTCTTTAGTAAATAAATGTCCCTTTAAAAATAAAATAGGAATTTTGTAATTTGTGTCTCTTTAAATTGTTGGGGGGAGGGGGGGGGGGGGAGCTATGAAATTATAGAATTTTGTCTATTTTTAATATCACTGAAGGTTGAAGTATTTTTTATTAGCTTTTTTTTTTATTGTTGCAAAAACAGTGATGGTGTTTTGTTTACATTTTTTTTTATATATATTTAGATATATTTAATCTTTAGGCAACAATACAAAAATAGGCACTATACTATAATAGAATATTTAATTTGAAATAAAATGAGACGGATCCTAAAGTCCTTAGTTCAAACCTTTACTTTTACAACAACAAAATGGCTGCTACTCTGCAGTATAAAAAGCTAGCGGTACTCTTCTATCTTTTTTTTTTTTTTTTTTTTTTTTTTTTTTTTTTTTTTTTTTTTTTTTTTTTTTTTCATTTCTTCTCTGTGCTGGCAGAGAGAAGCAAAAGCCTTCACTGTGTGTGTGCCTTTGACTTTGCGCACATTATATTCACTATAATATAATATCCTCTGTTCTGTACAATCTGTTTACGCTACTCACAATATATATATATTTTTTGTATAATGGTTATCATGTCATTAAAGACTTGAACTAGAAATTTGTAAAAAAAATTCCTTATGCTAAATGTAAACAAATAATAAACTCCCTTAAAGAGTAGGGGAGAAAATCATGTAACAATTCACTGCAGTGTTTGGGCTTTAAGTTGTCGACTGAAATAATATGCTACTTTATTGTAGAGCACAAATGTTGCTATATATAATAGCTACACAAAATATCATAAATTATGTTGTTATGCATAAGTGTTGCTGCATTGAGCTATAGCTTCATTATTAATTACGTATTTATTTTTATCTGTTTATAAAGGCAGAGAAATCTGATTTCATTTCTGACAAAATTTTAAATTACGGCAGTCTTAGTTCGAGATAAAAACCTAAACTGATACGTTGTACCTGTATTATGATTCTAGGACTACAGAAATTAATGGCATATTTTAAATTTGAACTTAAAGATAAGACCGGTCATTTTATGTAAAATAATAATATGAGTGAGGGGGGGGGGGGGGGGGGGATTTTAAACTTTGATATTGAACCTCTGTTACTCCCTTATCAGATGATGACGAGTCTTGAAATTTAATCGTAGAGTATTATTATCTGTGACTTTCAAATGACACCAAAATAGAGTATCGTCAACTTTTAAATTTTCAGAGATACGAGTCGTCGTGTTAAATTACAACAATTGTAGTATAATTGCTACAGTGACAATGTAATATTCATGCTATGAAATTGTTATAAGATGTTTTTGCTGTGAAGAAAATTGCAAAGATTTTTAAGCAGTGAAGCTTGAAAATTTATATAAAAGTCAATATAATATTTGTGTGGTTTGAAAATCGGAAGAAAAACAGAGAATTCTGGGTAGAAAAGTATAATTATATTTTGTATACGAGCAAATATTTGTGTTAATTTTTGTTCCGTAATAATAAAAACAAATAATGTATAAATATTAATAAAATATTATATATATATATAATTCCTCTATATATTTTTGCATTAAAAAATAACACAACTTTTACATTAAAAAGTTACCGGTAAATGTCAATATTTTAATGCACCGTAGTACCCCTTCCCTTATATAAATATTATATAAATTTTCCCTTTATCATAGCATTAAAAAAAACTTAACGTAATTCCCATGTATTTACAATTATTAAATTGCGCATGACGTCATACTGTACAAAAATAACAAACATTGCAAATAATAAATGTTTATACAGGTTTAAACTAGATTATGTTGACTGCTATATATTTTTTTGCAATAACAATTCATATTATATAATACTCACTCATAAACTATTTTATCTTATATTGTAAGTATTATAGTTTATGTTTGCATTTTACTTGGGTCTTTCTTTGTAAATATTTTAGTTCAGAAAAAAAAAATGATAATTTAAATTACCGTAAATACCGGTACAGAAAAAAAAAAGCATATTTGTTTTCTCCTTTTAGAGTATTTATTTTTATTATATAACAGCTTCAAATGGTACTGATAACACGGAGAGAGAGAGAGAGAGAGAGAGTGTGTGTGTGTGTGTGTGTGTGTGTGTTTGTGTGTGTGTGTGTGTGTGTGTGTGTGTGTGTGTGTGTGTGTGTGTGTGTGTGTGTGTGTGTGTGTGTGTGAGAGAGAGAGAGAGATATTGGTCTTGGAATCAATAATTGAATTACAGCTGGAATCTTCCCTGCAAAAATATTATTTGTTATTATGTAACCCCTTCAAAAATTTATATATTTTTTTTATCAAACCCATATTATTGGGTTAGAATAATAAAAAAGTAAAGAAGAGACTGTATTAGTTTTATTTCCCGCGTTAGTTTTCATGTCATTATTAAAATATAATATTTTAATACCTGTAAAACACATAAAATACTCGTCTTTACAATTCAAAAAATACGATTTCAAAAAGGTCGAGATTTAACTGTATAACAAAGAGTTTTTACTCAAGTTGATACTTGTATCCCCCATAAGTTTCTGATATTTAATGTACTGTAATTAAAACAAGAGACTAATTGAACATTACTTCTTGTCCATTATATATTTCGTGGTACATACAAAATTTAAAAAATATAAATAGGATTTTTTTTCTTTCTTTTTCTGTAATGTCTTTTGACTTAAATTTAATTATAATTTGCAATTAAGTTTAGTTGACGTCATTGTTTGAGAGTCATGGTTGCCAGTGTATAGCACACACGAAATATATGAGAGAGAGAGAGAGAGAGAGAGAGATATAGAGAGAGAGAGCGAGAGATAGAGAGAGAGAACATAATATTGAATGCGAGAGAAAACTCAAGTTAAAGCAGAGGTATCGAAACAAAACGCACGCGAATACACATTATTTTTAGTCTTTATTATATAGGTTGTTTGCATTCATATTAAAGTCGACGACATTTGTAAGCACTAAATAACATTGGCTGGTATAGGAAAATTACAATAGTTTTATTTTATTTTATTTTTTTTCCAGTTGTTAAGAATTAGTTTTCAAGTATTTGAGAAAAAAAATAAGAATAACCCAAAAATTAACAAATTTTCTAAAGTAGCCAAAAATGTCGTTTGTTCTATGCTGAGCAATGCTATACTATGCTATGTTTTAGTATGGCGTTAAAGCGTATTCAGTATGATGTGATGCGCATACACCCTATATCAAAATAAAGTATAACAATCTCAAAATCTACGAAATATATCGCAAAAATTGTCTAATTAAAAATAATGTGGAAGTTGAATAATTTTTTTGATGACAGTTTTTAAGTTGTTATATAGTTTTAAAACATGGTTTCTTCATGCCACGATGATTTTTCTACAAGTTTTTATAATATTTTTATACTGCCCGAATTGTTTTTAAAGGCAATTATATTGTCGGTTAATTTTGATTTTTATCAAATGCAGCCAAACTGCTGTAAGAAAAAGGGGAAAGGTAATATTGTTGTCGCTCTTTTTTTTTGTAGTTTCTAAGAAGGAAAAAATATGAAAAAATTGACGTTTTTGTATACACGACAAAAAAGAAAAAAAAAAAAAAAAAAGGAATTTCAGTTGGTTAACTTTAATTCAAGCTCAAGAGTTGTTTTCTTTTTCTAAAATTTTGTTTCAGATTTTTCAAGGATTATGCTAATAAAATGATGTAATCTTGCTGAAAAAGCAACTAATTGAAATCTAAAGATAAATCAATGTGAATATGTACAATATATGTATGTTATTTGAAATCGCCTTCAATGCCTTGCAAATTCTAGTTACCAATACCCTATCCAGATAATACTTAAAATTAAAAGTTTAAAATTAAATTTTTGCAATTTTTTTTTTTTTTTTTTTTTTTTACTTATTGTTTTTTTTTAAATTTAAAAACAGAAGAATAGGGAGAGAGAATAATCGTTTTACATTCGATTATATTATTTTATTTGCACTCAATCATGCCGTAATTTAAACTTAAATAACCACAATATTGCAGGTGAATCACCAATATGGCGGTTAAAACACCTGTATATATAATTAGAAACATAATCAAATAATAAAACAATTATTTTAAATATATGAAATTATAATATAATAAATCGTAATAATAAAATAATCACGTACATATAATATAATATATATATTTTTGTTCTCCAGCCTAATGGGAGTGGGAACAAAGACTAATATTTTGTTCATTCATCATTAGTTCATACTTGTGAATATACTTAAGTAAAGAATAGTAGCAATTAAAACTGATGATAATATAATATATTTTTTAGTACAATGTACCCCCGATTTAAAGTGAAAATCAATAGAGAGAGAGAGAGAGAGAGAGAGAGAGAGAGAGAGAGAGAGAGAGAGAGAGAGAGATCCAGGGAAAGGGCGGTGCCTCTCTCTCTCTCTCTCTCTCTCTCTCTCTCTCTCTCTCTCTCTCTCTCTCTCTCTCTCTCTCTCTCTCTCTCTCTCATTTTGCCTGCGACATTATATAATATAAAATTTCTACGTGGCACCTTAATAATTCATTATTATTTTTATTAACTGTATATAAATTTAAAATTAAATAACTTATATTATGTAAAAAGTCGTCAGATTTTACGTAATGTTTTGACTTTTAATATTGAAAAGCGTTTCATTATTAATATATATATATATTTTTTTTGGGTTACATTTGAAAAGCTTCATAGAATGACTTTTATGAAAAGTCTTTTGTGTGTGTGTGTGAGTGTATTTTTGATAAATGTATTCAAAAAGAAACCCTAAAATTTCATGTTACGTAAACTCTACTCGCACCTTGTGACCTTTTTTTTTTTCTTTTCTTATTTTTTTGTTCTTTTATTATTTATATAAATATTAGGGATAAGAAAAGAAACCGAGATCCATATTTAGAATTTGCGAGAAGAAATACTATAAATATGTTAGGAGTTTGTTTTATTTGTTTGAATAATTGAAAGTCAAAATCAGTTATTTTCATTCTATTGAACTCTTGTCAGTAAAAGGGAGTAAGAAGAAGAAAAAGTTGTGATAGCCATTTTTTTTTCAGTGTTTTAATAAAAATATAAAAAATATACAATATCTTATTATAGACTACAGTGAAAATCTGAAAAAAAAAAAAAAAAAAAAAAAGGAGATATTGTACACATTTATTGTTTACATTACCATAGTTTTCTCACAATTTGCTAAAAGCTGAAAAATGCAATAGGATATTAGAGAAGGGGACTCCATACGTTTTCCCCGCACAATTCACCGATAACTTCCAAAATTCCGAAAAACTTATAAAAACTAAACTAAAACTAAAAACTTTATATTATAAATATAAATATATATATAGAGCTTCATAAGCTGAAAGTTATATAATAAAAGCTATTAGTTAATAAGACAATAGAGTTGATATTGACATTATAACATATAGAAATATGATACTTATGTCCTTGGAAATGACGGTAGTTGTAACAACAAGTCACGTGGAACTTTGAAATTCAATACCAGTCTGCTGGATGTATTATTTTATATATTTTTTATACGTCGAAATTTATCGAAGTAATTCTTGGAAATTTTGCAATCAAGATGTATAATAGTGACGAGATGAGACTTATATAACACGCGGAAAAATGAAAATGATGTTATGTTATCGTCCTATATATATATATATATATATATATATATATATATATATATATATATATATATATATATATATATATATATATATATATATATATATATATATATATATATACATTTACTGTAATATGATTTGATCCCTCAAAAAAAAAAAAAAAAAAAAAAAAAAAAAAAAAAAAGATTTATATAGAATCTATAAAATATGATATACTTATTATTATAATTATTTATGTTTTATTTTATCATCATTTATCCTATAATGACGCATAAATGTAGCATAAATATTTTATTGTATAGCATTATTGTATTGAAAGAAAAAATTATTAAAATAAACATTGAACTTTTTAGAAGTAACAAAAAGTCGTAATTCATGTTGATGTTTTTATCTGTTCTTTATCACTTTAAGGCGGGAAATCAGGTACTACGGGATTTGACTAAAAAGTTGTAAAGAAAGAAAAAGGTAAAATTTTGCACAGTGATACATTAGGATAAGATATCTTCAAAAATGTAAAAATTTTGGGGGGTCACCATGCTAGATAATAAATTATTATTTTTTTGAAATTTTACTCCCATAGGAGCCCATGTTAATTTCATTAATTATTTTCTCTCTTATCTGATGGTCATGGGTTCTGAAACTTTTATCATAGGTAGCTGTTGCTATTAACTTTCAAATGGCATCACAAAAAAAAAAAAAAAAAAAAAGTTACTGTATTTTCACTTATTTTCAGCCAATATAATAATGTTTGTATAATATTATATTTTGCTTTCCTGATTGATTATTTTCTTCCACACCAAAGTCACATGTTCAGGATTGTGACTTATATTAATTAAAACACCTTGGCTTATACAATGTCATAAAGTTCAATATTATAATGATTTATTATATTAATATAAACCTTATTAATATTATGAATGATATAATCTTATAATAACCTAAGGGAATGTTATTGCTTTTGTCTCGTGTATAAATTTTGAGACATAAAATTAACTTTGCTTCATGATGACGTCATATTTTTAACTGGAATTTTATACTGAAGTTTTACAGGAACTTGGGAATTTTCTAACGGATAAATTTTGTCTCGTGTATTCTACGTAATGTAAATGAATTTCGGATTTTATTGGTTGTAATAATATTTGTAGAATGATAAAACTTTACAATTTATGAAGTAGTTTTGCACTTTTACAGTTTTCAATGTATAGTATACTGTATTATACTCCAATGTACGCCAATACAGAATTCTCAGAAGATCCAAATTTGGTGCATTTTTGAATGGACTTAGACCATATTTTGGCGAATAAAATTTTTATACAAAAACTAAGCTTTTTTTTTTTTTTTTTTTTTTTTTTTTTTTTTTTTTTGCTCAAGAGCTTATTTTGAGTTTCCTTACATTTTGTTGCTAGAAATTTTCCGAACTTTTCATATAAACATTTTTTTTTTTTTAACATTGTTCAATTTCTTGTCTAGAACCAAATTATTTACCACCACTTTTTAGTTGATCAATGTTAGCTGTGAATTTTGCAAAAATAATTGTAGACAAAATAAAAATACATTATATATAATATATATATATATAAAAAACTAAAAATATATCGATCTGACACGTGCTACTATAGAAATAATATATCGATTTTATTAAATCCATAAATTTTATACAACAAAATATATTTTTGTACAAGGAAAAAGTATTTTCTTTTGTCAAGTTATTTGCATAAAAATTCTTGAAAACAAAATTTTAATTAATTTTATTTTTGTCTATATATACCATCATATAAAACATAAAACAATAATATTGATTTTTCAAATAACAGAAGCCGTGCAAGGTAAAATATTTTTCCTTATTTGTGTTCGTTTGATGATGACGAAGACTATGATTAACTTGTGTTGTCTCAAGAAACATAAAACTAAAATAATCAACATTGAAGTCAACGTATATATTATGTTTTTATTTTGATAAATATGAAATTTCATCTCTATGTTTGTCAAAGTTGAAAATGCTAAATTTTAATGAGAACCCAGGCAAGTGATATTAAATTTTATTTCAGAGAAAAATATCAAGTAAACTTACATAAATTTTTTATATATTTTATATACATAAAACCTGTTGGTACAGTTTATGATGTAAAAATCTTTAGTTTTCTGTTTGTCTTTTCTGTTCTTTTTTTATTATTATTATTATTATTATTATTTAATTCTTTTGCCTGTGGATTACTATGGCCGAGACCCAGTTGTTTTTTCAGGTCCAAATTGTTGGCAAATGTGTTAAAGCCCTTGTCAACTTACTTTTTTATCATTTAGAATACTAGATTGATAATTACCATACCTTATTATCCATGAATTAGACACTAACACGTTGATTTTGTATTTATTTTCATTTAAACGGTTATTTCACGCGTCTGACGTCACATTTAGATCACAAAATTAGTTATTCAAATGGAATACGCATTTTTTGGTGCAAGAAAACAAGTTTACGAACAACACTAATTTTATGCTAATTTCAATAGTTTTTTTCTCCCTTATCTGATGTGACCTTAAATTTTAATCATAAGTAGATGACTTATTTTATAATAAAAAAATTAAGAGGACTAGAGCTGTTGACTTTCAGAGCCTTCTAATTACAATTTTGAATATGTTTAAAATTTTTTTTTTTCAATTAAAAGAAGTTTTTGGATGATGGAAATGTTATTTTTGTAATAAAAAACCCCTCCCAGTATAAAACTTCAATTATAAATGCAATACGCGAAGTAGAGAGGGGCTTGATATAGCGTGCTTCAAACATTTTTTTCTTTTACTACTTTTTTTTTTTTGCCAAGTTTACAACAGGCATGCGCTCAAAATTTTTATGCTGATCATGATTTTTTTTTCTGACTACGATTTTTAAAACTATCGATTATATTATATCGTATTTCGTTGTTACCTATTATTATATAAGTTTGGTATCTTTATTATATATGGTTTCTGTACTAATTAAATATTGCGTTTGAGTCATTTAATGTGTTGTATTATGTCGAGTGATAGGAGTTCTTTTTAATATATTATAGAATTTACTATACAACAAACAATATGTTATAATAATGAATTTTTCAATCAAAATCATCGTCACATATTCATTCATTCATACTTTTTTTTTTTTTTTTTTTTTTAAATATAGTGTTTGTATTTGATTGCACATCATAGTTAAGTCATTATCAAGGAATAATATGCATTTCTCGCTTTTTTAAGCACAAAAAGTAGCTTTTTAGAGATATTAATCAATTTTTAAAGGGTTATTTTACAGCATTGTGATAAAAAGCAAAGTTTATTTAAATTTTCGCTTCAATGAAATTGATAAATAATTTTTCTTACGCTGTTATTATTATTTTTTCTCAAAAAAAAAAAAAAAAAAAAAAAAAAAAAAATTGTTGACAACAAACTTTGAAGTTACACAATTCAAAATATGATATTTTTTTTCATAGATAATTTTACAGTTCTGTAGGTTCTTGTACTTCTATAATTAAGACAATAAGAAATGTTATTCAAACTTTAATACAATATACTAATAAAAATAATGTATACATAATATGAGTAGGTACTAAAGATAACATACTGCTTCATAAAACTTATATTATTTCTTATATGCCTCAAGTATAATATGTATATTTTATTATTTCAGTTTAAATTTGACCACGTGTATGTATACATAATTGACGACTTGCAGTACAAAACTTTCAATGTCGCAAAAATATTTTTTTTTTGTCCTTAAAAATAGCAACCATACAGTTACAAATTTACAGCAATTAATTGTTTTTTAAATGCACAAATCGTCAATTACATTTATAAACAACAAAAGTACAATACATTTTGATGCAGTATAATTATATAGAAATTCTATATTTAGAGACAAACTTTCTATAATATAACACGACTGTGTTTTTTAACTGCAATAGTAGCTCGACAACTATAGGGTCAATGAAATCTGCTTTAACAATTAAAATAAATATATATAAAATAAACAAGCTGAACATGAAAGAGATAAGTATCCTATGAGAGAAAACCTGTATTTCTCCGTTACATTGAACGTAGGTATACGTCTTATAATATACTTTAGTTTCTGTAGAGAAATAACTTAATGTGTACTCTAACTATCAGCTAAATCTTTATTCTATATTAACTTATGGCAAAATTACTATATATATATATTTTATAGAGAATGACGTTAAGGGTTGTTCTCAGATGGCTTGTATCTCAAAATTTAAAAAGAAAACTTTGAAAATTTATGATGCCATTTGAAAGTTAATAGTAACAGCTACCTATGATTAAATTTTCAGAACCCTTGACCATTAGATAGGAGAGAAAATAATTATTGAAATTAACATCGGCTCTTATGGGACCAAAACTTTAAAAAATCATAATTTAAAATCTAGCATGGTGACCCCCCAAAATTTTACATTTTTGAAGATACTAATGTATCACCATGCAAAATTTCAGATTTTTCTTTCTTTACAATTTTTTAGTCAAATCCCGCAGTACCTGATTTTCCACCTTAAATAAATGCAATTTCACAATGCGTAATAGAATTTAGAATGTATTTTAATGTATGTACAGTTGTTAGAACTGAAATCTTTATTATTAGATGGTACGGTAATTCAGTATTATTTTAATTGTCTCCGTATGATTGCTATGTAGCAAGTACAAAAGAATGAGGCTTCATATTGTCCAACAGTTTATTATAAAAGTATACACACACTGTATAACGCTAAATGTAAATAGTTTAACAATCATTTCTATATATTGTCATTTATTGGCAATAACCTAGACTAATGCATTGGATTGTATTATGTATGTTGGATGAAAGAAATGAATAAAAGAATTTTGAATTTTTGAATTGAATTCTCTTTTATTATGAAAATAATATAATATTTTATATATTTTTATATAAATGTGGTTTTATGTAGACCTTTGTAATTGTATTGACTACAGTAAGCATGGGTTGATGTTACTTAAAAATAGGTTAATTGTACCCATAAATGGTTTCTATGTATATACATATTTTCACCTCAAAAATGTAAGGGCCACTGTACGAAATTATATACTCGTGTACATTATAATATAATACTCTGTGGTAGAATTTTTTTTATATAATAATTTCTCGATTCATTTAAATCATTATACAGTACATAGTATTTGAACTATATAGGTAATGGAATAACATTTTAGTAAATAGGATTATGTATTTTATATTAATGACTTTTTTAAAATCAAGATGGGAATATAACACAAAAACCTCTATGTTTGTTTTTATAGCAATTTTTTTTATTATTATTTTTAACTCATTGAGTTCAACAATAATTTCAAGAGAATGAGTGAGTGAGTAGTGCGTGGTGTATAACATTATTATAAGAAACCAAGCCAAGAAGAACTGAACTGCAAGATCTTTAAAAATATTTCAATACAAAAATAGCAAGCATGCTGCCAGAAATAAACGTTTCTTTTTTTCTTTCTGAAAAAACATGAAACAGCCTACTCCTTTTTTTTCAATCACATGAGAGCCCTTAAAATTTCTTAACCATCCCCACGCATATTTCTATAGTATATATTGTAAAGAAATCAATGAATGTATTTTTATTTTGTATAGTGAACTATAAATATCCAAATCATAACATGAATTACGCAATATTATGGAAGAAAACAAAAATACCATTTTTGTTTACACGTATCCATTTCAAAATACAGCATCATAATATAGTAATTTGAAATGGCCATTGACCATTCTTGACATTTTATTGTAGCAAACAATAATTTTGATGACTGAAATGTGAGAAATATGATTGTTATTTGCAGTTTATAGCATTTTCTTTCTAAATACTGTATATATTTGAAATATCTGAATTAATAGTTTTTGTATTTTTAATTAGGATTTTTGAACCTATTTTTTAGGCGTAAAGGCAATCAATTTTTAACTTGCAATTTTAAATTTTTTTATTTTTTTATTTACAGTTTCTAGCATTTTTTTAAGTATCTAAAATTAATAGATTTTCTATTTTATTGCATTTTTGATTGAGAATTTTGAAACTTATTTATAGACTTAATATAAGGCTGTCAATTTACATTTTATAAAGAGAGAGAGAGAGAGATTTTTGTTTATTTTGAAATGGTGCTTATCTTTCATCTAAATTACAATTAATTGCTGTAAATTAAAAATCCAGGGCGACAATATGGCGGTATAGCTATGATATATATGATAATAAAATGCAACACCGCATTTCAATTTTACAAATTAGTTAGACATAGTATACATTTCGTTACAGGAAATGCATTTTATTATTATTATTTTTTCTCATTTAATTGCACTTTTCCTTACAAAAAAGAGTATCATGCATGTCTAAAATTTTATTATTTTACTTCTTTTTTTTTTTCCTTCCAGATAAATCGATATCAGTTTAAATACTAAGAACTTTTTGATGTAACATACCATACCCCTATTATATTATAAGGGATTATTGCACGTAATAATGGCAGGTGTTTCCATGGCAACCGATTGTTAGACAACAATGGGAGAGAGAAAAAGAGAGAAGGACGGACGATAAAACAATGGCTTTGTCTATGATAACGGGACTTAAAATGTGGCTTCAAATTTTAATCTACTTTTATATTATTTACCTATATTATAATTTTAGACTGTTGATACATACCTCATTTTTAATAGTTTTTACTTTCATAAGCAAGTAATTTAATTATTATTATTTTTCAGCTCATTATTTAATCTATATTTTTTAATTAAATTAAAAATTTCAACAATATTTTTATTATTTTATTATTACTATAATGTCTCGTTGCACATACTTGCGCTTTGTCGCCATGTTTGTAGTGCCTAATGCATTGTCCAGAATAAGGGGAAACATCATTTTTCCTTATTTGTCACACAAATAAAAGTTTATTTTGACTGGAAGCATTTTTTCTTATTAGAACCTAGAAATAAGGCTTAGATTGAAGTTTGGAAGCTTCGTTTGCTATTAAAAAAATAAAAAGGATGCTTTTTCTATGCTGGCCTGAGTATTTCTAACCATCAAAATGGCGGCTCTGAAATGTGAGTGCAACCAGCCTACTTACTAAAGTTCCTAAATATATCATTATTTTTCATATTTTAGTGCTTTTTACTTTGCATGCGAGTTGACTATATTTATAAATAACTTAGAGAAATGTACAGACAATGTTTTATAAAACTTGGCACTATTATATAATGCAGTACACTCGATTGTGAGATTGTTATACCATTTAAATCCAGGTTGTATTGTCTCTGCGTGTATTTTTGAGTGGTTCATTATTGTCACAATCTTAAATATAAATATATTGCATTTCCATGAGGCACTGCAGTAAAATTTTACATCATAATACCTGTACCAGAGTATTTGTATGTATACTATTGATTTTGATTGTAGGAAATTGGAAAGAAGCTATTTTTAGACTTTTAAACTATTTTCAATAGCAATGAGTTGAGTTGAATTAAATACTTTATGTCAATTAATATGATTTTAAAGAGAAATGTTTTGTCGCTTAGCAAACAACAATAATAAAGAGATAGTACCGTGTTTTTATAATATTGGATAATCAGCAAATCAACATTTAGTTTTTTTATGAAATCAGCGAGGCATGCGGGAAAAGTCTATTGGGTCCCCTAATTTCCTACTTTTAGCATTGCAGGACCATTATTTGTGTTTAGAAAACTACTGAAATAAAGACGAAAATATTTAAAATGAGGAGTCCTAAACATACATGTACCTGTTTTAAGCTAATAGAAAATTTTAAGAATCATGCCGTTGAAAGCAATCTCAAAATCCTCGAAATTTGAATTCTTGTTAAGAAAAAAAAAAAATTTAATCAAAAAATTTTTTTTTAAAATAAATTGAACTCTTATGAAGCATATCAAAATTTGATGATTCAGTGCATGCTATATAGTATCCTTATTTAGGCAAATCCTATTACATTTTTAGTTCTCTCTTGTCAATATCTCCAATATAGGCGTGGTTCCTAATTGATTTTTATTGATTACATTTCTTTCCCTCGTCTTTTTTTTTTCTATACATTAAAATAATTTTCATTGCAAATCGATTTTCTTGAAGATATAATGACAAACGTGGACTTTTAAAAAAATATGTTTTTGATTGATGATATCTAGGTATTTAAAATTATGAGTTGAGTGTATGTACTGTATACAGTACGTAATGTAAGTACTTTCAAACAGTCACGTAGCTTATACAAAGTACCGTAATCTTAGACTACTTATTATATTTTTTTACATGTCTCTTTAATTCCTTTATAAATCTTCAATTACTTTTTTTTTTTAATTTTTTTTTTAATTTTTAATTTTTTTTTTTTTTACTTGATTACTTGAATGGCAATTTTAATTTCTTAATACAGATTTAAAATATAATCAAGACACGTCATTGGCAAGGGTCATCAAGTCGACCACTGGCATGGGTCAGAAACTATATATAGGTTAGTTTTATGTTAATTTTAGCCTGATATATTTAACAGGGCTTATCATGAGATTTTTAAATTTTTGAATTCGTATAGCTTCATAATCTTTAAAAACACGTTGAATAGCACTTTACCGTAAATTAAAAAGCACAACTTAAAAATTAGTTAGGACGTGAACAAGCCCCAGTACAAGAAACAAGAGAGAGAGAGAGAGAGAGAGAGAGAGAGAGAGAGAGAGAGAGAGAGAGAGAGAGAGAGAGAGAGAGAGGTTTATTTAGAATCAAATTAGAACAGCATAAATAATTATGCTATACAACGTATAATATTAACGCTATTTAACATTACTATGTTATATAGCATAAATTGTGCTATAATAATGAATAAAATATCTAAAAATAAGCTAGCATAATTTTTATGTGTTTTCTTTTTATCCGTACAATTAATTTTATTGCATCATGTTCATCCACAGACATTGTGATATATATATATATATATATATATATATATATATATATATATATATATATATATATATATATATATATATATACAAGATTTTTACTGTATCATCTAATGGGATTTCTATGTATTTATACGGTGCACTACTTTAATTAAAGTTCCCATTGTATTGCCATATATATATATGAGTAATATTTATATACATCACAGCAGTATAACACATTGCATTTTATTTTTTACTTACACCATATGAAATCCATTTTTCATACCAAATCATGTAAAAAAATTGAATAATATATTTCCAAAAAATATTAAATACGTATAGTCACGCTTATATTAAAAAAAAAAAAAAAAAAAAAAACTATATTACGTAAAATGAATCATCATGATTTTTAATGTAATTTAGTTATTGTTATACATTATTTGAAATTTGCAATATATATAATATGTACTTTGATTTCCCATATGTTTACTGAGATTTCACTCAAATTATGTAAAAATTAGACGCAGTATAAACGAGTTTCTATAATATATTATAAAAAAAGGTCAACGCCCTACAATGAGAGATTTTTTGTAACGTTACCATCACACACAAAATAATTTTGTTTTAATTAATTTAATTTTCTATATAAGTAATATGGTAATATAAAAAATTAATTTAAATTGTTATCCTTTTTTTTTATTATTTATTTAATGTCAATTTAATTAAAGTTTCAGGAGAGTAGAAAGAGAAATGTATGATTAAAGAATGGCTTCATTAGTAAAGAAGGGTATAATATATATTTAAATTTAATTATAAATTAACTTTTGAATAGTCTTGCTCATTTTAAGCTGATTTTTTTTTTGTTAACTTAAATTCTATTTTAACTTTTTAGTAAAATTGGTTTTTTACTATTTTTTTGTTTTGTTCTTGTTTTGATTTAACTCTAGTGTTAATTTAATTAATATATGGAAACTAATTTTCTTTACTTTTAAGTATTTTTATGAATTTATAACGTTTTAAAGTATTTTTAATTGAATTTTAGGACGAAATTATCATAATATAATATAGTTACTATGGTTAAGATTCACTGAGGTCACCGAAAAAGGCCTTAGGAGGAACCAAAGATATTTTTTAGTTAGGAATTTTAACGTGTTTAAATGACCTAACAAGTAAGTGCATTGATAAATCGCACCTATCGGTAAAAAAAAAAAAAAACAGGGAACAACGCTTTGATTGTACAGCTCTGGCCAAAAGTTTCCGAACGGGGCAGCGGCGGCCGCTGCGTTTTCTCATAAAGATAACATAGGGTGGTCGCGGGTTGCCTATGCAAATCGTTCGGGAACTTTTGGCCAGAGCTGTACGTCAAAGTACGAGTGTATTTTCACTAAATATTCAATCTTGTAGAGGCTAGTGTCGATGTAAGTATGATGAGTACAGAAGATACATGGGTTCTCCGTAAACATTAGTACCCATTTTATTAGTAGGCAGTACCCATGCACTATTGGTAGTGAGAAAACATTCACTGGTAGAAAGTAAACATTTGAAATCTCCAGTTTTAAATTTTGTATAATTTTAGTTGCTGTCAATGCATTATAATTTGATGTATAAGCGTGAATCTTTAGAGACAATGTTTAGTGAGTTTCAGATTTAAACTGCTATAAGCTCGTTCTGTAAACTACACACTAAAATTGAGCTGGCTTCAAAAATGTTCCTTTGTTATAAACAGCTGGATATGACGTCGTTACTTGTTTACTACGTTTATACATATTTATGATCGATCATTGTTATTTCTTCGTTTAGAACTTTGAAATTGATAAGATTGAAAGAAACTCCACCAAAAAAAGGTTCCATGCTCTTCATGCGACTCAATTTTGTTGGTTCAAAAAACAAGATTAACCAATGAATGTGTCGTATTTTGTTGGTCAGCCAATCACTGTTTTTGAGATTCACTTTACTTTACAGAACAAGCTTTAGTCTCTTTGTTTTCTCAGTGCATCTAAATGTTGGCAAAATTTATCACCAAATTATTTTTCTGTATTATTGAAAAACTTCTCTGAAATTATATGCAATCATAATATGCTAATCAAAACCTCAAAGCAATGAAAATAAGTAATAAAAATTGTATGGTGTGATAAGTAATGTTTTTTTAAATCTAAAAATAGGTACTATTATCTTTAAAAAAAATCATGTTCTTGTACTATGAAAAGTATTATTTAAAATGTCCACTTTCTTACATGCAGTAATTTGTCCTAATTTATTTATAATTATTTAAAAGAGATAATTAATATTGTTAATTTGTGTTCCAGAATAATAGATAATGTTCTTGATAGTAGTAGCGGTTTTTGGGAACAATGTAAATATCATAAAATTGCGTGACCTTAACATGACTTTGAAAATTACCCCCCTCCCCTTTCTCAGTATGTTGTTTCATAATTATGCTCTCTAGTATTTTCGTAGTTCCAGTACCAAAATTAAGAAAATAAACATACCAAAAAGTTATTTAATTAATGAAATTATTTATTATTAACAACCAAAATGTTCACCATAATGGTTGGTTTTGTACATTTTTAGTACGCAAGCTCGGAGAAATGTATATCGCTAAATGACGTTACATTCGTTGGTAAAGTTGTTCTGTAAACTCTCGGTGAATACCAGTACAATATTGTTGCTACTAAGTCATACAAAAAAAACTCTTGTCTCACGCTTTCTTTTTAGCTTGAGAATAAATCTTGTGTGAATTTTTTTATTTTTTTATTTTTTTTGTTTTTTGTTGCTAGTGCACCATACTGTTCATAGTTGCACATTGAAATTTTTTATTTGTATAAATATATTTCTTTTTTAGTACGCTTTGAATTTCGAACAGTTCCATATGTTGAACACCTACTTTTTCGTGCATAAAATTGATTGTAAGAATTTTATCGAGAGAAAACGGTAGTACTCGTTAGTTTACACCCCAAAATAATTGCTTTAAAAAACAAAAAAAAGTTCGTGTGTCCAATATTGTAAAAGTTCAGCAACCCGTGTTCGAATTCCTATTTTTTTTTTGAAAGTAATAATTTATTTAGCTTCACATAGCTTTCGTGATTGAAAACTATACTGTATAATAATTAAAATATTGACATGCATTTCATTAACAATACAATCGTGTAATATTAATCAATGAGTATAATAATATTTTTTTTTTATTAATGAATAAATTAATAGTTTTTTTTCATTATTGAATAATATAGTATCTATTTTATTGTTATTTGAGAAAATTAAAATGTATTTTTAAATTTGACGTAAGTAAATGATAATTACGTTAAAACATGTTTTAAAAAAATTTGTGTACGTATAAAAATTTTGTGCAGATTTTTATGAGCAAGTGTCCTAATATGGTACAGCCAGTAAAGATGTGTCACCCAGCAACGTATGTACCAGAGAGAAGGGTGTTATTATTATTATTATGCTTATAATAATTATGAAATACATGTCAGATAGACAAGAGACAGGTATTATCTATCCCACTCTTTGCTACACCTTTTTTTTTTTTTTTTTTTTTTTTTTTTTTTTACAAAGGTCATTGACTCGATATGGCAACATCGCATTTGCCGCAATGCCGCACCGCATTCGCGCCTCCATTGCTGCTGACACGTCGATATTTTTATACTCCCGATATTTTTTATATAATCGATTATAATTTAATCGATATATTGAAATTTTATTTTGAAATTTGTGTTTGTATATTTCTATTTTTAACTCTTAAAATATTGTTTTGAAATTTTTAGTACGTTATTGTTGAGTCTCTTTTTAAGTGCTTTTATAATTTTAGGTTGATATTTAAAGACTTTTTATTATTATCGATAATTTAATAATCGCGTTTTTTTAAAAATATCGATATTTTATGATCGATTATAACAATTTGTAGATTTGATTATTATTTTGATTGTTGTTGGATTTATGCTGCACCATAACAATATACAGAAAAAAAAAATCGAAAGTCACACATAATAATGGTAAAAAAAACACCGCTACAATGGCCTAATTTTTTTTATTATATATCTATACAACAATAATAATAATATTGGCAATGGTCAATTTTAGTATTATTTTATAAACGTTTCACCTGTCATGGGTGATATGGTTTTTAGTTGTCTATAATTGATAGGCTCCAATAATTTTTTTTTTCAATGATTGATCTAAGTGCATTGAACTATTGATGGAAATAACATGTAAATTGGCTTATTTTTATTATGTAAGATAATGTAATTGTTACTAACAAAGTAAACCGTAACCATTGTGGGATAGGAAATATTTAGTACACTTCGAAAACAAATGTTTACTCTAATGTTTTGAGAGTACCTATATATATACGAAATGTTTTGATTGTAAGTCAAAGCGAGAGAATATTTTCAGTAAATATTCAATATTGTAGTGGCTATAGTGTACAAAACATACATGGGTTCTTCGTAAACATAAGACTATAGGGTGTAATGCATTCATGTTATAGTTGACGCCATGTTGGATCACGCAATAATATGAGCTGCATAGGAAAATAACTCATTTTGCCAGTTTAAAAAATACTATAAGCAATATTTTTGAGAGCATTGATGTTGTTAATAGATTGAATTAGTATCTCAAGTATATGAGAAAATTAATAATAATATAAGAAATTATTCGATTGTCAAAAGAAAATATCCAAAAAACGATGTTGCTGAACAATGTTAATTATTACTCCAGTATGGCGTCCAAGGGCATTAAATATGACGTCATGCGCATACACCCTCTCGACCAATTTCACTAGTAGACAGTACCCATGCACTATTGGTAAAGAGTAAACATTCACTGGTAGAGAGTAAACATTTTAAATGCTCAATCTCGACTAGTATCGAGTTTTGAACAATTTCAGGTACTCTCTATGCATTATAATTTAATGTATATGCTCATGAATATTTAGAAACAATGTTTAGTAACTAAACTATTAGCCTTCTCACTCACAGTGTAGCATTGGAAAATTATTTGTGATTAATATTTTTCTCCATAAGAAAGTATTGAGTAAACATCATTAACACTAGACGTTTATAACAATGAAAAATGAAAGATTCGTTAATTAATTTCTTATGTCATATTGAAAAATGTTAGTTAATATTATTTAATTAATTATCTAAAAAAATAATAATTAAGCGGTCAAGTTAAAGAGGGGGCTACTATCTACTGCATCAGTGAAATAAGATTTTAGTGTAATACGCTAGAATAATTTACTTATTAGAACTGTAAAATCATTGTATTTTTTTATAAAGTCAATAAACACAGCGTTACTGTAAATGTTACTGAAAAAGTTAAATTCTACGATTTGACTTTAAAATTTACTAGAAAATAAAACTAAATTTTTAGGATCCCTGGAAAAATACAAGGAAAAATAAATTATGTAATTTATTGTAACTGTACGAAATACCTTTTGAATGTTGATAGATTTGCATTGCATATACATAATTATGCTGTACGCCATAACTGTTACGTTATGTAATATAATAGCATAGTAACTATACAATGTAGCATAAATTTTGTTGCTATGAATAAGTTTTGCTGAAATTAAGAAGAAAGAAAGTTAAAAATATTGAAACTGGATTGAAAGTCATTGTTGCAGTGCTATTTATGTTCGTGATGTATTATATTATACTACAGTTCTCTCTCTCTCTCTCTCTCTCTCTCTCTCTCTCTCTCTCTCTCTCTCTCTCTCCATAAAGCTTAATGACTTGGCATCGTTACATGTCAAGTACCTTTGATAAAAAGATCAGGGTATATAGGTAGGTAGGTAGTCATTGATTCTAACAAAATAAATTATTGAATTCAACATTAAATTATCCTGCAAGAAATATAACTCCTGCATTTCAAATTCTGTATGAAAGAAAAATTCAAAAAAATTGCACAAATCTAAAAGTAAAACTGCAAAACATTTTATTTAGTTTAAAGTCGACAGTGAATTTGCATAAGAAATGTGACTTTGATATCAAAAGAGATGTGCCCTTCCTTTGGATGATATATTTTTGTTATTTACATTTTTACTTTGATTTCATAGTGTGTTTAATGTTTCACTTCTCTGATTCATAAAAATAGTAATTAATGTGTAGAAAACTATGATAAAACTCTTTGCTTTATGTGCAATAAAGTTTATTAAAAAAAAAAAAAAAAAAAAAAAAAAAAAAAAAAAAAAAACTAGCTGATACAGACTTCCTGTAATATTGAATTATGGCTTACAATGCAGTATTTTATACACACACAAAAAATATTAATACTATAAAGTTCACTTTACCATGCTTTACAAATATTAATATAAACCTTACTGATTTTTCACATGCAATAATTTTAACACCCAGCATGCACTAAAGGAAGAAACTTTTTTTTTTTTTTTTTTTTTTTTATTAGAATTTTTTTATTTATTGATTTTCAGAGGAATCGATAAATTTTATCTTCTTGATATCTTATTGATTTTACTGAGCTGTAAATAAATAGCAATATAATATACCAATTTGACATTGTTAATGTTATTTATTTATTTATAAGTGAGCTAACAAAATCATATTTGTATAGTAAGTCCTAAGAAATTTTTTCCTTGAACTTCTGATTTTTTTTTTTTTTTTTTTTTTTTTTTTTTATTCCAGTTTAGGCAAATTTATATTTCTGTTCAATTTTCAACCCTATAAAGGTTGCCTATACATGAATAGAAACTAATTCTAGTTTAAGTGAAGTTGAGACACTTTTTATTCAGTAAATATTACATCAACGAAAACATGGTATACGCACCACGAATTTTAATCCAATGGACAGAACTTTGACTTTCTCTCTCTCTATTTTATCATCAAATGTCATTATTATTATTTTTTAAATTTAAAAATCATTTCTAAATACTGTCGTATTTTAAGATGAACGGATAAAATACTGAAACCAAATTTATTCTGCATTTATTTCATGTAAATTAGATACTACTGATGGAATTGCCTGAGTAATTATATTATACAATTCAACTGGTATGCTGTACAGTATAATTATTATGCAGCATAAAATTATGTTACTATGGATAAATTTTGCAAAAAATCTAGCTATTTTTGCTTGTGTTGTGTATAAAAACCTAAACAAAAAATAGCATGCAAATTTTCTTTTATATTTAGGAGAGAAAAAAAATTAATTAAAGCTGAATTTTATTTCATTTTTTCCTATGTGTTTACATTACTTCATATTTAGCTTTACAGCAGTTCAAAAAAAAAAAAAAAAAAAAAAAAAAAAAAAAAACTAAATGTTTTGTAGCTGTAATTATAAATTAATACAAATAAATACAATAAATATTTATTTAAAAATAAAATAAAAACTAGGAAACAAGTGAAAAAATATGAGAAAGAAAGTCTGCATTTTAATACAAAATATTTAGTTCTCTTATTAAAAAATTAAAAACACATATATTTTATACACACAAATACCAAGTATGAATTAAAACACAAAAAAAGTATGCATTTATATTTTTATCTCGTTCACTTTTTATATAATAATAAAAATCTATCTACCCAATGAATGTTTTTATAGTAAAGTGCATTTTGCTTTCAGTATTCTACGCTATAAAAGTTTTCACTGGAAGTTGTATTTTTATATTATGTGCAGTGAGTACACACAAGATGTAGTATGCATTAGTTTTTTTTAAATGAAAAGCGAGTTCTTGAATATCAAACGACGTTATTGAGGTCGATATTTACAAGTAAATATTTTTTTACATAGACAAAAAAAAAAAAAAAAAAAAAAAAAAAAAAAAATTATGCTACACTAATTTTAGTAACATTTATTTATAACATAATGCTGCATAATAACTACAGATATTATGCTGTCCTGCATAATTATTTATCTAATTTCAATTTATTAACATTTATGCTTGTTGACATGACATTGTTGTTGCTTACATTACGTAATTTTTGCTATTCGGCTTGAATAATTAAAATATGTATTTACTATAAATACTTTTAACTGGAGGCCCCAGTTAATTTTGATGACGCCATTTTGATGGTAACATGGACCAACTTAGTACAGATCTAATGCGTTTTTCTTATTTTTACATAAAAAACTAGAGATAGTGCGGTAAAAATAAATTTAACCTCGCGAAAATTGTTAACCGGCTAATTTTTACAGAATCTGGTAGAGAAAAAAATTCTGAATCCGGCAATATAAAATTGCAGATTTTTTAACCGGAGCTTCATGCTAATTAATTGTAGTTTAATCGGACAATTAAGTTTCAGGAGAAAATTTATTCTAACTAATATAATAATGCTAGAATATTTTTAAAGTCATGTTTACAAAGCTAAGATACCAGGCTAATAGGAAAAAAATAGAAAGAGCAAATTTAGCATTTAATTATAGTTTAATCGGTGATTAAATTTTTTTATGCACATAACAGTCGCACCAAACGTTGATTTTGAGTATGAAATAACAATTTTATCCCAAAAATGTATGAAATAAAAGTTTTGGGAAATATTATTGGTATTTCAAAACTGTTTTTATTTTTATTGTGCTATGAAAATCGGAAAAGTTATAGGGAAAGAAAGAGCGCGAGGAGCTCGTTCCGCGGCAAACTTGCTACGCAGCGCGCATACATTAAGTAGCGCGGGCTGCTATTGGAAAATATTTTCCACTCGTGCAAATAATTCCAAAGTAATGAAACTTGGTACACATTTACTTGAGACCCCGATGACCATTTTGAGCCTCGGTACCTAATTTTAACTTTACCCCTTCCGACCCTAAGGGACCCTTAAAGGTTCAAAGTAAGGGTTTTTATTATTTTACACTTAAACTGTGCAAGATAGAGAAAAATGTTTCAAACAAAAATTGTTGGGCATGATTTTTTACATGCCCATGTAAATTTTCAAAATGCAACGTTGCCAAATTTTTGCGCAGTGTTGCCAAAACTATGCCAGTTATGGGCAAAATTGGGGTTTCAATGCTATAACTGGTTCAAATATTGCAAATAAACAATTAAATAAAATTTATATTGTTGAAACAATGTATAATTACTAATTTTTAGCTGAAACAACATAACTGAAATGAAAATAGGAATAAATATTCTTAAAAAAATTGGACATTTTCACTTTCTGTATAATATGTTTTGCCATATGATAACATGGTGATTGATTTGACGTAAATTCTCAGACTAGAAAAAGTTATGAATGAGTTTAAAAAGTATCCAAATGAATTGATTACATTGTCTAGCATAATTTGAGAGTTGGTACCCATCGCTAGGGTCAACCCTTAACATCGTGGCATCACTTAAATTTAGGGGTGCTTCGAGGAAAATCGTACTTTTTTGACATAAAAATACAAACAGCAAAAGTATTTGTGCTCCATTCTGGTCTAACATAACTTACAAACATTATTAAGGTTCTGTAGCAACATTTGACTGTCAGTACCCATCGCTAGGGTCAACCCTTGGCCTCTCGATGTCAATTAAAGTTAGGGGCGTTTTTAATAAAATTACTACATTATACCTAAAATATGAAAATAATAATTTATTACTTCAGTACGGTAATAAAAATTATTACAAGCATTATTTAGGTCCTTAAACATCATTTAACGATCGGTACCCATTGCTAGAACCAACCCTTGAGACTCTGAAGACCATCATAGACCAATCTTTTTTAAAATTTTAATTTTATTTTATTTTGTTGTATGTAATACGGTGGTAATAAAAAAAAATTGTAATTTTTAGCAGGAAGATATTTGTAAATAAAATACAACCTTCCACCCCTGAGAACCTTTCAAGTGTTACGTATCTTAGGCTAAAAGGCAAATTCCTGTTAAAAAGCTCTGTAAATTGCATTGACTTTGTCATGTATAAAATTCTAAACAACATGCAACATAATAAATCAATGCAATTTTTATACAGATGAAGCCTTTTAACAGGAATATGACTCTCGCCTAAGATACCTGACCCTTGAAAGGGACTCAGGGGTGGAAGGTTGTATTTTATTTACAAATATCTTCCTGCTAAAAATTACAATTTTTTTTATTACCACCGTATTACATACAACAAAATAAAATAAAATTACAATTTAAAAAAAGATTGGTCTATGATGGTCTTCAGGGTCTCAAGGGTTGGTTCTAGCAATGGGTACCGATCGTTAAATGATGTTTAAGGACCTAAATAATGCTTGTAATAATTTTTATTACCGTACTGAAGTAATAAATTATTATTTTCATATTTTAGGTATAATGTAGTAATTTTATTAAAAACGCCCCTAACTTTAATTGACATCGAGAGGCCAAGGGTTGACCCTAGCGATGGGTACTGACAGTCAAATGTTGCTACAGAACCTTAATAATGTTTGTAAGTTATGTTAGACCAGAATGGAGCACAAATACTTTTGCTGTTTGTATTTTTATGTCAAAAAAGTACGATTTTCCTCGAAGCACCCCTAAATTTAAGTGATGCCACGATGTTAAGGGTTGACCCTAGCGATGGGTACCAACTCTCAAATTATGCTAGACAATGTAATCAATTCATTTGGATACTTTTTAAACTCATTCATAACTTTTTCTAGTCTGAGAATTTACGTCAAATCAATCACCATGTTATCATATGGCAAAACATATTATACAGAAAGTGAAAATGTCCAATTTTTTTAAGAATATTTATTCCTATTTTCATTTCAGTTATGTTGTTTCAGCTAAAAATTAGTAATTATACATTGTTTCAACAATATAAATTTTATTTAATTGTTTATTTGCAATATTTGAACCAGTTATAGCATTGAAACCCCAATTTTGCCCATAACTGGCATAGTTTTGGCAACACTGCGCAAAAATTTGGCAACGTTGCATTTTGAAAATTTACATGGGCATGTAAAAAATCATGCCCAACAATTTTTGTTTGAAACATTTTTCTCTATCTTGCACAGTTTAAGTGTAAAATAATAAAAACCCTTACTTTGAACCTTTAAGGGTCCCTTAGGGTCGGAAGGGGTAAAGTTAAAATTAGGTACCGAGGCTCAAAATGGTCATCGGGGTCTCAAGTAAATGTGTACCAAGTTTCATTACTTTGGAATTATTTGCACGAGTGGAAAATATTTTCCAATAGCAGCCCGCGCTACTTAATGTTATGCGCGCTGCGTAGCAAGTTTGCCGCGGAACGAGCTCCTCGCGCTCTTTCTTTCCCTATAACTTTTCCGATTTTCATAGCACAATAAAAATAAAAACAGTTTTGAAATACCAATAATATTTCCCAAAACTTTTATTTCATACATTTTTGGGATAAAATTGTTATTTCATACTCAAAATCAACGTTTGGTGCGACTGATATGTGCATAAAAAAAATTTAATCACCGATTAAACCATAATTAAATGCTAAATTTGCTCTTTCTATTTTTTTCCTATTAGCCTGGTATCTTAGCTTTGTAAACATGACTTTAAAAATATTCTAGCATTATTATATTAGTTAGAATAAATTTTCTCCTGAAACTTAATTGTCCGATTAAACTACAATTAATTAGCATGAAGCTCCGGTTAAAAAATCTGCAATTTTATATTGCCGGATTCAGAATTTTTTTCTCTACCAGATTCTGTAAAAATTAGCCGGTTAACAATTTTCGCCAGGTTAAGGTATAAATCGGAGTATTTTTATCGCACTAAGAGTTACTGACTCAATTTTAAATACTAATTAGTTCGCAAAAAAAAAAAAAAAAAAAAAAAAAAAAAAAAAAAAAAAAACTTTCAATGCTGGAACTAATTGTTAGAAAAATGTCACCTGTACTTGGATTGTATTCAATAAAGATTGTAATATTAAATCCTGTACATAAAACTAAAAGCTTTAATTTCAGAAAAGACTACCATAATTTCATTTCAAAATATTTACAGAAGTCTCAAGTGATATCATGTTTTGTTTTTTCGCAGCAATTAAAAAAAAAAAAAAAAAAAACATTTAAACAAAAATTAAATAAATAAAAGATTATTATATCAACAATTCTTTTTCTGTCATTAATAAATTTATCATAATAAATAAAATATCTATTAATTTTTATTAAATTTATTATTGAACTAATACAAAATTATTAATTACAACATACACGTACACACACTCAAAAAAAAATAATTAATCATGTTTTTAATTAATACTGCAATGATGTAATAGTTAAATTTAAAAAAAGGGGGAAGGGTATGGTTTGTATAATTGAATTTTGAAAATAATACTTTTTTTATTTGTTATTAAATAATTAAAAAAAATTAATTACTTAAAAGTTTGTATACATTCAAATGTCTTAAAAAAAGTGATATGCATCTTTTTACAAGTGCTTTTTTTAAATATTGATTACAATTGAGAGAGAGAGAGAGAGAGAGAGAGAGAGAGAGAGAGAGAGAGAGAGAGAGAGGAGATGTTTTGATATTAAAAATAGGTCACTGATGATTTAAAAACATTGTAATTCAAACATTTTGATAATAGATAACAGAAATAAAATCGTATGATTACTTCTTATCGTCAGAGACATAATAATAAAAATGATCTCTTTTTTTTTTTTTTTTTTTTTTAATTCGGTTGATAACAGTTATTTTGTAACGAATTGTCTTCGTGTCACTTAGACTCCCTAAATAGGGACATTGACATTTTATACATATTTACAACAATAATTGTATATGAGTCACCACCATCAAATATGACTTTATCTTTTTTAATTTTTATTATTATTTTTTATATTTACACGCGAGTTTATATGAATTTTTATATGTTTTATGAACTGTGGATTATAAGGCATATTTTATAAAATATGTACGAGTATATTATTTTTTTCTTGCATATTCTAAAGGTGCAGAATAAATTTTTGTACGATTTTTGTTTTATTATTATTATTTTCATATGTTTTTTTTTTCTTTGCAATATTAAAAGGGAATTTTTTGCATTTCCTGTTCTTAATTCCAGCTCTAATATTTTAATAATTCACTATATTTGATTGTTTGCAATCTTTCGCATTAAAAATCATGTAACTTTTATGTTGTTCTCAATACATAATTAATAAATATATTGCTTAACCTCTACCATACCATTCTTTATAATAAGAGAACTGCAGAAATATAAGGAATTATAATAATAAGCAAACTACTAAATAATAGCAATAAATAACAAATATTGCCAGTGCATAAAAAATAAAAAAAAAAGTTTTTTTTTCTTAGGAAGCAATAAAAGTTGATACTGAAACCTTTGTTATAATTATAGCCCGATCACACAGTGCAATAGTTTTAATAAATCTGATGTCATTGAACTTGAATGCAATGAAATATTTTGCAAATTAAAAATTGCGTGTAAAAAAAAATAATAATAATAAAACACTTTTCTTTATTGCTAAATTTGTTGTAATATATTTAATTTATGTGATTGCATATTTCATATCACCATTTGCATACTCCATTATGAAAAATGAGTCACTTTCAAGTATTTAATCTATTTTTAAATATTCACACGCGAGGTAATTTGTTTTTTTACATTTTTTAGATAATAATTATTATCAATAAAAAAAAAAAAAAAAAAAAAAAAAAAAAAAAAAAAAAACGGACACTAAAAGTAATATTGTTACCTCATTATTTGTATGGTATGTAAGAATATAACGGGATTTTGTGAAAATTATTTACACTCGGTAGGAGGGCTTCCCATTTTTAGCTGTACATCAACAATTTATTATTGTTACAATATTTATATATTTTTTTGTTATAATAATCATCTTTTTACTAACCTAATTTTTAGTTAGTAAAAAAGTTCATTGTATAAAATTTTTCCTTTCATCATTTGCATTTGAATGGTGAATTGCAATCGTTCATTAATAACAACTATGTAATAGATTATATAAATATATATTTTTATATATAATAATATAGATTTTAAAGACATGCATGTATACACAATTTGTAATCTATACTGAATAAGAAAAAGAAAAAAAAAATTGTCATTTTTTTTTATTCAAGCGTAATTTAAAATTTTCCGTTCTAAATGTAGTAGTTTTGTTGAAAAAATAAATAAAGAAAAAAAATCGTTAAAAGGATAGTACCGCAATGTGAAAGAATAGGAAATTAGAAAAGTCATGTCTGTAGATTTCCTTTTGATTGTTTTCACGTGTAATGAGTAATATGTATTTGAAACAAAATTTACAATTTTTATTGTAATATTCCAATGAAACAAAGCTAGTATACATGAGTGCATTTGAACTGGTAGTATGATACTACCAGTCAGGCTCCGTTTGACTCCCTTTTTAGCCTCTCAGGGGTCAGTTATGCTTCTTTTTGGCCCAGTCACACTCCCTAAAATAGCCTTTAAGGATCCAATCCGTATTTGACTCTTGTTTTTTTATAGCCAATTTGACCCTGGTCCTGGTACCAGTGTTACATAGGTACTCTATAATATATTTGCATTATGACTTCCTATCAATTTCACTATATGCTCACACTCTATTATAGTGAAATTTGGATAATTTTATGGATTCAGTGCATTAAGAGACAATTCTAATGAGTTAATTTTTAAACTTCTCTAGTACTAACTACAATTGTTAGTGTACAGTACATACATAGAGCACAACTGCATGAAACAAAATGCAAAGTACATTGTCAGTGACGCACATACTGTGAATCTTATTGACACTTGCATGGCTGCATATAACTTGTTGTATATAGAGTAAGTTAAAATATAACAATGCATTGTGATAACCTACATTATTGTAATTCACTCTATATTGTTATTTTATATTCATGGAATATTTTTTGGTGTTTTTTTTCTTTCAACATTTAAATTTCAAATTTTGTCTCCGGTGTGTATGCATACTCTTGTCTATACAACAAAAGATACAGACATAGACTATACAGTATGTAGTATAATATAGTTGAAAATACAACAACTAGTCAACATAAACATTACATGCATTGTCTATATATTGATAGTAATATGGCCCTGAATCAGGGAAATCAGGTACTACGGGATTTGATTAAAAAGTTGTAAAGAAAGAAAAATCTGAAATTTTGTACGGTGATACATTAAGATGAGGTATCTTCAAAAATGTAAAAAAAAAAAATTTGGGGGGTCAGTATGCTAGATTTGAAATTAGGATTTTTTTGAAGTTTTAGTGCCATAAGATCCCATGTTTATTTCAATAATTATTTTCTCTCTTATCTAATGGTCAAGGGTCCTGAAAATTTTATCATGTAGCTGCTACTGTTAACTTTCAAATGGCATTATAAGTTTACAAGTTTTCTATATAGATTTTGAGATGCAAGTTATCTGAATACAACCCTTAATGACGTTCTATTGCCTTTGTACGCGCTATTGAAATAGAAGAAGTTCTCAATTAGGGGAGTAGGGTACCAACCTTATATCTCAAAAACTAGAAGTGTTTTGGGTCTAAAACTGGTGTCATTGTGTAGCTAAGGGTCACACCTAGCCGTGATAAAAATTTCAAGATTTTTGACCGTCCCAAAAAAAAAAAAAAAAAAAAAAAAAAAATTGAAATTAACATTGGGCCTTTATGGACTTCAAATTTAAAAAAATCATATGAAATTAATTTGTACGGTAACCCCCCAAAATTTTTATATAACATTTGAAATTATCTCAAGCTGAAGTATCATTGTGCAAAATTTTAGATTTTTTTGACGAGAAAAGTTTTAAGTCTAATGGCCGCCGTTAGTCCCCTACCCCCTTAATAACACTTTGAGAAATATTGAGTGAAGAACGATTTTGATTCCATACCATCGAATAGAATCCTATAACCTGGGTATCTAAGTTTTAAAGTTTCATCTATGGGTTCAGGAAATTATATTTATTTTATGTTTTTCATTAACAAGTTTGCCATTAATTCAGCACAGCCGTGAGTCATGACATGATTAATTAAACATCAAACTCTATTGTTTAGAAACTACCTACAAAGTACTTTTTTTTTTTTTTTTTTCTTTTTTTTTTTGGTAGCGATTAACATTTTGTTGTTTTTCAAGTTTAAATTGTGTACGTATCAGTGAATGTTTGTACTCACTTCTAGCGCGTGGATAATCTCTATTTTAGTAAAATAGGTATATACACCAATGTTTATGCATCAGTTATAATAATAAACTATGCATAATTACGATAATTAAAAATCATGTAGCTTATTTCATCGATACTTTATTGTATCGCGTCGTACATTTCATGAAATTTATTATTACGTCCCTCCTTCCTTCCCAAACTCTTTATATATTAAAAATGAAAAATTGCAAAAATAAATGAAAATTCTTGTTATAAAACAAGTTTCCTCCTCCCCCCCGCTTCAATGTTTGCGGGTTACCATGTGCAATATTCATTATCGCCATTGGTTGTAACAAAAATCAATAATATCGATTATGAAATATCTCCATTCTAACATTGAAACGCATTTTCACAAAATATCGCAAGACTAGCACAGTACCAATCAATTATTGATAATGACAGATAATTGAAAATATATAATTTCATCAAATATTCATAAAGAATTTTATTCTATTTTTATATATAATATAATATATTAAAATTTATATATTTTATGTATAGTTTAATATTACAGATTATTTTTTAACCCATTTAATGGATTGGATTAATTTTATATTTCGTATTATAAAGATTTTATATTTAAGCTACTTTATTTTTAATGTACCATTCATTCTTTTATTAAAAAAACCCCATTTTCATGCTATTTTAGATCATAATATGAAAACCTTTCATGTTTCAAAAGCTTAGCAAAGGAATTATTTTTTTGAATAAAAATATAACGTAAAATGGAGATAATGATATTGTACAATCCATTTATGTTATAATTTTTGTATCATAAAAAAAAAAAAAAAAAAAAAAACGTGCCACGTTATATTTACATATTTTTGTTAATAGAATCTACAACATTAAATCGTAATTCAATCAAGGATTCTTTACTCTCTCTCTCTCTCTCTCTCTCTCTCTCTCTCTCTCTCTCTCTCTCTCTCTCTCTCTATTTTTTAATATTAATAGTAAACAGAATTTAAAGATGAAAATAAATAAAGATAAATAAAAATTTCTTTTGTTATTTTTGTTGTTTTGAAAGTGAAATTACAAACATAAAGTGTTGTCATGTTGCAAATAATCCGTTGTCATGGTGATGGGATAATATTTTTCAATACGTCAGTCACAGAGGTAAATATTTTGAATATCACACGAGAGAGAGAGAGAGAGAGATAAAATCTCTGTTTGCGAAGATTTTTTCAGTCTTAAAACACACACCTCAAAATCGAGAATCATTAATTAATATCCTATTTTAAGACAAAGATTTTTAAAGCAAATATCTAGCTATTTGTGTTATACCATTTTTTTCTTCTTGAATGTACCTGTATTTGCTTAAAATAGAATGATGTTTGAGTACGAATTACCACGCAAGTAATCAAATAAAACATTTAACCCAATTAAATTTTCATGAATTTTTTTTAATTAATGTTCGAAAAAATTGGGTATTTGTTGTGTGCACTTTGTTGTGAAAATAAGTAACAATAGCATTGACACGAGTTAATTATTATACTATTTTAATATCATCTTCCTATATTTTATAATAGCAATCTTATAGGGAATGTTCACGTGTTGTAATAATTTCTTTTTATTGTAATCTCCATTACAAAACATTTTTCATTAAATTAAATTATTTAAGTCCACAACAAACTAGACAATATCTCCTTACATGCAGTTAAATTATTGCAATGTTGTAAAAAATTGCACCGTGTGAAAAGGACTCTAATGATAAGGGGCATTGCTGCATAAAATATGATAGATTGTTCGATTTCTAAAGGTGCATTCATTGCAGCTATTTGTTGCAACCTTGTGCAAGCAAAATAATTATTCCTATTTAAAACAATGCAATTAAGCTCCACAAAGTTACAAACAAATAAAAAAAGGCACCTTTATAGAAATGAAACAATCTATAATATATTATGCAACAATGCATTTTGATTTACAACAATAATAAATGAACGCACGGATGCACCAATTTTATTCACCATGAAATTTATTATGTGCCGGTTTATAGCATATAGAGAAGAAAGTTTTGACAAGAAATCGTGCTAAAAATAAAATATAAATCAGAATACTTACGTTATCTATACAGTGCTGTAAAACAAAAAAACGTGATTTCCTATTTGATTGCTGCATTTCAGAAACTTTATTGCATTCAAAATATTGATTACGTTGATTGAACATGAAGTTTCTTTCAATAACATAAAATAAAGTGGAAAGGAAATTAATAAGGTCATGGGTTTAAAACTATTGATAAGTTATTTATGATATACCAGGTTGTATAGATTGGTAAAATAATTGTGTGTAGTAAAAGAATTAATTATAAAGTAAACGTTTATTTTCTGAATGTAGCTTATTCTCAGTGTATTGAAAAAACTAATTTTTGTTTCTATTTTTTGTTGCAGGTAAGCTTTGATTAAGACTTGGACTATCATTCGTGATTACTGATTTTAGAACGTGACATAAAAGTTGTGAGTATTTTGCATCGCTTATAAACTGTACTGAGCCAAAGTACCGATTTAAATTTATATTTTATACTCTCTATTTGCTAGGTTTTAATACGAAATAAATAATAACATTTTGCTTTAATAAATATATTATGAATTTCTAAATAGAACTGATTCACACTGAATTTTTAATTGGTAAAACAAAGTTTTATATTTACATTTAGTGTTATTAAAAAATATATATATATATTATATAAAAAAAATTGTAACAAAAAAAAATTTATTGATGAATCATCAAAAACTGACAAACATTAAAATAATATTTATTTTAAATATTTATGAAGTTAGAAACTAAAATGTGGACATTATTATTTTAACATAAATACAGAAAATTATTTATGGAGCAATACTAATGTATTTTGGATTTTTGACGCCACTAAGCTAAAATTTTAATGACACTTATCATGAAATTAAATTAAAGAGTTGTCTGTATCAAAAAAAAAAAAAAAAAAAAAAGTAGAAACAGAAAAATATACATTTTTGAAAGTGCGATGTTACAAGATATGACAAGACGTCCGGCTCATTATTGCAGCTAACCCCAACAAGAAAATAACAAAATAATAAAGAAATAAAACACACTTTGTCCTATAATAAAGATAGAAAAAAAAATATCAAAGATATATTATAATTATATTTACATTTACACATACTGCATAAGGTAAATGAAATTAAAAAATATATACAATGGGCAAAAAGCAAGTCATATTAATTAACAATAATTAATAAATAATATTACTAGTAATATTTACTGCAAATTAAGCATGAAATAGTGAATTTTGGGACTGGACGTTTTTACTGAAGCGCCAATTTGGAGAAATTAGTGTTAAAATGTCAATCTAATAATAAAAATGGCTCTTCCAGTTTAAAAATAACATTCACCAAATCACCAAAAATTAAATAATAGTGTATAAGAAGAAGAAGAAAAAAAAGAAAAAAAAAAAAAGACAAATTTGAAGACGTAAATAATGTATAAATAAAATAATTGATAATCGTTTGTAAAATATTAAATGCATAAAAAAAACTAGTAATAGAAAATGCAATGACATTGTTAGTTGTAAAATGTACGACGTCTCATTGATTGTCTACTTCAGTTGTAGTGTGTATATAAATATAACAAAACATCAATGAAATATCCTCTCTCTCTCTCTCTCTCTCTCTCTCTCTCTCTCTCTCTCTCTCTCTCTCTCTCTCTCTCTTGCTCTCTCTCAGTAAAGTTATGTTTTGCTCCCAAAGATTGATTTTTCTTATTGTACAGTATATCGCGCTCTATAAACTTGAAACTTACATACCATCGTATTCATTTTTTTTTATACTCGTACTTGAATAAATTATAAATAAATATTAAAGCAACGCGCATTGTTTATCTCAAGTGACTTTCGTGACAGTGAAAAATAATACTTTTATTAAAAAAATTTTATAATAATAAAAAAACAACTTTAAATTCTTTTATAAACGTTTAATTTTGCATATCATTATAGATTGAGCATAGCAAATGTGAGTTCAACTGTAATAGATGCTTCATTAGTTTATAATTATAATAAGTAAGAAGTTTTACTATATCATGGAAAAGCAATTAAAACAGGAAATCAGCTACTGCGGGATTTGACTGAAAAGTTATAAAATAAACAAAGAAAAAGCTGTAATTTTGCACAGTAAGTAATACATTAGGACCAAAATGTAAAAATGAGGGGGGGGGGGTCACCATATGCTAAATTATAAATTATGATTTTTATTTCATGCAATTTTAGTCCCATACGAGCGCATAATGTTAATTTCAATAATTATTTTTACTCTTACCTAATTAGTCACGAGTTATGAAAATTTAATCATATAGGTATGTAGCTCTTGCTATAAGCTTTCAAATGTCATTTTAAAGTTTGGTAGTTTTCTTGTTAGATTTTGAGATACAAACCATCTATGATACAATAAATATTGTTCGTACATATTTATTGATTGTTGCACAATAGATGACCAGAAAATGTACTCTCTCTCTCTCTCTCTATCTCCATAATATATAGCACAAATTTTAAATGTTATCTGCTGATTTATTCATGAATATTATGTCAAAACAAAGTGTTTTTGAAATGTGAATAAAAAAAAAATGTGATCTTAAATTTTGCGTTGAATTGAGTTTTTTAAAATTAAAATTAAACTTTCAATACCAATCTATAAACGTAAGAATTCACCAGTAATATTTACTTTCGGCTAATGGTGGTATTGTATTATTATTTATAATGAACTATACAGTAGTTTTAATTGTGCACCCTTATAATGTTACAATATCTCCCTTAATTTGAAGGTAAAAAAAAAAAAAAAAAAAAAAAAAAACAACTAGAAAGTTTTGTGCTGATGCTTTATTATACGTACGTCATTAGAGTGAACTACCCTTCCTTTACGAAATTGAGACATAATCGTTATACCACCCCTCAGCTTAGTTACAATATGTGTATGTAAGGGTAGTAAATTTCAAGAAATTTGCGGAGAAAATTACATGGTAAGGGGTTGTTAAAATTGTTATCGTTAAAATTTAACGTTTTTTTTTCATTAAATTATTATTTAGCAGGTGCACAGAGTATAGTAATTTATTTACTTCCTTTCTTAATATATTCAATCAATAATTTATTCTTTTATTTATCTGCATATTTATTCATTCATTCACTTATTTTAATCCATTTTTAATTATTATTTAAAAGCTGTATACAGTATGTACAAATATGAACACACACACAAAATATTTTTAAAATTTTAATTCCATGATGAATATAATTTTAAAACAAGTGAGTAATATATTTATGCAAATTTTGAAATTGCAAAACATTAGGAAGTAGATAAATTTATAATTACCGCACCCCTCAGTTGGATGTTAAAATGTGGTTATTTTTTATTGACGTAAAATACTACATAATATTGTATTTTTAGAAGTTGGCTTGCTTGCTTGCTTGCTTGCTTGTGTTGCGTGTTGTGTGTGTGTATACTAAAGGGAAAAGGAAGGAAGAAGAAACAAAAACGCACCTGTGTATTGTGTTTTCATCCGTGAATATTTTAATATCAATTCTCTCATGCTCTTCTAGTATAAAATAGCACTTTTTTTTTTTTTTTCAATTGAAATAAATGTATTAATGGATATTTTATTTAGCCTAAAGTTGTTTTCTCTCTATGTGCAATGTAATGGATTATATCAATGCAAAAATTATGCGAAAAAAAAAAAAAAAGTTGAAATAAAGTAATTTATCCTGCAGTAAAGAATAATTATGCCTTACAGCATAATTGTTCCTGTATTGGAATCACATAATATAACACTAAATAATGTTGTGCAGAATATCTAGTATGCTATAGGGTGGTTTCACTTATTGATGTAAGCTTGCGCTTTGACGCCATATTTGAGCAAAAAATAACATTAACAAGGGGAAAACATTTTTTTTTTCGTCACTTGAAAAATTAAATTTCTTCCACTGTTGGTTTTCATGAGTATATATTTATTTATATATTTATGAGCTCAAGCATGGCGCTAGCGCGCAATTTCATGCAACCGCTCTGTAGGTAGTTGCTTTAAAATAACATATATTAAAGTTATTTTGTAACTAAAATTAAAATACATCTAGCATAATTATTACGTATTTACTTTTATCAGTATGAAGAGAAGGCTAAAAAAAAAAAAAAAAAAAAAAAAAAAATTAAAAAAAAAAAAATTGGCACCATAATTTCAAAACATAATAAAAGTAATTTAAAGACTGTACACTAATTTAAGATTAATTTTTTAAACATATATCGTAACCATTTTACAACCTGAAGAATTGTCGTAACAATTATATTTCAAGACGCTACTACTTTTTTTTTTTTTTGTTTTGTTTTGTTTTTTAGTAAAATTAAATTTTTATTAGGTACACTTATATGGCAGTATGATTTTGTCAATATAAATTATTGATTATACTCAAGAACAAATTTCATTCATTTGTAATTACGCCAAGAAATACGATGATAAAACTTTTTCAAAATATTTACTTGAAAAACTTTTAATTCGTAAATCCTTTAATCTAAACTTGATAATAATAATAATAATAATATCAATGAAATCGTTATCTTTCTTACAAACACGTTCACTTTTATCAATAACTAAAAAAATTCTAGAAAAATCCAAATAGTAAACAACCTTATTTTTAAGTAAGTGCAAACACAATTTTGAAATACGCTCTGTTGGATAGAGAAAATTGTGCTGATTTCAAATAATTTAACACTGAAAATTATCATACTTTTGTTTGTTTTTTCACATAGTGATTTTGATGCCAAAACATAGTTTAAGGGAGTAGGGTACCGACCTTATATCTTAAAAACTAGAAGTGTTTTGGGTCTAAATTTGGTGTCATTGTGTAGCTAAGGGTCACACCTAGCCGTGATAAAAATTTCATGATGTTTGACCGTCCCGAAAAAAATAGAAAAATTATTGAAATTAACATTAGGCTTTAAGGGCTTAAAATTTCAAAAAATCATATAAAATTAATTTGCACGGTGACCCCCCAAAATTTTTATATATTTGGAATTGTCTCAAGCTGAAGTATCATTGTGCAAAATTTCTGATTTTTTTGACGAGAAAAGTTTGAATCTAATGGCCGACGTCGGTCCCCTACTCCCTTAAGGCGGGAAATCAGCTACTGTATATAGGATTTGATTAAATAGTTGCTAAGAGAGTAAGAGAGAAAAATCTGAAATTTTGCACATGCAGTTTATATATATATACATTATATACATTACAATACTGTAAGGTATATTTAAAAAAAAAAAAAAATGATGGGGAGGATAACATGCTATAGATTTTTTTACTATGATTTTTTGAAGTATTAGTCCCATAAGAGTCGAAAATAATGTCATTAATTATTTTCTCGTATCTGATAGTAGGTTCAAAATATGTCAAATCCAAAATATGTTTATATTATTATTATTTTTTCAAATATTATATTTTTTTTCCCGAAAATATTATCAACTTTCAAATGGCATTATAAATTTGGTAAGTTTTCTTTAGAAGCCATCGAAATACAAACCCTTAAAAATCGTTTCCATTCAGGAAGTGCATTAAGAGTTGAAAATGTCACTATCAAAAACTAGTTATGTTGTTCATTACAATTTCTGTGTTCACTTGAATGTTTCGTATACACTTACACAAATAAACACTTTTCTAGTCCGTTAACAGCAACAATGACAATTCATGGTAAACTGCATAATACCTATGTTTAGTATAGCATTAATATTATGTTGTACAACGTAATTACTTATAGCTGTTCCGAATTAGCAACATGTGTAGCAACAATTCATGTTCATTTTTACCTAATTTGTCTGTCAAAAACTTTGAAATCTTATTAGAAGTTTGAGCATACAATTTTCAACTTCCGTCAATATTACATAAAAGTATAAAATTGAAAGCTATAAAAAGGGGGGGAGGGCTAATATTGCATACACAGTACGTAATATTACTATATGTGTGTGTGCAAAAGAACTTGCAATATATAGCCGGGTTACTGTACGATATATTTTGGCCCGGGCGCGGGAGAGAGCGAGAGAGATGGAGAGAGAGAGAGAGAGAGAGAGTGTGTGTATGCTGCAGCTAGCGTATATACTCTACTATAGCTAACACTGGGGTAGAATGGAAGCAAAACCCTGGCGCCTAACTACCATGAGGCGCCTATATCGATTTTCTCTCTCCCCCTTCTATATGTTATATATATATATATATATATATATATATAATATATATATATATATATATATATATATATATATGTATATGTATATATATATACACCACCCTTTTTACTGCCCCCCCCCCTCTCTCTCTCTCTCTCTCTCTTTCTCTCGTCCTCGTATAACAACACTGGTGAACTTTAATGCAGACAAAATCATCATTCTTTTTCATGACGTCATGTTTTGTTGTTATTTATATTTGTTTTTAATTAATAATCAGCTGTATATAGGCAGAGAGAGTGAGTGAGTGAGTGTGTGTGTGTGTGTGTGTGTGTGTGTGTGTGTGTGTGTGTGTGTGTGTGTGTGTGTGTGTGTGTGTGTGTGTGTGTGAGAGAGAGAGAGAGAGAGAGAGAGAGAGAGAGAGAGAGAGAGAGAACTTTTACACAAATTTGAGTGGTTACCTAACATATTAAAAATAACGATACCATAATAATATATTTAAATTTTAAAAAGGATAAACTTGAGGTTATTGTACTCTCCATGTCTTGTATAATAAGACAAAACAAAGTGACTGTATAGTTATTTAAATGGATTGCGCATTTTTAAGTATTCTATCTTTATGTTTGAAACACAAAAGTATATTATTATATGCGTTAAATGTTGCCTTATTATTATATTTACGATTCTTTTTGAACCATTGCTATGCAATAAATTCTCTTATTTACAACTCTAAAATTATTATAATAAAATTTGTAATTCTGAATGGAGAAATTAAAATATGAAATGTACTCTGACTTTAAATCTTTATAATATTGAAATTTATTTCATTGGTTTTTTTTTATGACTTTTTTTTTTTTTTTTTTTTTTTATTGTGTGAACTCGCCTTATGATTATTACGCATTTTGAGTGGGGGGGGGGGGGTAGAAAACCATGGTACAAGTTATAAACTCACAAGCCTATTGTAATTAATTTCAAATGATTGTTACATTATTAAAATACGTAATAATAGAGTGATGCTTGATATTTTACTCCCACTAATTCTATAGTATGTATAATAGAGAGAAAGAGAGAGAGAGAGGCTGCAAAGAATGAAATGGCAGAAAAACGTCCAAGTGAAATGAAATGCAAGTTGACTCATCTGAAGAGTGACTTTGCATGATTTAGAAATTATGTTGGGAGAGATGAATAATCATCTCGTGTCAAGAATTACACAGAGGAATTTGCAACTGTTTATTGCAGCGAGAGAGAGAGAGAGAGAGAGAGAGAGAGAGAGAGAGAGAGAGAGAGAGAGAGAGAGAGAGAGAGAGAGAGACAGACAGACAGAGAGACAGAAATTTGTGTTTCAGAACTTTTTTATTAAAAAGTTTACTAATGAAGCATAAAGTTGTTTTTTATAATAATATGCAAACACGGCGTAAGTAATTAGTGGTTTTTAATTAGTGTGGTAACTTGTTTTTATACTTTTTATGTTTGGTATTCTCTCTCTCTCTGTATGCAAAATTAAAATTATTTCATGTTTAATTTAACATATTTTGAGGTTAATTATAAAATACGAAACAATAGCAGAAATAATTAATATGGTTTCAATCAACACTGTTTGTACTCGTGTGTGTGTATATATATATATATATATATATATATATATATATATATATATATATATATATATATATATATATATATATATAAAAGAATTTTAATAATAATGATGTAGGACAACAATAAATTTTAATGTGCACTATTTTTAATTTATGGTTTATAATTATAGTGTATAATACGGGACAGATTAAATCAAAAAAATAACGAATTGGCATATATGTAGTTATTTGAGGTGAGTTCACTTAAAATTTCATGTTAATTTTAAATTTAAAAAATAAACGAAAAAAAAAAAAAAAAAGAATCATATAAGTAATTTACATCAGATAAATATGTAAACAAATGAATTTATCTTACATCCGGAACTGAATTTTGTACTCTAACCTTTAATAAAGCGCAATTAAATGATATTAATTATGGTTGTTTTTATTCTATAGAAACAAAATATTTTATTTAATAATAATAATAATTAAAAAAAAAAAAAAATTAAAGAAGTTACAAAATTTAAAAGTTGACTCTCTTTTCTTTTATCATCATTTAAAAAGTCAATGGTAACAACTAGACCTACATGAACAATAATAAGTAATAATTATTCTTTCTCAATGTACAACAAAAGTTATGCTATATTGTAAAGTGATTACACTACATAGCAATATTTGTGCTCTACAATATTGTAATTAATCTGCAGCATAAATTACGTAATTAATTTTTTACATGCACATGTTAAAAATTTTAGCACTCTAAACCAATGGGATAAGAGAGGATAACACAAATTCAAAATTAGTATGAGGCCTTATAGGAGCAAAATTAAATTAATAATGTAAATTAAAATGCTGCATGGTAACCCGCAAGTATTCTTCATTTCATTACAGTGCTAAAAAAAAAAAAAAAAAATCTATTCTGTCAAATTACCTCATCTTCATCTTCATTTTTTTTTTTTTTTTTTTTTTTTTTTTTACTCAGTAACACAAAACAGGCTTTATGTATAAGCCTAAATATATATAAATTGTTAGAACAACTTTATAGTCATTAAATTTACGTTCAATGAGAGAATGCAGTATTGTAAATGCTAAAGTTTTATGAGAGTATATACACAATTTTATTATATTATACCGTACATGCATAGAGATGTATATTATAATAAAATAATGATAGTTAAATATTTATTGTGGTTACATTATATATATATGTATTATATAAATCACATACACACCTGTCTATACAATAAACAATAGAAATACGTACTGCGAAAACCTTTAATAATAATAGTAAGCACCGCATAGTGACGTCATATTATTGGTGCTCTTATTTCTCATACTTTTTTTTTTTTTTTTTTTGCTCCAGATATTTATAAAAAAAATACGGAGACCTCTCACATTTCTTCATTAATTTAAATAAGAACAGGAATTTTACCTGCTCTCTCTCTCTCTCTCTCTCTCTCTCTCTCTCTCTCTCTCTCTCTCTCTCTCTCTCTCTCTCTCTCTCTCTCTCTCTCTCTCTCTCGTGCTAGACTGCGAAAGATGCTCTTTTGTCAGGAAAAGATAAAAAAAAATCTGTATTTTTTATTTTTTTATATTTTTAACGATAACTTTTCTTTGTAGTTGTGCAAGATATTATTATTTATTTAAAAAAAATATGGTAAAATAATTTTTTTCCCCAGGTTGAAAAGTGAGCTTTAAAAAACCATTATTCTTAGATTCAAAACTTAGAAATACGTGAATGTGAAATTAGATCTAATAATAATACTGTTTGTAAGCCTAGCAAGTCATAAAAGAGAACGAAAAACAACAATTTTTGATTTCCAAATAGGATTTCGTTATGTTAAACATTTTAGCATTCAAATGTCATGGATTTTTTGCAGATAATTTGTACATGTTAAGTTTTTTTTTTTTTTTTTTTTTAATTGAGAAGTAATTTTGATGAGATAAATTAAAAGATAACAAGTTGAATCCCTCAATTGTCTGGTGTGTCTTATATGACGTCATTGTTTCTTCCTTCCAGCCATAGTATATATAACAAAAATACATGACTCTGTGTAATGTATACAGTACATACATGCACAACTCAATTTAATGTGAAGCCTTTCAGATATTTATTTTTCATTTACTTTTTTTTAGAGAGTATGAAACTTTTAGTTGTAACCTTATTATTTTTTTTTTTATTATTTTTTTGTATTGTGTGCAACGGGAAAAATAACTTTTATACACACTGAAAGAATGAATTAAGTATTTTATGCTGCATTTATGTCATTATAGCATAAATGTATAGCTATGAGTTTGAACAACTTAAATAATTATGCTTTTATGCTTTGTAAATTAGTTCTTATGCAGTATAGCAAAAATTATAGAATTATGCTGCATTTAACAAATTGTGCTAAAAATGAGGTAGCGTAATTATTACGTATTTATTTTCTTCTACGTGCATTCCTAAAAAAAAAAAAAACTATCTGATAGAGTTCAGTATAGCTGAAAGCTTTAATTTTTTTCCCTTTAGACGTGATAAATAAATAAGTATAAATTAAAAAAAAAAAAAAAAAAAAAAAAAAAAAGCACGTAAATGAACGAACAGTATATTATTGACCTATACGCTCCTTGCCGAGATTGAATGTAGCATAATATTTGCCCTGATTTTATTTTTTATTTTTTATTTTTATTATGTTTACTTTTATAAACTACTTGGCACCCTCTACTGAGATGTGTTTTTGTCGTATATAAGCAGCGTACGTAAGGTTCATATTTAAATGTTTAAAGTAAATCTATTTTTATTTTTGTTTTGAGTCTTGGACCAATGTTATAAACATAGAAGTGTGGGGGGACTTACGTGCAATATAGTTTCTCTTTTCTCTCTCATATTGTTGTGTGTGTGTGAGAGAGAGAAACTATTTTATCGATATTCAATAAAGTGCGCTGCTAAAACTTTCCTTAGGGACAGTTATATAAGATGTTAAAAAAGGGTCACAATATTGCTTTATAATATATTCTAGAAATTCAACCCACTCAAACTTTTTTTTGGTTTTGCAAATGTATAAAGTCCCCTCTTTCTTTATATACTGAACTTAATTAAAATCATATTTTAATATATACACAAGACCAAAATTATTATTTCAGTTTCCTTTTCAGTTATGTAATGAAATGATAAAAGTAAAATTTACTGATGAATAACCAAAAAAACGTTATTAACATTTTTCGTTTTAAAATTATTATTAATGAAAGCGTTAGCTTGAAATTAAGTTTTGAATTTGATTGCAACTCTTCTTTTGTCTATATTCTATATTTATTTTACTATTTAGCAGCTTTGAATGTTTTTTTTTTTTTTTTTTTTTTTTTTGTACCTCCCACCCTCCTCCTGACTTAGATATGGAGTGTATAATGTAATTGTTAAAGTAACGTACAGTGACCTTTGATGTTATTCATGCTGCACTGCACATAAGTACCTGCATTGTTAGTGTATCATTGTTACAATACAAGGAGGAAGAAGGGAAAAAAAAAAAAAAAAAAAAAAAAAAAACTGAAGAATTAATTATACTTTGACTCAAGAGTCGCTTTCTCACGAGACATAAAATCACTTGGCATCCACATTTAACTATGCTGTACAACAAAGTAACTTTGCACTGTTAAAGAAATAACAATTAACTGCAATATCATATAAATTATACATTTAAAAAAAAATACGTTTCAAAATAAGCGAGGAATTACAGGACTTTACCTAAAATAAAGACGAATCTTTTTACGAATTACAAAATAATAAAAGTTAATGTAATAATTAGTGGGTAATTTATATTGAAGCTATTAGCCTCGCTGATCATATTGAAGACACAACAATATGCAAACTCTTGGCTGTATTAATCAGATACGATTCAAGCCAAACTAACCGAAACAACAACAATAATACAAGATCGAGGTTTCATCCTGACTGCATGTCTGGCCCACTGTTACTCTCACCTTACTCTGTTCTACATCCAATAACAAAATACTTTGCTGTAGAAGTAGAATAATTATGTAGTATAACAACATTATTTTATTTACTCTGTTGCCGTGTTAGCAACAATTGATGACTATGCATTAATGTAGAAAAGTTTTCATTGTGCTACGTAAACCAAATTCGTTATTATTATTTTTTTATCATGTTTTTTTTTCTTCTATAAAAAGTCATTGAGTAAATAATTCCTGATAAAAGTTTGCAAACAATGACAAAAATTACTAATGCAAATCGTCAATTGTGTCATTTCATGGTCTTTAATAAATACAAAGGTATAGTGGGTTGGTACAAATTTTGAAAGGTAAAAAAGAATTACGTTGTGTGTTTGACTCAAGCGGGCATCGAACTCACTTGGGAAGAAAAAAAAAAAAAAAAAAAAATCTTGGCTCCTTGTTTTACGAGTTCGGTTTTCTTTTTTTAACTCCACGCAGTTATAAAATGTCCGTAAGAAAATTTGTTTTCTTCAATTAAAGTTTATTTATTAACAATTATTTTTATAAATAATATAACTTTTATAGATAGTATCGTATAATAAAACATTGATATAATATTTAGTGCTAATTATGAAAATTTAAATTGTATTGATAATTTTGCCTTTAAAGTTAAATTAAGTAATAGTGTTTAAACCAGGACCTCCTTAATTAGAAGGTGCCTGTTAAAAAACCAAGATAGAAGTTGTAATACAAAATCGTTGTGGTCGAATAAGAAGAAAGTTTATGTTTGTTTCGTGAATTTTACGTACAAAAAAATTTAAATAACCAATTGAATGCATTAAAACAGCGCATGCGCTGATGATTTAATTTTGTTCATTTGAAGCAAAATTAGCATTTTCTTTAATTTCAATAATTTATTACTTTCAACGACAAAGAAATAGGAAGGAAAAAAAAAAATCGAATTTTAAAATTGCGTAGAAGCCTCTTAAAATCTCTCTCTCTCTCTCTCTCTCTCTCTCTCTCTCTCTCTCTCTCTCTCTCTCTCTCTCTCTCTCTCTCTCTCTCTCTCTCTTTCTCTTTCTCTGCGCAAAGTTTATTACGCACTAGTTACGTAATATTTAATGTTTTTTTTTTCACGTTTTTTTCTTTTTTAACTGAACTATCGTAAGAAGGAACCACAAAAATAAAATTTTGTGCTAACTCTTTTCCTCTATCTATTATTATAGTTTTTCGATCAATATTATTGTTTTTTTCCTTAAATCGATTATTTTGAAACAATCGATTGTTATGTTATTATTACGAGCAAAAATAATGTAATTATTTGTTATGTGTGTGTTTTTATGTCCCTGAAAAAGTAATAAAATTTTGTGCAATCAACGGGATAGAAAAGCAAACAATAAGTTTCTCTACTAGTGCACAGCCAGGAAATTGATGGCTAATTTTTCCAACAATCGAATAAGAAATAAACGTTCCATCTCACCGCCATTATATAAATATTATACAGAAAAAAATATATACATAAAAAAAAAAAAATAATAAAAAAATCTCGACAATAATTATTGTTAATTTTTAAATTTGATTTGTATAGTTACTGTATTTTAATATATTTTACTTTATCCATTCCCCACCCCTTTACAATTTAATTAATTTAGAAAAACTTTAAAGAGAGAAAACTACTATTTTTATTGAAAATGCTGAATTATATTATTTTATCTCTGTTCTGAATTTCTTGAAGTATATAAAAAAAAAATGATAAAAAAAATGAAAGTTTGTTTTCATATTGGCTTTACATAAATTTGAAATTGTATTATTTTGATAGGCGGATATTAAAATACAAATCGTAATAAAGCTTCTTTCTTTTTCCTTTCTTTTAAATAATATTAAAAAATCTCTCATGTCTTCCGCTTTCAAACATTTTATTTTCAGAAAATATTAAAAAATAAAATTTAATTAAAATTTAAAAAAATTCATTAAATACTCTCTTAATCTTAATTTTTTCATCTGTATATTTTCAAAGTTGCTAATTTTTATTTTATTTATTATTATTATTATTACTGTAATACATAAAAATACGTCTGCATTTTATATTATTATTATGATATTTTATAACAATGCTTTATTATTATTATTATTATTGCCCCTACTTTTTTTTTTTAGATAAAAATAAGGGGAGGGTGGAAAAAAAATTCTTCAAGGCCAACAGGACGACGACAGACACAAGCAGTGTTGTCAGATTTCGTATATCTGACAACGTCGCAATTTCCCCTATTTTTCTTAAACTTGCCATCATTTCCCCTCCAAGTTTACTATGCTGTATGTGCATGAATTACGATGTTGCCACGCTATTATCAATAAATATTTAAATTCTATCAATTTATCATTAAAAATGCCAATTTTGATGCATTTTTAAAGCGTTCTAGTATAATTTAAGCTTGTTTTGCCCTATTAATGTAAAAATTCTGTTTATAATGTTAATTTTTTGAGCTTACGTGTTTGGAAATGGCAACATTGCATTGTCAAATATACAGTTATGAGAGAACCGAGTGAACATATTAAATTTCAATATATTTTTATATTACACAAAAAATATATATATTTCAATTCCTTTTCTGTAAAATATAATTGGGTAATTCTTAATATATACATGCACATTATAGCTCAATAAATAGATCATGCATTTTGAATTTCTTTTTTAAATGCACCTGTTAAGATATATATTTTTTTCGATCGTATACTGCACCTGTTTTTTCCGCATTTTTTTATACATACATTTTTTTTCTTACATTAACCATAAAAATGTTATAAGAAATCGATTTTCAATAATATTATTTTAAAATTATTGCTTTTGTTAAATGATTCTTTAATCTCTATTTTTATTTACTGTATGTAATGTACGCATTTATTTTACGCAGCATTTTTTTTTACTCGACTATTTTTTATGTTTTATTTTGATTCTTCTTATTATTTTTTGCTGAGAAAGTTCAAAGTTGAATCTTGTTTTTCAGAGATGGTAACTACGTAAATTTATATACTTCTTAAAATTAGGTTTTCTATAAATAAAATGTGTTATTACACAAAATCAGATTAAAATTATTGATTTTTTTCCTCTTACATTGGGCGATTATTATCGTTCAATATTTATCGATTATATAAAATCTGCATTTTAAAAATTAATGTATCGATATATTAGAATCGATCTATTAACTGATCGTATAGTATTCTCTTTAGTTCTCTTAGTTATTTGAGATGTATCTATAAGATTTTTAAAGGTACGTAGTTTTGTGGTTTTTTGTTATTGTTGCATTTATTAATTCATTTTATGGATATCAAGAATTATTTTTGTTTGTATTTTAGTACAGTAGAAACTTTAGAAAGTGAAAATTATCGTTGTTTTATGCAGTTTACTTCAGTTTTCATGTATTTTTAAGAGATAAACGATGCGTTACTTGTTAGAATTCAACGGTTCTTCGTATAATAATTTGTGTAGAAATAGTAATTTTTACAATATATTTCATCCTCTTTAACTTTATTTACATAAGGGGATTATGTGATATAAAAAAAGTAACACAACATTTTCTAGCCTTGAATAAAAAAAAAAAAAAAAAAAAAAAAAAAAAACGGCAAAGTAAAGAATTTTGTAGTATTCCGCACGCTTAACTAAAATTTAATTTAGAAAATAAAAAATTTAAAAGTAAAGAAATGTAATTTTTACAAGTAAGTTTTCCAAACCTAATTTTGCAAGAACATTTTTTTAAAGTTTCTAAAGATTTGACTTCCAAAATTTTTATTGATGCAAATTTAGATTAAAAAAGAAAAGAAAGAAAAAAAAATTATCTCGAAATCTGCAACATAAAAAATTAAAAGCATTATTTACGTAATTTATCTATTTGGCTACATTTTATTTCCAAATGCCTTGTGTATTAAAATTATTAATAATATTTCATAGACGATACAACCATAAAAATAATAATAAAAATTGTTAGTCATCCTCATTCATTGACTAAAAAGTAGTTGATTGTTTTTAATTTTATTCCAAATGGAAGGTCAATGTTAATTTTATTCCTAATATAGTATGGTATATGGGTGACAGTAATAATAATAATTGATAAGGCAAGGCAGGCGGTGCTTGCTTTACTTGCTTTGCTTGTCTTATCTAATGCGTCCTTGTGATGACGTCATCATGTCCGCTCCGTCTCCTTATGGGCGATTATTTTATATATATCGATTATGTTATTATTTTATATCATACTTCCTGTATTGATGTTATAAATAATCGATTTTTGTTAGATAAAGATTTGTATCTATTTTATAAAGTAGATGATTCATAAAAAAAATAAATTATTTTTAAAGTTTAGCCGCATTTTTTTTAATAGGTATATAGAGTTAAATATTTGATGATTATTTTTTACAATGAGCGTAAGATTTACGTAATAAACATTATTATTTGCTGCAAAGGATCTTACGTAAAGTTATTTTCAAGAAATGTATTATTATTATTATTTTGTGATTTGCTGATTTTTAAAGTGTCCACAGATTTTTTCATACCAAAAATGTTTTGTAAAAAAAAAAAATAAAAAAAAAAAAAAAAAACGTAATCATTATGCTAGCTCAATGCAGCAACATTTATGCGTAACAACATAACTGATGCCATATTGTGTAGTGATTATTCTTATAGTTGAGATGGTACGCATATAATTACGTATGTTATTGCACAATATCAACATTTGTGCTTTTACAATATATAGCATTGTAGTATTTAGTGTAGTATTTTCGTTAAAATTTATTCAACAATTTTATAGTTTTTTAGATTGAATACAATGCGTGTTACTGGTGGTGACGTGTATCCTATCAAAAGCACGCTAGAATATTATAGACCCTCGTATTGCGAGACCATCTTTTAAGTAATTTTTGAGAAAGCTAAATTTTAAATGACGCATATTTATATTTTAGCTAATAAAAATATTGACCGAATATTTTTACCAGTAAGAAGCATTACATTGTTATTGACTCAGACACTTTAAAAAAATTTTAATTAGTTTTTATATTTCGATAACATGTATAAAATTTTATGTAAATTCATATATAATTGGTACAAAAAAATTAATTAAAAACGACAAGCCAATCCATCAAAATAATTTCATTAAATAGAGCAATGTATCAAATGACAACACCAATAAAAATAGCTGCACTTTTTCATAGTAAAAAAAAAAAAAAAAAAAAAAGCCAACGTAAAAATGTAATAATAAAGTTTTCCTTCATACAATGTTGATATAACTTGGAATCTTCTGTTGTTATGGATTTAATCTTTTGTTTTCAAACAGTGGCTTTAGTCAGTGGAAAACACCCATGTTTAATCCTATTGTAGTCGTGTTTGCTTTTATTTTATGTCATAATATACACAGTACAGTACATCGAACGACAGACACAGTATTTTGTTTTACTCGTACCGGAAATAAACCCTTTTTTTTTCTGTGTGTGAGGTCCGTTGCATTTTTTTTTTTTTTTTTTTTTTTTAATCTCTAAATTAGATTAATACTTTGTATGTATACCATAGCGAAGAATTTTTTTTTCCCACGTAAAACGGTATCTAGGATGAGTCATGAATTTCTCCGTCGTTCTTGCTGCAGTGGTTTTTCTCAAAAATCGTTTTATAAAGGACGTGATCCTTTACAATGCTCAAGGGTATATAGGAAACTGTCCTTCTTGTTCACAAACGCCACCACCGATAGCATGTATTGTTATTGTTAGCATGATTTGGCAACGTCGCATTGATAAACACCACCTTATTATTGTGCGTAATTTTATTTTTGCGTAAATCTTGTAATATGTTATAATTATTGGAAATATGGCAACAGTGCATTGACAAATCTAAAATCAAGATAGGCAACGTTGCATTGATAACAACACCTAATGATCGTGATATTTTACTCTTTTTGTTAATCAATTAATAACATAATATATTATACCGAGATGTGTTATCATTATAGGAAATATGGCAACACTGCCTTAATAAATCAAAATATGGCAACGTTGCATTGATAACACCACCTTATTGTGATATTTCACGTGATATTTAATCAATTTGTGACACATAAATATCGAGACGTGTTATCAGTATATAGGAAATAATGCAACATTGTATTGATAAGTCCACCTTATAGTTCACGTGGTCAATAATCAATCAATGACTTATCTAGCTCCCGATATGTTATCATTGCTATAAGAGTGCATACTTATATTATTGCAATCTTTGGTAACACACTCATGTTTTCATCCTAACTTATTATTATTATTAGTATTACCGAGTGCACATTTTGACTGAGAGGTAGGGATTTTTGCTCATTATTATTTTATCATCATGATTGTATACAGTTTAAATTTAGACTTGATAGATACGGAGCTTTCAATGATTGGCAGTAATATAGTGCAGTATTTTAAATTTAAAAATGTACTCTTTATCAAGGAAATGTTGTATACGTGCGGTAAAAATATATTACGTAATAATTGCTCGATTGTAGAGCACAAATGTTGATATTTTATATGATATGATTACATAAGTAATTATGCTGAACATATTTATGCTATATAGCTCAAATTATGTTGATATGCATAAATATTGCTGCATTAAGGTAGCGTTAGAGCGTTAGTATTTTTGTCCTTGTATGAGAATATTTTCGTTCACTTTTTTTATATTTAAAATTCTTAGTTAATTTTTTTCATCCACTCATAATACAAGTACAATGTGTGCGCTTAAAAATGCCTCAAAATGAGAGGGATATAGAAATAATTGTCAATAAAGTATTTTACAATTACAGAAGTATGCAAATACTGTTAATCATCACATTATAAGTTACATGATAAAATTATGTTTGATTTTACGTGTCATTATACATGTTGTATGTCAATTAAAATTGATGTTTACCAATATACCAAATAAAACAAGTTCAGATATGGTTGTTTATTTTAACTAATGACCTAACGCAATCAACCTTTAAAAACATCGTCAATTATTGTTTCTTCACGTGTTATTTATTAATGCAAAAAGTCGGTGCTCATAATTAATAATGTCACATTGAGAAATATTGAATTGAAAGCAATTTTGAGTCCTGGGATTTTATTTTATATGCAGTAATTTTTTGAACTGTTAGACTAATATTTTGTACCTTTATTTTATGTTTCAGACCTTCTCAGGGTGATTTGGGTGGACCTACAACCTCTCCATATAAACTCCAACAACAACAACAACAATCTCGTACAGTTGCTCAAGGCTCCTCTCCCTCCCCAGCCCCCGCACCGGCACCACAAGCAGCTGCTGCACCGTCACAACCCCCACCCCCTGCACCAGCACCTGTGGCTGCAAGTCCTCCGGCTATGCACCCTGGACGTGTGACGGCGGCAGCACCGTACCCTGCCTCTTTCCCGGCTACTAGAACTCCTTCAGGGTATCTACAAATGCCGTATGGTGCTTCCGTAGTGTCGTTACGTGATGGACTGTATACCGGGAGAGGAGGCTCGGCGGTCAACTCTGTGCCACAGGTACAATTTATGGATATACTGGTAATTATATGCATGTACTCAGTTAAGTAGTATGTGCTCCTATATTTTTATAGTCGAGGTATTGCTATAGCAAAATACGCAAAACAATGACGTGAAAATGTGACTTGAAAATTTACTATACTGTACAGTTATTGCGATGTCAAATTTTACTCTTATTTTCGTATGGAAATGTCATGTACAGTCTTAGCACTACAAAAAATGGATTTCTATTGGCTTATGGCCATACACTGCTATCAGATGGAGATTCAGCTGACTCAAAACTCCATTTAAATACCATGTTATTTCCATAATACCATCAGAAATAAAATTTTCAGTAAAAAGCTGTAGTCAAGTGGGGCGACTTTGGCTACATTTTTAAACACTATTTAATCTCTAACTCAATAAGCTCATTGAAACGTTAAACAAAAAGTAAAGGATAGGGTAAAAATCAAGCTGTAACTTCAGTGTTTCTTTCACGTTTCTATAAGCTTTACTTAGGAGGTAAATAATGTTTGAAAATTTGGCCAATACGAATTTCAATCTTTTCATTATCTTTTTCTAAGGGACCGTGTATGTTGAAACAGTCTCCGTAAGATTAGCATGCAAAAGAGACTTTTAGTATTTACGTTCTCTCCCTCTGAATATGATGTAATTATGACTGAAATTTATTATGCTGTAATCAGCATAAAATTTCGCTTTGAGGCCTGTTGATAAAATTTTTATATTATCAATAGATTTTTTTATAATTAATTTCAAACTTTGATAATTTTTTAGTAAAGTTGCATATTTATTTTAGTGGTAACATTTACTGTCGTCAATAAGTCTGCGTACTGTATATAATACAATAGCACTGCTGCACCTTTGTAAGTCAAAAAGTGCAGTAAAAAGTAAGTGAACAAAGAGCAGTTTTTCAATAGAAGAGATTACCTGCTACCTGACAACACGGGACCCAATTATTTTATGCGTCAATGATTTTGATAACTTGCGAAGTAACAGTCACAGTGAATCAAATTTATTTTAAATGTTAGTTTTATTAAAAATCATGCATATTTCTTTTTTGATCGAAGTTATAGCTTCATATTAAAGAAATATATTCAAATAAAAAATATTACATACTACTCATTATTTTTAAATCACGGTAGTTAAAAATATCACTAGAACTTCGATCAAAAAAGAAATATGTATGATTTTTAATAAAACTAACATCTAAAATAAATTTGATTTACTGTGAAAATTACTTCTCGGGTTATCAAAATCATTGACGCGTAGTTAATTGGGTCGTGTTGTCAGGTAGCATTAATCCCTTTTATCTCTCTTTTTTCACTTACTTTTTATTGCAACTTTACTATACCTATACCTGATATACCTGAAAATAAATCAAAGTACCAACTTATGAAAATTCTTACTACAGCTATTAATTTTCATTTGCTGAATTGAAAAATTAATATCTTTTTTCCTGCATATCTTTAAAAAAAATTGTTAACGCGGCTCAAAGCAGAATTTTATTTACAATTTAATGCTCTAATTTCAAGTTTCTAGATACAAAATTGACAATTTGACGGCGTAAATACGATTTCCCGTGCTTTGTTTATGGGGATTACCAACATACACGGCCCCTTTTTAGACCAGAAGAAAACAGGCATTTACATCACAATAAAACACTTGATAGGACTTACATAAATAACTTTAGTTTGTCTCAAAACCTAACTGTAGCTCCGTAGCAGTGATCAGAAATTTTCGATTTATGACACCCGCACATATTTTTTTACTAATTTTTGCATGTTTCTGACGTCTTAAACATGAATAGTCACTTAAATTGCATACTTTACAGTATTTTCACGCTCTCTCGTGGGGCTACATTAACATTCTGGTAAAAATTGTCATCAGTTTTGAAGATCCCATTTTGTGTTTATTCATTAAAAAGCACACGTTGTTTTATGTGGTCTATGGCTTTAAGCAAAATGCGTCATTTCAAGGAGCAGACAATTACAGGCACTATTTCATTGCAATGCAGTAAATTTTGAAGATTCATTTTTGTGTTTCACCAGTGACTTTACAACTTGACTTTAATATTATAGGAAATGGTTTTATTGTTGTAAATATAGTGATGTCAGTGGTCATTTATTCTACATTATGCAACAATATACAGTACAATTCATTTTAAAAGTCATTTATATAATTTAACTATCAATAATCACCAGAAAAAAAAGACGATTTTAACAAAAAAGATTGACAATATTCAGTTAGAAATTTACGACAAATATTATTGAAAAAAAAAAAAAAAAAAAAAAAAACGCCAAAATTTTGTGTATTTGCAGCAATATCTTACTGTAAAATATATATTTGTTTAAGTTTCTGTTTTTTTGAAAGGGTACCTTTACATTTCTTTTCCTTCTTTTTACTTTAAAAATTATTTTCACTTTAAAGAGTTTATACGTATTTGTGATTTGTATACACAATAAGACTGGGATAAAAATATTTTCTCTTTTATAAACATTTTATTTGTTGTGTAAAAAAAAAAAAAAAAAAAAAAAAAAAAATTACGTAATAATAACGTTCTTTATAAAAATTTATGGTGGAATGCTTTATGTTTAAAAATTGCTTTTATTATAAGCTTGCTTTATTATTATGCTTTAATTGTTATGAGAATCGATCAAATTGTTATATAAATATTATTATTCCTCTTTATACTCTCGCTTTTTATATCTCTGTGTACATTATTATAGTCTTTAATTTTGAAGTCGCTTTTATGCTATATACGATTTACTTTTTATGTGGTTTTTAAAAACAGTCAAAATTTCATGTTGTTTAAAACAAGTGAGATTAACAAATGTTATATTTTGAAAATGATAATTTAACAATATTTGAGTATACTTTTCTTATGAATTCAATTTTTAATTAAGCCTAATTTAATTATTTCAAAAGTAGGATTAGTTATATAAGATTCACGGGATGATTGCTCCTTGGTACCTTTCGTGTTTTAGTGTTTTTTTGGATTATTCACAAAAGGCCCTTTTAATAGTTTCTTAGGCCCTATTCATTGCAAGTCCGGCTCTTATAAAAAAAAAAAAAAAAAAAGGATATTTACAGGCAGAATCTTTTGTGTTTTAAAAATGTAGTTTTTTTTTTTTTTTTTTTTTATCGATCATAATATTAAATAGAACTAAACACCTAAATGCAATCAACATTGGTTTGATGACAAAAATTGACATGTTAGAACTATTAGACTATTATACTCGTGACTTAGATATTATATTTATGTACTAATGTTTTGATGTTCTTGTAGGGTGAACGCTTACTACAAGCTGAATATTCTGTACCAGTAACGACATCAGCACCCCCACCCCCTCATACCAGACCTCATCGTATGACATTGTTACAACCCTCAGCGCCACAAGAGTACCTGTCTGCCATGCCCCCCAGGGCTAGGCCACAACCGTGAGTATCTCTACAATTAAACTAATTAAATTACCACCTGAAATAATTAGTATTAGGAAAAAATATTATAACCACAGCGTCCCTGTCAGCGTAACCTCATTGATATCTCCCATTCCTAAATTTTTTCCTAATCTATGTGTATTTCTATCAATCATCCTTAGATAATCGATTTTTTATTGCCTATTGTATAAATCAATAAAAAAATTAGCTCTTTTAAAAATACGCAATAAAAATATTTCAAGGATAAAAAAATATAGCAGGACCTGTTTAAAATAACCTATTAAAATTTTGTCTCAATTTTTTTAAATTCTTGAACTTGAACAGGATTTTTTTTTTCACATGGCGTACAATTTGTTTACTCTCAACAATAGATTTTATGTTGCATAATAATAAGTTGTAAAGGAAAGAGATCCTACTCCCCCCCCCCTCCTCCTCTTCAAAATTTAAATATCCCGCTTCCTCTCATTAATATGAAGTACTTCACCAGCAATGATTATCTCAACTTGAAGCCCAGTATCAAAATCGACAATGTACAGACAACGTAGCTTAAAATTTTACTCTATAGGATGTATCCGTATGACATCATTTTTAATGCGCTTTGATGCCATACTGGAGCGATGAACAAGATTGCTCAGCACAGAATAAACTTCGTTTTTGGCTATTTTCTAAGGGAAATCGGTTATTTTTTTTTGTTATTTATTATTTGACTCACATACTTGAGATACTAATTCAATCTGTGAGCAGCATTAGTGTTCTCAAAAATATTGCTTAGTATTTTTAAAATGGCAAAATAAGTAATTTTTCTATGCGACCCATGTTATTGAGTGATTCAACATGGCGTCGACTTTAACATGAATGCATACACTCTATAGTGCCATAATGCAATCCCATAAATGATGTTCGCAAACCCTGTTTTTCATCTAATGCTTTTTAAATGGCATTGCGCATTTTTTTGGAGCAAGGGAACAGGGTTTATGAACATCATTATATTATATAGAGCAATAGGTTATTTTAAATCTGCATATCAATACATACACACACGAGTAAGATAATATATTTTTACTATTCAAATATATTGCATGTGTATTTCTCATAAGAATAACATTATACGTAAATTCAGTGCTAGATTTTGAATATTAAAATAAATTATCACAATCGTATGTACAGTACTATACAAGGCAATATGACAAAAGTTGTATGCCTTGTGTGTATGTGTGTACTTCTTGGTTATGTAGTCTATTATTAACCCAATTACAGCTGTTTATTTAGTCTAATGTCTAATTAAATGTCCCAATTAGTTGTGAGTGGTTCCCACGTCCATATATTTTGAGAACATGTCTAGTAAAAGTTGACTTCATGTACGTACTTCTCAGTCTATTAAAGAGAGAGAGAAAAAGTGTTAGTTTGTGTTTTTTTAGAGCCGTGTATAAATACTGTTAAGTTGTGGAAAAGTTGATCAACAAATAGAAATTGTAATTAGTAAAAAAAAAAAAAAAAAAAAAAAAAAAAGAGAATTTAACTATGAAACTCATTAGTCATTACATTACTCATTACATTACTATAAACAAACATAAAGAAACAATAATATAAAAACACTCATTGATCACTAGAGTATTTGAAATTTATATAGCTCAATTGTAATTAGTTCAACTTGTCTGAAGTTATGTTTGCTAAAGGTCTCTTAGAGTTGTCTCGTAAAAAAAAAAAAAAAAAAAAAAAAAAAAAAAAAAATGGGTGTTTAATTGTCTTAAAGAAAGGTTCAATAATTTTAATATCAATTTCGGTCTTCCATTGTCTTATAAAAAAAAAAAAAAAAAAAAAAAAAAAAAAAAAAAAAAACTTTCCACAGAGACACTTCTTAAAACATGATTCTTAAATTTTCGTGCTATTTTTGACGGAAATAGCGGAAAAAGCTAAAAAAGAGCAAAATAGTCAAAAATTGTCTTGGAGACTAAAATAGTCGCCAAATAGTCATTTTTAAATTTTATACATTCACTTGAAATCGTGTGATTCGTGGACATTTTAAGTAAAACCCCTAATAGTCTCAACATTGACAATAGTCTAAAGACTATTTTTTGAATTAATCAATGGTGTGTAGTTTTGCTATGATGACTATTTTCTCAGCTCACACTGATCATTTCTGATGTGACAATATTTCTAAACCATATCTGAGCAAATTACACACTGCATACATACTTAATTCTCTAGCAAATGATACTTATAACCTTATAACTATCACTACTTTAGTCCAGTTTATACTAGCTTCAACTGGAAAACAACACTTACTTACTTCTTTTTTATACTTGTACTCTAGTTTATGTTAAGTGGTAATAATTATTGCTTTATTTTTATCATGCATAGTCAATCTTTAATTTGAGGGTCATTGCTCTTTATATTTGATATCGTTTGATTATTAGGTTCAGGTGCTAAAAATAACTGGTTTGGCCTTGTTTATTTCAAACCTAAGAAAAAAAAATGACGAAAAAAAAAAAAAAAAAAAAAGTACGGTACTTCAGATTTCAGTTCTTCAGACCTTATAGAACCTAAATAAAAAGGATATAGTAACATAGAGAAAGACGGCTATAAGAAGGGAGTAAGATGCCCATTTAGATGACCCATTTTAACCCAAACATCAGAGAAAATATTCAAACCTAGGCCGAAATAAATGCTCGCACAAAGTGTAAATTTGTGAGAGCATGGACTAGCCGCTCAATAGTTAGATTATTATTATTATTATTCGACGTACATAAGTTGATTTAACAGTAAAAATCATCACACAAATAAATATTGGTTCATCTACTCTCTAGCCATGAATAGCTGTTTTAGCCTAATAGAAAGACAAATAGAACCACTAGGTTTACTATCTGTCTTATACCCAATCAACATATATGTTGCCCTGGTTTATAAGTGATTTTCTCTCACAAGCTACCCCTATCTGCTTTAAGCTCACCACCTCCCATTTCTTAACTTGCCGTTTATTATTTCTCAATTGATGAATTGACTGATGATTTTGTTGTTGTTTCTGTTTTCAGCGGAGAAGCATATCGGGAAGTGTTAAGTCAATCTGGACCCACCCAGATAGACATGGCTTCTTCACCTGCGTTCAAGAAAATCCGACTTGGAGCAGATACAAAACAATCCTCCGTCATTCTAGACTCAGTACAACAACCTCTCAGAGTCGACACAGGGGTGAGTATCTTGGCATTCTATCAGTCTTGATGGATGATAAAGACTAGTTCACACGGAATATTGATATTATTCCCACCTCTACTACCAACACCTCTCTCACTTCACTGCCCCGGAAAAATTTGACTGCAGCGTTTTTCTGATACATATACTGTACTGCAAAACTTTATAAAGATCCTGGCCTTAAGAAAAGATTTCCCCTCAATAATAATTCAAAAGATGAGACTATTAATACACAAAGATATTATGTCACTTAACCATTCTGTAGTCTCACAAATTGGGGAGAAAACTTGTAAAGTAGACAGCCTGATGAACAGCCTGATGTACACTTTCTATTGACTAATAAAGAACAACTGTTTGGAGTTTGGAGGCAGACTTTTAAGTGATTTCGCTCACATCCACTTCTGTTCCGACGTATTGCGCATGAGTAGTAAGTAGAAACGGAAGCGGATGTGAGTAAAATCGCTTATAGTCGGCCTCAAAACAGTTGTTCTTTTATTAGTCAATTGTAGAATTTGATATCGTGAAGTCATGAATTCCAAAAGTTGCCTACTTTACAGTTTTTTAACCCCAGTTTGTGAGGCTACAGAAGTGTTGAGTGCCATAATATGTGTAAATATGATGGTCACATCTAATCAATTGTACGTTTTTTATTTAATGTTTTTGAGGCCAGGATCACTTTAATTCATTCGGTCAGATTTTATTTTGGGAGACACTGAAAGAAATTTTAACTTTATTACCTTATTGCAATACATTCATATAGAGTGTAAAATTGATATTAGGCTACTTAAAAAATACTTTTTATTTCTATGCAGTGGGACAAAAAAAAAAAAAAAAAGAAAAGAAAAAGAAAAAGAAAAGAAAAAAAGAAAAAGAAAACTTTTTTTGTATGCAAAATATTTTAACATTTAAAATTTATTTTTATGAGGCTTATTATAGAGCCTACTATATTATAATATATAGTTCTCTTCATTAATAGAGAGATGTGTAATTATGAAGTGCAATTATTGTTCCATCCAGACCAGACGTAAATTACATGTTACAAAGCTAAAGTTTCAAAGAAAAATATTCATTTTATTTCCAAGTAGTAGCTAGTAGTCAAATAAGAATATTATGTAAGCTGTAATATCTCACAACTCTCTTTCCTTTTTTTACTATAAACTTAATTAGCTCCAAGATAACGACATTTCTTCCTGTGTAGTTTTTTTTTTTATTACTAATTAAATTTTTTAATCAGACCGCCTGGAACAAAAGGAAATTTTAAATATTATTTTGTTTTATTCATGCTAACGCCATCTATAAGTTAAAATTAACATTATATTTGAACAGCTTACGCCATCTCTTGACGTAAAATGTAAATTTTATTGTGTCAGGTCAGCGACCTTGGTTATAGAAAACTCGATCCCTTTCACATTTTCTCATTGCTTTTTCTTTTCTTTTTTTTTATTATTAGGAAGCAAAAGTCGTTGGTGGGTGGGTGAGTGGGGGGTAATTTAGACCTTGACATTGCTTGTGATAATATATATGAGGAGGAGGGGGAGAGAGAGAGAGAGGTCAAATCAAAACATTAATATTTGTTTATATTATTGGAAATGAGGACAGACTGCATATATTATGGTTTGTAATATGATATATTTATGGCTTGATCGTGATGTAATATTTTTAATATGCAATAATTTGAATTTAATTGCATGGAATCTTCATTAAAAAGTATGTTCAGACAGAGTTGGTATAAATTTTTACTTTATTGGCAGTATATATTTTTCATAACTATGTAGATTTTATTGCGTGGTTTCACTCGTTCGTTCGCACCATACTTGAGTAGTATATTACATTAACCAGTTTCATTTTTTTTTTTCTATTAAAAAAAAAAAATGACATTATATTATAAAATATTGTTGGTTTTCACCTGAGAAAAATAATGAAATTATAGAAACACAGCAATTTACTATAATGTCAAAAAATGGTCAAAAATGATGTTTGTCCTATGCTGGACAGTGTATTAATTTGCTCAAGCATGGTGCTAGCGCGTGATTTCATGCAACCACCCTATATAAAAACGGGAGGGGGTAAGAAAAGAGGGTCTTAAAACTGAATACAGGTGAGTGCTAGGTGGTCTGCTCTCACAACACCTGCATAACTTTACATTAACTTCTTTGTCACTCTATATTAATGATCTTTTCATTATATTGTCAATGTTCTTGCAGATTTATGACAATAGCATGACAATATGTTATGGGTGACAAGAAGTCAATGCAAAGTTCTGCAGATGTTGCAGCCACAGAGCTATAGCTACCTATCACTAAAGCCCAGGTCATTTCTTATTGCACTATAGGCTCCGCCCCTGGGATAGCGTCTTTAAAGTTAGCACAGGCCAAACTCTTATCGCTGCGACAAGAAAAGGGACCGCTGTCCTAATCTAATCTTAAAAAATACCAAGTACTCTCCATAAGAGTTATTAAGAAAACAAATTTCATTGTTGAGAAGTCAAGATTGTCATTTAACTCCATGGTATTTAAGTGAGGTTTTTAAAGGTTTTGGTGAGAGTACCTGGTATTTTGTAGGGATCTTACCTATCACTACAAGGAAGATACATAAATTTTGTCAATTGTTTTACATGTGTTGTTATGGAAGGAACCTTAACTTTGTTGATCTGTTGCTAAGATTTCGTCTCATGGTTCTTCTTATTTGAAAGCAACATCTACTTTCTTGTAACCTGTATGCTATGAATAAGTGTACATCTATTAAAATTTAATGCATAATTAAAGACTACTGCACTAGCTGATCATGTCATTATTTTCATGTTTCTTTGAGCGCTGTGTGCGTTTAAATAGTCTTGTTTGTGAACCTTGTTTTCTTGCACCAAAAAATGCGCTTTACTTTTGAATAACCATAGTTGATCATCATTTTAGTAGCAGAAAACTAGGTTGTTAATTGGGTTGAACAGCATTACTGGGTGTGCCATGTGTATATGTTATGTAATATTTCAATAAATTAAATACTAATGAAATCGTGTTATTTTGATTACAGGAACCGACTGGTTATAACCCCCAAGTGGAAGCCATTTCCCCGACCCTCCCCCAGGATAACTTGCAAGAGGACTCTGTGTTCCGAGCAACTAAAGATGATCTACTACAACAAATAGCAAAAGTAGACAGAGAAATTGCAAAGGCAGAAACAACCATCTCAAAACTTAAGAAAAAACAGGTGAGAAGAGAATTAACAAATGTCTTTCAATAATAATTAATCAATTTGATAAATAAATGAGTGTAAAACAGAGGAGATATTAAGCATATTAGGGATAATAAACCATCACGGCGGTTAGGTATTTTAAATTTGAAAGAAAGGGTTAGGAGAAAACCAGTGCTGGCCTTACTATAGTGAAGCCATAGTTTGGTGAAGATCTTGGTAGCACACAGATAAATATTTATTAGTTTTTTTTTTCAACTCTGTGCTAGCAAAATTTCCACAAAACTATAGAACTTTTTGCTATTTTCTCTTATCCTTTTCTTAAAAAAAAAAAAAAAAAAAAAAAAAAAAAACGTACAGTACCTATTTTCCAAAATGCAATATTAATTGATATTTTATAAAATTAAGGAAAGAAGTTGACTTTGCATTATTTCTCTTGCAATTTTCTTTCTCATGAAAGGCATCCCTGTCAATTAAAGCCCTTGTCAACTTACTTTTTTATCATTTAGAATACTAGACTGATAATTACCATACCATACCATACCATATTTTTGTTTATTTTTCTTTTATCACATATCTGACGTCACAATGTACCACCGCCAATCACAGTCACCGCTCTGGTCATGTGATAAATTTAAGCCCCTCCCTCAAGTTCTTTACCCTTATCACAGCCCCATCGGTACATTGTGACGTCAGATACGTGATATAACCGCAAAAAGGAAAATAAACAAATAAATACCAAATCAGCGTGATAGTGTCTCATTCATGGATAATAAGGTATGGTAATTATCAATCTAGTATTCTAAATGATAAAAAAAAAAAATAAGTTGACAAGGGCTTTAAGTAACCCCAATTTGCTAATTTTTCAAATCTATCTGTGTTAACTTAATTGACATTTGATGACTAATATGTGTTTTGTTTGAATGTTACAGCAAGAACTTGAGGAGTTAGCAAGTAAACCTGCATCTGTCAAGGAGGAAGTGGAAATAGCACAACCTAAACATCAAAGTTTAGCACAGAAAATATATGCAGAGAATAGGGTAAATATCACACCATGTTTGGCGTGGCATAACAATCTTCTTGCGTCAAGATGAAGCTTCTACTCTTCACATATTTACACGCAATGACCGATCTACACTTTACGAATTTGAGGCTACCTGGAGAATCCACATTTGTTTTATATAGCAGAAGCTCCAGGTAGCCATGACTTTGTAAAGTGTAGATAGTTCATTCTTTGGAAGTTTGTAAAGTGAAGAAGCTTCATCTTGATGTGAAAAGATCAATAAGACAGTGTTTTAATCCTGAGCAAAGTCTATCACATCAATTTGTTTTTGATCTTGTAGTAAACACAAGTTATAACACAAATAGAGCATTGCGCAATGTGCAATGCAAGCCAATCTGCCCCCCCCCCCCCCTAAAAAAATCTATATGAGCAGCTAGTAAACAAAATTGTAATAATATATTTTACCATTCAAACACTTGCGCCAAATTAACAATGTTATTCTTATGAGAAAATCGCACCTTTATTTAAATGGCAAACTATTTTATCACAATTATGTGTACTTGCACTGAATTCTCTATTTCTTGTACTGCTTTAGAAATTATTTCTGTACTCAGTGAGTCTAATAAGCTTCTTACTATCTCCCATTCCCCAATTTTGTCATAATCTACATACGTATGTGTTTTTCTATATCTTTTGCACACACTCATTCACTACAATAATAGAAAAAAGAACTTGTATTGCATTGACAATTGATTTTGCATTGTAAAAATATTTGAGGGTTTACTACTGATGATGAGAGACACTGAACTTATTAATTTGTGATGATTGAATGTGTCCTGCAGTGCTGAAGTAGTAACTCATTTGTTTTTATTTTTCCTTTTAACCAACTTTAATAGAAGTCTTGCAAAAAGTGTGGTTAGTGAGAAAATAAATAAATTGAGAGCCCAACAATATAAAATGAAGTGCTAGCAGAGGACTTTGTATTCCTGCCTTAATTTAACAGCCTTTCTTATGGGGCAATAAAGCAGCTATACAGTAACTTGAGTTAGATTTTTTTTTCTTGGCACTTAAATTTTGAGTCTAGCTTACTGAACCTCTCATTCCTCCATATGTAAGCATAATCAAGGCATGAACATAGAGTCGTTTGCTAGCATTTTGTTGGCATCTCAGTTTCTTTGTTTTCTCACTAAACCCACTTTTAGCAGGACTTCTATCGTGGTGTTTCTGAAATACTGTATTGACTAATAAAGGAACAACTGTTTAGCGGGGTCTCCTCGTCAATATATTCCAATCCAATCTGCAAAATGTGATGAAAGCAACACACTTTCAGGGTATGTTAGACTGATACTAATGAACATTTCTGGAATACCATCCCAACCATCAGGTCACCCTTGCGACCTGGGGCGACCTTCAAAGGTGGCGCTTAGGCCCTTTTGCGTTTTATTTTTTCCTGGTGTTGCTTTTAGTCCAATTTGAAAATTCTTTTCAATTTTCATTTCCGCATATTATGCTTAATAACGTGAATTTTTTTCAAATTTTTAATTCAAAAAACTTACCCGGAAATCGAAATTAAAGGGAGAATGGGCATACCTGATGCACCTTTAATTAAGAATAACATAAAAACTACCGGCACTACAAAAAAATGCTTCAAGTAAAAGTTGTAGAACTCAAAATTTGCTAAATTTTGAAGTTTTTTGTTTTTAAGTAGTGCCCATAATTTTGAAAATATTTTACTTTTAGTGCCATTTTAGGGTAATTTTTAAAGCAATATAATGCATATAAATGCTACCTACAAACAATAAATGTGACTAATTTTATAGGAAATACATTGATGGGACTCAATTCGACAATTTAAACTCAAAAATGAATACTCAAAATAAAATTTAAAAATGTCCCGGAATTTCGGGACACTTTTTTTGGGAAAATTAATTTTTTTTTATTATTATTTCGAAACTTTTGAAAGTTAATAGAGGGTTTTTTATAAGTTTTTGCGTGTCCCGGAAGTGTCCCGGAATCCAAAAATAATTGCTTTTGACCAAATACTGACTCGTATATAAATATTTATATGTACGCTATAGGGCTTTGATGTATTGTGTATATGGCTTTTTTTTAAGTACAGTACGTAATTATTTTTACTATTCATAGTATATAAGAATTAAAAAAATAATAAAGAATATGACCTTATGATGGTAATGCATTATTTGTGCATTGATATATAATTATTTTAAATATTTATATGCAGAATACTTTACTTTACATACAGAATTCAGATTTTATGTGACAATTTTCACACTTCAAGGTACAGGTTATTTATTTATATATTTTTTTAAACAATTTTTCTCATCACATCCCTTATACTAGGGTTTTATGGTTCTGCTTTGCATTTAAGCATGCACACTCACATACATATATTTATAATTCAATATAATATAGTACTGTACATTTTACTATAAATATAATATTTGACAGAATAACCCTGTCCTATACAATTCTAAATTGAACAGTTTTTTTTATTTAAATCACAGAAACCCTGCTCAAAATTCTTGGCCAAGACCTTGCAAGATCTTGAACAAGATTTTTGGTCAAGACCTTGCAAGGTCTTGTGTCAAGATCTTGCAAGGTCTTGGTCCAAGATCTTGCCAGATCTTGGACCAAGATCTTGCAAGATCTTGAACAAAAAAAATTTTAATGCTTATTTTGATATATAAATAAGCAGCGCATTAGTTACTGAACATTTTGGTGCTGAAATGTAACAAAGGAATTTAAAAAAATATTTTTGCGTTGTTATTATATATAGCTTGAACTTTAATTTTTTTTTCACCCATCCAACTACTGACCACGCTCGACGTTGCTTAACTTTGATGATCACATGGGAGCCGGTCCTAGCACTGCAGTTCTGTAACAGACTTACTAGAACTTCGCAATTTGAACTATATAACATTGTAACTACTTCGGACTTGTACTGCTAAGTACCCTCAACCCCTAAAAATATGAAATTTTGTATTTAGGGGTAAAAATGGGTGAGAAATCCAATAAATGGATTAGTTTTATTATAGAACTGATATTTATATATAATATATTATACTAAAAATTACAATTATACATTTTCTTGCTAAAAATCGATTTATTATCAAGTCGTAATAAAAAAAAACATTACTATCATTTTAGGGTGGTTTCAGCTTAGGGGTAGTTCAAGATCTTGACCTATCTTGCAAGATTTTTTTAATTTTTGCAATTTTGTTAAAAATCAACGTTTAATAAATAAAAAGTAAATAGCAATATACTCATTCACCCCTAACACATTTTAGGGTGCATTTAAGGGGTTGTTCAAGATCTTGACCAAAATCTTGCAAGATTATTTCAATTTTACAATTTCCTTTTAAAAAGCTACTTTTAAATTTCATATAAAAAAATAGAACCTCGCTTCAAGACTTTTAACTCATTTTAGGGGCTAACCTCCCTTTCCCCCCATAAAAAAAAACTTGCAAGATTTTGTTACAATCTTGCAAGATTAATTTTGCAATCTTGAAGTATTTTCATCAAGATCGGCAATCGGCAATGTCCTCAAAATAAAATTTTCTTGAAAGATTTTGCTGATATCTTGCAAGATTTTTTTGTTAGTCTTGAGCTTTAACAGTTCAAGACTTCAAGATTTTGTTTCTTGAATCCAAAAATAAATCTTGCAAGATTTTAAAAAATTCTTGCAAGAAATAGGTCAAGATCTTGAAGTTTTGTGCAAGATCTTGCAATCTTGAAGCATCTTGCAAGACCTTGCAAGGTCTTGTCCAAGAATTTTGAGCAGGGAAGTCTTATAGTCACTCATGCCAACAAATAACATTATTTTTAGATTTCGAAACTTATAATATTTTATATAATTTTACGTTTCTTATATATTTTAGGGCTTTTTTCTTGTACACATGATTTTGATTATATAAATATGTTTTACCGCAATAAAAAAAAACTGACGTTTTATTCGCAATATGTTATATTATGAGAAAAAACAGCGCCACTGGATTTAAATAATTATTTTATCACAATCGTGTTACACACACACACACACACACACACACACACACACACACATATATATATATATATATATATATATATATATATATATATATATATATATATATATATATATATATATAATATATTGTAAAACAGTCTTTGCTTGCGTTTTTTATATTTATTTATTTATTTTTTGTCTGATTTTTACTTCTTATTAATACAATCTTTAAAATTACTTATTTTTTACGTGCTTGTTTGCATGTTTTCATTGTGTAGTTGAGTTTATATATAATATAATTATAGTACAATGAAAATCTACTACTGTATTCTATATTATAGTAGTTTTCTATTTTTACTCCCCCTCCACAATTAGTATTATAATAGTTTGATAACAAGCATAATTAAGTTTATATTATAATTTTAACAATCAAAAATTATTAAATCGATGGATATTATGATGAATATTATGACGTTAAGAAACTTTAAATAACACTAAAAAAAGGACAAATTGAATGCAAGATTTTTTTTTTTTTTTTTTTTTTTTTTTATAATAATAATATTTGCATGTATGAAGGTTTGAACTACTTTGAACACATGATTTGAACTACAGAAAGCTAATATAAGGGATGTGATGAGAAAAATTGTTTAAAAAAATATATAAATAAATAACCTGTACCTTGAAGTGTGAAAATTGTCACATACAATCTGAATATTGTATGTAAAGTAAAGTATTCTGCATATAAATATTTAAAATAATTATATATCAATGCACAAATAATGCATTACCATCATAAGGTCATATTCTTTATTATTTTTTTAACTCTTATATACTATGAAATATGAATAGTAAATAATTACGTACTGTACTTAAAAAAAAAACCATATACACAATACATCAAAGCCCTATAGCGTACATATAAATATTTATATACGAGTCAGTATTTGGTCAAAAGCAATTATTTTTGGATTCCGGGACACTTCCGGGACACGCAAAAAACTTATAAAAACCCCTCTATTAACTTTCAAAAGTTTCGAAATAATAATAAAAAAAATTAATTTTCCCAAAAAAAGTGTCCCGAAATTCCGGGACATTTTGAAATTTTATTTTGAGTACTCATTTTTGGGTTTAAATTGTCGAATTGAGTCCCATCAATGTATTTCCTATAAAATTAGTCACATTTATTGTTTGTAGGTAGCATTTATATGCATTATATTGCTTTAAAAATTACCCTAAAATGGCACTAAAAGTAAAATATTTTCAAAATTATGGGCACTACTTAAAAACAAAAAACTTCAAAATTTAGCAAATTTTGAGTTCTACAACTTTTACTTGAAGCATTTTTTTGTAGTGCCGGTAGTTTTTATGTTATTCTTAATTAAAGGTGCATCAGGTATGCCCATTCTCCCTTTAATTTCGATTTCCGGGTAAGTTTTTTGAATTAAAAATTTGAAAAAAATTCACGTTATTAAGCATAATATGCGGAAATGAAAATTGAAAAGAATTTTCAAATTGGACTAAAAGCAACACCAGGAAAAAATAAAACGCAAAAGGGCCTAAGCGCCACCTTTGAAGGTCGCCCCAGGTCGCAAGGGTGACCTGATGGTTGGGATGGTATTCCAGAAATGTTCATTAGGACCAGTCTAACAAACCCTGAAAGTGTGTTGCTTTCATCACATTTTGCAGATTGCAAAGTCGAGGATACCACGCTAGTTTTGAAGCCAACTTTAAGTGATTTTGCTCACATCCACTTTTGTTTCGACGTACTGTACTGCGCATGAGTAGTAAGTAGAAATGGAAGCGGATGTGACCGAAATTGCTTAAAGTCAGCCTAAAAAAAAAGTTGTTCTTTTATTAGTCAACAATACTTAAAGGCATAGTGCAATATTTTCTAAGAAAAAAGAATTTAATTGCATGCAATACTTAGTAATAAAAAATGCTTGCATGCCATCAAATTTTATGTACTGTCCTCACACAGTGATATAAATTTTTACTCTATTATCCTATAGACATACAATACATTCTTATGGCGACTCCAATGAAAGAATTGCTCCATTTAATTACATTTTAAATTAAAAAAAGCAATAGAATAAAATTTTAAATCACATTGTATGTTTGTTTATTACAAATCGAGGGCTATGCAGCATGTTGGTACTCTTACAAAATTTATGCACTCGCTAATGAAACGTGTATTCTCTACGCTCCTTACTATTGAAAATTTTGTCGTGCCTGCTATTGAAACACCTTAATAGGCTTAGAATACTCAGGTGTACTAATAGCAGGTTTGGTCAATAATGTAGATTTCCAATGGTAAGGAGCAAGGAGAATACTCATGTTTCAATAGTGTGCTTGTGAATTTTGTAGAAGTACCAAAATGCTGTGCGGCCCTCAAAATATTGCATCATGCAATAGGCTATACTGTGTTCTTGATAGAAGTCTCATACATACACATCTCAACCCATCTGTAGCCTCACAAATTGGGGTTATACAAATTGTAAAGTAGACAGCTTCTGGTATATGCCACCTTTGCTTGAAAACAATATTAAGAAATTGTCTACTTTACTAGTTTTTCTCCTCAGTTTTTGAGGCTGCAGAAAAGGGAGTGTAGTGGATTAAAACTATTTTTCTGAAGCTGAAATAAAATGTGTATGTGTGATCTGAATTGGCTTTTACAATGAACACAAGATTGTGTGTAAATTGTTATATTTCACAACAATGAAAATACAGTCAACCTGGGGTGATATTGAAATCCAATCACAGATTTGCTTTCAAAGTGCTCTGTGTCTAGTGAGATAGGGAAAAGTGAAAGCTTGCACATGATTGGAGTTTTAATTTTACCCCGGTTGACTGTACATCAATTCAAGGAAGATAAAATGTCCATTGTAAAAGCCACTTTCAGAATTATCAGTGAAATGACATGTTATTTTGAATAAAATATACGATTGTGATAATATATTTTACCTTTAAAAACTTTTCCCTTTACTTTCAATGTTATTCTTATCAGAAAATCACATGCTTCATTTGTATGGTAAAAATATAGTACCACAATCATGTGTACAGTGTCTGAAATGACTAATTGCATGCTATTGCTAAACTAACTATAAGGAAGTTGTACTAAAACCTCCTGTTTATTGGTATGTTACAGAAAAAGGCCCAACAAGCTCATGATTTATTAGAAAAACTTGGACCTAAAGTTGACTTGGTAAGTTATCTTCACATTTTGTTTATTTATTTACTTTTGAGTTGCTATGATGATTTCTCTTCTCCTGAAATATTAACGATGACAATTGAAATTTTTTACTCTTGAACTCTCTATCTGAGCAACTGAAAAATAATTATTATAAATTATTTATTTATTAAACACCAAGGTGAAAAATAATTATGTGAATGGACCACTTGCAATGAACAAACTATTTAAAATAAATTTGAATGTTCTTAAGGGGGTAGGTGACCGACTGATATCTCGCAAACTAGGACGGTTGCGAATAATAATAATAACACAAAGTAAAGTAGAAATGTTACTTAAAAATTTAGTTATGTCAAACATGTGAAAACACGATCAAATATTTAAGTTATTACACTTTAAAGATAACATGTAAATGTGGAAATTTAAATTTGAGCGGGAAATTTTAGTCAAATTAGACCCTTTTTTACAATTAAAAACATCATTAAAAAAAAAATTTGGTATAAAAAAATATATTTTAAATTTACTTGATTTTATTTGAAAATTATAGTGTTTGTTTTATTGGAATTAAATCACGTACAAAAAATTATGGGGAAAATATAGTTCTTCTTTTAGCGATTTCCGGTCCAAGTCGGTCCCCCACCGCCTTAATGCATTTCTTATGGAAAAATTGTTTTCACTGACACGTTGCAACAATTAAAAACATTTCAGTGGCCCATTGAAAACTCTTGTACTTTACCCCAATGTTTGTATTACACCATAACTTTAGTTTGCATTACCATTCACTAATATCACCCATTTTAAATGGGTAGTTATTATATTGTACGCTGATGATGCGTTGATGGTGGCTGAGAGTGAGGAAGAATTGCAAGAGATGATTGATAGGTTGGAAGAAAGCACAGAACAAATGGATCTGAGAATAAATGTTGGGAAAACTAAAGTAATGGTATTTGGTGGAGAAAATGATGATGGAAATGAATTCACACTGAATGGAGAAAAGCTGGAAAGAGTGAAAGAGTTTGTATATTTGGGAAGATTATATCAAGAGAATGGAAGTATAGATGGGGAGATTGAGAGGAGAGTGGCGGCAGGTAGGAAAGTAGTTGGCAGCATGGCAGGATTGGCCAAGAGTGATGCTTTATCAAACAAAGCAAAACTTACCGTGTACAATTCTGTCTTACTCCCAACTATCTTATATGGTTCTGAATCATGGGTATGTCAGAGTAGGCATATGAGTAGGGTGAATGCTGTTGGTATGAGTTTTCTCAGAAGTATGTGTGGTAAAACAAGATTAGATAGGGTAAGGAATACTTGGGTGTTGGAGAAATGTGGAGTAAAAGAAACTGTGACTGAGAAGTATGAGAACAGTGTATTACGGTGGTTTGGTCATGTTGAGAGAATGGGTGATAAAAGAATAGCAAAGCAGGTATTTCATAGTAGAGTGGATGGAAGGAGAGATAGAGGCAGGCCTAAAACATCATGGTCTGAGGTGGTTGGAAGATGTTTGAAAAATAAGAATGTACGCAGTATGAAATGCAAAAGGAAATGTATGAAACAAGGTATGAGACTGGCGGAAGCAAGTGAAGTATGTCAGGATAGGAAGTTGTGGAGGTCTATCACTGGGTCAGGATAAAACATCTGTGTTGTTGGCTTACCCCGAAAGGGATTTATAGCGTCATGATATGTATGTATGTATGTAGTTATTATATTGTTCAATTTAAGGGGGGGGGGGGGGGGGATCCAGGTTAGAATCATTATTAAAGAAAAAGATAGTACCACAGTAAAAGTTCTATGGAGAGGTCTCACGTGGTACGGAGTAATAGTTGTTATGCTAATAAGGTCACAAGACCTTGACCTCTCCTTATAACTTCTACTGTGGTAAGGCCCTTGCTGATATTTCTATCCTTTCCTTTAATATTAGCTACTGTATTGGTTAATTAAAAAAAGTATTTATTTAATCAAACATTCATAATATCTCCTTGATATTTTGTATACATATTTACTTTTAAATCTTATACATTTTTAAATTTTAATTTGTTTTTGTAATCTGCATTAGAAATTGAATAATTTCCATAGTTTTAAACTTACAGTATTACTAGCTCCCAGGTTTATATAAAACTACAATAAAAACTCAATTTTATGAAATTCAAATTTATGTATGTAGTTTTCGATTTTATGAAGTTATGATTTTTTGGGTCTCTTGCAACTTTTAAAAAAGAAAAACGAAAAAACAACAACATAAAATTGAGTTATTACTGTATTTACTTAAAATGCCGTTTGTTACAATATTTTTGTGATTTTTGTTCCAGCCTCTGTATAATCAGCCCTCAGACACAGCCATCTACCATGAAAACAAAAGGAGGTGAGCATCTTTGTTGACTTATTTGCATGTCATTTTGCTTACTAGAAGTGCAATCCTTACCCCATCATAACTATCCCAGAAATCTCCTATTAACAGAATGTATGTAGGAATCTAACATCTCCGTAACTTAAAAAAATGTTCTTATATATATATTTTAACTAGCCAAAGCTAGAATATTTGGCCCCTACTCACAAATACTATATAAATTAGAGAATCTTCACGTATAATTAATTTTCAATTCAACTAATCTCTACCAACTATTTTCTAATTATATTTTTAAACTTATTAATACCAACCGCGATGGTTTTTTCCTTATATACTTTTTTATTTGGTGTCATATAAAAGCTTAAAGAGATTCTGTACTCAACATAAATAGTTTAATTATGAGATAGGACCATTTCACCCTTTCAACCCTTCTGTAGCCTCACAAACTGGGGTTAAAAAGTTGTAAAGTAGGCAACTCATGGAATCCATGACAATGTGAAATCCAGATCTGTAATAGAAATTGCAAAGCAGTATTCCTATTTTACAAGTTTTTTCCCCATTTTGTGAGAGTACAGAAGGGTTAAGAGATAAAATGTTTATGAGTAATGATAATGTAATAAAAATATTGAATTTACACGTAGGAAAAAAAAAAAAAATCCACTGTCAAACTGTATGTTGATGTTGTTGCGAACAAAATGTGTACCCTTGTTATTTGTCACGCATATCAAAATGTGTAGCTCGTTTTTTTGTCACGCAAAGCAAAATGTGTAAGTCGTTTCCGAATGTAATGTAGTTGGCACTCGACTTACACATATTGCTTAGCGTGACAAAAAACAAGGTACACATTTTGCTACGCATGACAAATAACGAGATACACAAATTGTTCGCAACAACATCAATATGAGTAAATGAAATTTGGCATAAAAGTTTTAAGCTCACTCAGTGGTTTTTTAAGTTATCTTTTAATTACAAAAAGTTGAATTAATTTTTTAACCCACAACATTTTTTTATAATATGAAGTTGCAATGATGATGTTTCACTTTCTGAATTTCTGATGAATGAAGAAATTTTCGTACTCTTGAACTCTCTATCTGAGCAACTTAACTTCCAATAACAAGTACTATAAATATAAATTAACATGCATTAATGAAGGTATTTTAAAAATATAAAATAATATTAGGGGGGGGGGGGGGATCATGTTGCACTTGGCAAAATTTGCTATTTAATATCACAACTCAATTTTTCCACCCATCATTTTTAACATTTTACAGACAGCTGCTTTCACTATGGACCTAAGATTCTATGTAAAAAAAGAAATTATTTTGAGTGTTGGCACACTTGAAATACGTTGATTTCAGTAGAATCTTAGGCCCATACTGAATGCTTCTCAGCAGCATTTGAAATTATACATTTTTTTTTTAAATTAATCTGTTAAGAAAAATGAGGGACTGATTTTCATAGCATGTATCTGTCATTCCTGATCTCCTGAAGGTGCATTCACATGGTGACATTTTTTATAATTTTAAATTTAACTTTACGTTGTAAAATATGTTTCCAATTTCCTGTAAATTAATCAATTATGCTCTTAAATATCACAGTATTGTATGTCATTTAACATTCAAATTATATTTTTATTGAGAGAATAGTAGCAGGAAACATAATATTCCATACAATTAGCAAAGTCTAATAATAATTTGAATTCATGACTTGCATTAATTTTTTTTTCATTGTTGCAAGTCTTGTCGCATTGCTTTTCTTATGGTAAAACTGAATTTGATCAAGGTTTGCAACAATGAAATATAATTCCAGTTGTAAATTATCGTTGCTATGTGGGTGCACCCATGTATTGCCGTACACTTGACAAAGATTGAAAATTTCACTATTCAAATAACCATGCCAAAATTTCAATTGTTTAATTATAGGCTTTTTCGTCAACCTGTTAACTTGCCTTCTCAAAAAGTGCGCAATCCTAATTAAAAAGCAAGAGGTGATCTTCATTTATGTATGTGTTTCTGAGCACAACAAGCAGGAATTACGAACAAGCCTATTCTAAGGCAAACAGTATTATTGGCTTCTCTAACAAACAAGATCACCTAATGATTTTTAAATGGCATCGTACATTTTTGAACAATGTATACTCCCCCCAAATAAATCTGACCGGTCGCGTTTAAGTTTCCTCATAAATTTAACATTTGGAGACATGAACGCTGCGGTCAGATTTATTCGGGGGGAGTGTACACTGTACATGCTTGAATGGTACAAAATTGATCAATCTTTGCGTGTAGTGTATTTTTAGAAGCTTTATTTGTAATATTTTGTGCTGACAATTGTTGAGCACGTCTAGTATAACTGGGGTAGTCGTTGGTTTCTCAGGCACCAGTTGTTCCGTCAACGTCTCGTTGAACACCTCAGACGTCAACATGCAGAGAGGAGAGCGAGAGAGGCGTACCTCGCAGCGTCGTACGCCAGACAACAAGCGGAGTGGGCCAAGAAACTGGAGCGACTGGAGAACTCTGCCAAGAGACGAGCGAGAGAAGCCAAGAGTAGAGAACTGTTTGAGAAAGTATTTCCAGAACTTCGTAAACAGAGAGAAGATAGAGAACGATTTAATCGTGTTGGCGCGAGAATTAAATCTGAGGCAGATTTAGAGGAAATTATGGATGGACTACAAGAACAAGAAGTGAGTTACCATTTAATTATTTTTATTGTTGTTTTTTCATTATTATTTTAAACCCTATTGTCTACTGAGAAAAAAATACCTCGTTTTTTTTGGATGCCCGTTAGCATTTAAATGTTCGCGTATGTTGAGCACGATGGAGTAATGCAAGGAGCACAGCTCCACAACAAGACGTTCTCGTATTTAAATAATTCGGTGACCTTGAAAAATTAAATGGTCGTAAGATTCGACGCTGTGCTTAACGGTCTTTCGTACGCCGAAGTATAATTCATGTATCATCACGGCGTATCAACCGAGCACAGAAACTCGCTGGACGTGAGCACGCGAGGTTAATGAGGCAGAGGTTCATTATAATACAACTTCGGTGTTCTGTGCTGCTTGGCTCAAGTTTTTAGCTATAGAGCCTCAAAAACAAACATCTTTTTAATCAGAAAGAGATTTTTTTTATGTATATTATATAGTTGGAAAAAAGAGCAAAGATAGCGAGTTTCGTTTATAGGTACACTAACGTGGTATTACAGTTTTATTTCCATATATAATTTTCTATGTAGGTATCCTGGTTTTTATTTTAACTGGTGCTCGCGATATCCTCTCTCTAGGTCATGTTTCAATGGTCAGACTAAATTGCCTATATAATCAGTGTATAGATATCCCTCGCGTTTAACAACATTGCTTTTATCACGAGATGGGACCAAAACAAACAAACAAACACGCTTGCAGAAAGACATATATAAAAATGTGACATATGCAACCAGCGCAACATTTTCTATAGAATATTGTGTCAGCATGACGTCATAGTAAGAAAAAAAATCGCGAAGATACGTAATAGAACTTATTTAGTACTCTATCGGATGTTTGTTGAAAATTAGAATTAGTTTCGTAAGTCTAATTTTGTGTTCAATGACTTAAACGTCGTGCATGTTGTATGTATGCGTCTTTGAGTATCATTCGAGCTAGGCGATAAAAACTAAATTTTTCATTGAATAAAAAATCTCTTGATATTTTTGTGATGTTAAAATTTTACGTCAAAATAGTTTTATGGCCTCATCTGACCCGCGCCAGTCACCAGTTCAAATATCGTTCCGTGTTTTTAATATAGCAATAAATATTGATTGAAATGAATTTTGATTTTTATAAAAGTATTCCCCTCTGTCTAAAAGAATAAAATAAATAATGTGTCCCGTTGCAATGATGATTTTTCACTATCTGATTTTGTGATGAGTGAAGAAATTTTCGTACTCTTGAACTCTCTATCTGAGCAACTGATATTAATTGATTGATTAATTTACATCTAATACAATAATAATACATATTGATATACTAATAATAATAATAGTATACTTCCCCTAAATTTCATGCAAAATGAATTATTTTTAGCATTAGCATTAAAAAAATATATATAATAGATATAATAATTAAAAACGTTGATGCCTATAATATGAAATGTGTACAAAAAATTTTAATATAAAAACAATTGTTAAAAATCAGCCTTTTCTCAAGAAACTTGAAATTATCACATTCAATTTTTCGAAGATTTCCAACAGTTTTTCTTTGACATTTTTCAAAATTGTCCAGCCACTTAAAAGTTTTTTTTTTTTTTTTTTTTTTTTACTAAATTCAGGTCTATTATTCATTCCATTGCTTCTTAAATAATTATCGTACAATCAATATATTATTGCTTTTTTATCAACAGAAAATTGCGTTATTTTTAGATTATTTTTACACTTACTAGAAGAAGAAAAAACTGCATTTTTATTGCATTTTTGCATAATTTTAAACTAAAGTCAACTGTTGTTTATTATTTTGAAAGAGTCGAATTTGTCGACTTTAAGTAGAACTGTTGTGTTATACACGTAGCTAAACAATTATTAATATTATTTACACTTTCGACTCACTTTAAAAATTTGAAACTAAATACTAAATAATAATAAAACGTAGGGCTTCAATTAAAAAAATAGAAATAGAATGAAAATCAAAACAATGAAAAAAATATTCAGAAAACATTTTATTGTTTTTTCTTTTCCCTTCTTTTTAATATCCATTATAATTTTATTTTTGTCCTGTTTGAAAAATCATATAAAATGTTAATTATATTGACTGTTATAAACAATAATATTTAATTAAAGTAATAACCATAATAAAATTTATTATTTACACACACATAAAAGTTATTACATTTCGTATAATGAGATTACTAAATGTAAAATTAATCAGATTTTTTTTTGTATCTGGTCAGTTTTTTTTTTTTTTTTTTTTTTTTTTTGTGATATAAAGAGAATTTTCGAGAGATGATTAGCTGATGAATTTTCTCTCTCTCCCTCTCTCTCTTGCTTGCTTCGGTATTTGCTTAAAACAAACAGTCATATGTATATGAGGTTTGCAAAATCATATTAATCCAAAGTGGGATGATGATGATATATAAAAATATATATAATAATCCATTACTAAAATTAAATAGTTAGATGTAAATTTTGATATGTACATACATATATATATAGTACTGTACAAGATCTATCTATAGGTATATGAATATTCATTAAGCAATTATTAAAATTAAAAGCTTAAAATGGATGAGATTTAATTAAATTATACAAGTGGATTTTTTATTTTATTTTATGTTAAGGTAATTTTGTAAAATTTTAATGTTAATTTCTATGATTAAACATTTTTTTATTGTTAATTTTTTTTTTGAAATATTAATTATATTTTCAATTTAATTTAATTAATTCTCACTGGGAGTTTAATTTAGTATTAATATTGACTGATAATATGTTTATATTGAACTTTGATTTAATTAAATTAGTATTATTGAAAATTTTATTATTTGTTATTACTAAATAATGTTTGAAAATTTATTTTGTGATTTGTTTTACTTCTATTTAATTGGTGAATTGTTAAAATGATTTAGAACGTAATTTAAATTTATTTTATTGCTGAAAATGCTCTATTTTTTATTATTTTTTTTTTTTTGAAGCTTTTTTTAAATTAATTTTTAAAGTCGCGTATAAATAGGGATAATAATCCTTCGAACACGGTAGTTCTATGAAAATGATTGTGTGCTTAAAACAGAAGGATAAATCATGAGATTGGACCATCATAAACACACATACTTAGTGTGTTCCTCAACCCTTTATTACCCTTTCAAACTGGGGTAAAAAAAAAAAAAAAAAAACTGCACAGTAGACAACTTTTGGAATTTATGACGTAATTCAGGTCTACAATAGAAATCATAAAGCGGGTTACCTATATATACTTAACAAGTTAATTCCCCCAGTTTGTGAGGCTACAGAAGGGTTAAGAGAGAATATGTGTACATATAAAGGTCCCATGTTGTGATTTGTCAATGTGATTTTGTTTTCGGTATACAAGATACCTCTTAAAAGTCGTTATAATATGTTATTGCTAAAAAAAATGACAGTTTATTTATTAACTGAATAAACAGATAAATATCAGGTTAGTTTAGAAAATTCAAATTTTAGATTGATTTATTATTATTATTATTATTTAACGCTAGTATCTTAGTGTTGTTCGTAAACCCCAAAAAATGCGGATTACATTTGCGTCAAACAGGGTTTACGAAAAGCATTCTTATTTTTTGCTATTTTTTTTGGGGGGGGGGGGGGGGATATTTAAAATTTCCATTACACGTTGAGAACACATATCGATTATTATAATAGTTGCTCAATGTAAGTAAATGTATCAGACCGAATTCCTGTGAATTTATCGGTTCATTACTTTTTATTTGGTGGGGTGCTTGAAACAGCGAGAAAAAAAAAAAAAAAAAAAAAAAAAGGAGGATCACCTATTGCTTTTTTTTTTAAATGAAATTGCGCTTTTTTTTTTTTTTTTTTTTTTTTTTTTGAAGCAACGAAACAGGGTTTGCGAACTTTATTAGTGACTGCTTTTGGTCATCAAACTAACTTAACCTCAAAGACCACATCACATTACTATCTAAGTGTAGTCTCGGTGTATATATAATTTTTTTACAGCTTTTTTTTTTTAACATTAAAATATTGCCCTTTATTTATATAATAAATGTTTAATTTTTAATATAATTTCCAGCTACAGGCTAGCTATTTTTTTTTTGTTAACCTTTCCTAGCATGATTTTTTTTTCTTCTCTGCAAAATACATTTGAGTACTCACAACTCACATAAGTGGGTTAGTTGTTGTTTGTTTTTTTGTTGGACTTATAAATGAGTAAGGAGAAACCACATATTAGTTGATGTTTCAATGTTGTTGTTGTTAAATCAAATTTTATATGTTTTCTTCCTATTGTTTTGTGAATCCGAATAAAAAAGTAACCGATACTAACGGATTTTTTTTTTTTCGTTTCTCTCGCACCTAAGGTTATATTGTTATGTTAACTTCAGTTTTTACTAATGATCTTGAAAAAGTTTATAGAGTTCCCTATGAGATGAGAAAATGGTGTTCATCTGATTTGCGTGAGACGAAAAAAAAAAAAAAAATCCGCCAGTAATGATTCCGCCAGAAACAAAAGCAGTATATGGATTTCACCTGCAAGTTTTATTTTGTATTAAGGGGAAAGAGCAAGTAATGACCCCCATTTCAGCTTATTAAAGCCCTTGTCAACTATCATTTAGAATACTAGATTGATAATTACCATACCTTATTATCCATGAATTAGACACCAACACTTTGATTTTGTATTTATTATTATTATTTTTTTATTTTAGCGGTTATTTCACGCATCTGACGTCACAATGTACTGATGCAGTCTTGATAGGGGCAAAGAACTCGAGGGAGGGGCTTAAATTTATCACGTGACCAGAGCGGTGACTGTGATTGGCGGTGGTACATTATGACGTCAGATACGTGATATAACAGTCAAAATGAAAATAAATACAAAATCAACATGTTGGTGTCTAATTTATGGCTAATAAGATATGGTAATTATCAATTTAGTATTCTAAATAATAAAAAAAAGTAAGTTGACAAGGGCTTCAACTTATGGCCAACTGGTCCTTTTTTTATGTTTTTAGCTCAAAGATACTAAACGTGGCCCAGATATTTATAACAAAAAAAAAAAAAAAATAAATAAATAGATGCCACACATTATAAAATTGTAAAGTATGATGGTTTGAAATTTAAAACCCCATACGGCTCAATTTTAATTTCAACTCTTCTTTTTTCTTCCGCACGGACAAAAAATACGTACGTAATAATAATGCTAGCTCAATACAGCAATATTTATGCATAATATCTTTATTTATGCTATATTGTAAAATGTGAAGTGATTATACTATACAGCATAATAGTTCAGATCTTCAGCATAATTAATTATGTTATTACAAAATAGCAACGTTGGTGCACTAGAATATATAGCAATTATTCAATGCAGCATAAATTACGTAATTTATTTATTTTCCGTGCGTCCTTATTTTAATTGTAATATACCCTGGAATTTTCATCATGAGTAGCTGACAAAATAATGGCAAATTTGATGACAATTCACGACTTGAAGTACATTTTTTTTTCCCCTTCACTATTGCTAACTACATAGTTACTGATCAAATTCGTTTTTCTATAAGAAAAGCATTGAGGAAGCAATCGGATCCCTTTGAAGTTTTGCAACAAAGAAAGAAATTGTAATGCAATGCGTGAATTGACAATCAAATTACAGGGAGATATCAGGAATCACAGACCACTTCCCTTAAAAAATATTTTTCTGAAAAAAAAAAAAAAAGAAAAAAGGGATTGGTTTAAAAACGTCTGCTTTTGTATCTGACGGTTTTATTTTATATGAGTTTGTGCGTGTCGCGTGTTTTTTTTTTTCAGTATAATTTCTCTCTCTCTCAATGTATTCGGTATATTTGAAATATATTTAATCTGTTATAAAGGTTACAAAGATGTACTATCAAATTTCAACCCTTATTGACTGCGGGAAGCTGAATAAGAAAAAAGCTTCTCGAACAAGAAAGGTTAGAAAAAAATAATTAAAATCAAAATGGCTAGCCTGGTTTAGAGTGATACTTTACCGGTAAAAAAAAAAAAAAAAAAAAAAAAAAAAAAAGTCAACGTTCCAGGGGTTTTATATCGTATTCTAATAGGTAACTTGCAAAACCCATTGTCGAAAATAAACCAATTCTCCCCAGAAACTTAAAAAATAAATAAAACACATTATGGGGTGAATACGAATTTTTTTTTTAATCGACGGGGATTCTGCAAAATGTCCTAACTCAGTGTGCCAAATTATTAAAAATACCCTAACTGCTCTATATTAAAAGATATAGAGTTGGGACATTGGTAATAATTTGAACACACTGAGTTAGAATATGATGCAAAATTACCTTTGAAATTAAGTTTTCGTAGACGAATAAATATAATTCATTCCATCAACATCAAATCATTTCATAATTTATGCTGCACAGAATAATAATTATGTTGCATAGCATAAATATTATGCAATGCAGTCTTATTTATTCATACTCTTTAAATAGCAATATTTATGCTATATTTCCTAGCAATTATTCATTACAGCATTTTTTTTTTCCAGTCATAATGTAGCGATTTTAATGTATAAGTTTTAATTTTTAATGTATAGACACTACGTAAAAATTTTTAACAGTGGTTTTTGCAAAGATTCTATTTGGTCACCAGAATATGTTTTTATATATTATATTTTACCATGGAAGTATCTCTTTAAAGTTGAGTTATTAAGAAAACAGTATAATTGAGTGTGACACATATTGAGTGACATCTAATGTATGTATGTACTTGTGTTTGATTACAGATGGAAGATAAAAAGATGCGCTCGTATGCTGTGATCCCCCCTATCTTGTTAGACGCTCAACAGAGACGGCTAACTTTTATAAATAATAATGGACATACCGAGGATTATTCTACGGAATATAAGGAAAGAGCGCATCTCAATCTTTGGACTGATCAGGAGAAGGAGATGTTTAAGGAGAAATTCTTGCAGGTAAATATTGCGCATCGGCACCATATTTGTGATTATAAATACATTGGCTACCATATAGATAACGTAGGTAAACTTTTTAAGGCGGGAAATCAGGATTTGACTAAAAAGTTGTAAAGAAAGAAAAATCTGAAATTTTGCACAGTGATACATTAGCATAGAATATCTTCAAAAATGTCAAAATTTTGGGGGGTCACCATGCTAGATTTTAAATTATGATTTTTTGAAATTTTAGTCCCATAAGAGCCCATGTTAATTTCATTAATTATTTCCTCTCCTATCTGATAGTCATGAGTTATAAAATTTTTATCATAGGTAGCTGTTACTGTTAACTTTCAAATGGCATCATAAAGTTTTGAAGTTTTCTTTTTAGATTTTGAGATATAAGCCATCTGAATACAACACTTAACTTGAAATTAAATTTATAAAGATCTATCTGGTAGATATAATTAAATAACTAATTGGTTAAACTATCTATATACAGTTGATAAGTGAGAATTATAAACGTTGCTGTGATGATAATTCAAATTTCTGCTTTTGAAATGATGAATCTTAAATTTCGTACTCTTGAACTCTCTATCTGAGCAACTAGTAATTCAAAATAATAATCACTTTATTTATCTTATTCAATATCCTGGTTTTATTATTAAGTTTAACAGGATATTTTGCATTGATAAAGCAGAAACCCAATAGCTGTTGATAATTAGTTACATTAATTATGGGTGGCAAAATTTAAGGTTTTCTACAGATCTGCTTCAACAATAATATCCAAAAGATTGGCATTTAAATGTATTATTATTGCATAATAATAAAACTTGAAGTAAGAATTGTGTCGTAATTTTGACTGTATTTAAATTCTAGATAAAAATAATTATACATGCATATTATATTAATATGATAAAGGGGTAATTTGAATTGTATTGACTTATAAAGGAACAACTGTTTTGAGGCCGACTATAAGCGATTTTGCTCACATCCGCTTCCGTTTTGATGTTCTGCGCATGCACAGTAAGTAGAAACGGAAGCGGATCTGACCGAAATCGCTTAAAGTCGGCCTCAAAACAGTTGTTCCTTTATTAGTCAATAGGAAGCTAGGAACTCATAAAGTTTGTACATACAACCTCCCAAACGCTCATGTTGAAACTACAAAAAATAGTAAGAGTCTGTATCGCGTCTGAACGTTTAAATCATTAGAGAAGCAACTGTTCCATTTACGTATCAGTTTACAGCTGCAGATGGGACATTTGCTACTCTCATGATACCTTTAAATATAACGTTGTGATATGATAGAGATATAGAGGTAATTTTGCTAGCTTTATAACTCATTTACCATTAATAAAAAGTATCATTGATTATTTTGAATGAAATTGCACAGGGTAGGACTGGCTGAAGAAAGGTCAGTCAGGGATTGGGGTCTTGGAAGCTATTTTTGGGGGTGTAACTGGGTCAAATAACTGACCTGAGACCAGCCAGAAGGTTGGGTCAGTCCAAACCTAAACTTGAGTACTTGGGGACAAGATTACAAGAAGTTATATATAAGTGTGATATGTATTAACATTACTACATTATATATTATGATTACAGCATCCTAAGAACTTTGGTGCAATCTCCCAATCTCTAGAGAGAAAAAGTGTTTGTGAGTGTGTCCAGTATTACTACCTCACCAAGAAAACTGAAAACTACAAGCAAATGTTGAGGAAGTCAAGACAGAGAACGAGGGCGAGCAGAAATAATCCTGCTAATAAACCTTCAGGGGGTGCAGGTAAGAACTCCTTTCTATTTGTAAACAAAAACAAACAAAGTTGAGTGTCATATGATATCTGTCGTAATAATAAAAACTTTGTTTACGTTTTCTATTTTAACATACTTTGTTATGAACATTATCCTTAGCAACAGATTTTTTTTTCTTTTTTTACGTAGTGGCAAAACTATATTCGTGATCATAAAAGATGCTCACTCAGTTAAAATTGCACATATTAGGGCCTTACCTGAGTTTGACAGGTAAACATAATCTGGCCAATGTTTCACTTAGCTTAATAGAGCTTTAGTGAACATTATTTGTTCATATTTTGACAGATATTTTTGACATGCAATTTATTGGTTTGTTAATTAAGACTGATAACTGAACCATTTATCAGTCATGCCTATATTATTAACAATTAAATTTTTTAAATACTTGAACTCGCATTTTAGATTTTTAAAATAGTTGCACTCATTTTAGAGCTTTGAAATTTGGGTATAGTACATAATTGATAAAAATGCGCTTTTAAATTTTCAAAGCTCTAAAGTGAGTTCAAGTTTTTGAAAACTGCAACTATTGGTATTGTCATCATAACTGATATCTGGTACAAGTACACTTTTTTTAATGGAAAGTTGCTAACCCACCTAAAAACCTCTTGCCCCCTCTTTTTTTTTTATTTATTAAATAATGATTTAATTCAATATTAGAAAAGAACTTGCGTTGCATTCACAATTGATTTTGCATTGCAAAATATTCAAGGGTTTACTACTAATGATGAGAGACACTGAACTTATTAATTTGTGATGATTGAATGTGTCCTGCAGTGCTGAAGTAGTTACTCACTTGTTTTACTTCCTCTATTTATCACCTACACAATCTGCTATAGTAATTTTGAGTGTTATAAATGTTAACGTACATTTTTTATATATTTAATATTTTGCTGTAACTTTGAATAAGGAAAAAAAAATCATTATTTGAATTATTTGAATGGTGGTAGCAAGTTACGACTGTAAGCTGCCACCTCTAGTTAAACTTAAGTTATATATTTTAAATTGTTACTAAAATCAAAATAACAACTGGACTACAGTTTAACTAGTTAAAGTTGCAATTTACGGGGGTTAGTTATATTTTTCTGTCAGATAGCTCTAATACAATAATTTTACTGAAACTGCTTGCAAGTAATTGTTACATATGTTAACGTGAGGTGTTTCCATTGTTACAGGTGCAGGTGGCGGGTTACTAGGTGTTGACATCACCACTGGGGTGACGACACGCCAGTCGGTAGCCGCACTGCAGCGAGAGCAACAACAAAAACAAGAACAACAACAGACGACAACACAAGATATCCCCCCTGCGCCAAGTCAAACCTCAGAACCCTCCTCTACTGCTACACCTGTTGTCACCTCACAACAAGGGAAGGAAGACCTCAAAGAGGATTCTGCACCTTCGTTGTTGCCCAAACCTAGGTCAGTACAGTTTTATAGCACAACCACTTTATTGTATTACACTTCACGATGTTCTCAATAGAGCAAATCATAAAAGCTTCTCCTGCAAGCAAGATTGTTTTTTTTTTTCTTCAATGGCTAAAATAACCTTAAATTTTATGTATGCTGCCATGAAATAAGCCTTAACTTTGTTGGTCTGTTGCTTTTAATGGATTGATTTTGCTTGTTGGGGAAACTGTTAATATAGTTTGCTTTAGTTCCCTCGTCAATATCAATGTCTCGAGCATCTACACTTTCAAGATTTCCAACAAAACAACTATTTAAACTTTCCACCGACGAGCATCTAAGTTTATGGCCGCTAGTCGAGTTACAGCGCTGCTTGGAAAATGTAGATAGTCGTTTTGTCAGAAATCTGGAAAGTGTAGATGGTTGCTTTTGACGCGTAGGCATCAATATATTATATAAGGTTTACAATGCCTTGATAAGGGAGATCAACATATTTAAGGTCACTAACCCTGGCATGTCAAAAAGACAGGAACTTGCTTAACTTGGTCAGCATATAATGGCAATATAATCTGTAGCTTACATCATGGGCAGATCACAAAGATGAATCTTATAAAAATGATAACTTGAGGTGAAGAAGTGCAGCTGCTTTGGTTGGCAAATATATTATCGCTAGATAGGTGACCTCCGGGTGTAGTTCTTGTGCCTGCTTTGGCTAAATACTAATGATGACTAAATATTTAGCCTTCTGATAACTAACCATGAGTGATCAATATATTAACCTGAAGTATTTAGTCACTTGATAGCAAACTGATATGCATAATGATGTACACATGATTGCGTGATAATATATTTTAACATTCAAAAGCTTGCGCTAAATTTACAATGTAGTTATTTTGATAAAAATATGTGCTGAATTTAAATGGTTAAATATTATTATCACAGTGATATGTACTAGAGAGTTAGATATTCATTGAATTAACATGCTAACCTTGGCAAAGGTAGATTTTTTTTTTTTTTTTTTTTTTTTTTTTATTATTATTATTTTTTGAAGTCCCTAGAAAATACCAAATACGTCCCCCCCCCCCCCCTTATTGTTGAGAGGCTATGATTGTTATTAAACTGTATGTTATTTGAGTGAAGTTTTCAACAGTTTTGGTGAGAGTACTTGCTATTTTCTAGAGACTCAAGCTTTTTGGCTTATTCATACCTATTTCTCAGCTAATGTGGAATAGATAAACTAACAAAATTGCTGATAGGGGTAATATTAGAGTTAATGTTATGCAAATTTTATGAAAGCTGAGGGAAACTCTTTGGTTGGTGTGAGAAATTATTATTAATAATTTTTTTTTACTGTAAATCTAAATGCGCAGTTCTGTCCATTTTAATTGAACAAGAATAGATAATAGAAATAATACTAAGAAATCACAATTTGATTTTAAAATAATATTTTGTGTTTACAATGCTGTAATTGTAATAACAGTCACAATAGATTGTGCATGATCATCAACACAGCATAGTTATGGCTGCTCAGAGTAAGCATTTTCTCAGAGCCATTCTAGAACGGGGCAAAAAAAGAAATAGAAACTGACTGCTGTGTTAACAAAACATTATAGACAATCGTGCCAACTTTGTACATTTTCTTAAGACTAACTGTAAGTACAATTCTGTTGACACCAGTATTCATTTACATTGTTTTATCTTACTTACCTTCAATCTACGGTCTATTTACGTTCAATTAATTGCTGTATGGACCAGATCATAGGATGTATTTATTATAACAAAAACTGAGAGTAATGTTTGTCGTATTTTGTGATTGCAGTGAGGGAGGTGTGAGTAAGGAGAAGAAGAGAAGAAAGGAGGATAAAAAGAAAGAGGAACTTGACAGTAGTGAGGAGGAATGTCCTGATCCACAAGGTAAGAAAACAAACCAATCATGTTACTGCTTTCTAGGGTGTCAACCAATCAGGTTACTGCTTACTAGGGTGTCAACCAATCACATCATGTTGGGCAAGCGAGAGTTAAGCGCAATAATATAAAAAAGCAATCATTGCGGAAATAATGATTTTTTTTTATTTAATTATTATTATTCAACCAATGATACTAGAAAATTTAGGTACTCAATGCATATGATTGGGCCCAATGGTGGTGCTCTCAAGCCAATATTTTCTCAATCGACCTTTTTTCATTTAAATAACTTACAAAATGCTTTTAGCATGCCAACAAATGGGTCTGTACCACATATGCCCATGTTAACAAGGACTCAATGACAGGCGGGATAGGCATCACTCTACTGTTACAAGTAAACTAAGCCCTAACTAACATTAGGGTTGATAGGATGTTTGGTTAAAGATTGAGATGGGAAAGAATTCCCAAAGATAGGAAAATGTTGATTGAAGGGAAAACTTTTTAGTTTTAGAATTTCTTGTGTGTTTGAAAAAGTAACTCACATGTCAAATTTTAATTTTTAATTCACACTCAAGAAAATAGTATCAATATTTTTTATCAAATCACACATACATTTAAAATGCATACGCTTAGGTTAATTAGTTTACAATAGTACATAGACAGAAATATTTGGTTCAGAAATTAGTAAACTTCAATCATTATTATATAAATATTGATATTCTAATGTTTCTACAAGGACTGTAATGAGAAGGCTTGTATCTATAATTATAACTTTCACCCACCACTACTCTATTTTATGATATCTGAAAGTTTCTAATAATTACCTATGATAAACATTTCAAAATCAGAGAGATAGAGAGAGAGAGAGATTGAATTAAAGGAATAGACCAGAGAAAAACATAAGCATTTATATCACAAAACACTTAATGGGACTTACATAAATAACATTAGTTTGTCTCAAAACCCAACAGTAGCCCCATAGCAGTGATCAGAAAATTCGATTTATGCAACCCGCACAACATTTTTATACTGATTTTTGCATGTTTCTGACGTCATAAATATGAATTTTCACGCAAATTGCATACTGTTCAGTTTTTTCACGCTCTCTCGTGGGGCTACATTAACATTCTGGTAAAAATTGTCATCAGTTTTGAAGATCCCATTTCGTGTTTGTTCATTAAAAAGCTCATGTTGTTTTATGTGGTCTATGGCTTTAATTAACACAAGACTCCGCGGATATAAAATTTTGAAAACTCATTAATATACAAAATTGAATGGTGCATACCCCCATTCTCCAAAAATATTACACTTTAAAGTTGTTTCCCCATTAAAAATAATAATAATTCTATGTTAGTCAAATCGTTTAGATCTAATACCTCATTTTAGCCCTTCTTTTTACTTCCCTCATTATATAGGTATAACATTAATTAGGGAATGATCACGCAAGCTAAAATGATGAATACTGAAATCTAATCAATAGTATCCACAAAGAGAACTAAAACATCTCTCATTAAAATATAAAGAGAATAATCTTTTTTTACTCCCTTTTAAATTCCATATTTAAAAAAAAAAGGTAAGAATAAAAAAACTCGCTTAAGATCAACAAAAAGATTTTTTTATTTACATTTAATTATTTTACATTTGAGCTGAAATATAATTGATAATTTTTTTATTTTTACTTTGCACAGTTTTAATATAGAGAGAAAAAAGTTATCGCTGTTATTTTTGTATAAAAATTTAAACAGTGTATAGAAAGATATTATTGGTGAATATTAATTATATAGAATAGACAAACAAACACTTAATTAGATTTTTTAATGCAAATTTAAATAGTATAGGTAAGAATTTTGATGCATACAAAATTAAAGTAAAAATTATAATATTTGATATTCTTCCTTTCTATAGATGTAAGGTAGAATTTGAAAGATAAAATAGTTACCAGAGTGACTGAAAAGAAGTCTGCTAGCGTGTTTTAACAGTTGGAATTAACAGCCATGCATAAAATAATTATTAATTTACACCAAAACATCGATATACATGTGTCACCCACAAACTAGCGGTGAACAAAATCTTCAGTAGCAACAAAAAATCAACATTTTGATATACATTTTTTTTTTGGTATAAGAAACACACGTCATTAATGGTATTCGTAAACCCTGTTTTCTTGCACCAAAAAAATGCGCATTCCATTTGAATAACCAAAAGTGATCGTCATTTTAGGAGCAGAGAACAGGAGTTACGAACAGCATTATTTTGTAGAGTTGTTTACTCCGTTAAATATTAAGATTTTTACTTCGTTGCCATAGAGATATTAAGATTGTAATTTCGTTGCCATAGAAACATTAAGATTATTGTATTATTCCGTTGATGTAGAAACCTGACTTTTTTCATCTACAATTTTCCCTGCTGCAGCGGCCGCCGCTGCTTCTTTGTTTTCCTGCTCTACCTCATTAGGATGACACATACGTCGATGTTTATGAACGAAATAATAACTAGGGAACTTACATCCACACGTTTTACATGGATAATACTGAACATTCATATCTAATAACTTAACTTCACGGACTAACTCTGCCTTTAGTTTATCAGCTAACTTTGCGAGGTCAAAGGTTACTGGGTTAATATGACGTCTCGTGTGTTTCTGGTAACAGTAATGAGATTTGAAAGTATGGTTACAGTATAGACATTTATATACCGGTTCAGGGTCTTTACTGTTCGTAGCAGCTCTCTCCTCGCGATGTTTTTGTTCGTCCTCTTCCATATCGTCTTCCTCGATTTCAATTTTTTCAGGGGGAGCTTCTTCGTCGATGTTTAACCCGTAATTTGCATTCAAAACCCGATGAAACCTAACAGGGCCGTCACAACATGCGATATCTAACACCACTTTATTACCCTTATCTCCTTCTTTAGGTTCAGGGGAACTTGGTTTAGGGGTGAAACTTGTAGAGGGTTCTACCACGTTGATAACCGTATCATCCGTCACGGAGATTTCAGCCGAGTTTTCATCGTCCTCCTCCACTCTCACGGCACGAAATAGGCTCTGAGTTGAAGGTAGTAACGTAGGGTAGGTCGGTGCGGGGGCTGGGGGGTAAGTAGGCCAGGGATTAGTGGTGTTCGTGAGCATCAGTGGTAACATCTTACGACTGGCAATAGGTTTGACGAGGGTGGGTAATGGGGGTGATTGTGGTAAGGGTGGTGGGGTGTTACGTACTGCTTCTTCTAAGGGTTGTGTTGTAGGTTGTGGGGGTTGTGTTTGTACGAGGAATGCACGGCAGTAGTCGAGAGCTCGTGGCATGTGAAGTAGATGGGCGGCCAGGAGAATACTGAAAACACAATTTTTAGTTCTATTATATAATTATGCTAATGATGATAATAACACGATCTTAATTTTTAATCATGATTAAATCCTGCAGTGCTGAAGCATAATAGGTTTTTGAAGTTTAATATTATGGCGATTACAATATAAATTAGTTTTATAATTATCACTTTCGCTTTTAAAACTAAGATTGGCATAATTTTTATACAATGAGGAGAGAGAGAGAGAGAGAGAGAGTTTTTGATCTAAAACTAAATTTGGTTAAATTTTTATACAAAGACGAAAGAGGGAGAGAGATCATTAAAAAAATATTATAATTTAAAATTATACTCCAGAACGGGTGCTTTTTGATCGCGTAAGAAAATTTACGTCAAATTAAATCGCGTATTTCTATTTCATTCATTAGTATATGTTTGGGATTATTTATTATTTCCAGTTTATAAAGTTATTTTACACATCGGAGGGTGATTTCTCGCATGTTTACCTGTAAATATTCTCGTGACACAGATCAAGGTATCCCGAGTACATGAAGCTTAGTAACGGAGCAAAAGCCTCAGGACTGAGGTTAGGTAGACTGATTGAGGGTGGAGGTGGACCAGGTTGTCCGAGCACCGCCTTGAGGTAGCCGCTGTGTGCCGCGAGCACTCCTCGGTGTGCCGCGAAGTGACGTTCACCACCCACGCTCACCACCACGTCAGCGGGAGCCAACATGGCTTGAGCGTCACGTAACCATGCTCGGAGTAACTCGGGACGTGGGTACATCCCACTTGAGTACATGGCTGCAATATATCGGTACATAATATAGAAACATGCGAACACACAAATAAATACCTTATAATAATTTTGCTAGCTCATTTTCAGCACAATTTGTTATGCAGTACTTCTTAATAACTATCAAGCAGAGCATCACTAGTATGTTGTATAGCAGAATTATTTATGCTATTCTAATTTATCATTTAAATCCTATAATGCAGTAGCATAAATTACGTACTTTATTTTTTTTTACTTGTATACGGACAAAAATAAATAATTATGCTATAACTCAATGCAGTAACATTTATTTACACAACATCATAGTTTATGCTATATTGTATAGCGATTATACTACATAGCTTAATAGTTAAGATGTTCAGTAAAATTTCTTATGTTATTACAAAATAGCAACATTTGAGATCTACAATATATCAATATGCAATGCAGAATAAATTACGTAATTTATTTTTCCCGAGTATAGAGTATTCAAGGGGGTTCTTTTTTTATTAAAAAAAAAAGTGACCACCAAATTTTAGCTCCAATAGAAAATCTTGATTTGCCTGATGAATCAGAGAAAAATAGAAAATACTCAAACAGTTTTGTAATGTTGCAAGAAAGCTATGTATGGTATGGATAGTGTATTTCAAAACACAAAGATGGCCACTGAGCGCAAGTGTATATTCGGTAAAAAAAGAAATCATTAGCTTAATTAAGGCTCTTTGATTCATACGTATTTCAGCATTAAAAAATATATAAATGAAGGATTTATCACGATGCAATATTTAATAAATGATAATAACACGTTATATTTTAATCTTAATGATATAATATTATAAAGTGAATCGAAGGAATTTTATTATTATAGTTGAGGATTTAGCGATAGTTGTATAAAACTTTCTTTATTTGGTCGTCAATTGGTATACGAGGAGTAGAATTCCGAGTTATTATCTTAAGCATATAAATTAGTATTTGCTGTAAAATATATTTAAAATATAAGAATTCACACAAAAAAAAATGTAAGAATTTAATTTTTATATGCATTAATTGTAAAATAATTAACCACCGTTCACATCATGCTCATAATAACTATCAAAGAATAAAAATAAATCAGTCTAAAATTATAATGATATTTTATTAAAATTTAATTTTCTTCGTAAAAAATTGAAATTGATAAAAAATATATAAAGCTGCTGAATGTAGCGCACTTGAAAACTCACTTCAATTAAATTTAATTCCAATTCAATTATATATATCTTGTTTATTTATGTATATACGATCACGTCACTGTAAATAATTTGTTATATATATACGTAAAGAATACAAAATCACTGGACATTAAAATGGACCAACTTTATGTTGATTGAGTTTGAAACTGAAATTTTGTGTAAAGTCGGCAATGTTAAGTCGGGGTAGGCGTGTCTATGAGACCCGCCCTTGTACACTTGCCATTGGATGAAGGGAGGTTTTACATCTGCGCATCTCTCTGTACAGCATCCCTTTGTGGTCCAGATATTAGGTGTCATCTTTGTCACACCCACTTAACATAAGATCAAGCATGTGAGATGACAAAATAAATTAGTGCTGGTGATTATCTAATTATCAACGCTTCAAATAATTTTAAGTTTTATCTTTGGTCAATGTTTTAAATAATAAAATTGTTACGTGGACTTTTTTTAGTGCCTGAAATAAGTCGCTATTTATTTCTACGTATAGTAAAGAATAAAATTTCATTAATGATTACTTCAATATCAATCTATAATCACCTATACCTAATTGTTTTATCAATCCGTTCGATGTGTATTCAATCTGAGTCCGTAATAAAATTTTATCTTTCCCACGATTTTTTTTTTCGTTAGGATGGAAAATAAAAAAAGAGTTTAATTTGCTTCTATTTTGTATTTGAAAAAATAAAGTTATTAGAATTTGTTAAATGATATCTGAATTTCTAAATTCAGCGCTCATTGTTTTAAGATTTTCCCTTCGAGTTCCTCTTTCATTTCCCTACCTCAGTACACCTTTCGTATGTATATTTTTTGGAGTTACGTATATGAATGGTCCTATTTAGTCAGGCCTAAACTTTACTCATTCAAAAGTGTATTTTGACTTTAAATAAAGTCAATTATCCTAGCCAAAGTATAGAAAATGTTGGTGTTCTTATACCTTATAATTGATTGAAAACAAAATGCTTTACGAACTTAAAAAGTTATTTAAAAGTATAGAAATATTTGCAAAACAAAAAGCTATCAAATATGTAGGTATTTCAAATGTTCAATTCCGCAAGATTCATTTTATAAAAATAAAGATTTTTAATCAATACGTTACAATTAAAAAATAATAATAATAATAATATATTTTTGATTGCCATTATACCGATGAGTTGTTGTTTTCAAAAAAAAGAAAATAATAATAATAATAAATAAAAAAAATTAAATTCCCTCTCGAGGATTTTCCATATTTTGCAAGTGAATTTCTATTCAGTTTATTATAAAGAATATACTGATTTTTTTTTTTTGCTTGTTTTTTTAGAATTCGAAAATAATAATATAGATATAAAAATTGTTTTATTTAAAAAAAAACAGCTTTCATCTCGATAGCTTGATTTTTTTTCTCTTTCTTTCTCTGTGGGTTTGAGTAATTGGCCGTACAATATGAATGAGAAAGCAACCCCTAGGGACCCCCCCTCCCCTCCCCTACTCCACCCCCATGGCTCTATGGGGTAGTTGATATTACGATCAAATAATAATAAAAAATGCTTTGCATCTCCATGTTGAGCGCTCTTCCATCCAATTTCTTTTTATTTTTTAATATTTGCACACCAGAGACCCGCTTGAATAAACTTGATATATTATATTTTATAAATATGCTTTTCTTTGCCTTTGCTTTATTATATATTATATTTTTTTATTATTATATTGTTTAATTAAATTCACTTTACTTTAGATTATGACGTAATTTTTATTTACTTTTCTTGTGGCTTAATTTGTATTTTACTATTATGATATGATAATACACGCAATTACTAAACAAAAAACAGTAATTATTATCTTACCGGGTTTAGACAAAAAAAAAAAAAAAAAAAAATCCTAGAATCCATCATTAAAAAATTTCCTTAATCAGTGTATTAGTTTTCTTAAAAATCGTGCAAAAAAAAAAAAAAAAAATGTATTTCTCCCCATAAGTGTAATAAGAGGTCCCGCACCTTTTTCTATAGCGAGCTTCTAATTGGTGCTACGACACCGCACCGATAAGAAATATTCACTTGCAAGCGATGACTGCATTAGTTAAGATTATAAAGTTTAAAAATTTCATTGCGTGTTTCATGACTTAAACCATGTCAACCATTGCATACTAAAAAACATAATTACATTTAGTAATGCTTTTCTTATGGTGCCTTTGTATGAAGATAATCATCGTATTTTTGTAGTATTCCTGAACTTTTGTTTGAAAAATATTATGGATGGCATACAATTTGATATACTAGCAGGCAACGAATTGTATAAATCATAATACATTAAACTTCACTATATATACGCTTTTCTTTTCTTTCTTTTCTTTTCTTTTCTTTTCTTTTCTTTTCTTTTCTTTTCTTTTCTTTTCTTTTCTTTTCTTTTCTTTTCTTTTCTTTTCTTTTCTTTTCTTTTCTTTCTTTTTTTTTCTTTTTTTTTTTTTTTTGCCTAAAGTGAGCAAAAATTATTGACAGTTTATTACAGTTTCGATGATACCAAATAAGATATAAATCATTTTCAAAGTTTCATACTAAAATAAAAACAGTCAGTTGCTCACCTGAAGTTTTTCTCTTGACGTCATTACAATGTTTTAATAATTTGAGTATATTTGATGTGTATATATCTTGAGGTTCAAATGTTAGCTCACCCGCGGACGTTTTATTTAATCTCTTTTCATAATTAATAAGTCTGACTACCGAGCTTTAATTTGAAGAGGTCTCTCTCTTGCTCTCATCTTTCTTCGCATTTATATATTTAATAATAATAAAAAAAAAAAATGAATGGAAGAAAGAAAGAAAGAACAAAAATTTATATTTAAGTCGCATGGAACATGGAACGAATAAATCACGTAATTATTGCTGTATTTATGTCGTTAAATTAGAATAATATTAATAATTATGCTGTACAACATAATATTTAACCTATGTATCATAGTTATTATGCAGTATAGCATAACTCATGCTGTATTGAGCAAATTGTGCTGAAAATGAGCTATAGCATAATTATAACACGTATTTATTTTTATCCGTCTATTACATATTTTCTAAAGGGGGGGGGGGGGGGAATGTTTGCGTTTCAAAATAAAAAGCAATTACACATTTCTATAGCAATCGTTGTAAAAGTCATGTGTATATATTTGTCTTTTTCTGTGTTGTTTTTTAATCATTAAAAATAAAGTTAATTTTACTCCCATAACTTAAATTTTATACCTATTAACAAAATTGAAAAAATCGTTTGTTGATGCTTATTTTTATGCAATTAGTAAATATAAATGCATACACAATTTTATTGCACTTTGAAGATAAAATGTTGTCAGTGTTTATAAAATGCGAAGGGATTTTGTAGATAAATATTTAATATAAAATATATCGCGGCACATCCCTCTGTAAAAAAAAAGAGTAAAGGTATTATCTGTATGTAGCGGTAAAAAGTAAAAACATTAAAATTATTCTCACGAATGAACAAATTTTATATACGAAAAAAAAAAAAAAGGATGATGTAATTGGAATGAAAGCAGGTTTATTTAGGGGTTGATTCTGAGGTCCCTTAGGGGTTACACTTGTTCTGTGTGAGGGGGTTGGGGAGAGTAAAAGAAAAAAGTGTTGACATAAGTGAAAATCTAGAGAGGTAAATACCGAGTAAAAATGTACAGAGAAAAAAAATAGGGGATGATGGGATTTTTTTTTTTTTTTAATTTTATGAAATTAAGAAAATTAACTCATTTTTTATATTCAGATTGTAAACGTAAATATTGAGACGTATTCTTGCGTAAACATTTGATTGATGAAAATATTAACAGTTAAATATTTTATATTATTGTCTTTATTAATATCCTATTAAAATAATAATTAAAAAAATAAAGACAATTTACAAGAAAAAAAAAAGTTTCTTTTTTTATTTATTTTTATTTATTTATTTATTTTTTATTATTTCTTCAAATGTATATTTTTATGATAAAATGCATACAAGAATCTAATTTCAGACATATTCACGTATGGTAATATTTTTTTAATGTTCAATAAATATGCTCTGTTTTCAACTTTTAAATTGTCATGGAATCAAATTTATTGGCATTGTGCAAATATTGCTTCATTAGTCATTTGAAACAAAAAAATCATAGAAAAGGAATCTTTTTACGTGCATGGTTTCACTCATTAATTTAAGCTTGCGCTTCGATGCCGCATATTAAAAAAAAATAACATTGGCAATTATAGAAAAATGTGTCGTGTTTCATTTATTGGATGAAAAAATAATTATAAAAAATAAATAAAAAGAAGTAACTACAATACTGTTGATTTTTATAAATGTTGTATTTACACCCGAGAAAAATATATAATGATAAAAATAAACATTAATTTCTGTATGAAAATGATATAAAACAATATTTGTCCAATGCTGGGCGATGTATTTAAGTACTCAAGCATGGTGCTAGTGCGCAATTTCATACAACTACCCTATAATAATTATATGATAAAGCTATTATGATTATAATAAATAAGTAACATCATGATTACATAATATTAGTTTTAAACTGAAAGTATAATTAACGTAATTTATCCTGCATTTATGTCATCAATGCTAAATTAGTACAACACAAATAATTATGCTGTACAACGTAATATTTATGCATTGTGGCATATTTCTTATGAAGTGTAGCATAGATTATGCTGTGTAGCACAAATTGTGCTGAAAAATCAGCCAGTTTAATTGTTAAAGGAATAGACCAGAGAAAAACATAAACATTTATATCACAAAACACTTGGAACTTGCATTAATAACATTAATTTGCCTCTAAACCCAACAGTAGCCCCGTAGCAGTGATTAGAACATTCGATTTATGCAACCCGCACAACATTTTCATACTGATTTTTGCATGTTTCTGACGTCATAAACATGAATTTTTACGGTAATTGCATACTTTACAGTTTTTTCACGCTCTCTCGTGGGGCTACATTAACATTCTGGTAAAAATTGTCAACAGTTTTGAAGATTCCATTTTGTGTTTATTCATTAAAAAGCACATGTTGTTTTATGTGGTCTATGGCTTTAAGTATTTATTTTTATCCGTGTATATAAGAAATTCTTCGTAATAATTTTCTACAGTCTCAATTTTTATGTAATAATTATATCTATCATTTGTTTTTATATGAAATTTACTTTTTAAATTGGGGAAAGGTAAAAAAGAAGAAGTTCTATTTACCTCTCAAATGAAACTTTTTTGAATTTAAAACTTAAATAATTGGATGAGGAAGAAAAAATAATATAAAATACAAATAAAATATTTTCCAAAAGATTGTTGATTTTTCACTTCATCTACTACGAGAAATTATTATAAAAATTTTTAATTAATTTTTACTGTCTCTACTTATTTGCAATACTCAGATGAGCGATTTCAATAACTTGGGGTAGGAAAAAAATATTTATATAAATATATAAAATTTAACTTTTTTTTTTTTCCTTTTGCTATATAGCTTCCCTTTTTAAAATATTAATTTAGTTCTTTCCCTCTCTTTTATTTTTTATATATATATATATATTTTAACCGTCGTCGAGTTCTTTTGAAAGTTTTATATTTACTATAGTGTACACAATTAAATTAATTGGTATATTTAAAAATGTATTACTCATTATATTAATTGACTCATTATATGGAAGAAAGAGTTATAGCGATTAAAAATTCTTTTATCTCAATTGTATAAATTGTTATTATTATAAAAGAATGGGTTTTGTTTCTAGAGTTGAGGTTTTTTAATTCGTCAAGATTACCTGGATTATTTAAAGTTTTTCCTAAAAGATTTCTAGTTCTTCGGACGGACACCTCTTAGATTTTTTAAACGATTAACTTTACATAATTTCTAGAACAAAAAATGTGTATCTTTGAAAAATATTTTAAATTTTCAAAATGTATTCTGAATATTTAGGATTTTTTTTTTCCAAAAATTCTGCTTACTTAATAAACTCTAAATAGAAAAGTCACACATCATTTGATTAAGGACGACGCTCTCTTTCAGAATACTAAAAAAAAAATTATCCCTTTTTTTTTCTTTCATTTTAAAAGTTTTAATTGTGCCACATGTGATAATACCTAGTGCGCTCCACCCGTAACTTCTATTGAGAGAACTGAAAAAATTAAACATTCTCATTTAATTAATATTTCAAGAAATTAATTAAATCATAAATTCTTTAGTTATAGTATAAAAAAACAATCCATATTTTTATATTTTATGAAGAGGAGGAAAAAAGAAAGTAAAAAAAAGTTGACCCATGTTTATCTTACTGAATCTCCAGAGATTTTTGTGGATGTATTATATTTTTGATGTGAGTGGTTTTTCATCTATGATATTACAAGAACAATACCAAACTCCCTCCTCTTTCACCCTCGCCTCCCTTTGCACCATATAAGTAAACACTCTTCAAAACTGATGTATTAATTAAATTTTTAGACTGTGTAAGAAAAATAGATAACTTTAGAAATATTTACGTATGCTAATTTTAACTATTTCAGCAACTTTTTCCTTTCTTTATTTTTAATTAATTTTATTGCAGTTATATGCAAAAGTTTTTTTATTTTTTATTATTATTATTATTTTTTTTAAGAATATGAGTTTATGTTTTACTTGCAGTGTCTGTTTGAACTTTATTTAAGTCAACAATCTTAATTGAGTTTAAATATAGACAGACACTGAATTACTATATAGGAAAAGTGGTATTGAAAATAATGATAGACGAGCTACTTGAATTTTTTATTATAATTCCGATAACGTGCATAAAAAAAAGCTATTACAGCAGTTCTTAAAATTTTCTGAACACTTTAAGTATATTTAATTAATTTTAAATATTAGTTATCTTAACCAGTGTTTTTTTTTTTTTTTTTTTTTTTTTTTTCTAATGTTATACTTTTGAATTTCTATTTAAAATTATAATCACCTAAAAAAGAAAAAGATAGGAAGGGAATGAGAAATAAAAGAGAACTGTAAATTATTGTTAATATATTCCAAAAAGAATTTGGGTGATGATATCATGTCACTTAAAAATAATTAAATATTAACACAATAGTTCTAAAATACTATATAAAAAAAAAACGCAAAATACTGAACATAAGGTTTTATGTAAGATAATGCGACGTCATTTTTAGTTTTTATTAAGAGGTCACCAAAGATCAAAACACTCATATCTAAATCAATTTTTAATGATTTTATTTTTACTTTTTACAAATAAAATGTAAGAAATTCCACAAGTTTTTTTATATTCATTATTATTATTTAAGTCATCAAATTTCAAAAATTCCATAGATAAATCGTTTTATCAAATTACGATTCTTAATTGAAATGTTAACAATAAAGCACAAAACGGTGTATTAAAATATAGTAAAATAAGCTCTATTAACGTATAAGATGACTACGTTATATGGTAATATTTACTTTGAGACGGTTTAGAGGGTGAGAAAGACACTTGTCTCTAGAGAGATGTGTTAAGTGACAATTACATAATACCCTAAGTACATCTATCTCTCTATATATATAACAATAAGTACATGTTTTATTATACAAGTCCCGAGAGAGAAGGTCTAAATGATTGCTTCTGTACTGTATAGACAACGCAAGTCCACGCACCATATTTCAATAGTTTTGGATTATGTGGCTGAAGAAATATTTGTATTATGATTCTTATATCAATTTTTTTTTTTTATTTTTATTTTTATTTTTTTTAGAGGAAGTGTAAATTTAGTTATATTGAAATTGTAGGAAAGGTACTCACGCTTCTGTCTTAAAGGCATACAACATGAAAACATGAGCATTTATATCACAAAACACCTGATGGGACTTACATAAATAACATTAATTGGTCTCAAAACCCAACTGAAGCGTTGTAGCTGTGATCAGAAAATTTTGATTTATGCAACTCGCACTAGTTATTACCTGTTTCGGACGTTATAAACAGAAATATTCATGCAAATTGCATACTTTACAGTTTTTTCTCGCTCTCTTGTAGGACCTAAAAACTATCATCAGTTTTGTAGATCCCATTTTTTGTTTTATGATTAAAAAGAACATGTTGTTTCATGTTATCTATGTTTTTAAGATGCATTTCACGAAAAGAAGAAATCAAGTAATTTATATTTATAATTATGCTGAATTTCTTATAGCACAATAGATCTTATCGATATATAGCTTTCGGGAAAAGCTAAGGGTCTCCTAATTTCCTATCTTTTAACATAGCGGAACCATGTTTTTAGCATTTGGGGGGGGGGGGGGGGGACTCGAGGCTGGATAAATTTACATACCAGACACACTTGTGCCTTTTTTTTAAGCCATAGAACATTTTTAAGTATTTTTTTATTGCCGATGATAATATGTGTATTGTTGCTAACGGCATAAATAATTATGCTCTACGAAATGCTCTTAAAATGCTGTATTTAAAATATTTAGCATTAAAATTTGTAATATAAAGTTACTGGATATGAACAAATAAATACTTATTAAAACATTAAAATTGCTATAAAAAAATGCATTGAAAAATTCGTCTTTTTTTTTTTTTTTTTTTTTTTTTTAATTATTATTTTTACAAAAATTTGCACAATGGAAAAACGATAAAATTTTCATTGAAATTATGTTAAAAATAAATAATATAATATCTAATTTTTAAAAAAACCTTGTTTAAGCAATCAAATAAAATTTGCAAACATTATTTATTCAATCCCCCAATATTATAGCGTTAATAATTTTTATCAGGATTGATTGAAAGCTTATCATCAATAAATGTATCGTTATAACAGCTTTAAAAAATCATTCATAAAATATTGTATGTATTTGTAATGTTTAATATTATAGCAATATTGTGCTCAATTAAAAATTCATGACCCTAAAATAATAATTATAATAATTACTTAATAATTATAATTGCTAATATTCTGTACGTATTGTTTAAATAAATGAATATTTTAAAAATTGATTTTAAATTATTTCGTATGAAATGATGTATTTTTAATTGTTTTGATACACTGAAAAACATTCTAGGTACGGCTATAATTAATGAGTATAATTATACTTTGTCATAAAAAAATTGACTAAAGCTGTTCGTAAACCCTGTTCTCTGCTCCTAAAATGACGATCAACTTTGGTTATTCAAATGGAATGCGTTTTTTTTTTTTTTTTTTTTTTTTTTTTTTTTTTTTTTTTTTTTTTTTTGGTGCAAGAAAACAGGGTTTAAGAACAACAATACTTTTTCGCCTCAGAGTGAGGGCAAAGACTAAAAAAAAAGTAATTATGTACGTTAAGTACATGGGCAACGTAGAAAAAAACAACTGATTTTGTTCTTCTACTTCTACTTTTTTTTATATATATATTATTTATTAAAATAGAAAATTTCTTTCTCGTTATTAATCGGACAATGGAGACTCTGCAGTTGTTCAAATTTTTATTGAAGATAAGATTTTTATTTTTTTCCACGACCAAAAATAAACGCACAATATTTATATTAGCTCGATGTCATACAGCAACATTTATCATTTCATAATTTTCGAATTATATATTATAATAAATAAAATCATTTTGCTATCATACATGATTATAATATGTAAACACTCTTTTTTTTTTTAACAGTGTAAATATATATATTATCGTGCGAGTATATATAATAATTATTGATAATAATAATAATAAAAAACATTGTTAATGTTTGAATGATCAAAAGTGAGCAATTTGTTTTGACGTTTAGGGATTTATGATGTAGTTGTCGGCTTGATGTGCTTGTAACAATGTCAATAATCTCTCTCTCTCTCTCTCTCTCTCTCTCTCTCTCTCTCTCTCTCTCTCTCTCTCTCTCTCTCTCTCTCTCTCTCTCTCTCTCTCTCTCATGTTATATACACGTACTGTACAGTACAGCCTTCCTAACTTAATTATCTCAATAACCCATCAGTATTATTATCCTATCATTATATACTTCATGGTATATGTATGTACATATCATATATATATATGTTACATTATAATAATAACTAATGATTCCATATAACGTTCAAAAAAAATTTTATTGCGTATAGATTAAACAACGTTTTTAAATACGATTTGAAAGCTTTTTTTTTTTTTTTTATGTCATGTATATAATTTATAAAATTATTATTTGTTAATCGTTGTTAATTTTAATTGTGAACATGAACGATACGTTTTTTTTTTTTTAATTCATTTCGTGACCTAAATTAGTATTGTTGGATTTTTTTTTAATGTTTTATATTATATAATATTATGTATATTTTTTGAAATTCAGCTAGATTGTTGACTTTGAGCTTAATTAAATTATTACTATAGAGAAATGTCGATTGTGATATTTATTATAGGCAGAAGAAAATAGTTGGGATTTCGTCGTCATATTTATATAAATATATAAATTATTATATCAGATTTATAATCATTTTAAAAAATGACAATTTTTAGATGGCTCAATAAGATGACTGTCTTCATTTTGAAAAAAAAATAATATATATATATATTTTTTAAGTATTTTCAGCACTGATAACCGCAATTGAAAAGAAAATTATGTAAAAAAGGCAAATTGTAATGTAGAACATTTTTATACTCCCCAGTAAAATAACTGTGAAAATAGTTATAGATATTATAAGAAGAAGAAGAAATACAAAAATGTTGATCATATATGAAAAAACAAGATAGTAATTATTATAAAAATATAAATATAACTTAGAGGGTACATAAAGACCAAAGTGAATATAAAATAAACTTTGTGTTCAGGGTAATTTTGATAGAGTGCTGTATTCACCAAGTAGGTTTGATTTATTATGTATGACTTTCGTGTACTGGTACATACAGCGAGAGAGAGAGAGATCATTAGTTATTCCGTTACATCCATATACCCAAGTATGAGAGAGGGAGAGAGAGGGGGAGGGAAAGCAATTATAATAGCGGGCAATAATAAATGTAATCAATCTATATATCTCATATTGTTTAATATATATTACCGTTATTGTTTTATCTATATAATTTTTTATTAATAATTTTCATATATTATTTATTTTTATCAATGGTTTCAGTTTAGTTTGTGTTTTAGTAACTTTTAATTTGATATTGGTGCTGATTAACTCTATAATGTTAAAAATTTAATCAACCGCATGCACGAGTCAATTTTGTATCATTGCGTTGTTTTCTCATTATTAGATAGTATTGAAAATATGATACGATTATTTGAATAATAATAAAAACAATTCAATCTTATTTGTACTGCTAATGTAAATTGTATATAGTTCAATATTTTTACTGTAATTATGTAGCAGTTAATTATTTTTCATGTACGTTATTTAAGCTGAAAATCTCATACTAAAGGTATAATTTCTCCGTTCTGTATTGCAATGCTTCTTATCGGCGATGAAATTATAATAATAAATGGCTTAAAATTTAAAACGTGTTAAAATATGCTTACTGTCCCTCATTTTAATTTTTCAGGAATCAGTGCAGCAGTTTTCCCAAAAATTGCACAAGAAGAAAAAAAAAATACAAAACGTGTTTGTCGTGTTACATTAGGGGTCTCGTATCTCTTTCTGATTGGTGCTACGTCACCACCGATAATAATCATTTAGGTCTCTTTTTTTTCGTAAAACCATAGACCTTTGCGTGAAAATTCATGTTTATGACGTCAAAAACATGCAAAAATTAGTATGAAAATGTTGTGCGGGTTGCATAAATCGAATTTTCTGGTCACTGCTACGAGGCTATTGTTGGGTTTAAAGACAAACTAAGGTTATTTATGTAAATCCCACCATGTGTTTTGTGATTGTGAATGATTATGTTTTTCTCTGGTCTATTCCTTTAAGACTTTTACGTAATGCTGCAGTATGTATATTATATATTTTAAAAGCATTTTTCAGCACAAGTCAGTGAATTAATATAGCCAAAAAATAAATAAATAAATAAAAATCATTAAGATAGTACACTCACATCATTAAAATATTATCCACTCTAAAGCACACAATAAATCCAATGACCCATAATAAATCATCTGAAAACAACATTTTAATTGGCGTTGGAGTACTTTTAATTAAAAAAACTATGTATAAATGTGACCGTTATATTATGTATACTGACACTATTTTACATATATATTTATATAGTAAATAATGTGTAAAATTGTGCAAAATTGAAATAAATTGAGCATAAAATTAACTAATTAAATAAACGTATTTACTAAGTTCATTTCATAAAAAAATACATACTGTGTTTAATGAAAAAAAAATTGTATGATTAAAATAAATTATTAAAAATAAATATACGCAGAACTTTTTTTTTTTTTTTTTTTTTTTTTTTTTGTAATTATTTAATAATGATATGTTATATTTAAATATTTATATGTTTTTAAAAAAAAGTACGTAGCTAAAGTTTTGGTTTTAGAATTGTAAATATTGTAGCGGAGAACTGGGCTTACTGTTTGATGAGAGAGAGAGAGAGAGAGAGAGAGAGAGAGAGAGAGAGAGAGAGAGAGAGAGAGAGAGAGAGAGAGAGAGAGAGATTGTTGACTGAAGCTTAATTAACGCGATCTTGTGTTTATTATAACTGGGTAGCCAGATAATTACTTCGTTAGTGCTTCATTATTGCATACCTTAGCTAGAATTATTTATATATTGTCTATATATATATATATATCGTCATGGTAACGGGAAAATGTCTAAGTGAATATAATAAAATGTTATTTTGGAAAGAAAAATTGTTCTATAGGGCCACGGTAATATATCTAGTAGGTTTTACAAGTGACTTATAAAATTCTATGTAAATTAATGTATTTTAATTGCCACTATTAATTTATTAGGACTAATTAACGAAGAATTTTACATCCATTGTGAATGAAATCGGTTTAATGCCCGGACTTACGTAAGATTATTTTCTATCAATAGCTAGGTATTTTTTCACTACACTAATTTTTTTTTTCTTCATAATATAGTGAAATAATGTTTTAGTTTTTATTTATGGTGACCATATATAGCAATTGCGTCTCAAGTTACGCAGTTACACTTTCCGCACAGCAATTTAGAGTTTAGTTTATTACTATTATTATTATTATTATGGGGTATCATCTGAGCCTATGAAACAGAAGAACATGAAATTGTCTAATTTTTAAATAAACTTTTTACCACCAAAAAAAAAACTGTCTAACATTTTTGTAATTTCTGTCATTTTTTTTTTTTTTTTTTTTTAAATTTTTTATTATTATTATTATATGTAACTACTGCGCGGAGGGTAGAACAATTAAAACTAAACTCAAATACAGACTTGTTTTAAGACAGTATAAATAATTTTTTTTTTACGCTGATAATACTAATTGAAAAGCAGTATTTTCAATAATACCATATTTTCATAATTATGTTGATACTATAAAAGCGTTTGATGATAGATTAGAAATTGTATATAAATTGCATACACAAACACAGGTACCATAAAATATTAATATACAAAGACAAAATACAATCAATAAAATTAATTGAACATTCTCGATAGTAAAAAATGAATTAAAAATATAAAAGCTCATTAAAAATAATATTAATTCAGCATAATCATTCTATATATTTGTTTACTTTTTTATTTGTACTTATTATATATAATATATATTATAATGATTAATTAAATGTATGTATTTATATTTAATATTATGGGATAAATGGACCGTTAAATTAATATTTAATATTAAAATAAATAAACAAAATTATAATATATATATATATATATATATATATATATAGAGAGAGAGAGAGAGAGAGAGAGTATAAAAAAATCACGCGTTCTATTATTTACACATTTAATCCAATGTTGATAATATTAACTATATACGTTAGCAAAAAGTTTTAAACTTTATGTGGTTACATTAATATTAGCTGAGAGAGAGAGAGAGAGAGAGAAGAGAGAGAGGGTTAGTTAGTTAAGCTTGTATAAAAGAGAGAAGGAGCGAGAGAATTAATTGGATTAAAGACACATAAGTCAACCTTTTTGATAATTATACTATGTGTTACAGTAATTGTAAAAAAAATAATAATAATAATAATAATAAATATGGTAGTAAGAAATTTTAAAGTCAAGTGCTCATAAAGAAGAAAATAAAATGCCAATTTGTGTTTATTATCTTTTTGCTTTCTTTGTATAGTATGCGTTTTTCCAATATATAATAATTTTTTATACGTGTTGGTGAAAGAATTGGCGTAATTTTGATTTATCAAAGCAATAAACACCAAATTTTTTTCCATGTGTACTTCTGTATGTCTATTATTTAACCGTCAAGTATACCTCAAAATTCAAATATATATTTGTTAAAGAATTTTATTATTATTTTGTCAAGTTCTGCATATCAATTATGCACTGCCCTTCTTACTTGATCTAAAAAATATTCAATTAAATCTCTGGATGGCAGCTAAAATAATAATAGTTAACATTTCTGTCTGTGTGAACTGGTTAAAAAGAAGTTTTTGTGTCACAAAACAGTGGAGAGGTTGTTTATGGCAAGTCGAACACCGAGAAAAAGCAACCAGAACCACTTTTTTATGGCTTCAGAAGTCGACAGTGCACCCAAAAAACGTGGTTTTGCAAGCCCTTTTACCCAATAAAACTCATTAATTATTAATATTATCAAGACGTGTTGACATTTTGCAATATTTATACAATAAAATGGAATTGCCACTAAAAAAAAAAAACGTATTCAAAAATGCTCTATTGCTGTGTTTTATTCTAATTACTCATAATGTATAATGTGTAACTTTAATTTATAATTTTATATTCTCCTTATATTTGTATATTATAATTGTGCACCTGTACTGCCTGTTTTTTGGTTAACAATAAACTAACTAAACTTTTGCACAATTAAATGAATTTCGCAATGCGATATTGCTCTATATAAAATAAAAATAAATAGACTATAAAATCTAGAATTTTAAGTTGCTTTTTTCCCTATGCAGACTTAAATATTTATTACCATCAACATGGCGAAAGTCGCTATGCCAGTATAGCTAACATAAGTAAACTGACATCATGATAGCTTACGTGTTTCTGTGTGGGTCGTATGCAGAAAAGTTATTATATATATATTTTATGTTTAATCTCTCTCCCTACTTTTTAGATATAAATAATTAAAATTATTTACATTTCATATAATAATTTTATTAATTAAAACATTTAAAATGCGTTTAATCTTTTTTACATTTATACAGTGTTAATATTTATAATAGTATTAGAATAATAATGATATACGTCCGTGTATAGTCAGTTTAAATTATTAATATTTAACTCTCCTTTGTTAATGCAATATGTATTTATTACTTTAAATTTACTTTTTTTTTTTTTTTATCAAATATTAATATTGAAAATAAACAATCAGCTCTTTTATTGAAACAAAAAATTATGATGTTTTTTGTGATACATTAATGTTTTTTTTAATAAAGTTTAATTTACCGGAAGAAATTACGTAATTTATGCTGCTCCATTGATGTTTAGTAGCATAAATGTTGCAATTTTTGAAATATAGAATTGACTAATAAAGGAACAACTGTTTTGAAGCCGACTATAAGTGATTTCGCTAACATCCGCTTCCGTTTCGACTTACTGCGCATGCGTAGTTAGGAGAAACGGAAGCGGATGTGACCGAAATCACATATATAGTCTGCCTCAAAACAGTTGTTCCTTTATCTGTCAATAAACTATAACCCAACGACATTTTTTTTATGTTGTGTTTCATAATTATTATTTTGTGCAATTCTAGGATAACATAATTTTTGTACTTTAATTTTTTCTGTGGATATTAGGATAAAATAACATGTTCACGCGCTCTTCCTATTATAAGAATGTTTTCGTTTTACGTTTCAACCTCTTTTTTTTAACTATATCAATTAAAGTAATAATTATAATTAAATTTATACTTATGGGGTACGATTCATGAAAGCACTTAAGCGTTAGGAATCCTTTAAGACCTTATTTTGTATAGGCATAGTTATAGGAATTTTAAGACGATTGACTTTGATGACTTTTATAACCTTTGCCAATTTTTTGAGTTATCAGCTCACTATCGTAGGAGCCGAAATAGAAAAAGGTTCAGCATATTTTATGAATGAGATGAAAAAGATAATATTATATCTAAAAGGTAATATTATGTATTATATGTATATTTATAAGCTGCTTTTGCGTTCTTTATTATTCATTAAAAAAATCCTTAAATTTGGACCCTTTTGACAGTGTACTAAAAACTTAATATATCAATCAGTCACTTTTGATATCATTTTTCTTTCTATTTTTACAACCGATAATTGATATCTCATGAATATTAACAAATATATTCACGCAAAAAAAAAAAAAAAAAAAAAAAAAAAAAAGTAGATATTTTTAATAATTTAAAACATGACAAAGGAATATTATTCACTGTACAATAAAAAAAAATATATAATATAACAGACATAAAAATACATTGCTAATAATGAAGACTGACACTTTCAAAATATAAAAAAAAATGTATGTATATGAGAGAAAGAGATATTCAATTATATAACACCGTCCAGTATGTATACGTAAATAAGATAAATGAAAAGGTTTTGTTTTATGATCCGCAATAATTACCCTGTAAAGTCGTCATTTTTCATGTCACCTACGTAATATGTATGTATGTATACGCTACATTGGACACACATCAATCATTCTCATCACATCAGGGATTTTACTTTACTACGTATGATCATTTCAATTATATTATCTCATATATGCAAAGTAATATTATATGTGTATATTTATAGTAACAACTGCTTTTTACACATATTTTATTATAGATTTCATTTTTTTCTATTATTAATTGAAATACTAATTATTTCGTATTTAATTATATCTTTGAAAAAAAATATCGTTTTTGCTATAGAGACTATACAGAGGACCGCGATAAGATAATATATATTTTACGATTCAAATCCAGCGCGTGTTTTTCTCATTACAAATTTAGCGCGAGTTTTTGAATGGTAAAAATTCTTATCGTATGGTCGTGTGTACTACCGCACAATAATAATATACGTCATTTTTATTGATAGTTCACAAAAAGTTATACACCCACTTACATGGACCTCTGACATAATATGGACGATAATTATCTAGTCAGAGCTTTACAGTAACACAATGAACATAATTTAATAATTATCCAATTTTGTGTTTGTGACGTATTTAATTTTTTTTTTTTTTTTTTTGGATCACAGAAGTATTGATCATTAAACTCTGCCAATGTACTAGTATTGGTTTCATTTTATCACGTACAAAAGTTTATCTGAATTTAGGCATAAAATATTAGAGAATGTACTACCGCAATGATGGCTATGAGCGCAAGAACAATGCTGACTATGGTGTATACACATGACGTCATACTGAATGCGCTTCAGCGCCATACTGGAGCAATGAATATCATTGCCCAGTATAGGATAAACGTAGTTTTTTTTTAGATATTTTCTTTTTTATTATATTATTATTATTTCTCGAATACTTTTCAACCTATTAACAGCTCTCAAAAATATTACTAAAAGCCATAGACCACATAAAACAAGTTCTTTTTAATGAATAAACACAAAATGGAATCTTCAAAACTGATGACAATTTTTACCAGGCATGATAATGTAGCCCCACGAGAGAGCGTGAAAAAAAAACTGTGAAGTATGCAATTTAAGTGACTATTCATGTTTATGACGTTAGAAACATGCAAAAATTAGTATGAAAAAGTTGTGCGGGTTGCATAAATCAAAATTTCTTATCACTGCTACGGAGCTACAGTTGGATTTGGAGAAAAACTAAAGTTATTTATGTAAATCTCATCAAGTGTTTTGTGATATAAATGCTTATGTTTTTCTCTAGTCTATTCCTTTAAGTATTTTAAAAACTGCAAAATGTGTTATTTTTTCCATATCTGCCCATGTAATTTAGTACTCACATATGGTATTGACTTTTATATATGAATGCAACCACCCTATCAATCACAATAGTATAAGTGAAGCTACATGCACTGTTAAATTATGCATTAGATATGAGGATATAGAGATACAAAACAAACAAAAAGCTCCGTTATGTATATTATACTGATTCCATTTTCTCTGAACAAACATTGTACAGTATATCTCCCCATAGATATAGGTATACGTAATGTTGTTGTTATTTACCTTTTATGCTATACTTTTTGTTATTTTTTTCAATTATATTTCATCTATAAACATTATAAATATATTATTATATCATCAAGTACATGTATTATGTATGATACTTTTAGACCATACTTAATTCAATTATATTATATAATATTGTCTTTGTGGATGATATTATAATATATAATTTAAACATATTAATGTTTTGTATTATTAAAGTGGTTTAAGATAATTTAATTTCATGTAAAGTTGATGAAACTTTATTTTAATGAAACTATATTTAATTATTGAAGGAAATTTAAATTTTATAATTTTTGTGGTTATATTGTAGACATTTTTGTTTTTAAGGTATAGTCTGGTATAGAAAATGCGTCCGTAGAATTTTGAAAACTAACAAAAGTTTTTTTTTTTTTTTTTTTTTTTTTTTTTTGTCATTTGAAAGAGATGCTAACATCTATCCATGTTAATTTTTTTAGAACTTAGGTTCATTTAAAAAAAAGGCACAGAAATTAACATGACAATCTTAGGAGGTGGAATTTCGAAAATATATTTAATGGAGCTACTGCTTGGTGTGGAGTGCGGGAAAAGCTAGGAGTCCCCTAATTTACCCTTACGTTTTTTTTTTTTTTTTTTTTTTTTTTTTTTTTTTTTTTTTTGTGCGACACCACTACTGCACTGATTCCGGAATTATCACAAGATATACTTTTACGTGTTTTAAGCCACATAAAATTTTAAAGAAATTTTTAATATCAATAACCTGTCATTGAAAAATTTGTTATTGGTAAAAGTCTCCTATCCTTTACTGTAAATTACATAAATAAAGTGTTCAATTAAACCTCATTTTTAGCCAAAATTCTTGTTTTATTTTAAAGGCATAGAACACCTTGAACAAAAAAGTTGCGTAATATCCTAACAAACCTGAAAATCAAAGTTGATTTGGCCGAAGTCATTGATTGTTTTTTAATTTATTTTCCATTCACAAAATGCCGCTGCCGGTCACTGACGTCACAGCTCGCCTGGTCCACGCGCGCGTAAACCGGCATTTTGTGAATGGAAAATAAATTAGAAATCAAAGACTCCGGCCAAATCAACGTTGATTTTCAGGTTTCTTAGGATATTACGCAACTTTTTTTTTGTTCAAGGTGTTCTACGCCTTTAATAGTGTTATTATTTACATTTTTATTTCAATATTTTTATAAGAGTTTGTTAGAGGCTTGTTTTTGTCATGTGAAATTATATCCAATTTATATTTTATACAGTGTACTGATTATCATACGTAACTACCCTTGTTATTATAATACGTACAAAGAAAAAGTGAAACCTATGAAAAAAAAAAACGATGTAAAATTGGACGTTAATTGGTTATGTGATGTAATTTAGTGCTGGTAATTGCTTGTTACAATATTGATTGACAGGTACGCTGTATAAGCGCAAAACATAAACAAATATCAACACAGTTGACTTTGATCAATATTCTCTCTCCCTCTCTCTCTCTCTCTCTCTCTGTATCTCATTGTTATTTATATTTGATAATCCGACGTGCTTCACAATTATTTTCTCTATTTACGCCCAATTTGTTGTTATTAAAACAATGCTTCCCATATGGTATGGTAATAGGACTAGTTATCGGTAGCTTAAGGGTCTTAAGGTTCAAATTCCTATAGTATTGTTGAGAAAAGCAGCCAAACCGACACTGCCGCAGTTATAGGCACCCCTATTTATCTCGGCCCCCTCTACTGATAAAAGAGTTTTAAGCAGTGATATGGCAAGTAGATGGAATTCTAAGATGGTTCTAGTTAGAATCTCGTAAACTTATTACTGTCGCTGTAAAAAGAGCCTGCCGATAACTGGTACATATTCCATAGTTGTATATTCATATAAAAATCGACGCTATATACACTTGAAATCACGTAAGGATGTGGGTGATTTATCGTTTCACCCTGGGCAGCCAATAGACGCTCTGAACGTATGTGAGCGCTTAATAACATGGGCCAGTATGGTACCCATATTTTGTCAGTTTAAAAATACTTAGCAATATTTTTTAGAGCATTAAATTGGGTTCAAGTATGCAAGAAAAATAGAAGGGCAAAGAAATGATTTCACAAAGAAATAACCAAAAACCACGTTTGTCCTATGCTGATCAATGTTATTCATTGCTCCAGTATGGCGTCGAAGCTCTCTCTATGCTTACACACTATAATTTGCTTTTTGATTATTTGAGTCCAAAGCAAAAGCTACATGAGTGAAGAAAAAGGGTTACGAATCAAAACTTAGACCGAATACATATAGGGAGGAAAAATAGAGGCTATATTTCAAATTGTACTTTAACTTAATTGAAAGTTTAAAAAAGGCTCTAAAAACGCCCTGATACATGATGTGCTAATTTTATATTACTTGCTCGTGCCATTGTTGGACGTAATGCTAAAAATTGTTTTTGTTTGTTCTCAGATGGTTCTGCTCCGTTACTAGGTCCTCACCCCTGCGCAGTATGTAAGACAACAGTGGAGAGTTCTGCGCATAGTCGTGTGCTAGTGCGCGCGCATGCTGCGCAGTATGGACTACGCGATGATGAAATACAACCTGGCGCAAGGGTGTGTGCCACCTGTCGTTGTAAAGCCGTCCGATCTCGCTACGTCCAGTAAGTATTGCATATTTTTATTTTCAGTATTTTCAGGATAACCGTTTTTTTTTTTTTTTTTTTTTTTTTTTTTTTTTTTTTTTTTTTTTTTGCAATTTAAGTGATCACACTGATCAAAAACTTTTGAAATATTAAATATATATATTATATTTTATATATTTCGTCCTGAGTGGAAAACAGAAAATAAATAAATTAATAATGTTGATTGAAGATATATCAATTAACGCTGCAATTTGTCGTGTTTTCAGGTGTCCTATCCCCACATGTCCCACCACCAAGGGTCGTGTTAAGCGACTCAGACCTTTGCCCGGCAAATGGAATGAACTTGCACCGGACATCCGTGATCCAATTATGACTGAGTTTCGTAAGTACATCATTATTTTTATACATATGTCATCTTATTGATGAATAATAAATAATGTGAAAATAATCATATTTCTAAACTATGACGTTTTTCTTTTCTTTTTTCTTTTTTCTTTTCTTTTTTCTTTTTTTTTTTTTTTTTTTTTTGTTATACAGGACGGATAAAATAAATTACGTAATGTATGCTGTCATATAGCATAAAATGTTGCTGTTTAGGAATAGAATAAATAATAATTCTGTTAAATATATTTGTCTTCTTGCTATAGCAAACTAATTATTCACTATAGCATAAATTATCTTGTTATAAATAAATAGTGATGGCTGATATCCGTCTAGCATGATTATTACGTATTTATTTTTTGTCAGTGCGTATTATTGAAAAATTTTCAGGCTTGGGTTATAAAAAACAAAACACTGATAAGATTAAGTGAATTGCTACTTCCTTAAACAGTTCTATCATTTATTTGTTAAAAACTTCCCTGTTTTTCTAGAACATTTGACAGCATCTATTATTTTTAAAATATTTTATTGTTATTATTTTTAGAAATCCCCGCTGGTGTCAGCAAATGCTGCTCGGCGTGTCACAGTCGAATTTCCCGTCGTCTCAGTCCAAACACCCCTGCCCCTGAAGAAGGAGAAGGAGAGGGTTGGCCAGAGGAGGAAGTGGAGAGATTGAGGCGGAGTGTCCGAGAACACGGGACCCACTGGGCACGTGTAGCGACCTTCTTTAATCAAGAAACACCTGCGGGGGCTACTCAGAGAACGCAGCATCAGTGCAAGGCGTTCTTCTTCTCGCAGCGTAAGAAGTTAGCGCTGGATATCGCTCTGCAAGAATATCATAAGGTATGCATAACTGTCTTAGCATAGTATGTATGTACGTACAGGTTCAGGCAAATAAAAGATTTCCATGTTTTTTTTTTTTTTTTTTTTTTTTTTTTTTTTTTTTTTTTTACGTGCGTCAAACTTTATATAGAAACGATATACTTTTGCGGAATGTCTGTCAGAAGGTCCGCGGACAAAAGGTTCTTCGACAAAAGGCCATGGTTGTGCGCACAGGTAAAGCATATCGGCGAGCGGCGCACAGTTCGGGTCTTTTGTCGTAGGGCCTTCTGTCTGTATACGACTTTTGCGACAACCTTTCATTTGACTGAAACTGAACTTGCGCCAATGTAAAGTAACAGTACAAAATGACTTAGTTTCATTGCTACGACAATAAAAAATACTGTAGCTCGATTTACACAGATATTGTATGTTCATTGACGATAACAAAGATGCAACTGTTTTGAGGCGGACTTCAAGTGATTTCGCTCATATCCGCATCCGACATAGAAGTGATCTAAATCGCCCCACTAAAACTGTCAATTTTTATAATTGTTATAAAAATATATTTATAAATACAGTTCAATTCCATGTATTTCTCCCGTTTCTTGCTCTTCTATTTTTATTTTAAAATTAGTTATTTTGTTAGCTCCGATATTTTATTTATGAAGGCAATTTTTCATATTACATGTCGGTTTTTTAATCAAAATGATAGGAAAAAATATATTTATATTTAAAAAAGGGGGTAGGTTAAACGTAATAATACTGAATGCAATGTTAACTGACGTGTTATTTTTGTGTGATTCAGGCTCATGCGGGGGAGGAACGGAAGCCTGTGGTGACAGATGAAGAAGAGTCCGGTTCCAGTACGTCCTCATGTGATGAGGGGCCAGGGGGAGCACCCATGGACTCAAGTGATACAGCGAGTGCAGCATCTCCAAGTCTAGCCGCATCGAGTCAACAAGTGAGGATAGGTGAGTTCACACGATCGCATTTAAATATCGGACCTTCAAGAGTGAATGTCAGAGGATGGAAATTTTACTTGTTGTTAAACTTTTTTATTTGCAAGGCTTTAATGGGTAGCAAAAATAAGTGACGTTAACTTATTTTAATTTGTCAAAGTTGTTAATGTATTTAAATCATCGCAATACTATTGTGCAATCTGATTAAAAAAAAAAAAAAAAAAATGCTGGAAATTTTAACATTATTTTTTTATAACTATTTATCTTACCAGAAAGCTTTTCAGCATTGAGCTTACTTAAATAAAAGGCGATCACAGGGACAGATTTGAAAGAAGTTTTTGAGAAATATGAGTGTGTGGGAGAGAGATTAGGCATATAAATACTAGGATGAGGTGACCAAATATACACTTTGAAAAGTTGTGAATATTGAAAGTAATTTACTGTTATAAACTTAATTTTGTGGTTCCCCCTCCCACTGTTTTGACTGCCAGTCGGAAATGTGTTTTGAAATTTAAAACGTGAAAATAAAAGTAATAATAAAAAGTATATATATATAAACCTATTTCAGGACAATTTTAATTGAGGCTTATTTTAAAATTCTCCGTTTTAACTTTTTTTGCATACTTTCTTCTTCTTTTAAAGAATTGAAAAGAAGTTGAATTAATTTCTATTTAATTAACCAATGCAATATTGTAATTTTGTACATGTTCGATTCGAGAGATATTTGTAGCGCAGCAAAAAACAAAATACGCGCGATCGAATAAATTCAGTTTAGTTGTATAAATTACAGTCAAGTATGTGGTAACATTGATATACATAAAACATTATAAAATAAAAGTGGCAGACGTGTTTTCTTTCTAGAATCTTCGTAGTAAATTTAAATAATAAAATTTAAATTTTAAATAATAATATTTGAACTTGTGTATGTGTATTTGACACATATAAAAAGACATTTCAACGCAGATGCACACTTTTGTTTTTATATCTTGGCTACAATTGCACTTGATAATTACGTAAAAAAAATTAAGCAGCCGTGAACTAGTTACTGAAGATTTTTAGTTTTCACCGGGTAAATATTTAAAATGTCTGATTTATGTTAATGGTCGTTTGAACGCGCGTTGGACTGGTACTATTGATAGATTCCAAGTTGTGTCTATAAGATGTATGCGCATGACGTCATACTGAATGCACTTCGGCGCCATACTGGAGCAATGAATAACATTGCTCAGCATAATAGGACAAACTTTTTTTTTACGTGAAAATCATCAATGTTATCAAAAACATCGCCAAGTATTTTTAAACTAACAAAATATGTCATTTTTCTATACACATATGGCTCACATATGGTGCCTACTTTTATATAAATACAACCACTCTATATTATATGTTATCATTACTAACTTTCTGTTATGAATGTTGTTTCCAGACAAAGTGGATGACTCCAGTACCCCACAAGGTGCTCCCGCAAGACCTCACGATATTCCCGCCGCGGTGGCTAACACTACTGCCGCCACAAGTGTAGTAGCCCCTACTAGAGATGAATATGATAGCTCAGCAACGGTGAGTCAAGTAATGAAAAAAATTGATCTTGATTTTTATCACAGTAGTTTCTTCTAGTTTATTTTATTTTTTTTTATATTTATTGCTTTGGTATCTTAGGTGTAGTTTCACTCGATCGAGTTATTATTATTATTAATTTATCTTTTTAGTTTCGCATGTTGTGGTGGGTGCCTTTGGTCTTTTAATTTAAGATTTAAACTATAGATCGTGTAGGTATCAATCACAAGATAATGCTATTTAATGTTACGATAATATTTTGTGTTCACAATAGCGGAAGAAAGCGCAATAGATTGTCAATATAATAAAGATCTTTCAAACCTAACATATTTAGCAAACTGGTTCACAGCGTCATTGTAAATCGTAAAACTTGTTAAATCGATTCAGAGAGAGTTCATAAAGATTGTTACAAAAGTTCACACACTGTTAACTTTTCACGACGTTTCCTTACGATGAAACACGGATCTTTGAACTGCCTTAATGCTAGGTTCACAGCGCAGTAACAAATCATAACAAAAGTTCACAGATTTGTCAACTTTTTACGACGTTAAATTTAAAATATAAAATTTTGTATCATTTTGAGATGTGAATGTATTTTTAATGCTAAAAAAAGTTTGCTTTATTCTTCTTCTTCTTTCTTTCTTTCTTTTTTCTTTTTCTTTTTCTTTTTCTTTTTTTTTTTTTTTTTTTTCTTTTTTAATTTATTTAACGTGTATTCATCGTGAACTAAGATTTTAAAATTTGCAAGACAATAATATTCAGCATGTATTTTTGTTTCATTTTATTTTTATTTCATTGGTGATTGTTTAAAACAAAGCTTGATCCATTGGGTGTCCATGAAATATTAAAACTCTGGGTTGAAAGCTAGTATGTTTGTATGGGTAGTTTGGGACCTGCCTTAGAGATTTTTAATGGTACTATAGTGCAAAATATTGCCCATTCAAAGTTTAAATTAACGTAATATACAATAAAGAAATATTAAAATGATATCTATAGATTAAATTTAAGAATATTTTGCAGCATCATTTAATGTTTATAATTCATTTGTATGGCAATATTTCGCGCTATTTTAACACAGTAAAGAAATATTTATAGTTTTTTTTTTTTTTTTTTTTTTTTTTTTTTTTTTCCCCAAGACGTCAAGCATTATAAACTGAAGTCATTTTATATGGGTAAAAATGTTTTCATAGCAATTTTTTCAGGGTAGTAATAAAAATTAAAGTACTTACTTGACAAGATTATTATTATTTTTTTTTCAAGGGGTAGTCAATGATGGCGTTTTTTAATAGTGATCATCGTGATGCTAAACCTCACGAAAACGCGATCTCAAAATTTTAATTATTAACGCGCTGAGAGCAAAAGCCCTTACACAGCAACCCCAAACCTACGTTACAGCTAAAACTTGCTCTGACGCTAGCTTGGCGCGAGCGGAAGTTACTGTTATTTTCATCTATGAATCCTGCGCAAAGATAATTTGTAACTCCATCTCGCGCCAAGTTAGCGTGATAGCAAGTTTTGGTTGTAACGTAGGTTCGGGGTCGCTGTATTATGAGTTTTGCTCCCAGCGCGTTAATAATTAAAATTTTGATATCGTGTTTTCGGGAGATTCTGGTCACACTGATCACTATTTAAAAAAGAAGCCATTGTTGACTAATCCTTACGTATTTTCTGCAATTATCATACAAAAATTGTACAAAATGTTCCAAAATTAAAATTTGATATTGAGTGACTTATTTTTGTGACGTCGTAGTATAAAAAGATGTGGTACCATGTTGTTATGCATGTTGGGGTATGGTAGAGTTTCCTTATGTTTGCACGGATTGCACCTTAAGATTGTGCTATGTCCAGGAGACGGCAGACGAAGGTCAGGGAGCAGGTGACTCAGAGGCTCAACAACATCAACAACATCGTGGATCACCAAGTAAACCTCCCCCTACTTCTGTTGTCAATGGAACTTTATCTACTCCACAACCACCTGTACCTGCTCCACCTGGAGCGGAGAGCACGCGTATCTCTGTAAGTATATTCATGTCTTCGACGGGCGAAATATTAATATTTTTTTTTTATTTTTTTTTTTTTAGTTGGAAGGTTGTTGCGATGTAGCTTACATGTTTCCCTTTTTTTTTTTTTTTTTTTTTTTTTTTTTTTTAAGACGAGTCAAATTATTGTTCCTCGGCCATGGTTGCATTCATATAAAGGTCGATGCCCTAAGTAAGCATTAAATAACCTGGGGGGTGATTCTGTAACTTTTTCGTTTTGTTGCAACAAACAAATTTGCATTAGATGTTGAATAATTTTGTTCGTTATGAAGTTACAGAATCAGCCCCCTGGACCGGTATGGAAAAATCACTCATTTTGCCATTTTAAAAATTCAAAGCAATATTTTTGGGATGTGTGTTTAATCAATAAAATAGCTATTTTTCAGAGCATTAATAACTATAATTAAGTTGAATTAGTTTTTAAGTGTGCAGGTAAAAAAATAACAGAGTGTAAAAGTGAATCTTGTATTGCTCATTCTGGCCTCCATGCAAAAATATCTCGATGCTAAAAGAATATGAAATTATGGAATCCTAAGCTTTTCTGGAGCACTTCACCTCCAATTAGTTCGATTTATTGATATTTATGACAGTGATTCAGTGTTCCATGCAAATCCAATAGAGAACTCATACTGATGCTATTATATATTGTGATTTTAGGTAAAAGACTTGATGTTGAACGTGATAGAAAGAACTCTAATGAAGCCTGTAGGCCCAGGAGGTCCCACCCCACGGGCAAACTCACAGAGTACGGTTTCTGCAACAGTTAGTATTGCTGGGACTTCCCCTCAAGCTCCAACCATTGACTCCATTCTCAAGACAGATCGACCTATTGCTTACCCTTCACGTGAATATCGTGGCAGTCCGGCCGCGCAGCCTCCCACGGCGCAGCAACAGCAGCAAGCGCAGGAACTGCCCAAGGAAGGCCTAGTGGTCATGCAGGTATGAAAATGTTTATACTTTCAATGGCATTGCACTTAAAATGTGTACATCTCATAATTTATCCTAGAGTTTGTTTGTTTGTTGTTTTTTTTTTTTTTTTTTTGGCCAGTATCTCTAACATTTTGTGTTTAATTTCAGGTACAGCAAGCACTTCGTGAGAGCTCGGAGGGTGTGACCCTCGACCTTAGCATGAGGAAAAGAGTATCGACGAGTCCTCCGAGACGTGCCAGCCCCTCCCCCTATCCAGCCCCACCTCCTGGCAAGTCTGCACCATCCCCTCATTCTCGCAGTCTTGCGGGACCACCTGAAGTTCTTGTATACAGGGAAGCACCACCTGGAGCCCAAGCTTATTATCATGCTCAGGTATGTAATATTAAAATAGACGCCATCTTTATGGTATAAAAAAAAGTATGGAGGGTGCTCCGCTATAATATCCAAAGTCCAGCTGACCTTGAAAAAAAAAAGTGATCAACTTTTTTTTTTTTTTTTTTTTTTTTTTTTTTTTTTTTTTTTTTTTTTTTTTTTTTTTTTTGGATTTGTATGTTTCAATGTAACTAAAAAATATTTTTCAAGGGGAAATGGACTTAGGACAATATAGCTGAGCAACCTGGATATATTAATATCGTCGTGGCCGCGCCCAAAGGGCGTACTTGCATTTCAAGGTCGTCTTACAAAAGGCGTACTTGCATTTTTGTCCAGTACAACAAAGGGCGTACTTGCACTCCGTTTTACATGTTAAGCTTATGGTAGATGTGAGCGAAGCATCAAAATTAGCCAAATGCAAGTACGCCCTTTACGTGAAAGTAGCAAAATGCAAGTACGCCCTTTGCGTAAAAGTAGCCAAATGCAAGTATGCCCTCTGGGCGCGGCCACGACGATATACTGATAGATCAACATAGAGAAAAACTGTTTCTGTTTTAATATTGATTATCCTGTGTTGTACTGTACATTTGATCAGGATTGATTTTTTTTCTATTCAATTAGTCGCACCAATATTTCAATTTTATCCTTAATGATTGTTTGTAAATCCTATTTTTTGTGCTCCAAACCAGTAAAAAAATGACAACCAATATTGTTTTTTTTTTTTTTAAATCTGAATTGCTCATCTTTTTAAAGCAAGAGAACAGGATTTAAAAACATCACTCCTTACGTAAAAAATAAGCAATTATATTTGTAAACCCTTTTCCCTTATGGGCATACATTTTTGTTTCTTTGTCTCGGAACTTTTCATTGATGAAACTGATTGTTTCTTCATTTTTATTAATTTTTGTTGTTTTGATTGTTCAGGACCAGAGTGGCCGGGGGAAGTCACCATCGATGTACGTTCAAGACTCACGAGCTCCACATCTCATGATGAGCAGAGCGGCACCTGTTACATTAGCCCCGCCCCCTGGACATCAGACAAGCAAAATGCAGCCTGTATCGGTAAGAAAATCACTTTAAAATTTTTTTTTTTTAACGTTCATATAACATTTTTATCATAATTGAATCGCATAATTATTAACAACATTGGATAACTCTCGGCACTAAACTCCAGTGTGTGTTTTGCCTTCATCAGTCCTTACAGACTTTGAGAGAAACACACACTCCGTTTTCTTGTATAGTTAAGTGCCGATAGCTATTATGTGTTACTTTTTTATCTTGGCTAGTAAGCTTGAACCAAACTATGGGACTGCACTACAGTATGGCCAGCACTGGTTTTCTCCTTTCTTTTTCTAACTAAATATGTATACTTATGTCTAAACATTGGTGTTTTTGTACAATGTTTCTAATAATTTTTGTTATTTTGTTTCAGGGTCAACCACCACCTCTGACAGCCAAGCTAGTGAAGGGAGGTTCAATTACTCATGGCACACCTGTATCTGGTGGCCAACCTCAACCTAACCCTCAACTATTAGCACCTGTACCTTCAGCGAGGTAATACATCACTGGGCTTGAAGGAAACTTTGTGTGTGTGTGTTCTGTAACAAAAAAAAAATATATATATATATATATATATATATATATATATATATATTTGAATTCTGCATGAGGGGGGACACTTGCCAATGACAAGTGCTGATTAAGTGAATTTGCCTCTCAGATAGCTGCTTTTTAAAATTACTGTTGCATTACTAAATAATGCCTCCACTAATATTGTTTTGAATTTTGTTGTTACAGGTATGAAGGTTTAATCCGCGGTCAACCTAAAGAGAGCGGTGGTTCAATAACCCAAGGCACATCGTTACAACAGCTACACGACAGTAAAAGAAGCACCCCGGCACCTCCACCTAACTCCTACGAGCGTCACGACGTATACAAACATCGTTCCTCGCCTCCTCAGCAACAGTTCCAACCCTCGTATTCTCCGGCACCTCCCCCTGCTGCCCCCTCACCTTATCGAGCACCATACGCGATGGAGCAGCAACTAAGCACACGTCAGATCATCATGAATGACTATATAACATCACAGCAGATGGTAGGAAGACGAGGGTCTGCGGAGAAAGACCCAACTGCAAGATTATCCCCGAGAGGAGCGTCACCTCATCACCCTATGTATTACGCTCCAGGTGCTGCAAATGCAATGTACCCGTCTAATTCCCCACAAAGAACGCCCCCTCCTCCTCAACCCCAACAGAGGCAAGGGGTGATACAGAGACATACAGCACGCCCACAACCACCACCACCAAAACAAATGCTGATGACACAAAAAGCATCACCACCACCGCAGCAGAGACATACTGCGTATCCACCTGGCCACGAAGCATTCTCCTCTCTAGTAGACGTAGCATCTCAACAACCCAGCCTCCCGGTACCTAAAGATCCACAATCTGGACCACCACCTTTACTTCACGAAGGTCTAGGTAAAGGTCTTGTAGATGCACATCTATTAAATCAACAACATAAATCTATAGAAGAACAAGAAAAACAACATAATATGTTACAAGATATAAGAAGAAATTATGTAAATTATCAAAGTTATAATGATTTTGTTAAAATGAAAGAACACGATAAAAGATTAAAAGAATTACATCACGTTATGCAACAACAACAGCATCAACAACATCAACAAGATTTACATCAGTACAATGCATTACAACGACAAAGAGAAAGAGAAAATCATATAAGAATGCAACAAGAAATGAGGCATAATGAGATGAGAGCTGCTCAACAAGCCCAACAACAAAACGAGATGCGTCAACAGAATGAAATACGTCAACATGAGATGAGACAGAATGAGATACGTCAACAACATGAGATAAGACAGAATGAGGCAAGGCATAATGAAATTAGACAACAGAATGAATTAAGAGCAGCACAACAGCAAGACGAGATGAGAATACAGAAGGAGGCTCGTCGACAGAATGAAATAATGCAGGAGTTAAAACAGCAAGAAGAGAGACGACAGCAAGCACGTATGATGCAACATCAGTTAGCCGCAGAGGAAGAGCTTAGAAATCAATATCAACAAAGTAAAGAGCGTGAAGCAGCACGCTTGTTAGTGTCTAATTATCAGTACCCTCCCAGTGGTCCACCCTCGGGGGCAAGTCGTTCTCAAGCTCCTCCGCCACGTGTGATTGGTCCTCCTCCACCTCAAGCCACGCCCCCACCACCTAGACCTACCCCTCCCTCTGTGCCAGGTCAGCAGCCTCAAGGACAGGGACAACCGGGTCAAGATTCCTCGACCATGACGGCAGCAAGTTTGATTCACGCGATCATCACTCATCAGATCAACCAGTCGTCAGAGCCGGAGCCATCTCCTGCACAACTGAGGCCTTGCGACACGCTCTTCCAGGTATGTTACTGTAGCCCTATAGGGGGTAATATCAAGACCCTGCGAAATAATTGTGCATTTAAAAACAAAGTAATGCATGCTCTCTTTTGAATAGTATTAATGCTGTTCGTAAACCCTGTTCTCTGCACCAAAAATGACGATCGCCTATGGTTATTCAAATGGAATGCACATTTTTTGGTGCAAGAGAAAAGGGTTTACGAACTGCATTATTGTGTTTGCATAGATATTTAAATTTCGTTTTATAGTTCTACCTTTTTATTATTATATGCAGTGTAATTAAAAGTTTTTATTGTGTTCCATGTATTTCAGAGTAGTAATTTTCCATTGCTGAATAATAAATTAATTTCAGTTTTCTATAATTATTCATCAAAAGAAACATTTTAAATTACTTAGAATCTTACTCCTGGTAACAAAAAAAATATTATTCAAGTGGGATGACTTTGGCCAAAATTTCAAAGATTAATTACTCTGTAACCAAGCTCTTAGAAAAATGAAACAATTTTTAAAGATAGTGCAAAAATCAAGCTTTATTTAAGTTTTTGTGTAGAGTTTCTATGAGCTTTAACTAGAGCAAAAAAATAGTTGTTGAAAATGTGGCCCCACTTGAGGTTACTTAAAATGTTGTTAAAAATGTTAATATTTTTTATTAAATGTTACAGAGTTTTCAAAGAGAAGGTCCCGCCACTTCAAATCAACCCAACCCTGCAGGACCTCAATCTTCATCAGTGGGTGAAAGTGCAAACTCTCCCCGCAAACCTCCGTCTCACGCAAGCGCAGAAAGTGACGGCAAACCTGTGATCACTCTCGGAGAACACATAGACTCCATCATCACCAAGGATCTAGCATCAAGTGCCCCCTCTCCTAACTATCGTAATTACGAAACACCACAGTCCTCTGCAGAACATTGGAAATTACGTCGTAAAGAAGCAGAAAAAGAACACAATAAACAACAACAGCAGCAACAACAACAACAACAACAACAACAACAAGCACCTCCTACCACATCTTCGTCGTCGTTAGCACCTAATGAAAGACAAATCATAAGAATAGCACAACCCACCTCCCCCAGACCTCCTTACCACGAACCAGTATCCCCTCCCGAACAATCAGCACCTACTCCCGAACAAGCTGCCCAACATTGGTTACCGGGAATGTCACTTAATTTCATGCATCAGAGGTTTCATCCTGATAGGAGTGGTAATCCACCTCCTACAAGTACACCTAATGATGCAGCTAATAGACAAGGAAAATCTCATACTGGATTATCACCTTTAGATTACGTCAAAAATCGTATTGTAGAAGTAATGAGAACTTCGGAAGAAGATCATGGTAAATCTGAATATAAGAGACCTGCGGAAGATGTGGACGATGGCGATAATAAAAGATTTAGAGCGTCCCCAGCTACCAGTAAAGACGACGAGAAACGTGAAAATACTAGTGAGAAAAATGATCCTCCCTCCGCTGATTCCCCACAATCCACAGATATGGTAATAGATGAAGAACAAGGCAAAGCTGATTCACCCAATACAACGTACTATCCACCTAATTCTAAATCTGATTCCTATTTCCCACCAACCACTTACGCTTATCCTTTTTCTGCACTAAATGTTAGAGCTATACCACCTACGCCAACAACCAACAATGCTCCTGTTGTAACTACACAACAACAACAACAACAACAGCAACAACAACAGCAACAACAACAGCAACAACAACAACAACAATCTCAACAACCTAATCCATCCCCACAAGTTACAAATGCACCATCTACTTCTGCTACAATTATTACAACTGCCTCAACTACTCAACAACAACAACAACAACAACAACAACAAGTTGCGAGACCAGTTCAAACTAGTACAAACTTAACACCTACGACAGAAACAACAAGTTCGTCAAGTAATCGTAATGTCGAACCTGCCCCACTGCTCTCTTCTCAATATGAACCTTTAAGTGATGCGGAAGATTAAAAAAAAAAAGTGTATGGGTGTATATGTGAGTGTGTGTACATATTATATTAACATATATAAGAAAAAATTAATATTAATAATATCCCTTTAATATAAACATTTTTAACAAGGGATTTTAAACATAACTATTATTATTATTATAAATTTAATTATTCCTTATTAAAGAAAAGCATTTTATAAATGGATTAAAAAAATACTAAAGACTTATATTATATAATTTAAAAGAAAAAGAAATGAATACTTCTTTATTTTATTGTATTATTATTTCAAAAAAACAAACTCTCTATAATATAGTATGATTGTTAAAATGAAAATGGTGGACTTTTATTATAAAGGTATAAAATATAATATTATATATATATATATATATATATATATATATATATATATATATATATATATATATATATATATATTAAGGTGGTGGAAATATAAAATATTATACTAAAAAAATAAAAAATATTTAACACTAATTCCATTTTTTTTTTTTTTTTTTTTTTTTTTTTTTACAAAATAATAAAATGAATAAACAAGAAAAAGTTAAAAGTCAAATAGAAAAAAATATATGTATATATTATTTCTATGACTTAAATGTACATTGCTCTTCTTTTTTTTTTCTTGTATATTGTGTGTATGGGCACATTGCCTATTATAAAAAAAAAAACATTAATAATATTCTGCAATTAATAATAATAATAATAAAATTATTATAATTATAATTACCGTGATGGTTTTTAAAAATAATTATTAAATAAATAAAATTATGAACAAAAGAAAAAAAATGGTGACAAAAAAAATTAAGTTAAATGGCTGCATATTTTTTTTTATAGTTGTAAGGTGATTAATTATAATATTATTGTAAGAATGTATAAGGAATATAAAAATAATAAGTGAAAAAACAAAAAACAAAAACATAAACACTCTTTAATGTAGTGTATGTCGTTTGAATGTATGATTGAAAAAAAACAAACAAAACAAATATGTTGTTATTTTTGTTGGCAAAATAAAATCAAGTGTCAAGTTAATTATTTTTGTTATTAATTTTTGTGTTACATTTTATCCTCTTCAAATTATGATATGTGTAAATGTGTATCTTACTATACATACTTGAAAATTGTCAAATATGAAGTGACTTTTTTTTTTTTTTTTTTTTTTTTTTTTTTTTTTTTTTTCAATTTTGTTTGTTTAGATGTGTATTTTAATTTTATATGGCAAGATTAAACTCAATTTTGTGTCCTTAAAGGCATAGAAAACATGAAACAACATGTTCTTTTTAATAATTAAATAATTAAACACAAAATGGGACCTACAATACTGATGATAATTTTTACTAGAATGTAAATGTGGCCCCACAAGAGAGCGTGAAAAAACTGTAAAGTATGCAATTTGCGTGAATATTTCTGTTTATGACGTCAGAAACAGGCAAAAAAAAGAATGAAAATGTTGTGCGGGTTGCATAAATTGAAATTTTCTGATCACTGCAACGTCACTACAGTTGAGTTTTGAGACCAATTAATGTTATTTATGTAAGTCCCATCATGTGTTTTGTTTCTTATGTTTTCATGTTGTCTATGCCTTTAAGGTAGAGATAGTGGTAAAAATATTGCGTTTTTATTGTGACAGCAATAGTAAACTAGCTTTCTGATTGGCTAGTAGGAACCCTCTAGCCAATCAGAGAGCTAGTTTACTATCGCTGTCACAATAAAAACATGATATTTTTTACCGCTGTCTCTATCTTTAAATGCAAAACACCTAATGTGCTCTGCTATATAGCCATTTGACCTTGAAAAAAAAAATCTTTACTTTGGCGCCAAATTAAGGATTTGACCATTTCATTTGAAGCACTCAAAATTTAAGATTACTTGTAGGGTATATAGCTGAGGACCATACGCATATCTTGTTAGCAGATGTGTTACTGAAAAAAAAAAAACAAGAAAATTATTCTCTTCGTAACCAATAAAACTAGAGACTTTAAACTTGAAAATTTTGATACCTATATGAATTGGACTCAAAGGTGGCAATAAAAATGTTCTTACCTCAATATTTCTCAAAGTTTCAAAAGTAGCAAGTCAATCTTTTCTTTTTAAATGATCTGTAAAAAGCCATTAGCATACCAATAATTGGGTTTTTAGAACATATTGATTATTCAACAACTTTTTAATACTAATTAAAGTAAACTAATTAATAACTTAGGAGCACAAAATTAAATACAAATCAAATTCAAATAGTTCATTTACATTTAAGGGTTATATCTGTCTCATGGTTGTAAATTAAGATGTTTTGAAGATAGGTGTATGTGCCACTGTCCCTTCCTATAAGCATATCGAGGGTGCTCCGCTATAATGTCCTAAGTCCACTTGACCTTGAAAAATAAAAAATCGTCGGATCAACCCCAAATTTTGGATTTATCCATTTCAGGTCATTTGCAGCAAAAAATATTTTTCAAGGTCAAATGGACTTAGGACATTATAGCGGAGCACCCTCGATATGTATAATTATTAGCTTGCTACTGCATGCCTCTTTGCAACCTGTTTCACTCTTTTGATTTGTTTAATATCTGACCAGGGTTAAAACAAAAGATTCTATCACATGCAATTCATTTCTGTCAGTCATAAATTAATATCCAATTCTCCAATTCTATCTCTGCCTTTTTTTTTTTTTTTTTTTTTTTTTTTTTTTTTTTTTTTTTTATCACATCTTTATATCAATAGAAAATTTACAAAGAAAATTGATAGGAGAAACCGGCAAGAGATTTACCACAAAGAAGAGAGACACATAGCTCAGTGAAAATCTTGCTATAGGTCACAAATAAAAAAAAAAAAAAAAAAAAAAAAAACTAACACATTGAATATCTTTGGGCACTTAATTCCAAGGGAAATGGAGTGTGTTTTCCCTTCATCAGTCCTTACATACTCGGATAGAAATTATATGCATGATCTCCGAGTATGTAAGGACACTCCATTTCTCTTGGAGCTTCGTGCCAAATCCAATATTTGATGGTTTTTTGTCTCTGCAAGGAAGATTTTCACCAAACTATGGGACTCTCTCTTCATTATGGTAAGGCCAGCATTGTTTTCTCCTCTCCTTTTCTTTCAAGTTAATTACGTCTTAAATATATAAAAATAGGTTTTATTTAGCTTGAAATGCAATGTTTGAAATCTTGTAATAATAATTAGTGCAAGTAAAGAATATTGCTAACATTTTTATGAGCTAAACTATGGTTGAAACCAAGGCTGGTGGGATTGAGCAGGCTGGCCAAGTTCACTAAAAAACTTGGTCAAAAGGAGTAATAATAAATAATAGGATTCTACCAGCAAGGGCCTTACCACAGTAGAAGTTCTATGGAGAGGTGGAGGTCTCGCGTGGCACAGTATTTTGTTATAAAAAGTTTGTTTTATAACAGCTTTTGTCATGTGTTAATGACATTATCAATTCAAGAAGAAATTTACTTGAGCACATCACTGAGCAGTGTCTCGTCTTGTCAAAATACTGTGCCAAGCAAGACCTCGACCTCTCCATAGAACTTTTACTGTGGTAAGGCCCTTGCTGGTAATTCTATCCTATTCTTTATTATTGATCCTAACCGCAATGGTTTTTTCCTTAAATTGATCAAAATAAGTAACACCACTTTTTGCCACTATGGATTTGTTTCCTACTAGTTGCTGGTAGAGAACTTTAATAGAGAAGTGGCTTCCCCATGTTTTAGGCAGACTCACATGTACAAAACATTTCAAGGCACCAATAGCAGCCCCAGGCCATTCTGAGACACCAATCAGAGAGCTCTTAAGCACACTTTTGCTCTGTTAAATGTTCTGATTGGTGCCTCGGAGTGGCCTGTTCTGGGCTAAGTGATGTGGGCTTACTGTTTGCATATGCAGGGTAGACCTAAAATAAGGGGATGTCACTTCTCTGTATAAGTTCTCTAGTCGCTAGATAAAATTGAAAAGTGGATACTGGCAGCCTCCTCAATCCTGCCAGCCTCGGTTGAAACAAGAAACAAGGCAACAGTGTGATGCATACCGGAGACAAGGAAGCTGTTGCTGATGGAGCTGGCTAATGGACTTCTCAATGCTACAGGCAACATGGATGTGTATCAAGAAACTTACGAGCAAACCTCTTGGACTGTGAGTAGCAAACTACTTTTGATGATTAAATAATGGAGAAGTAACAATATAGATTTAATAATTAAAATAATAGACAAAAACAAATGAAATTTAGTAACTGCAATTTCTAAGTAGTGAAATAGAGAAAGAATGGGGTTAATTAAGAATTTACATCATATGGAATACCAATGATTATTAAATGTTTGGAAAGAAAAAAAAAAAGAAAAAAAATCCGGATTCCGGTTTTAATATATCATAGAAAAGTGTAGAGAAATAAAAAATAAAACAGTGCCTTTTTTACCTTGATGAAGTTTATAGCTAGGTGAAGATCTTGACAGAACAGTTATCACAATGTTTACTTAATGAAATATTAATGAAAGCTTAGATAGATACACTGTAAGCAACTGAAGAAGAGGGCTGTAGCCCTCTAAACATCCTAACAAACCTGAAAATCAATATTGATTTGGCCACAGTCATTGATTTCTAATTTATTTTCCATTCACAAAATGACACTGACGTCACAGCTCGCCCTTTTTACGCGCGCGTAAAACAAACAAGCTGTGACATCAGTGACCGCCAGCGGCATTTTGTGAATGGAAAATAAATTAGAAATCAATGCTGATTTTCAGGTTTGTTAGGATATTACACAACTTTTTTGTTCACGGTGTTCTACGCCTTTAATTGATGTAAATATTTGTGTTATTTGCCATCAAGAACTTAATTCACCAAGCTATGGACTTTGTCATAGCAAAACACTGCTTGTTGGCTTTCCTATAATTTCCTTTGATAATGAACTTGTTAACAGAGTAACATGAGATGCGCTTAATTATAGGCCTAATTAATGCTCTATACATTAATATTTTTTGGCCTAGGCTACAACTTACTTTCTCTACCAGTGCTTTTCTGTCAGTTTATAAGCTCACAATATCTCCCATTCTCCAATTTTTCTGTATCTATGTTTGTATTTTTCTATCAAATCTTTTTAAGTACTGTATTGAAGTTGATTGTTTGGTAAACTTTAACTCATAGAGATTAGTATTAAAAGAAAAAAATGAAGAATGAGAAGAAGCTGATAGGTATGTACACTGTCCATGTTTCATGAAAGGAAAGGTTGCTTTTAAAAGAAAGAGACTCATTACTGAATATTGTTATATTAGCAAAAATAATAATAATTTATTTAATGTTGTATTTGTATGAATAGCCTTACTTACTTACTGGCCTGAAAATACAAAACCAAATGGTATATAATTCACAGGAGGGGACCATACATATTATGTCCCTCAACCCGACTGTAGCATCACAATAGCATCACAAAGAGGGGTTAAAAAACTCTATAGTAGAGGCAACTTTAGAAATTTCTGACACCATGAAATCCAGGTCTATACTAGAACTTGTAAAGCAGGTTGTGTACTTTACAAGTTTTCCTCTCAGTTTGTGAGAGTACTGAAGGGTTAAGGGACGTGATATGAGTGTGTATCACATGGTTTCATGTGGCACACAGTTTTAGTCATAAAAATGTTCATAACTGATAGCTTTCATCAATAACATTATCAATCAAAGAAGAGATTTACTTGAGCACATTGCATGAGCAGTACGTAGTCTTGTACTGTACTGTGAAGTGCTCAAGTAAATCTCTACTTTGATTGATAGTGTCATTAACATATAAGATTTGTTAAGGAAAATAAACCATCACGGTTAGGTATGAAAATTTTGAAAGAAAAGGATAGGAGAAACCAGCAAGGGCCTTACCATAGTGAAGAGAGTCCCATAGTTCGGTGAAAATCTTGCTAGCACAGATATAAAAAACTGACACATTGGAAATATTTCGGCAATTAACTCCTAGAGAGATGGAGCATGTTATGCCTTCATCAGTCCTTACAGACTCAGAAGGCATAACACGCTCCATCTCTCTTGGAGTTAATTGCCGAAATATTTCCAATGTGTTAGTTTTTTTATATCTGTGCTAGCAAGATTTTCACCGAACTATGGGACTCATCTCTTCACTATGGTAAGGCCCTTGCTGGTTTATCCTATCTTTTTCTTTCATTAACATATAAGATGAAATAAAAAAGCTATCAATTATGAACATTTTTATAATTAAAACTCTGTGCCATGTGAGACCTCGACCTCTCCATAGCACTTTTACTGTGGTAAGGCCCTTTGCTATGGTAATTCTATCCTTTTCTTTATCATTGATCCTAACCACATTTTTTTTCCTTCTCCTTTAATTGCTGTTTTGAGACCAGTAGCATTTAAGTTGAAATAAAATAATGCAAATAGAGTGACAATATTAGTATTAAGATTATAATAAGGGGCATAAAGTTAGTTTTGCAAGTATCTTTGTGCAAAAAGAGCTGGCAACCTATAGTATTTACCTTTGCACTTATAGTTTTGAGCCTTTTTCTTTTGAAAGTATAGTATCTCCTCTAATGGAACAAATATTGCAAGGATTATGTGTATCCTGCTGCACTGCTGTTTGTGTAAATAGTTGTAAATTCTAGTGCATGCTTTTTAAAATTGCAAAATCTATGCAATTAATAACATGTGATGGTCTACTATCTGCTTAAAAATCGCCTCAACAGGCCTCGATGGCGTGCTAACAAATACCTTTAATACCCTTAAATCCCCTTAAATCCCCTTATAAATCCCCTCCAATAATGCATGCAATTAATGCAATGTAATTAGTGTAATATAAAATAATAATAATAATGCATATATGGTCTATAGTGCATGAAAAATAGTTTTATATATTACATACCAATACCAAATACCAGAATATAAAAAGTTAAATAATATCAAAATATAAATATATTGCTTTATTTAATGATTAAAATAATTACCAAAATAATAACATATTCCTATCTCTCTTCCAAGAAGTGGAAAATAGGAAAAAAGTACTGGCCTTATGGTATTTTTACCCCAGGCCATTTAACCCCAATGAAGGGGTAGTTAACAAAGAAAATAATTTATAACCATATGGCTCATTTCGTTATATATTCAAACTTATTTTGGTCTTCATTAGAAAGTAACATTCTCTCGTGTGTCCTAACAGTATCACCATGTCAGAAAGTTTCCTAGTTTTTAGTTTTTCTAAACCCCGGCTGGGTGCTATATTAATCAATTATATTTCATATAATATGCTTTCTTAACAATTTATGTATAAGGGTAAGGGAAAATATTATTAAATTTAACAGCATGAAATGAGAATATTTTTAAATGAAGTTAGCATGCTGTGAAACTCAATACATATTCAAAATATTAATGGGAGAAATGAATATAAACCATCGAGGTTATAGGTATGGTAACTATGACAGAAAAATAATAAAGGACAATCCAGTAAGATCCTTATTACTTGTGAAGAGAGTCCAGATTTAGTAAAGATTTGTAATCTCTCTCTTTTTTTTTTCTTTTTTTTTTTTTTTTTTTTTTTGCAGGATTTTCACCAACCTATGGGACTCTCTTTACTATATTAAAGGCCTTGCTGCCGTAGTGTCCTGATCCTTATTCTTTCTTATTTTATCATTTTTAAATATTACATTATAAATATCAGAATATCATTATATCAAAGGCGTAGAACACCTTGAACAAAAAAGTTGCATAATATCCTAACAAACCTGAAAATCAACGTTGATTTGGCCGGAATCATTGATTTCTAATTTATTTGCCATTCACAAAATGCCGCTGCCGGTCACTGACGTCACAGCTCGCCTGGTCCACGCGCAAGTAATCTGGGGCGAGCTGTGACGTCAGTGACCGGCAGCGGCATTTTGTGAATGGCAAATAAATTAGAAATCAATTACTCCGGCCAAAGCAACGTTGATTTGCAGGTTTGTTAGGATATTACGCAACTTTTTTGTTCAAGGTGTTCTACGCCTTTAAGGAAAATAAACCATGGGTGTTATACATATGATAAATTTGAAAGAAAAAGATAGAAAAAACCAGCAAGGGCCTTTTACCATTGTGAAGAGAGTCCCATATAGTTTGATGAAAGGGACACTCTTCACTATATAGCAAGGCCCTTGTTGGTTTCTCCTCCTTTTCTTTCACATGTATCATTATAAATATATCAGGTATTTTGGTTACATGGAATTAAGCTCTGTCAAACTGCAATATATTTTCTTTCTGCATGGGGTCAAATTTTGCTTTTATTATAGTGTATGGCTAATGATTTTTCAGTTAAAACCCCAGTAAACCACAGCTTCTTTGCATGTGGATTGCAAGTACTTGTCTGATTAACGAATGTCACTCTCAGCTCACGTCATGACGTCATTGGTATAATGATGTTCTTTTAATTGGACTAAAGTAACTTTTTGCAATCCTCATGTGAAAAAGCTGTACGTGGTAATTACTAGGAAGTATTATAATTTTATAATTTTTGTTTTCTCCGTAAAAGTTTTCTCTAAAAAATCAATTATAAAATAAGATAATAATATGTATATAGATAGTCACTTTTTTTTTTTTTTTTTTTTTTACTTTAAATGAGTTTACAAATACTTTATTTTTTTTAATAGGATGCTTATTTATACCTATAATATATATATATATTATAGAAAATTGGACAATGGAAACAATTAAAAAATTGGAGACAAAATGTTATAAACATATATATTTATTTAGTATATCACATAATGTATTTCATACCACAAAGATGGCGACCATAGTCATAAATAATTTGAATTATAATAGTATATAAGTATATTAAATTTGAAATCTTAAAAACGTCCTGAATAAAAGTTACGAGTAGATTATCTTTTGAATTGTAATTTGTAATGCGATTTCAAATCCATAAATCAATTGAGCATCGCGCTGCGCCTGCGCGTAATAAACGTTCGTCTGGTTTTAAACGTAAGTATGAAGTTCTTCGTAAATATACTGTTTAAAAAATTACTTATTTCTCATTAAATTGATGTTATTAATATTAAATTGCATTTTAAATTAATTTTTAATAATACGAAGCTACAATTAAATGAATAAATTTAGTTTAAAACCATTTTTTTACACGTAAAGTAAGAAGTATATTAAACTTTTTTTTTTCTTTTTTTGCCTGCATGCATTTCATACTTTTCATTTCTCAATTACAATTTGTTCATTAACTAACTACTTATAATAAATTTATTTTCAGCAAAATGGAAGGCGACAGAAAACCCCAAAAAGATGAAAACCATCAAATGAAGAAATTCGAGGAGCATCATGATGAGTTGGAAAAGAAGCACCAGGTATGTATTATACGTCCTGAAGACTGCATCAGTATAATATGTTTAAAAACAAAGTAATGAATGCTCTCTTTTGAAAAGTATTGTGCTTGCATAGATATTTAAATTTAATTTTATAGTTCTACCTTTTTATTATTATTTTGTTTCATTATTATTATATGTAGTGTAATTAAAGTTTTTATTGCGTTCCATGTATTTCAGAGTAGTAATTGTCCATTGCTGAATAATAAATTAATTTCAGTTTTCTATAATTATTTATCAAAAGAAACATTTTAAATTACTAAGAATCTTACTCCTGGTAAAGTTTTGGTTGTAACGTAGGTTCGGGGTCGCTGTATTATGACTTTTGCTCCCAGCGCGTTAATAATTAAAATTTTGATATCGTGTTTTCGGGAGATTCTGGTCACACTGATCACTATTTAAAAAAGAAGCCATTTCAGGTACAGCAAGCACTTCGTGAGAGCTCGGAGGGTGTGACCCTCGACCTTAGCATGAGGAAAAGAGTATCGACGAGTCCTCCGAGACGTGCCAGCCCCTCCCCCTATCCAGCCCCACCTCCTGGCAAGTCTGCACCATCCCCTCATTCTCGCAGTCTTGCGGGACCACCTGAAGTTCTTGTATACAGGGAAGCACCACCTGGAGCCCAAGCTTATTATCATGCTCAGGTATGTAATATTAAAATAGACGCCATCTTTATGGTATAAAAAAAAGTATGGAGGGTGCTCCGCTATAATATCCAAAGTCCAGCTGACCTTGAAAAAAAAAAGTGATCAACTTTTTTTTTTTTTTTTTTTTTTTTTTTTTTGATTTGTATGTTTCATTGTAACTAAAAAATATTTTTCAAGGGGAAATGGACTTAGGACAATATAGCTGAGCAACCTGGATATATTAATATCGTCGTGGCCGCGCCCAAAGGGCGTACTTGCATTTCAAGGTCGTCTTACAAAAGGCGTACTTGCATTTTTGTCCAGTACAACAAAGGGCGTACTTGCACTCGGTTTTACATGTTAAGGTTATGGTGGATGTGAGCGAAGCATCAAAATTAGCCAAATGCAAGTACGCCCTTTGCGTGAAAGTAGCAAAATGCAAGTACGCCCTTTGCGTAAAAGTAGCCAAATGCAAGTACGCCCTCTGGGCGCGGCCACGACGATATACTGATAGATCAACATAGAGAAAAACTGTTTCTGTTTTAATATTGATTATCCTGTGTTGTACTGTACATTTGATCAGGATTGATTTTTTTTCTATTCAATTAGTCGCACCAATATTTCAATTTTATCCTTAATGATTGTTTGTAAATCCTATTTTTTGTGCTCCAAACCAGTAAAAAAATGACAACCAATATTGTTTTTTTTTTTTTTTTAAATCTGAATTGCTCATCTTTTTAAAGCAAGAGAACAGGATTTAAAAACATCACTCCTTACGTAAAAAATAAGCAATTATATTTGTAAACCCTTTTCCCTTATGGGCATATATTTTTGTTTCTTTGTCTCGGAACTTTTCATTGATGAAACTGATTGTTTCTTAATTTTTATTAATTTTTGTTGTTTTGATTGTTCAGGACCAGAGTGGCCGGGGGAAGTCACCATCGATGTACGTTCAAGACTCACGAGCTCCACATCTCATGATGAGCAGAGCGGCACCTGTTACATTAGCCCCGCCCCCTGGACATCAGACAAGCAAAATGCAGCCTGTATCGGTAAGAAAATCACTTTAAATTTTTTTTTTTAACGTTCATTTAACATTTTTATCATAATTGAATCGCATAATTATTAACAACATTGGATAACTCTCGGCACTAAACTCCAGTGTGTGTTTTGCCTTCATCAGTCCTTACAGACTTTGAGAGAAACACACACTCCGTTTTCTTGTATAGTTAAGTGCCGATAGCTATTATGTGTTACTTTTTTATCTTGGCTAGTAAGCTTGAACCAAACTATGGGACTGCACTACAGTATGGCCAGCACTGGTTTTCTCCTTTCTTTTTCTAACTAAATATGTATACTTATGTCTAAACATTGGTGTTTTTGTACAATGTTTCTAATAATTTTTGTTATTTTGTTTCAGGGTCAACCACCACCTCTGACAGCCAAGCTAGTGAAGGGAGGTTCAATTACTCATGGCACACCTGTATCTGGTGGCCAACCTCAACCTAACCCTCAACTATTAGCACCTGTACCTTCAGCGAGGTAATACATCACTGGGCTTGAAGGAAACTTTGTGTGTGTGTGTTCTGTAACAAAAAAAAAAAAAAAAAAAAAAAAAAAAAACACTATTTGAATTCTGCATGAGGGGGGACACTTGCCAATGACAAGTGCTGATTAAGTGAATTTGCCTCTCAGATAGCTGTTTTTTAAAATTACTGTTGCATTACTAAATAATGCCTCCACTAATATTGTTTTGAATTTTGTTGTTACAGGTATGAAGGTTTAATCCGCGGTCAACCTAAAGAGAGCGGTGGTTCAATAACCCAAGGCACATCGTTACAACAGCTACACGACAGTAAAAGAAGCACCCCGGCACCTCCACCTAACTCCTACGAGCGTCACGACTTATACAAACATCGTTCCTCGCCTCCTCAGCAACAGTTCCAACCCTCGTATTCTCCGGCACCTCCCCCTGCTGCCCCCTCACCTTATCGAGCACCATACGCGATGGAGCAGCAACTAAGCACACGTCAGATCATCATGAATGACTATATAACATCACAGCAGATGGTAGGAAGACGAGGGTCTGCGGAGAAAGACCCAACTGCAAGATTATCCCCGAGAGGAGCGTCACCTCATCACCCTATGTATTACGCTCCAGGTGCTGCAAATGCAATGTACCCGTCTAATTCCCCACAAAGAACGCCCCCTCCTCCTCAACCCCAACAGAGGCAAGGGGTGATACAAGACAGCCCACAACCACCACCACCAAAACAAATGCTGATGACACAAAAAGCATCACCACCACCGCAGCAGAGACATACTGCGTATCCACCTGGCCACGAAGCATTCTCCTCTCTAGTAGACGTAGCATCTCAACAACCCAGCCTCCCGGTACCTAAAGATCCACAATCTGGACCACCACCTTTACTTCACGAAGGTCTAGGTAAAGGTCTTGTAGATGCACATCTATTAAATCAACAACATAAATCTATAGAAGAACAAGAAAAACAACATAATATGTTACAAGATATAAGAAGAAATTATGTAAATTATCAAAGTTATAATGATTTTGTTAAAATGAAAGAACACGATAAAAGATTAAAAGAATTACATCACGTTATGCAACAACAACAGCATCAACAACATCAACAAGATTTACATCAGTACAATGCATTACAACGACAAAGAGAAAGAGAAAATCATATAAGAATGCAACAAGAAATGAGGCATAATGAGATGAGAGCTGCTCAACAAGCCCAACAGCAAAACGAGATGCGTCAACAGAATGAAATACGTCAACATGAGATGAGACAGAATGAAATACGTCAACAACATGGGATAAGACAGAATGAGGCAAGGCATAATGAAATTAGACAACAGAATGAATTAAGAGCAGCACAACAGCAAGACGAGATGAGAATACAGAAGGAGGCTCGTCGACAGAATGAAATAATGCAGGAGTTAAAACAGCAAGAAGAGAGACGACAGCAAGCACGTATGATGCAACATCAGTTAGCCGCAGAGGAAGAGCTTAGACATCAATATCAACAAAGTAAAGAGCGTGAAGCAGCACGCTTGTTAGTGTCTAATTATCAGTACCCTCCCAGTGGTCCACCCTCGGGGGCAAGTCGTTCTCAAGCTCCTCCGCCACGTGTGATTGGTCCTCCTCCACCTCAAGCCACGCCCCCACCACCTAGACCTACCCCTCCCTCTGTGCCAGGTCAGCAGCCTCAAGGACAGGGACAACCGGGTCAAGATTCCTCGACCATGACGGCAGCAAGTTTGATTCACGCGATCATCACTCATCAGATCAACCAGTCGTCAGAGCCGGAGCCATCTCCTGCACAACTGAGGCCTTGCGACACGCTCTTCCAGGTATGTTACTGTAGCCCTATAGGGGGTAATATCAAGACCCTGCGAAATAATTGTGCATTTAAAAACAAAGTAATGCATGCTCTCTTTTGAATAGTATTAATGCTGTTCGTAAACCCTGTTCTCTGCACCAAAAATGACGATCGCCTATGGTTATTCAAATGGAATGCACATTTTTTGGTGCAAGAGAACAGGGTTTACGAACTGCATTATTGTGTTTGCATAGATATTTAAATTTCGTTTCATAGTTCTACCTTTTTATTATTATTATGTTTTATTATTATATGCAGTGTAATTAAAAGTTTTTATTGTGTTCCATGTATTTCAGAGTAGTAATTGTCCATTGCTGAATAATAAATTAATTTCAGTTTTCTATAATTATTTATCAAAAGAAACATTTTAAATTACTTAGAATCTTACTCCTAGTAAATTATTATTATTATTATTCAGGTGGTGTGAATTAGGCAATTGAATGTAATAAATTTCTAGTTTTGACAATATGTGTAAAAAGATGTGTTACCTATGTTACGTTGTTATGCTTGTTGTGGTATGGTATTGCGTCCTTATGTTTGCACGGATTGTACCTTACGATTGTGCTATGTACAGGAGACGGGAGATGAAGGTCAGGGAGCAGGTGACTCAGAGGCTCAACATCATGGATCATCGAGTCAACCTCCCCCTACTTCTGATGCTAATGCATCTATGTCCACTCCACAACCACCTGTACCTGCTGCACCTGGAGCGGAGAGCATGTATATCACTGTAAGTATATTGATCTGCTTAGCGGCTGCAATATTAATACTTTTTAATTGGAAGGTTAGCACAATGTCGCTTACATGTGGTCCCACTATTTTTTTCTTTTCTTCAAGACATGAGACAAATTATTGTTCCAAGGGTAATTGGTTGCATTCATATAAAAGTCGAAGCCATTTGTAAGCATTAATTAACATGAACTGGTATGGAAAAATAACACATTTTGCTGTCAGCTGACAGTAATCTTTAGTATTTAGTATCGTTTATATTTAAAAATGTAGAACCATTGCCGTAAGACAGTAATGTTGTTCATAAATCCTGTTTTCTTGCACCAAAAAAATGTGCATTACATTTGAATAACCAAAGGTGATTGTCATTTTAGGAGCAGAGAACAGGGTTTACGAACTGCATTAGTGTTATTTGCTGAAATATTTACTTTTTTACTATTTGATTTTGTCTGTGTGGTAAATTCTAATGTCATGTGTTACATTATATAGGTTATTTATGACAATGTTAATGTAGGGCTATAGACTGGGACATAAAGACCCAAAGGAGTAGAATAGGCAACTTCACATCAGTGGCGGTCCTACAGGGGGGATTGAGGGGCGGATATCCCCGGGCCCACTAGGTTTGGGGGGCCCGTGACGAGCCCTACAAATAAAAAATTCAAATAATATCTATAAAAAAAAAGGAACTTACGGGACGGGAAGGAGAGAGAGAGAGAGAGAGAGAGAGAGAGAGAGAGAGAGAGAGAGAGAGAGAGAGAGAGAGAGAGAGAGAGAGAGAGAGAGAGAGAGAGAGAGAGAGAGAGAAGTTTATGAACCAATTTAATGATTTTCATTAGTAAAATTATTCCTAGCAAACAAATTATCCAAACAAATTTATAATGTTAAAAAAAACAAAAAAAAAAAAAAAAAAAAAAAAAACTAAAGCAATATAAATCTACAGATAAAATACAATATCTCTTAATTTACTGGTGTAATAATAGTTCAGTATTTTCTTATATTTTTAAACAAGATTTTTAACCCTGATTTAAAAAGGTAAAATAAACTATGCTTACTATAGAACTAGAGAATTATAATGAAAGACTTAAAAATTTTCAGGGTGTTATTTTATTGCATTTTTATTCTAAGTCGATAGATATATATGGACATTTCTAAGTTTTGAGCTCATTGAGTATTAATTAATTTTTGAAATTCTTAAAATAACGTTACGGTAACTTTTCCTATGCCCGCATGCATAGAGGTATTATTGCGTGTCAGCATTTTTTGATTTTATTATTATTACTATTTTTAATAGAAATGCTTAATGAACTTAAAATTTACAATTTTGCAAATAAATTGATTCAGGACTATGTCTTCTTTTAGAATTTGAAATAAAATTTTACCCTGAAAACTTTTTTAGTCTTCCTCATTGGCCTGGGTGTATAGGTAAAAATTTGTTCAATGAAAAATAAACACTATAGCTCGATCTTCCTAAATTTTCACCATTTGTATATTCGTCAAATTGACCCTGCTCCTTAAATGATGATGATGATGACGATCAACTTTGGCTATTCAAATAGAATATTTGCATTTTTTTTTTTTGCAAGAGACCAGGGTTTACGAACAACATTTTTGTTTTGGAAATTTGAAAATAATTCTAACAGAAGAAAAAAACACTAAAATTTAGCTTTTTGAGAATATGAAGGAAACATTTTTTGCATGCGCTTAATCTTGCCTAAATCTGCAAAGTAATTAAAAATAATTTATTTTTCATTATGAATTTTTGTATACTTTTTTTTTTTTTAATTTCATTATAAATTAAAGTTTAATTGTTTTTAAAAAGAAAATGATAAAAAAAAATCATAAAATAAAAAGAATTATATATATATTTTTTTCTATCTGCATGCACTGACAAGTATACTAAATTTATACACGGAATTGCCTGAAAATAGTCACGTGGTAAAAAAAAATCGCGCCTGCGGCGGGCTATTGGCGCTTCGCGCATCTATTGAGGGGGCCCTGTCAGATTTCTGTCCCCGGGCCCAAAATTTGTAGGACCGCCACTGCTTCACATAATCAGGACTTGTCATTGGCAAGGGTCATCATCAGTTATATGTTAATTTAGGAAATTCTTGCTTCAAAATATTGGATCATATTAACGTGTACATAATGATACAGAGTGAAAAGCACAATTGTAAAAGTATTTGGGTTGCAAAAAGCCCCAGTATACCCACAGCTTACCTACATTAGCCTTTTTTTTTATATATATATAAACTGTAAACTCTCGATTTTGTGAAATCACAGCACAAGGGACTCAGAAAATGGTCACTTTACAAAATTGAATTTCACAAAATCGAGAGCTTTAACATTGCCATGCTTATATTGAATTCTGTTGTGGATACCCAATTGAGCATTTCACAAAACAAAACAAAATCATGGAATTGAACTTTAAAAAATTGAGCATTCTCTGTATATTTCTCCAACTTACATTTACAACATTCATTTCTAGTCATTTACATTATATATATATTTTTTTTTTCCCTGTTCAGCCACCCATCAGTGTGACCAGTGTGGCCAGTATGCCATCAACAAGTGGAACACAAGTGGGAGGTCAAAGTTGCGTACCAACTACTTTGGACAGAAGTTCATTATACCCAGCAGGGCTTCTGATTAACTTGGTTTTATCTTGGATGGATATAAGTGAAGCTGAGCCAAAATCGTGAGTATTTAATTAATTAAATTTATTGCTATATATTTAGGCATGCCCCCGCCACCCCTCCAGTATAAGCCAGCTAAGTTTTGGCATTAATAATATATACAGTATAAATAATATATATACTATATATATAATTATATTGTAATGTATATTTAGGAAAATAAATCATTGCCGCTAGGTAAATAATTTTAAAGAAAAGTTGGAGGAATCAGGAAACCAAAAAAAAAAAAAAAAAGGTTGTCATAGAGATTCCCATGTTGTTAGGTTAATATCTTGCTATGTTAAAGATGACAAACTAGCTTTCATTTTCAGTACAGCACTTAACTCCAAGGGAAAATAGATTATGTGTGTGAGTGCCTTTACCAGTCCTTACAGGCTTGGAGAAATGGCAACTTTTATATTATAGATTTATCATATTATAGGCCTATATAGTGTAAAATATATAAGATATCAATATTAAAGAAAAGGATAGAATAACCAGCAAGGGCCTTACCACAGTAGAAGTTCTATGGAGAGGTCGAAGTCTCGCATGGCACAGTGTTTTGTTATAAAAAAGTTCATTTTATAACTGAGAGCTTTCGTCATATATTAATGACATTATCTATTTTTTTAAATATTCCCGCTCCCTCCCCACCTCTTCCCTTACTCCTTCATTCACACTAGTGTTGTTCGTAAACCCTGTTCTCTTGCACCAAAAAATGCGCATTCCATTTGAATAACCATGAATAACCAATAATGTCATTAATATATGACGAAAGCTCTCAGTTATAAAATGAACTTTTTTATAACAAAACACTGTGCCATGCGAGACTTCGACCTCTCCATAGAACTTCTACTGTGGTAAGGCCCTTGCTGGTTATTCTACCCTTTTCTTTAATATTGATCCTAACCGCGATGGTTTTTTCTTTAAATTGGAAATATATAAGACAGTTAATGTATGTCAATTTCCTGTATAATATACTATTAAAATTATTGTCATTATTTATTTTTGTCTTCTTCCAGAAGTAAAGTGACTAAATTTGTAGAGAAGTTCTCCGCACCAGAAACTGAAGAGGAAAATGACTTACCAGCAGATCCAGTAGTTGTAATCTTAGCATGCGATTACCAAAGTACGAAAAAAAAGAAGAAAAATGCTACTGAAAATGATATAATAATAGAACTTGATGGAGAGAAAAGTATGTTATCACTTTTGAAACTCAAATTCTGTCCAAGAAAATTGCTGCAGCGGTTATTAGCTGGTAAGAGTTTACCATAATTATTTTCAGCCTCTTAAAATTATCATTTCAAGTATATATAATGGGAATTTTTATTATTATTAAAAATAAAGTTCAAAGTTACGGCAATATCCCTTTATGGTCTGCATGGTCTCAACGATGTGTTAATTTACGTAACTCTACGTGAAGAGAGAACAATCAATGTTATTTCAACTTTAACATGAAAGTTACATTCATTTTACACGTCTTTGTGAAAAGCCAATTAGAAATATTTAGGTTTTTAGTGCGTTACGTATTTTTTCTTTATTTTTATAAATACATTTATAAATAGATTATTTATTTATAATATTTATCCCTATCAGTTATTATGAAGATAAAAATATTAGTATTTATATAACTATGGTTTGATTAAATATAGGGGATTTAAGATGTTTAATTTTATTGCAGCTTGTGGAAACAAAAGGCAACAGCTCAAGTCCAAGATATTCAGTCAAATGCATGAATTTACTAGAACATCCAATGATACAGAATTGAATCTTAATAAAAAAATTGGACTTTTCACATTAAGACCTAGCAAAATAGTGCAAGAACTAACATCTCAAGCTTCAAAACTGGTTGATATCACCTACATGAATTGTTCTGCTCTAATGAATGAGGTACAGTACTTATATTATTAATTTTAAAATAAGATATTGAGATAAATAAACCATTGCAGTTTAGTATGATAAATTTGAAAGAAAAGGATAGGTGAAAATCAGCCTTGACTTTTACCATAGAGAGTCCTATATTGTAGAGTTACAACTTTAAGAAATTTTTGTAAAACTATTTATTATAAATAACATAAAACAAAAATAATCATAATAATTACAATGATACAGTAACTTAAAGTGTGTTAGAATTTTGCTAGATTTTTGCAAAATACAATTAGTAATTTTAATTTTGTCTCCCCTCTCTTTCCCTTTCAATTTGCTTTACATTATTATTTATTTAATTATTATTTACTAAAATCTGTTTCTTATTTACAATTTCTAGCCTAGTTCACAAAGTAAAGTATTATTCCTGGACATGGAGTTCCATTATGATCAAAGTCCACGATGGGTAAACGTGATTAATCTTGAAGGTCACATAGTATATGAAGTCTTCGTAACTGGTTGTCATGATTTGTCATTCAAGGTAAAGATCTTAGAGCAAACAAATATTTTATGAAATCATATGTTAAATTAAGACAGTAAGACAAAGTAAAGTTGTTCACTACTGTATAGCACTTTGTAAAGATTATTGGCCTCTCAGTTTTTTTTTTTTTTTTTTTTTTTTTAATTTATTTAACCCCTTTTGGCAAAGTCTTGTCTTAAGCAGTAATTCAAATTTTAATTGGTAATGAACGTCTTTATTATTATTTTTTTTTTTTAGACGTATAAGTCACTGGAGGAGGTGCAAGCTATAAACAACAGTGACAGGTGTAGAGTCAACATTCCATTTCTGGAATTGTACAATGTCCGTGATCATTTACTGCTGCTCCTGGACCCTCAAACTATCTTATGTGGGCATGGTCTCTCGCAAGACCTCTCCAAACTTCGTGTAAGTTTTATACTGCTTATTACTGGTTTTACTTCTTCTTTTTACTTCTTCTTCTTCTTTTTTTTACTTCATCTTCTTTTTGTAATACCTGCCTTTTAAAATACTTTTCTATGCTGAAAAGTCAAAAGAGACAATCTGCACTTTCCACCAGCACAGTGAGTGGAGCAAATGCAATGTTAAGTAAATGGCCGCTAGTATCCACACTCTGTGCTGCATGGAAAATTGTAGCTGCTCCACTCGTCACGCTGGTGGAAAGTGTAGATGTTCTCTTTTGACGCGGAAGCATTGTTTTGTATAATTAAGTATTTTGCTGTGTATGTTACCCTTGGATAAACATACAGGATAGGAAGCTCTTGTTGAAAAAAACGACCCCTTAATGTTTGTAGTTCAAATTTTCACCACAACAATAAATAAATGTAACGGTGGCGCCACCGCCTCGGCCAAATGGTGTTGGCCGAGACGAAGGCGCCAAATATAACATTTGTTTATTTTTTATTGTTGTGGCGGAAATTAGAACTACAAACAATAAGAGATCGCTTTTTAGATAGGGCAATAACATAGAAGCTCAGGAGCGTAATGTTACCACATGTGGTACATCTCTTAAAGCGATACACAACCCTAAAAATAAGCAATTTTTATTCTTCTCTAAAATGATTCAATAGAAATTAGTCGTATATTTGACTTTTCTAGTCCGCGGGATAAGCGAGCCCCACGAGGGTAACGATATAGAGTACACGCCCCTCTACTATGAGAGTCAAAAATGTGTAACCCCTGCTCTACCTGCAAAGCTTACCTGGGAGAAGGTGTACAGATTTTTTACTCGCACAGTAAAGGAAATCTCTGATGTCAGAGATTTCCTCTTTACCCCCGCGGGGCTCGCTTATCCCGCGGACTAGAAAAGTCAAATAAACGACTAATTTCTATTGAATCTAATTTTAATTAGATTTAATTAGATTTAAATTAGTGCTAATTTTAATTTTGTAAAATGTGAAATTTTTATAAACTGTCAGTGGAAAAGTTTAAGTGCCATATATTGGTGTATAAACATTGATCTTCAACTTTCCTTTATATAGACAGATTAGTATTATAGGAAAGCATAGAAATATCAACAATTTAAGGACCACAGTTGTGTCCCAGTATATTATATTTGTAATGTTTATATAGCTGAGTTAGTTTCATCATCATAGTGATATTTTCAATCAAAAAAGAAAATTACTTTAGTACATCACCGAATGGTTTAAAAGTCTTGTACTGTGATGTGCTCAAGTAAATCTGACTTTTGATTGTCTATGTCATTTTGATGACAAAAGCTCTCAGTTATATAAACATTATAATATAACTCTGTGCAATATGTGAGATTTCAGCCTCACCATAAACCTTCCAGTGTACTAAAAGGCCCTTAATTCTGGTATCTTTTTCTTGAATCCTATCCATGATTTTTTTTTTTTTTTTTTGTTTTTCCTTAAATTGAATTAGACGGTTGTAAAATTATCAATGTTATTTTTATAAGAAAAACAGTGTGCAGATAGTAGATAATAAAATATAATTAGGTATATTATTTCAATTGTGTGTAACAAAAAAAAAATAAATAAATAAAAAAAAATTACAAACATATTTTATTACAATAATGTCATAATAACATAATAATAATAATAATAATTGAATAAATAACAATCTATATGTATTGACATTATGTATTTACAGCTTGAGTAAAATATGTGTAGGTCCTATAGTAGTGCTTTATAGTCCTATAGTAATACATAAAATAATGGAAGCAAGATTTTAATTAAATTTAATTGCTTCAGATCTACCACATGAACATTGTTGACACCTATCATATTTTTCGAGATGAAGACAGTGAGAGAAGGATCCGTAGCTTAAAAGCTCTGGCAAAGATTGTGCTGAAAAGAGAAATTCAACAAACCTGTCATCATGATCCCTTCGAGGACAACATAGCAACCAGGGACTTGCTGATCAAGATTGCTGAACAGTTATGTATGTATTGTGCATGTGTGTGGTAGTAGTATAACTGTAATTTAAAGTAATTTTTCTTCAAACTCAATATCACTTATTTTCACAATATCTGGTACTGTTTTACAACATGTATGTGCCAAAGAAAACTTGTGTAACCCCAGCATTTATTCATGTCAATGATTTTTTTTTTTTTTTTTTTTTTTTTTTTAAGGTAATGATTGGGATATGATGTTGAGACAGAGCATCTAGTTGAAAAATAACAATATTGTACTATAGGTGTAAGGAAATGGTATAAACAAAATTATGAGCTCTCATAGTAGAGGGGCGTGTACTCTATATCGTTACCCTCGCGGGGCTCGCTTATCCCGCGGACTAGAAATTATAAACAAATTTTTTTTCTAAAAAGTAACTTTTCAGATTTTTTTTTCTCAAAATGGTGGTGGAATTAGTTTCTGAAATACGAAAGAAAGGTGTTTTTGTTTTTACTATATTTCATCACAAAAATTAGATTATTAATAATTTATTTATTAAACACCAAGGTGTACTTATACATATTTATATACATATTTATATAGGTCTACATTTTTGCATATTGACTTAATGATAGGGTCCGAGATGGACAATGAAGTAAGTGGTACCTAGTACATAGTCCACTACATAATACACATACACATTTATCATTACACTCGTGAAATTCTTTAATTTGACAGATTACATGGTGGAAACCATGCACCGCATAACGGGTAAAAACATGCCTGTCTGTACAGTTTGGGCCTTTCCACCCATTAATATTATTAATATTAAATGCAGGGGTATTATAGAAGGCCAGGCTGATATCTTCAGTTTTACTTAGTCTATCCTTAACAAATTTAATGTAATTATCTGTTTTTAACAATTTAAATTTCACTTGTAGTTCCGTTACAAATAACTCCTCCCCTGCTAGCTCGTAAACCAGCCTTGACGACGTAAATTTTGACAAGCAAAGTATCCGTTTTAAGTACCGAGACTTAACAGATTCTAGATTTTTGAAGTCTGTTATAGACATAAATGACCAGAAAATTTCAATGCCGTACGAAGCAACTGGAGAGATTTTCAGGTGAAACAGTTTAATAGCTGTTTCCAAAGATAACGAATTTAGATTTGAGATAGCGAATGAAGATGACAATGCATTTCGACAGCGTTCTTTGACATGTTTAGAGAAAGATTTCCCCGTCTGTTGCATAATAACCCCCAGATAATTAAAATAATTTACAAACTCTATCTTTTCTCCATTACAAGTTATTACATCTGACTTTGCTAAAGAACCACCTCTCCTGAATTTTACAATTTTTGTTTTCGTAGCATTAATTTTTAATCCGTTCAGATTAGCCCATTCAATAAGTTTGTCTAGAATTTTTTGAAGTTTTACAATATTATTACAAATTAGATTATCAAGTTGATATCATATACAAAAAGATAGAAAATTAAACACAAAACACAAATATATTTGTTGCTTTGTAATAAAATTTTTAGTCGCTAAGTTAAATGTAAAAGTTGCGAGGCATGTCCTCACAATTTGGCCAGCATGTCATATTTTATACGTATAATTGTCAGATCGAGAAATAATGGAGATAGAATGGTAAAACTGGTGTTCACTCTAAATATTTTCAAGAAAAATAAGATTGGCGTTGGTTTCATCACGCTATCTTAATTAGGGAAAAAGTTAAAATAGCAAACTCTGAGAGGGCTTCGTGACCACAATGTACAGCGATATCTTGAAATCTCCGCTTGATGTCACCTTCACCTGCACTTCAATATATCTTTTTTTGTTAATAATGAATGAAAAAGGATAAAAAAAAAATCAATACATATAATTCCACTAAGATTTTGAAATTGGATATTTAGTGATGAGCAATGTTGTGCTCACACTCACGCCAGCAGCCTAACAACGTGAAGTCATGCACATCTTCTATTTTTACCAATTTGTCCAATTTTGGTTGATTTAACAAAATGGCTTTTTAAAATATAAACTAATTTTGAATTACACAGAGATTGAAGTGCGTGTGAAGGTGACATCATGTGGAGATCTCAAGATATGTACATTGCGGTCACGAAGCCCTATTTGACTCTCATGCAGGGTTTGTTATTTTGACTTTTTCCCTAATTAAGCTAGCGCAATAAAACCAACGCCAATCTTATTTTTTCTTGAAAATATTTAGAATGAGCACCAGATTTGCCATTCTATCTCCATTATTTCTCGATCTGAAAATTATACTTAAAATATATGAAGTTACTAAATTGCGAGGACGTGCCTCGCAACTTTTACATTTAACTCTGTGACGAAATATTTTATTACAAAGCAATAAATATATTCTTGTGTTGTGTTTAATTTCTATTTTTGAGTATATAATTTCAACTTGCTAACCCATTTTTTGTGATAAAATCCAGTAAGAACAAAGACACTCTTCTTTCATATATCAGAAAATAATTCCGCCGCCATGTTGAGAAAAAAAATTCTAAAGAGTTACTTTTTAGAATAATCATAAAAGTTAACTTTTTAGTACCGAAAAGTAATTCTAACAAACAAGTTACTATTTAGCACTAAAGAGTTACTCTTGTGTATCATAATAATTTATTTAATTTATTTTTTCTGTGTGTACTAAGAACTGCAGCTTTTATTATTATATGTGCTCTTTTCTTTCTGCACGTGTGGTATAGTGGTTAGCGTGCTAGTTTGACACGCTGGAGGTTTGGCGTTCGTTACCAAGCCGGGTTGGCTTTGTAGGCCAGCTTGTAAGAGCGGTGGTTAGAACGGTGAAGTTTCAGTGTGTTACAATGTGTATGTTTCCGCTGCAATGTGTGGGTTGGCCAGAGTTTGACCACCTCTCGTCCATAGTGGCGAGTGCTGCCGTCATAAGATTTGGTGGTCCGAGCTGCACAGGTCTGATATTAGGAGCCCAGAGGAGTGTGGTATTAAGGGTAGAGCCTGTGGTCTGGTAAGCCACATATCATTGTAAGCCCTCTTACTAAAAAGGATTTGTCCTGGCCTACCCCGAAAGGGATTATGGCGTCATGATATGTGCGTATGTATGTGTATGTTCTTTCTTAAAACCAACACTGGAATCCTACTTGATTCAAGGTGAAAATTACACATACATACATATCATGACGCCATAATCCCTTTCGGGGTAGGCCAGGACGAATCCTTTTTAGTAAGAGGGCTTACAATGATCTGTGGCTTACCAGACCACAGGCTCTACCCTTAATACCACACCCTGGGCTCCTAATACCAGACCTGTGCAGCTCGGACCACCAAATCTTACGACGGCAGCACTCGCCACTATGGACGAGAGGTGGTCAAACTGCCTGGCCAACCCACGCATTGCAGCGGAAACGTACACATTGAAACACACTGAAACTTCACCGTTCTAACCATCGCTCTTACAAGCTGGCCTACAAAGCCAACCCGGCTTGGTAACGAACGCCGAACCTCCAGCGTGTCAAACGAGCACGCTAACCACTACACCACATGAAAATTAATAATTATTATTCAAATCCTCTGATTTAGACGATGTTGCTGCATTTGAAGATTTTGACTCTAAGGAGTTTGAATCCGAGGCTGAAGATGCAGACACAGGCTTCATTACAGACTTAATGGAGGATGACACCAAAGGTATGTCTACTTATCTTAAATAATCAATAGAGCTTGTAAAGCATCAGAAAGTTAAAAAAAAAGTTATCCAACCAAAAAAAAAAAAAAAAAAAAAAAAAAAAAGACAATTGAAAAAAAATGCTTATCATATGCAAATTTTAATCCTGAGTGTCTATAATCACAAATAAATTTTGTAGTATTCTAATAATGGGATCAGTTTTTTTTTTTTTTTTTTTTTATTTTTTTTTTTCCCTTTTTTATTAACACCTAAAATTTTTAAGAGAAGTTGTTGAACCAATTTTGAGATATTTTGCATTTTCCAGGTCTGAGGTTAATCCTTTTAAGGTCTTTATATAGGCCTACTTTAAAAATATTCTTCACTCTTAAATTCTCTCACTCTTAAATTGTCCCTCATGGATGTACATACTCCTCCCGAATAAATCTGACAGCTTGCGTTAAAGTTTCCCCATATATTTAATATTTGGAGAGATTAATGCTTTGGCCAGATTTATTTGGGCGGAGTGTTCATAATGCAGTGTTGCCACATATGTGATATTCCCATATAAGCCTAATGTAAGGAACGTTTTCAATTTTACCTTTGGGTACATGCATTATGATAAAAAATTATTTGCTAAAACTACTAAAAAAATTTGGTATAGCAAAATATTCTTTAATCAAATAACCTGTATATAATACCCCTAATGATTTGAAATAATTTGATTTGATAAAATGTTAATTGTATTTCACAGTGTCTCTAATCAGTGACAGAAATGGAATGGGAAAAGCAAGAAGCCTAGGATTCCTCCCCAGCACAAGAGTCGCTCCGTACAACATAGCAGATGTGGCTGAAACTGCTGCTTTCATAACTGCACTTGAAGCTCATCCATTACATGTTATTCTAATGAGCAACACCTCAAAAGAAAAACTAAAATCTGTAAAAAAGTCAGTGATAAAAGGTATTCCAAACTGCAACCTTGTGATATTAACTCAAAATTGTGACCATGAAAAAACGAACACTGCTAGTTTGTGGGTACGCAAAAAAAATTATTAATTCATATGTGCCGCAGCCTGATTTTTTGTTACATTTGGAACAGTGCATCATTACTTTTTAAGTAATTATAGGAAGTTATTTTGTTTTTATCAACCTAAATTGTTAAATACTGAATAAGGCTCTGTGTAAGGCATGTCAGTCTTTTAATGTTAATATGCCCTAGACAATTCCATTAAAATAACAAGAAGAATTGTATAATTATTATTTTATAAATCTTTGTTGTTATTATTATTTTAAATAATTTCTAAATTGTTAAAACCTTCTATTTATGTTCTAGAGAGAGCATATAAAAACATAATAGCTTTTTGCCATGTTCACATTGAGCTTAATAGAAGACTTGCAAAAGTAGGTTTAGTGAGAAAATAAACAAACTGACAGCTCAACAATACTAACAAAGTGCTAGCAGACGACTTAGTGTTCCTGTCTACATTTAACATATATGCTTTCTTATGGGGCAATGAAACAGCTATAACTAAAGTTAGAATTATTTTACAAAGCTGAAATTTTTACTGTAGCTTACTGAGCCTACAAGCTTTTGTTTTCCTAGGTTTCAAGTGATTTGGTTCAAATTATTTTTTTACCCAATTGACCTCAAATCCAGGAAAACAAAAGCTTCAAGACTCAGTAAGCTATAGTAAAAATTTCAGCTCTGAAAAATAATTCTAACTTAAGTTAGCTTCATTGCCCCATAAGAAAGCATGTTAAATGTAGACAGGAACACAAAGTCGTCTGCTAGCACTTTGTTAGTATTGTTGAGCTGTCAGTTTTTTTACTTTCTCACTAAAACTACTTTTGCAACGTCTTCTATTGAAATTGTTAAGTATCACTTAACAATTTCAATTATAAAAAGCTCAATGTGAACATACAGCATTTAAGTTTTAATTATTATTACCTCTATTATTTATTTTTTATAGTTAAAAAAAACTTGACATAAAAGTGAATTAGAAACATGAACTGATTTAAAATAAATTGATTTGTTATTTTTGATTTTAAAATCATTTGCAGTTGTATACCTATAATTAAAGGTTATAATGTAGACTAAAAATTAAAAAAAAAATCTTTATAACTATATGTATTAAATTAGTATTACCATTATTTATGGTGACAATAAAAACACTACTGTCATTATAAAATTGTTGTAGTGTGGTATGAAGTTTGATGCTACATACTCTTAAAAGCATTTGATTTTAGTTGATAGAAACATTTTTACTCAAAAAATTAGTGGACACAAAGAGAATTCCAAAGGGTGATCTTATTGCATTAGCCTTTTGCTTAAAGTTATAACTTTGTAATTGTTTAGAGTACTAGAGTAAAGCAAGGAGCACCCAGTAGCCTGCTGCTCTACAACCTCGACCTTAAAGTCATGATCACGCTGGTGAGCTTCTGTATTATTGCCCTATCTTAAAAAACGTTCCCTTAATGATTTAGATCAAATTTTCGCCACAACTATCCACATGTAAAAAGTAAATGACGCTGCGATCTTGGGAAAAAAATTAAATTTTCCCCCAGATCGCAGTGCCACTTTTATATGTAATTTTGTATTCTTGCATATCTTGCATTGTTGCGGCAAAAATTTAAATTACATCATTAAGGGAACGTTTTTCCATCAATAGCTTCCAACCCTAGTACTTTAAGACATATTATACCTATAATTTAAAGTACAGTAATTGATAAGCAGAGTATAAATTTAATGTTAATATTAACTTGTTTAATTGTAACTAAACCTAAAATACCTATACATGTATAATGAAAAGTTTATTCTATATTATACAAGGTATATATACATATTTGCCAAGGTGTTTTTAAACAGAAATTTAAAAAAAAATGTATAAAATTGTATCTTCAAATCTCTTTTATTTAGAGTAAATAAAATAATTCTGTAATTTATACATTTAGGAAAATTATATATGTTATTTGATTTTCTTTCTTACCTGTGACCTTTCAACATTAATAATTTTTATTCATTATTATCTTTTATTGTACAGTAGCAATTATATAGCATGTAGTGATGGTAATAACACTTGCACATGTGAGGTGCCCTTAGATCCCTACTGTCCTGCTTCCATTGCGCCAGTATATTTATGCGTACGTTTATGATATTTATACAATGGTTTAATCTGTTACGTTTGTCATACGGTCACCGAAGTAAAACAACTTCAGAGGGACAAAAAAAAAAAAAAAAAAAAAAAAAAAAAAAAAACGTATGCAACGCACACAGACGTGTGAATGGTCACTACTTTACGCTCTTGAAGTGCATCAGGTTAGGGTCCCAGAAAAAGCGTGATTTTGGGTTATTTCGTCTGTCGGCAGCTCTAAATTGCTTGAGGACACAGCTATGCTGGTTGTCCTGACAGAGGGTACTGTTGTTCCATGAACAATGAAGATAGTTTAAGAAACCTGCATGTGTGAATTTTTGTATATATATTTAATTTTTAACTGCATATAATACTAGATTAAGACAGATTATTATACAGATTAAGTCTTTGGTTATAGACAGTAGCTTCAGTAAAAAGAACTTAAGCAGTTTATTGTTGTTGTTGTTGTTGTTGTTAATTTAGTGATCAGCGCGGTTGCATACGTCTGTTTGAAAATAGTATATACTCTAATGTTCTTTTGTTATTCTTTTTTTTTTTTTTTTTTTTTTTTTTGTCAAGTTTCTTCAAAACTTTTTTTTTAATTATAAAAGATATAAAAGAGATATCGATATGATTAAAAAATTATATTTTAAAATATAAAATCCTTTGATAATAAGAGTTCAATGTTTTTGTTTTTTTATTATTATTTTTTTTGGCAAAGTATGGATTAAATTGTGTATATTTTTTTCTTTCCAATATATCCCTATACGTAAATTGAAATTCAAAACTTAATAATTGTTTTTATTATAGACTTTATTAGTATATAAGTTTATGTAATCTAATAATGTTGCTATAAGTTCTCTCTCTCTCTCTCTCTCTATCTCTCTCTCTCTTTCCCCTCCCTCTCTATCTCTGTCTTTTTATTTTTTGCAAGGCTATTGCAGTTAGATTTGCCGCCTACGCAGATAGGCAACTTTTCGTACATAAGTGTATCGCAGGTGTGGAACCTCATAGGATACGTCATTTTTACAGAGTAGCTATACTCGACTCAAAAAACCTCAGTCGATTTAAATCAGTCATTCCTAAAGTATCGCTCATTGTCATATTTGAGGAGAAGGGGGGCGGCTGGGCAATACCGTAAAAGGTCAAACGGCAGGTGACTCAGGTTTTTTGAGTCGAGTATAGGTTAAACGTTAAAACGTAAAATAAGGGTTGAAATTCAAAACGGACCCCAGTTTCATACTCAACGAATCCAAATTAGAACTAAAACGTGTTATTATGAAAATTTTAATTTTTTGGCAAAAATATAGCGTTTTGTAATGATAACTTTATAATAATTGGGTGTATCGAGTACTCAAGTACAGTTCTGTAATCAGCAGTTCAAGGGCTTTCTACCAATGTGCATGTTGATGCATTTCTTGACAAAAAATATTTCAGCCTGAAAAACAAAGAAGGGTTTTTCAATTGCTTGTTGTGGAATTGCAAGGGTTAGCCTTGCTTGTTTTTGTGATCTTGAGACTTTGGGATGCGAATCGTAATAATTTGCACATCGTTTGAAAGTCCTTGGTTTGCTGATTACAGAACTGCCCTTTAAGTCCGGAAATTTTACAACTGAAGCAAGATATTTGCAAATTTCAGGTGCATAAATGTTACATTCCTGTTTTGCTATTTTTATGTCCAATTTTTATCCTAAATCATAATAAATGTCATGAAGTTAAATTTTATGGTAGTACGCCCATATATTAGATATGTCAAGTTTCTTCAACACTGTTTCTTTAAGTAGAAAAAGCTCAAAAAGATATGATAAAGAAATTATTTTGGAAAAGGTAAAATCATTTGACAATAAGGAGGTCATTTTCTTTCTTTCTTTTCCTTTCCTTTCCTTTCCTTTTTTTTTTTTTTTTTTTTTCTGTAAGTATGGATTACATTCTGTATTTTTTTATTTCCTATATCCTTATACGTAAATAGAGCTTCAAACTATAATTGTTTTAACTATATTATATATATATGGTTTATTCAGTCTAATGTGCCTATAAAGCCTAGGACAGAGATCCGCCCTTATCCCTATATTTATCGCAGCTATAAGAGTTTGGACTGTGCTTACTTTTTGGACGATATCCCAGGAGCGGAACCAAAAGTGCGATAAGAAAAAACGACCGCTTTCTTGAGATTAAGTTCTCTCTCAATCTCACTTATTTTCTACACTTTCATCGTTCACCCCCTACCCCCTGCTTTTTTTTTTTTTTTTTTTTAATTTTTTTTTAGTTTTACGTATTTTGTGTTCAGCAATAATTCCAATAAAAAAAAATCAATATAATATGTATGGTACTTTCAAACATATACAGTATTATAGAAGTAATTAATAAGCAGGGTATAAATTTAATGTTAATATTAACTTGTTAAATAAATTGTAAATAAATGTATTGAAAAGCTTATTTTATACAACATTTTACAAGGTGTTCAAACAGAAAAAAAAATGTATATAAAATTGTATCTACAAATCTCTTTTATTTAGAGTAAATAAAATAATTCTGTAATTTATACATTCAGGAAAATTATATATGTCATTTGATTTTCTTTCTTACCTGTGACCTTGCAACATTTATAATTTTTATTCATTATTATCTTTTATTGTACAGTAGCAATTATATAGCATGTAGCGATGGTAATAACACTTGCACATGTGAGGTGCCCTTAGATCCCTACTGTCCTGCTTCCATTGCGCCAGTATATTTATGCGTACGTTTATGATATCTATACAATGGTTTAATCTGTTACGTTTGTCATACGGTCACCGAAGTGAAACAACTTCAGAGGGACAAAAAAAAAAAAAAAAAAAAAAAAAAAAAAAAAAAAAAAAAACGTATGCAACGCACACAGACGTGTGAATGGTCACTACTTTACGCTCTTGAAGTGCATCAGGTTAGGGTCCCAGAAAAAGCGTGATTTTGGGTTATTTCGTCTGTCGGCAGCTCTAAATTGCTTGAGGACACAGCTATGCTGGTTGTCCTGACAGAGGGTACTGTTGTTCCATGAACAATGAAGATAGTTTAAGAAACCTGCATGTGTGAATTTTTGTATATATATTTAATTTTTAACTGCATATAATACTAGATTAAGACAGATTATTATACAGATTAAGTCTTTGGTTATAGGCAGTAGCTTCAGTAAAAAGAACTTAAGCAGTTTATTGTTGTTGTTGTTGTTGTTGTTAATTTAGTGATCAGCGCGGTTGCATACGTCTGTTTGAAAATAGTATATACTCTAATGTTCTTTTGTTCTTTAAAACCGCGTCAAATGATGAAAGCATGAACCGGAAGGTCTGAGTCGAGAAATTTTGTTTATAAATTTTGATTAGCCTATACATATGTAGTCTTTGACACCAAGTAAAAAAATTCGGAAATTTTTTTTCCGCCCGCTGGAGGCAAATGAAAATTTTCCGTTTTTCAAAAGTTCGTTTGGGAAATTTCCCGATATCTTTTTTGCTATTAAAGATAATTTAAAATATTGAAAGAAAAATAATCACCATAAAACTCGCTATTTTTTGTCTTTTGGTCAAAATAACCTTTGACCTTTATCAAGGTCATTAATTTTTTGACCTTTTACTTAAATGCACGCCAAAGTCGTAATGCTGTTTGTACATAAATTTGAAAATAGCACATTTTAGAGCTAACTTATCATCTATATAAATCTGAAGTCAAAAATATGGGCGATTGAATAGCAGCGAAATGGCACGCTAATTTCTACGATGACCTCTGCGCACCGCGCGCATTTCTGTAGTTCACGGCTAATGCATAAGTACGGAAATCTGGTGCAAATAATTTTACAGCAATGAAACTTGGTACACATATACTTTAGACCTTTGTGGTCCTTTTCAGCCACAATACTTAATTTTTACTCTACCCCTTCTGACCCTAAGGGACACGTAAAGGTCAATATTAAGGGTTTTTATTATTTTAAAATAAAACTATGCAAGATACAGGAAAATGTTTCAAATGAAAATTGTTAAGCAGGTTATTTACATGCCCATATAACAATTTTCAAAATGCAGTGTTGCCAAATTTTTGCAGTGTTGCCAAAATTATGCTTGATATGTGCATAATTGGGGGTTCAATGATATAACTGGCTCAAATATTGCAAATAAACAGTGAAATAGTTTTTTTAATTGTTGATACTAAGTACTCAAGGGTTCAAGCAGGACTATTATTTATTTATAAATAATTTTCTGTTTAATGCTTGTAACTGTACATACTTGGTATCGTATTATAAAAATAAAATAAAATTCAAACCTAAAAGTTTACAAACTTACCCTATTTTAGGGTCATCAGGGTCTTGATGTTTGGCCTACGGATGTGTAACAATAGTTTATTTTTGCTAAAGGATCTACACAATGCTGTCAAATAATTTTTTTGCCAAAATACAATAAATAAATAAAAAAAATAATAATTATAAAAAAAATAAATTAATAAGTCAAAAGAATTAGCTTTTTATTTTTGGATCCCTAATTTGAATTGACGTCACAATGCCAAAGGTTAAATTTCGTAAAACCATATTTTTGCACTTTATTTGCAATATTTGAGCCAGTTATATCATTGAAACCCCAATTATGCACATATCTAGCATAATTTTGGCAACACTGCAAAAATTTGGCAACACTGCATTTTGAAAATTGTTATGGGCATGTAAATAACCTGCTTAACAATTTTCATTTGAAACATTTTCCTGTATCTTGCATAGTTTTATTTTAAAATAATAAAAACCCTTAATATTGACCTTTACGTGTCCCTTAGGGTCAGAAGGGGTAGAGTAAAAATTAAGTATTGTGGCTGAAAAGGACCACAAAGGTCTAAAGTATATGTGTACCAAGTTTCATTGCTGTAAAATTATTTGCACCAGATTTCCGTACTTATGCATTAGCCGTGAACTACAGAAATGCGCGCGGTGCGCAGAGGTCATCGTAGAAATTAGCGTGCCATTTCGCTGCTATTCAATCGCCCATATTTTTGACTTCAGATTTATATAGATGATAAGTTAGCTCTAAAATGTGCTATTTTCAAATTTATGTACAAACAGCATTACGACTTTGGTGTGCATTTAACTAAAAGGTCAATAAATTAATGACCTTGATAAAGGTCAAAGGTTATTTTGACCAAAAGACAAAAAATAGCGAGTTTTATGGTGATTATTTTTCTTTTCAATATTTTAAATTATCTTTAATAGCAAAAAAGATATCGGGAAATTTCCCAAACGAACTTTTGAAAAACGGAAAATTTTCATTTGCCTCCAGCGGGCGGAAAAATTTTTTCCGAATTTTTTTACTTGGTGTCAAAGACTACATATGTATAGGCTAATCAAAATTTATAAACAAAATTTCTCGACTCAGACCTTCCGGTTCATGCTTTCATCATTTGACGCGGTTTTAAAGTGATTATTCTTTTTTTTTTTTTTTTTTTTTAAGTTTCTTCAAAACTTTTTTTATAATTATAAAAGATATAAAAGAGATATCGATATGATTAAAAAATTATATTTTAAAATATAAAATCCTTTGATAATAAGAGTTCAATGTTTTTTTTTTTTATTTTTTTTTTTATTATATTTTTTTTTTGGCAAAGTATGGAATAAATTGTGTATATTTTTTTCTTTCAAATATATCCCTATACGTAAATTGAAATTCAAAACTTAATAATTGTTTTTATTATAGACTTTATTAGTATATAAGTTTATGTAATCTATTAATGTTGCTATATGTTCTCTCTCTCTCTCTCTCTCTCTCTCTCTCTCTCTCTCTCTCTCTCTCTCTCTCTCTCTCTCTTTCCCCTCCCTCTCTATCTCTGTCTTTTTATTTTTTTGCAAGGCTATTGCAGTTAGATTTGCCGCCTACGCAGATAGGCAACTTTTCGTACATAAGTGTATCGCGGGTGTAGAACCTCATAGGATACGTCATTTTTACAGAGTAGCTATACTCGACTCAAAAAACCTCAGTCGATTTAAATCAGTCATGCCTAAAGTATCGCTCATTGTCACATTTGAGGAGAATTAAGGGGGGCGGCTGGGCAATACCGTAAAAGGTCAAACGGCAGGTGACTCAGGTTTTTTGAGTCGAGTATCAATGGTAAAAATTGCAACACTTTATCATAATTAGTATTTAATTGGTGGCACTTGGTTTAATTTTGAGCACCAAATTTTGCCTACTTTTTGGTATTTTCCCCCATAATTATAGCTGTTTCCAATAGAAAATTTACCTATTGATTCACATTAGTATGTTGGGTTAACATTTTTAAGTTACTGAAACATAAAAATTATGGTTTTGAAAGATAATTATAACTTAAATATTTGGGGTTACATTTGGCCACGCCCCCTTCTAGGCTATAGCAAAACATAGAAAAATAAGTGAAACATATAAATTATGGTAAACTAACAATGTATCATCTTATATGTGATTAATTTACGTGATTGGGGTAATTATCCCAGTATAAAAAGATAATTTTCGGGGGGGGGGGGGTACAGTTAATTTTAAAATTTTCAAAAGAACAATGCATTATTGTTTTATTATTAAAATCATTAAGGGTTTTATTTTCTCATTTTTCGGACTCCTGCTCTGGGGGTTGGGATTTGGGATGTAGTTGATTTATTTGCAAATTTACACGGTATATATAATAGGATTTTTAAATATATTTGGTAAAAATGCATATTTAATATTACGATGTACGATATAGGATTCTTTGCACAATGTTATTTATTCAAGTATATTTTTATCAATCTCCTGATATATACTGTACATGCTGTACAATAATTATATAATGGTTTTTATAGTTTTTTTTAAGCTATAATAAATGACTGAACTTAAAATAACTTTATCAGCATATCATTATTGCCACAAATCAAAAATTAATTATTATAATACAATGTGGAATATAACAATATATATATATAGCATATAAAAAGAACAATTAAATATGAGTTAATGTTCAAACAACATTTTCAAGTATTACAAAATGATTATAAGCAAATAAAATTGTCAATAAGTTTACAACTTATAGGATACATGACAATTTTAATAATTATACTAATAACTATATGTTATGTTTATTATAATTAAAAAAATATATACTAATAACAGCTAATATTTCATAAATTTTCAGACCATGCTTTTTAAAAATTTTGTATCGGTATAAATCAGATAACTTAGTTATAAGCGGTATTGTGACCAAAGCGTTTAGTTCTCGATTTTAATTGTTTTAATATAATTAGGCTACGCTATAATGTAGTAAGGCTCATATATATATATATATATATATATATATATATATATATATATATATATATATATATATATATTATAGCTATATAAGCTCATGACTCGTATGTAAGCCAATACTGTGGGACACGCACTTACATGGACAAAAATAAATACGCAATAATTATGCTAGCTCATTTTTAACACAATTTGTGCAATACAACATAATTTATGCTAGACATCATAATAATTATAAAAATGTTACATAGCATAAATATTATGTTGTACAGTTATAATTATTTATGTTCTAATTTAATTACATCATTTATGCTATACAACAGCATATATGCAGCATATATAATTTATCTTTTCCGTTTAGGTATATAATTCCTAACGTTTGGTCGTTGGGGCTGTGTCGTGCTCAAATATACGTAAGGGTCGTACATAGGCTATTGCGCTCTTGAGCAATCTTACATACATTAATATCTTATTAATATACATATATATGAGACGCATCCCCATTTCCCCAGTATAATAAGGTTATTATATATAGTAATAATATTACTATAGTAATAACCTATGGAACTTTTTTCCTGTTAGCGCACTGGATCATCAATACAATTGTTATATATGATCCAGGGTCTTTTTTAGTGTGCAGTCAGACACAAATTGTGCAGTCACTAGGGTCGGACTGGCCATAAGAGCAAGTCCGCAATTGCGGACGTGGCCCCCCCTGTTTGGAGGCCCCTAAGGCCCAAAAAGGGGCGTAACTAGGGTGTTACGCCCCCTTTGTGGCCCCTAAAGAGGATGTTACACCCCTTTTGCGGACGAGGCCCCTTGATTGCCAGTCCGACCCTGCCAGTCAGACTGGGAAATGTGCAGTCAGAAATTTGGATTTGTGCAGTCAGCAAGTATATAAATTTTGAGTTCTAAAAAAAATTTCATTTCACAAATTGTAAAAAAAAAAAAAAAAAAAAAAAAAAAAAAAAAAAAAAAAAATCTTGCTCGCTACGCTCGCAATTAAAGTATTATTTAATATTATTATTATATTATTATTATATATTATTATATGAATCGTACCGTGTTTTAAATGTTGCGGAATATAATATTTTTTAAAAATATTTATTTAATTAAGAATATTTATTTTTAGATTTTATCAAATGAATTTATTACTTTTATTTAATCTCAGACAGTCATATCAAGAGGTTTGAATACATTTTATATCTTATTCAAAGCAAGAGTTTTATACTTTTTAATAATTCACACCCACAAGTTACTAATTAACAACATAAATCATGTATTGAATGCCTAGCAGTAGCAGCCTAGCATTGTAGTAATATTTTAATATGTGCATTTTTTTTTTTTTAATATTTTTAAAATGAAGATTTGTTTATTAGACTGAAATTGAAAGAGCATCACTATTACTATAGAAGACTGCCAGCTGCTCTTAACATCCTGGGCTAGAAAAATTAGGATATCATTTTTATCGCTTTTCGATTCAACGTAAAATCACTGCCTATTTTATTTAAAAAAGAAAAGAATGATTATATTAAAAATAATAAACTAGCAGAGCACTTCAAAAATTTTTGGGAAAAAACAAAACAAAAAATTAGTGCTAAAGCTTAGCGTGCGGGTAAACGTGGCGGAACCGAAGCGTCCCCTAATTTAGCATTACGCTTATGGGGAAAAACAGTTTTTTTTTGTTGTGACTTTTGTGATAATTACTGCACCAATTCCGGATATATTTAAATGAGAAAGACATACTTTTACGTATTTTAAGCCATAACTTTTTTTTAACCGATAACCTCTCCATTAAACTAGAAATATTGAGATTTTTCACGATAATGAATTTTTACTATGCGAGCCTATGAACTATTTTTGTGCTTGAGTTATACAACTACAGGAAAATTATTTTTTCTGTGAAATTTACTTTAATTGTAATTTTGAAGAGCTATTAATTACTATGAAATGCTTTATGCTTTTCAACAATTTTTACAGAATATTAAAAGAAAAATTAAAGTATAGTTTTTTTACTCTTCATTGCATTCTTTATAATTAGGACTTACGACTTACGATACATTTCTGATAGAGCTTATAACTTTGAATTATACGTAATAAAATGTTTTCTCTTCTTTTTTTTAAATTGCAAAAAAAAATAAAAAAATAAATGAAAACATGCAAATAGTTGAATGCAGTATAGTTGTCCAGCATCTTGTTTCTGTCCATATATCCCTTATTAACTTATAATTTGATATCATTTCCTAGCTTTAAACTGGCTGGCAATTGTTATCGTCTTCAATGTTAATAAGGTACTTATCATTTTATGTTATTTTACATTTTGTGGTCCGATATGGACTACGCCGTAATAAATTAAAAACAATAAGCGCGCAAGGTCAAAGTTCAACCGTGTATCCAGGGTCACCTATGGCGACGCCATCTTGGATACATCACTTTTCTTGTAGGTGTAAAACAACCTCTGGAATTTTGGTGTTTGCCTCAACTAAGGCGGATCTTTTATATTATTTTGACTTCCTTCCTCTTACTATAAAGACCGAGATAGAGAGAGAGGAGAGAGAGAGAGAGAGAGAGAACTTATAGCAACATTATTAGATTACATAAACTTATATACTAATAAAGTCTATAGTAAAAACAATTATTAGGTTTTGAATTTCAATTTACGTATAGGGATATATTGGAAAGAAAAAAATATACACAATTTAATCCATACTTTACAAAAAAAAAAAAAAACTACATTGAACTTTTATTATCAAAGGATTTTATATTTTATAAATATAATTTTTTAATCATATCGATATCTCTTTTATACCTTTTATAATTAAAAAAAAAAGTTTTGAAGAAACTTGACAAAACCAAATAAAAAAAAAAAAGAATAACAAAAGAAAATTATAGTATATTTTATACTATTTTCAAACTGACGTATGCAACCGCGCTGATCAGCAAATTAACAACAACAACAAAAACAACAATAATATACTGCTCAAGTTCTTTTTACTGAAGCTACTGCCTATAACCAAAGACTTAATCTGTATAATAATCTGTCTTAATCTAGTATAATATGCAGTTAAAAATTAAATATATATAAAAAAATTCACACATGCAGGTTTCTTAAACTATCTTCATTGTTCCTGGAACAACAGTACCCTCTGTCAGGACAACCAGCATAGCTGTGTCCTCAAGCAATTTAGAGCTGCCGACAGACGAAATAACCCAAAATCACGCTTTTTCTGGGACCCTAACCTGATGCACTTCAAGAGCGTAAAGTAGTGACCATTCACACGTCTGTGTGCGTTGCATACGTTTTTTTTTTTTTTTTTTTTTTTTTTTTTTTTTTTTTTTTTTTTTTTTTTTTTGTCCCTCTGAAGTTGTTTCACTTCGGTGACCGTATGACAAACGTAACAGATTAAACCATTGTATAGATATCATAAACGTACGCATAAATATACTGGCGCAATGGAAGCAGGTCAGTAGGGATCTAAGGGCACCTCACATGTGCAAGTGTTATTACCATCGCTACATGCTATATAATTGCTACTGTACAATAAAAGATAATAATGAATAAAAATTATAAATGTTGCAAGGTCACAGGTAAGAAAGAAAATCAAATGACATATATAATTTTCCTGAATGTATAAATTACAGAATTATTTTATTTACTCTAAATAGAAGAGATTTGTAGATACAATTTTATATACATTTTTTTTTCTGTTTGAACACCTTGTAAAATGTTGTATAAAATAAACTTTTCAATACATTTATTTACAATTTATTTAACAAGTTAATATTAACATTAAATTTATACCCTGCTTATTAATTACTTCTATAATACTGTATATGTTTGAAAGTACCATACATATTATATTGTTTTTGTTTTTATTGGAATTATTGCTGAACACAAAATACATAACCCTAAAAATAATAATAATAATAATAAACAGGTGAATGATGAAAGTGTAGAAAATAAAAGATATAGGGCTGTAAGCTGCAACCTCTAGTTAAACCTTAGTTATCTTTTTTTAATTGTTGCAACAATCAAAATAACAACTTAACTACGGTTTAACTAGTTAGTTAGCGTCGCAGCTTACGAGGGATAGAGAGAGAACTAAATCTCAAGAAAGCGGTCGTTTCTTATCGCACTTTTGTTTCCACCCCTGGGATAGCGGCGTCGATAAATTTAGCACAGTCCAAACTCTCATAGCTGCGATAAAAAAAGGGATAAGGGGTTGCTGTCCTAAAGGCTTTAATTATAGGCACATATATAGTTTGTATAAACTATATGTATATGTATATCATATAGTTAAAACAATTATAGTTTGAAGCTCTATTTACGTATAAGGATATAGGAAATAAAAAAATACACAATGTAATCCATATTTAGGAAGAAAAAAAAAGATTTCTTTATTGTCAAATGATTTTACCTTTTCCAATATAATTTCTTTATCATATCTTTTTGAGCTTTTTCTACTTTAAAAAACAGTGTTGAAGAAACTTAACAAAACTAGAGAATATATATACTATATTATATATATATATATATATATATATATATATTTATATATATTTATATATATATATATATATATATATATATATATATATATATATATATATATATATATATATATATATATACAGTGGCGGCCCGTCAAATTAGGCACCCGGGGGATAAACTCGCGGTGCGCCCTTACCCGTTGAAATAGCATAATCAGGGAAATGGGGCGAAGCCCCCTATTGCGCCGCAGGCACGATTTTTTGGGGGCCACGCCCCTTTTTGACATAAAATGCAAAATTAGTATACCTAAAAGAATTTGCTATTACAATTCAAGTACCTCAAATTTAATATTTTTTTACACCGTTTGAGTATAAAATCAAAGAAAAATATTGATATTTTTTTCTTCAATAAAAGAACATTCTAAATTGCTTTTAAAAAATTTATTTACGACATATGCATATATTAAGGTAGCATGTACTTTAAGGTAGGATTGTATTTTTATTTTCTGTATTAAGGGGGTAGGTGACCGAATGATATCTCGCAAACTAGGACGGTTGCGAATAATAATAAATAACACAAAGTTAAGAAGAAATGTTACTTAAAAATTTAGTAATGTCAAACATGTGAAAACACGATCAAATTTTTAAGTTAATTCACTTTAAAGATATATAACATGTAAATGTAGAAATTTAAATTTGAGCGGTAAATTTTAGTCAAATTAGAAACTTTTTTACAATTAAAAATATCATTAAAATTTTTTTTTTTGGTATAAAAAATATATTTTAAATTTACTTGATTTTATTTGAAAATTATTGTGTTTGTTTTATTGGAATTAAATCATGTACAAAAAATTATTGGAAAATATAGTTCTTCTCTTAGCGATTTCCGGTCCAAGTCGGTCCCCCACCGCCTTAAGTATAGAGTATGCATGCTGTACCCAAAATTTAAATTAAAAAAAAAAAAAAAAAACTGCATGTTGTCACAATACAGAGTGTGAAAGTGTCGCAAAATGCACCTCCCCCAATGCTAATGAATCTATATTTGAACATTTAAACCCCGATTTTGACCCTTGCTTTTTTTTTTTTTTTTTTTTAAGGTGTTTTAAAAATACTTTCCAGGTTGAAAAGTTTGGTTCTAAAAATTGATTTTGCGGATTTATCCACAACAAATTTTCGAGTTTTTTTTTTTTTTTTTTTTCAATTGACCTATGTAAATTTAAATATGCGATTTGCAATAATTTTGCTCTCCGTAAAATAATAATAATCTCTTAAAAATCGTTTTTAAACTCAAAGTCAATAAAAGTTGATCTGACGCTAAAGTATTTTTGTTCAGAAGTTGTTCTAGCAAAATTTTGCGCATGACGAAGAGCTTGACGTTTTATATAATTCAACTCAAAAAACCTGAGTTACCTGCCGTTCGACCTTTTACGGTATCGCCCAGCCGCCCCCCCCCCCCCCCCCCCTTCTCCTCAAATGTGACAATGGGCGATACTTTAGACATGCCCGATTTAAATCGACGGAGGTTTTTTGAGTTGAATATACATATTTATGAAGATAATAATATATCTTTTACTTACTTTAAGTTAATTCCCTTAATTTGTGGAAGATTTTATTTGAGCCGAATTTAAGTTACTTTACTAGCTACACAAATAATTATTTGTGGCGGATAGAAAAATGTTCCTTGGTTCATTAAAAAAATATTATTATAAAACAAAAAATTAAAAATTATATAAAAAATTGAGTTTTTAAATCATTTTCATTTTGCATAAAATGTAGACATTATATAAGTGCATTACTATTTTACAGATTGTGCATTATCAAGCTTCAATTTCATATGTTTTTGTTTTTTAGGCTGTTTTATTGTAGTTTTTATAATAATTTATTAGCCACTAATTTCTCTCGCCATGCGCCCTTTTTGCTCCGGCGCCCTTTTTGCTCCGGCGCCCTTTTTGCTCCGGCGCCCGGGGGAAATGTCCCCTCATCCCCCTCTATTGGGCCGCCACTGTATATATATATATATATATATATAGGGTGTTTATTTAAATTTTTACTTTTTCAGAAGCGTTTTTTATTACTAAGTTTATTGACAAATTAGATTTATTATACATCAAATTAAAGCTTAACTTTTGACATTTTCTTTTCTGTTTTTAAAAATTAGTCGATTTTTCTTTTGACGATGCAAAACAATACAAAGAGTGATTTTTTCGAAAAACAGGCGTTAGCAAACAGCGTTTTCTAAAAAAATTGAAAACATCTTTTTAATTTTTTTTTTCTTAGTTAAAAGTGATGATAAGCAAATGACATTAAGGTTTCTCCATGTGGGAACCATTTTTAGCCCGGCAGTTGTCAAGTCGAAACTGCAGTTCGAGCCACACGCGGTGCTCCATAGCCGTGATGGACTCGATAGCATCAGTAATCCTGATGGCGTCACTTTGACTCTGGGATATCTTGCACTGGAGTCTTAAAAACTTTGTCTTTGACTCTTTGACTACCCACAAGAAAAAACCAGGTGGGGTAGGTCTGGTGATCTTGATTGCCAAGCTGTGGGCCCATATCAGCCAATCCAGCCTTTTTTTTTACATCAAAATCTGGCGCAATCGAGAGTTTTTTCCTTCAAAAATGAACTCTTATGCCACGAACTCATTTAAATAAAAACCACTTGACATAACTCTTTTTTGCAAACATTTTTAAAAATGTCAAAATTTGTGCTTTAATTTGGTATATTACAAGTTTGAATTGTAAAAAAATTTCACAGTGAAATCAGCCTCTAAAATAGTAAAATTTTAAAAAAACACCCTGTATAAATAGGCCTATAGATATATATAAAAAAATGGAGTACGCATATGCATTCCATATTACTTTGAGGCTCCTACACCCGCGATACATTATAATGTACGAAAAGTTGTCTATCTATCTACTTAGGCGGCATATCTATGGGCAATGGGCTTGTAATGACAAGCACACTGTTCGAAAATACAAATTATTTTTATATACATATAGTAAAGCCTATATTGAAAAACATATTTTAAAGTTCTACATAATTTTATAAATTATAAGGATTTGATAGAAAAAAAAAATAATTCATAGCTTTTCATGATGGTAATGCTCGTAAAGTCGTAATGATCCTTGCACATACACATCCTTTTGATTGATTTTCTTAGTTTTTCTATATAGCATTTAATGCTCGTAATGATCCTTGCACATGCAGTACGCCCTCCACGGCCTACCGTTCGCCATCTATTGCGACTTATAGTTTGAGACAGCACACTGTTATATAGTGTTAATTTAAAGGACTATAATTGGTTTTATCTGTTACGCTTTGCCATGCGGTCATCGCAGTGAAAACTTGAGGATGAGCACGCATCTCTTAACGTACATCGGACGCATGATATAGACACTTAGTATAAATTTACGCTCTCGGAGTGAAATGAGATAGGTACCCGGGAAAGCGTATCCGGGGTTTTCGTTCTGTACAGCTATTACAGCTAGAAGTCACAGAGTAGATCTGTGGTCTTGAGTAAACAGAGGGTAACTGCACTTTACAGAGGAAAATACAGTTTAGAAGTACATACGCATGTGATACACGCAATTTTTTAAAGCACGGCGCACAGGCTTGAAGATGCATGATTTTGTCTTAATTATTCATTTGCATCAATGTAGAGATAAATTTTATGCTCATGCAGCTATTTTCAGCCTTACAATAAGCATAAGAAAAAATTGCGTGTATCACATGCGTATACTTCCAAACTGTATTTTCCTCTGCGTGTATCACATGCGTATACTTTAAACTGTATTTCCCTCTGTAAAGTGCAGTTATCCTCTGTTTACTCAAGACCACAGATCTACTCTGTGACTTTCTAGCTGTAATAGCTGTACAGAACGAAAACCCCGGATACGCTTTCCCGGGTACCTACCTCATTTCACTCCGAGAGCGTAAATTTATACTAAGTGTCTATATCATGCGTCCGATGTACGTTAAGAGATGCGTGCTCATCCTCAAGTTTTCACTGCGATGACCGCATGGCAAAGCGTAACAGATAAAACCAATTATAGTCCTTTAAATTAACACTATATAACAGTGTGCTGTCTCAAACTATAAGTCGCAATAGATGGCGAACGGTAGGCCGTGGAGGGCGTACTGCATGTGCAAGGATCATTACGAGCATTATACATGCTATAGGGTGTATGCGGATGACGTCATATTTATTGCGCTTTGAGGCCATACTGGAGTATTGCATAACATTGCTCAGCATAGGACAAACTTCATTTAAGCCAATTTTCTTTGGGAAATTGGTTAATTTTTTGGATACTGTTATTTTTCTCACATACCTAAGATATTAATTCAACATATTTTACAGCATCAATGCTCTCAAAAATATTGCATAGTGTTTTTAAACTGGCAAAATGATTTTTTTGTCCTATCCCACCCATGTTATTGAGTTATCCAACATGGCGTCGACTTTAACATGAATGCATAGACCCTATAAGTAAGAAAAACTAAGAAATCGATCAAACGCGTCTAATACTACTGACAATAAAGTCGTTATATACGAAAACTTTAATATTTTGATTTTCTAACAAATACATTATGAACGCAAATAAAGAACTTAAGAAAAACAAAAAGATTAAAGAAAATTAATGAATATTGAATATACATATGCGTACTCCATTTTTTGTACTCCTCTAGTTTTGTTAAGTTTCTTCAACACTGTTTTTTAAAGTAGAAAAAGCTCAATAAGATATGATAAAGAAATTATATTGGAAAGGTAAAATCATTTGACAATAAAGAGATTATTTTTTTTCTTCCTAAATATGGATTACATTGTGTATTTTTTTATTTCCTATATCCTTATACGTAAATAGAGCTTCAAACTATAATTGTTTTAACTATATGATATTATATAGTTTATATACAGTCTAATATATATGCCTATTATTAAAGCCTTTAGGACAGGGCCCCTTATCCCATTTTTTATCGCAGCTATGAGAGTTTGGACTGTGCTAACTTTATCGACGCTATCCCAGGGGTGGAAACAAAAGTGCGATAAGAAACGACCGCTTTCTTGAGATTTAGTTCTCTCTCTATCTCTTTTATTTTCTACACTTTCATCATTCACCCCCCCCCCCCCCCTTGTTTTTTTATTTTTTTTAATTTTTAGGGTTATGTATTTTGTGTTTAGCAATAATTCCAATTAAAAAATCAATATAATATGTATGGTACTTTCAACATATATTATATAGAAGTAATTGATGAGCAGAGTATAAATTTAATGTTAACATTGTTAACATTAACTTGTTTAATTGTAACTATAAATGTATAAATATATATTGAAAAGTTTATTTTATACAATATTTTACATGGTGTTCAAACAGAAATTTAAAAAAAGTGTAAAATTGTATCTACAAATCTCTTTTATTTAGAGTAAATAAAATAATTCTGTAATTTATACATTTAGGAAAATTATGTTATTTGATTTTCTGTCTTACCTGTGACCTTTCGCAACATTTATAATTTTTATTTATTATTATCTTTTATTGTACAGTAGCAATTATATAGCATGTAGCGATGGTAATAACACTTGCACATGTGAGGTGCCCTTAGATCCCTACGGTTCTGCTTCCATTGCGCCAGTATATTTATGTGTATTTATACGATATTTATACAATGGTTTAATCTGTTACGTTTGTCATACGGTCACCGAAGTGAAACAACTTCAGAGGGACAAAAAAAAAAAAAAAAAAAAAAAAAAAAAACGTATGCAACGCACACAGACGTGTGAATGGTCACTACTTTACGCTCTTGAAGTGCATCAGGATAGGGTCCCAGAAAAAGCGTGATTTTGGGTTATATCGTCTGTCTGCAGCTCTAAATTGCTTGAGGACACAGCTATGCTGGTTGTCCTGACAGAGGGTACTGTTGTTCCAGGAACAATGAAGATAGTTTAAGAAACCTGCATGTGTGAATTTTTTTATATATATTTAATTTTTAACTGCATATTATACTAGATTAAGACAGATTATTATACAGATTAAGTCTTTGGTTATAGACAATAGCTCAGTAAAAAGAACTTAAGCACTTTATTGTTTTTGTTGTTGTTGTTGTTGTTAATTTGCTGATCAGCGCGGTTGCATACGTCAGTTTGAAAATAGTATATACTCTAATTTTCTTTTGTTATTCTTATTTTTTTTTTTAATTGGTTTTGTCAAGTTTCTTCAAAACTTTTTTTTTTAATTATAAAAGATATAAAAGAGATATCGATGTGAATCCAAAATTATATTTTAAAATATAAAATCCTTTGATAATAATAAGAGTTCAATGTTTTTTTTATTTATTTTTTTTTTTTTTTTTTATTGCAAAGTATGGATTAAATTGTGTATATTTTTTCCTTTCCAATATATCTCTATACGCAGATAGGCAACTTTTCGTACATAAGTGTATCGCGGGTGTAGAACCTCATAGGATACGTCATTTTTACAGAGTATAGCTATACTCGACTCAAAAAACCTCAGTCGATTTAAATCGGTCATGCCTAAAGTATCGCTCATTGTCATATTTGAGGAGAAGGGGGGCGGCTGGGCAATACCGTAAAAGGTCAAACGACAGGTGACTCAGCTTTTTTGAGTCGAGTATCAATGGTAAAAATTGCAACACTTTATCATAATTAGTATTTAATTGGTGGCACTTGGTTTAATTTTGAGCACCAAATTTTGCCTACTATTTGGTATTTTCCCCCATAATTAGCTGTTTCCAATAGAAAATTTACCTATTGATTCACATTAGTATGTTGGGTTAACATTTTTAAGTTACTGAAACATAAAAATTATGGTTTTGAAAGATAATTATAACTTAAATAATTGGGGTTACATTTGGCCACGCCCCCTTCTAGGCTATAGGGTGTATGCGGATGACGTCATATTTATTGCGCTTTGAGGCCATACTGGAGTAGTGCATAACATTGCTCAGCATAGGAAAAACTTCATTTAAGCCAATTTTCTTTAATATATTTTTTGTTATTGTTATTTTTCTCACATACTTGAGATACTAATTCAACATATTTACAACATCAATGCTCTCAAAAATATTGCATAGTGGTTTTAAACTGGCAAAATGATTTTTTTCCCTATGTCACCCATGTTATTGAGTTATCCAACATGGCGTCGACTTTAACATGAATGCATAGACCCTATAGCAAAACATAGAAAAATAAGTGAAACATATAAATTATGGTAAACTAACATTGTATCATCTTATATGTGATTAATTTACGTGATTGGGGTAATTATCCCAGTATAAAAAGATAATTTTCGGGGGGGGGGGGGTACAGTTAATTTTAAAATTTTCAAAAAAGAACAATGCATTATTGTTTTATTATTAAAATCATTAAGGGTTTTATTTTCTCATTTTTCGGACTCCTGCTCTGGGGGTTGGGGGTTGGGATTTGGGATGTAGTTGATTTATTTGCAAATTTACACGGTATATATAATAGGATTTTTAAATATATTTGGTAAAAATGCATATTTAATATTACGATGTACGATATAGGATTCTTTGCACAATGTTATTTATTCAAGTATATTTTTATCAATCTCCTGATATATACTGTACATGCTGTACAATAATTATATAATGGTTTTTATAGTTTTTTTTAAGCTATAATAAATGACTGAACTTAAAATAACTTTATCAGCATATCATTATTGCCACAAATCAAAAATTAATTATTATAATACAATGTGGAATATAACAATATATAGCATATAAAAAGAACAATTAAATATGAGTTAATGTTCAAACAACATTTTCAAGTATTACAAAATGATTATAAGCAAATAAAATTGTCAATAAGTCTACAACTTATAGGATACATGACAATTTTAATAATTATACTAATAACTATATATGTTATGTTTATTAAAAAAATATATACTAATAACAGCTAATATTTCATAAATTTTCAGACCATGCTTTTTAAAAATTTTGTATCGTCGGTATAAATCAGATAACTTAGTTATAAGCGGTATTGTGACCAAAGCGTTTAGTTCTCGATTTTAATTGTTTTAATATAATTAGGCTACGCTATAATGTAGTAAGGCTCATATATATATATATATATATATATATATATATATATATATATATATATATATATATATATATATATATATATATATATATATATATTATAGCTATATAAGCTCATGACTCGTATGTAAGCCAATACTGTGGGACACGCACTTACATGGACAAAAATAAATACGCAATAATTATGCTAGCTCATTTTTAACACAATTTGTGCAATACAACATAATTTATGCTAGACATCATAATAATTATAAAAATGTTACATAGCATAAATATTATGTTGTACAGTTATAATTATTTATGTTCTAATTTAATTACATCATTTATGCTATACAACAGCATATATGCAGCATAATATATGTAATTTATCTTTTCCGTTTAGGTATATAATTCCTAATGTTGGTCGTTGGGGCTGTGTCGTGCTCAAATATACGTAAGGGTCGTACATAGGCTATTGCGCTCTTGAGCAATCTTACATACATTAATATCTTATTAATATACATATATATGAGACGCATCCCCATTTCCCCAGTATAATAAGGTTATTATAGTAATAACCTATGGAACTTTTTTCCTGTTAGCGCACTGGATCATCAATACAATTGTTATATATGATCCAGGGTCTTTTTTAGTGTGCAGTCAGACACAAATTGTGCAGTCAGACTGGGAAATGTGCAGTCAGAAATTTGGATTTGTGCAGTCAGCAAGTATATAAATTTTGAGTTCTAAAAAAAAATTCATTTCACAAATTGTAAAAAAAAAAAAAAAAAAAAAAAAAAAAAAAAAAAAAATCTTGCTCGCTACGCTCGCAATTAAAGTATTATTTAATATTATTATTATATTATTATTATATATTATTATATGAATCGTACCGTGTTTTAAATGTTGCGGAATATAATATTTTTTAAAAATATTTATTTAATTAAGAATATTTATTTTTAGATTTTATCAAATGAATTTATTACTTTTATTTAATCTCAGACAGTCATATCAAGAAGTTTGAATACATTTTATATCTTATTCAAAGCAAGAGTTTTATACTTTTTAATAATTCACACCCACAAGTTACTAATTAACAACATAAATCATGTATTGAATGCCTAGCAGTAGCAGCCTAGCATTGTAGTAATATTTTAATATGTGCATTTTTTTTTTTTTAATATTTTTAAAATGAAGATTTGTTTATTAGACTGAAATTGAAAGAGCATCACTATTACTATAGAAGACTGCCAGCTGCTCTTAACATCCTGGGCTAGAAAAATTAGGATATCATTTTTATCGCTTTTCGATTCAACGTAAAATCACTGCCTATTTTATTTAAAAAAGAAAAGAATGATTATATTAAAAATAATAAACGAGCAGAGCACTTCAAAAATTTTTGGGAAAAAACAAAACAAAAAATTAGTGCTAAAGCTTAGCGTGCGGGTAAACGTGGCGGAACCGAAGCGTCCCCTAATTTAGCATTACGCTTATGGGGAAAAACAGTTTTTTTTTTGTTGTGACTTTTGTGATAATTACTGCACCAATTCCGGATATATTTAAATGAGAAAGACATACTTTTACGTATTTTAAGCCATAACTTTTTTTTAACCGATAACCTCTCCATTAAACTAGAAATATTGAGATTTTTCACGATAATGAATTTTTACTATGCGAGCCTATGAACTATTTTTGTGCTTGAGTTATACAACTACAGGAAAATTATTTTTTCTGTGAAATTTACTTTAATTGTAATTTTGAAGAGCTATTAATTACTATGAAATGCTTTATGCTTTTCAACAATTTTTACAGAATATTAAAAGAAAAATTAAAGTATAGTTTTTATAATATTCTTTATAATTAGGACTTACGACTTACGATACATTTCTGATAGAGCTTATAACTTTGAATTATACGTAATAAAATGTTTTCTCTTCTTTTTTTTAAATTACAAAAAAAAAAAAAAAAAAAAATGAAAACATGCAAATAATTGAATGCAGCAGTTGTCCAGCATCTTGTTTCTGTCCATATATCCCTTATTAACTTATAATTTGATATCATTTCCTAGCTTTAAAAAATTCAAAATTCAAAATTCAAATATGTTTATGCATTTCTATCTCCTACAATCATATACAAACATTGCACATTTGCAGGTTCTTGTTCAACAATTAGAACAATGAGAAATGATAGTCAGACTTACACACTAAAAATAATGCACAATGTGCGTGCTATATAAGAAATAATATACTATTATTTCATACAAAGTTTTTTTTTTTTTTTTTTTTTTATTATTATTATTATTATTATTATTTATTATAACAATAATACAATATCTACAAACTGGCTGGCAATTGTTATCGTCTTCAATGTTAATAAGGTACTTATCATTTTATGTTATTTTACATTTTGTGGTCCGATATGGACTACGCCGTAATAAATTAAAAACAATAAGCGCGCAAGGTCAAAGTTCAACCGTGTATCCAGGGTCACCTATGGCGACGCCATCTTGGATACATCACTTTTCTTGTAGGTGTAAGTCATCTCTACAACCTCTGGAATTTTGGTGTTTGCCTCAACTAAGGCGGATCTTTTATATTATTTTGACTTCCTTCCTCTTACTATAAAGACCGAGATAGAGAGAGAGGAGAGAGAGAGAGAGAGAACTTATAGCAACATTATTAGATTACATAAACTTATATACTTATATACGAGAAAGAGAGAGAGGAGAGAGAGAGAGAGAAGAGAGAGAGAGAGAGAGAGAGAGAGAGAGAGAGAGAGAGAACTTATAGCAACATTATTAGATTACATAAACTTATATACTAATAAAGTCTATAATAAAAACAATTATTAGGTTTTGAATTTCAATTTACGTATAGGGATATATTGGAAAGAAAAAAATATACACAATTTAATCCATACTTTACAAAAAAAAAAAAAAAAAAAACTACATTGAACTTTTATTATCAAAGGATTTTATATTTTAAAATATAATTTTTTAATCATATCGATATCTCTTTTATACCTTTTATAATTAAAAAAAAAGTTTTGAAGAAACTTGACAAAATCAAATAAAAAAAATATAAGAATAACAAAAGAAAATTATAGTATATTTTATACTATTTTCAAACTGACGTATGCAACCGCGCTGATCACTAAATTAACAACAACAACAACAACAACAACAACAACAACAACAACAACAACAACAACAACAACAATAAACTGCTTAAGTTGTTTTTACTGAAGCTACTGCCTATAACCAAAGACTTAATCTGTATAATAATCTGTCTTAATCTAGTATAATATGCAGTTAAAAATTAAATATATATACAAAAATTCACACATGCAGGTTTCTTAAACTATCTTCATTGTTCCTGGAACAACAGTACCCTCTGTCAGGACAACCAGCATAGCTGTGTCCTCAAGCAATTTAGAGCTGCCGACAGACGAAATAACCCAAAATCACGCTTTTTCTGGGACCCTAACCTGATGCACTTCAAGAGCGTAAAGTAGTGACCATTCACACGTCTGTGTGCGTTGCATACGTTTTTTTTTTTTTTTTTTTTTTTTTTTTTTTTTTTTTTTGTCCCTCTGAAGTTGTTTCACTTCGGTGACCGTATGACAAACGTAACAGATTAAACCATTGTATAGATATCATAAACGTACGCATAAATATACTGGCGCAATGGAAGCAGGTCAGTAGGGATCTAAGGGCACCTCACATGTGCAAGTGTTATTACCATCGCTACATGCTATATAATTGCTACTGTACAATAAAAGATAATAATGAATAAAAATTATAAATGTTGCAAGGTCACAGGTTAGAAAGAAAATCAAATGACGTATATAATTTTCCTGAATGTATAAATTACAGAATTATTTTATTTACTCTAAATAAAAGAGATTTGTAGATACAATTTTATATACATTTTTTTTTCTGTTTGAACACCTTGTAAAATGTTGTATAAAATAAACTTTTCAATACATTTATTTACAATTTATTTAACAAGTTAATATTAACATTAAATTTATACCCTGCTTATTAATTACTTCTATAATACTGTATTATGTTTGAAAGTACCATACATATTATATTGATTTTTTTTATTGGAATTATTGCTGAACACAAAATACATAACCCTAAAAATAATAATAATAATAATAAACAGGTGAATGATGAAAGTGTAGAAAATAAAAGATATAGAGAGAGAACTAATTCTCAAGAAAGCGGTCGTTTCTTATCGCACTTTTGTTTCCACCCCTGGGATAGCGGCGTCGATAAATTTAGCACAGTCCAAACTCTCATAGCTGCGATAAAAAAAGGGATAAGGGGTTGCTGTCCTAAAGGCTTTAATTATAGGCACATATATAGTTTGTATAAACTATATGTATATGTATATCATATAGTTAAAACAATTATAGTTTGAAGCTCTATTTACGTATAAGGATATAGGAAATAAAAAAATACACAATGTAATCCATATTTAGGAAGAAAAAAAAAAAAAGATTTCTTTATTGTCAAATGATTTTACCTTTTCCAATATAATTTCTTTATCATATCTTTTTGAGCTTTTTCTACTTTAAAAAACAGTGTTGAAGAAACTTAACAAAACTAGAGAATATATATTCTATATTATATATATATATATATATATATATATATATATATATTTATATATATAGGGTGTTTATTTAAATTTTTACTTTTTCAGAAGCGTTTTTTATTACTAAGTTTATTGACAAATTAGATTTATTATACATCAAATTAAAGCTTAAGTTTTGACATTTTCTTTTCTGTTTTTAAAAATTAGTCGATTTTTCTTTTGACTAGATGCAAAACAATACAAAGAGTGATTTTTTCGAAAAACAGGCGTTAGCAAACAGCGTTTTCTAAAAAAATTGAAAACATCTTTTTAATTTTTTTTTCTTAGTTAAAAGTTAAAAGTGATGATAAGCAAATGACATTAAGGTTTCTCCATGTGGGAACCATTTTTAGCCCGGCAGTTGTCAAGTCGAAACTGCAGTTCGAGCCACACGCGGTGCTCCATAGCCGTGATGGACTCGATAGCATCAGTAATCCTGATGGCGTCACTTTGACTCTGGGATATCTTGCACTGGAGTCTTAAAAACTTTGTCTTTGACTCTTTGACTCTTTATGACTACCCACAAGAAAAAACCAGGTGGGGTGAGGTCTGGTGATCTTGATTGCCAAGCTGTGGGCCCATATCAGCCAATCCAGCCTTTTTTTACATCAAAATCTGGCGCAATCGAGAGTTTTTTCCTTCAAAAATGAACTCTTATGCCACGAACTCATTAAAATAAAAACCACTTGACATAACTCTTTTTTGCAAACATTTTTAAAAATTTCAAAATTTGTGCTTTAATTTGGTATATTACAAGTTTGAATTGTAAAAAAATTTCACAGTGAAATCAGCCTCTAAAATAGTAAAATTTTAAAAAAACACCCTGTATAAATAGGCCTATAGATATATATAAAAAAATGGAGTACGCATATGCATTCCATATTACTGTGAGGCTCTACACCCGCGATACATTTAATGTACGAAAAGTTGTCTATCTATCTACTTAGGCGGCAAATCTATGGGCAATGGGCTTGTAATGACAAGCACACTGTTCGAAAATACAAATTATTTTTATATACATATAGTAAAGCCTATATTGAAAACCATATTTTAAAGTTCTACATAATTTTATAAATTATAAGGATTTGATAGAAAAAAAAATAATTCATAGCTTTTCATGATGGTAATGCTCGTAAAGTCGTAATGATCCTTGCACATACACATCCTTTTGATTGATTTTCTTAGTTTTTCTATATAGCATTTAATGCTCGTAATGATCCTTGCACATGCAGTACGCCCTCCACGGCCTACCGTTCGCCATCTATTGCGACTTATAGTTTGAGACAGCACACTGTTATATAGTGTTAATTTAAAGGACTATAATTGGTTTTATCTGTTACGCTTTGCCATGCGGTCATCGCAGTGAAAACTTGAGGATGAGCACGCATCTCTTAACGTACATCGGACGCATGATATAGACACTTAGTATAAATTTACGCTCTCGGAGTGAAATGAGATAGGTACCCGGGAAAGCGTATCCGGGGTTTTCGTTCTGTACAGCTATTACAGCTAGAAGTCACAGAGTAGATCTGTGGTCTTGAGTAAACAGAGGGTAACTGGCTAACTGCACTTTACAGAGGCAAATACAGTTTATAGAAGTACATACGCATGTGATACACGCAATTTTTTAAAGCACGCACAGGCTTGAAGATGCATGATTTTGTCCTAATTATTCATTTGTATCAATGTAGAGATAAATTTTATGCTCATGCAGCTATTTTCAGCATTACATAAGCATAAGAAAAAATTGCGTGTATCACATATGCGTATACTTCCAAACTGTATTTCCCTCTGTAAAGTACGTGCAGTTACCCTCTGTTTATTTAAGACCACACAGATCTACTCTGTGACTTTCTAGCTGTAATAGCTGTACAGAACGAAAACCCCGCGGATACGCTTTCCCGGGTACCTATCTCATTTCACTCCGAGAGCGTAAATTTATACTAACAATTGTAAGTGTCTATATCATATGCGTCCGATGTACGTTAAGAGATGCGTGCTCATCCTCAAGTTTTCACTGCGATGACCGCATGGCAAAGCGTAACAGATAAAACCAATTATAGTCCTTTAAATTAACACTATATAACAGTGTGCTGTCTCAAACTATAAGTCACAATAGATGGCGAATCGGTAGGCCGTGGAGGGCGTACTGCATGTGCAAGGATCATTACGAGCATTATACATGCTATATAAGTATAAGAAAAACTAAGAAATCGATCAAACGCGTCTAATACTACTGACAATAAAGTCGTTATATACGAAAACTTTAATATTTTGATTTTCTAACAAATACTTTATGAACGCAAATAAAGAACTTAAGAAAAACAAAAAGATTAAAGAAAATTAATGAATATTGAATATACATATGCGTACTCCATTTTTTTATATATACCTATAGGCCCATGTGTATATATATATATATATATAAATATATATATATATATATATATATATATATATATATATATATATATATATATATATATATATATATATTATATTCTCTCGTTTTGTTAAGTTTCTTCAACACTGTTTTTTAAAGTAGAAAAAGCTCAATAAGATATGATAAAGAAATTATATTGGAAAGGTAAAATCATTTGACAATAAAGAGATCATTTTTTTTCTTCCTAAATATGGATTACATTGTGTATTTATTTATTTCCTATATCCTTATACGTAAATAGAGCTTCAAACTATAATTGTTTTAACTATATGATATTATATAGTTTATACAGTCTAATATATATGCCTATTATTAAAGCCTTTAGGACAGGGCCCTTTATCCCATTTTTTATCGCAGCTATGAGAGTTTGGACTGTGCTAACTTTATCGACGCTATCCCAGGGGTGGAACCAAAAGTGCGATAAGAAACGACCGCTTTCTTGAGATTTAGTTCTCTCTCTATCTCTTTTATTTTCTACACTTTCATCGTTCACCCCCCCCCCCCCTTGTTTTTTTTATTTTTTTATTTTTTAGGGTTATGTATTTTGTGTTTAGCAATAATTCCAATTAAAAAATCAATATAATATGTATGGTACTTTCAACATATATTATATAGAAGTAATTGATGAGCAGAGTATAAATTTAATGTTAACATTGTTAACATTAACTTGTTTAATTGTAACTATAAATGTATAAATATATATTGAAAAGTTTATTTTATACAATATTTTACATGGTGTGTTCAAACAGAAATTAAAAAAAAAAAGTGTAAAATTGTATCTACAAATCTCTTTTATTTAGAGTAAATAAAATAATTCTGTAATTTATACATTCAGGAAAATTATGTTATTTGATTTTCTGTCTTACTTGTGACCTTTCGCAACATTTATAATTTTTATTTATTATTATCTTTTATTGTGTACAGTAGCAATTATATAGCATGTAGCGATGGTAATAACACTTGCACATGTGAGGTGCCCTTAGATCCCTACGGTTCTGCTTCCATTGCGCCAGTATATTTATGTGTATTTATACGATATTTATACAATGGTTTAATCTGTTACGTTTGTCATACGGTCACCGAAGTGAAACAACTTCAGAGGGGCAAAAAAAAAAAAAAAAAATAATAATAATAAAAAATAAAAATAAAAAACGTATGCAACGCACACAGACGTGTGAATGGTCACTACTTTACGCTCTTGAAGTGCATCAGGATAGGGTCCCAGAAAAAGCGTGATTTTGGGTTATATCGTCTGTCTGCAGCTCTAAATTGCTTGAGGACACAGCTATGCTGGTTGTCCTGACAGAGGGTACTGTTGTTCCATGAACAATGAAGATAGTTTAAGAAACCTGCATGTGTGAATTTTTGTATATATATTTAATTTTTAACTGCATATTATACTAGATTAAGACAGATTATTATACAGATTAAGTCTTTGGTTATAGACAGTAGCTTCAGTAAAAAGAACTTAAGCAGTTTATTGTTGTTGTTGTTGTTGTTGTTGTTGTTGTTGTTGTTGTTGTTGTTAATTTAGTGATCAGCGCGGTTGCATCAGTTTGAAAATAGTATACACTCTAATTTTCTTTTGTTATTCTTTTTTTTTTTTATTTGGCTTTGTCAAGTTTCTTCAAAACTTTTTTTTAAATTATAAAAGATATAAAAGAGATATCGATTTGATTAAAAAATTATATTTTAAAATATAAAATCCTTTGATAATAATTGAGTTCAATGCTTTTTTTCTTTTTTTTTTTTTTTGCAAAGTATAGATTGGATTGTGTATATTTTTTCCTTTCCAATATATTCCTATACGTAAATTGAAATTCAAAACTTAATAATTTTATTGTTTTTACTATAGACTTTATTATAGCATAAGTTTATATAGTCTAATAATTGACTATAAGTTCTCTCTCTCTCTCTCTCTCTCTCTCTCTCTCTCTCTCTCTCTCTCTCTCTCTCTCTCCCTTTGTCTTATTATTTTTTCTACGCTTTTGCAAGCCCATTGGAGTTCAATTCAATTCAAAATAGGCTTTATTGCAATAAAACACATTACATAAATTACATATGTTTGGGTTTAAGTAATACAACTTTATAACCAAGTCAGCCAAAGGGGAAAAGATATTTCGTTATATATATTTTTACCATTTACTAATATTAATACATATATAGATATTTAGTTAGATTTGCCGCCTACGCAGATAGGCATCTTTTCGTACATAAGTGTATCGCGGGTGTAGAACCTCACAGGATACGTCATTTTTACAGAGTAGCTAGGTTAAACGTTAAAACGTAAAATAAGGGTTGAAATTCGAAACCGACCCCAGTTTCATACTCAAAGAATCCAAATTAGATCTAAAACGTGTTATGATGAACATTTTAATTTTTTTTGCAAAAATAGTTTTGTAATGATAAAATTGATAATTTTTTAATAATTGGGTGTATCGAGTACTCAAGTACAGTTCTGTAATCAACGGTTCAAGGGCTTTCTACCAATGTGCATGTTGATAAGTTTCTTGACAAAAAAAATTTTCAGCATGAAAAACAGCTTGAAAAAAAAGCCTGTGACCTTGTCTTTGGGACGCGAATCGTAATATTTTTCACATCGTTTGAAAGCCCTTGATCTGCTGATTACAGAACTGCCCTTTAAGTCCGGAAATTTTATAACTGAAGCGAGATATTTGCAAATTTTAGTTGCTTAAAAAGTTACATTCCTGTTTTGCTATTTTTATGTCCAATTTTTATCCTAAATCATAATAATGTCATGAATTTAGTTTTAATGGCAGTGTGGCAGTATAAATAATAGCAGCACTACATATTGGTATGATTTCAATAAATGGCTAGGTGTTTAGTATGGGCTATATTTATCATATTACCTGCCTAAATTAATATCTATAGGATCAGGTTTACTTCCTCCTCTTTCTCCAAATAAAAGAGTTATTATTGTTTACATTTCACGAAATTTCCCGTTTTAGTTGATTATTATTTCTTTTTAAACCCTTAAATCATTAAAATAAATTTGAGAGAATTGCAAGCATTAAAATTTCTGAAATAAATATTAAATTCCTATGTTTAAATATTATGGTCACGATAAGACCCAAGTCTGGTCATAATTGTTAGCGATGTGTTAATAATTTTTTATGTAAAAAAAAATAAATAAATAAAATAAAATACTTGTCTCTATAAATTATCAGCATTTTTGCTCTTAGAAGTGAAAATGTGACTAAAAAATTTAGATCTCTTCTACAGCGATTATAGCTAATATTATCATAAAATATAGTTATCTAAATAAAAAACAATTTTTAAGTATTTTTATTCATTTTTTTTTATTGCAAAGGAAGGTATACTTTGTAATTAAAATAACAGGCAGGTAAAAGAAGTTAATTTTAAATATCTGTTCATTTAAAGCAAAACATTTCATACGTACACTTGCTCAATTTCAGTTTAATTTATTACAGGAATATTGCTGTATTTTAAAATAGAAACATTTCTTCGTTTTCCTTCATATATTTACATCTTATTTCCACATTCATAATTTAAAGGAATAGACCAGATAAAAACATGAGCATTTATATCACAAAACACTTGATGGGATTTACATAAATAACTTTAGTTTGTCTGATAACCCAACAGTAGCCCCGTAGCAGTGATCAGAAATTTCGATTTATGCAGCCCGCACAACATTTACATACTAATTTTTGCATGTTTCTGACGTCATAAACATGAATTTTTATGCAAATTGCATACTTTACAGTATTTTCACGCTCTCTCGTGGGGTTACATTAACATTCTGGTAAAAATTATCATTAGTTTTGAAGATCCCATTTAGTGTTTATTCATTAAAAAGAACTTGTTGTTTTATGTGGTCTATGGCTTGTATGGCCTATAGGGTGTGTATGCATTAATATAAAAGTCGACACCATTAGTGAGCAATGAGCACTAAATAACATGGGCCTGTATGGGAACATGACTTTATTTTGCAGTTTAAGAATACTTTGCAATATTTTTTTTGCGATTTTTTTTATTATTATTATTTTTTTTAATGCTGTTAACAGTTTTGAATGGGGTTTTTGATTAGACATAAGAAAATAAATAAATATTAACTAATTTTCCAAACAAAATATAAAAAAATGAAAAGTTAAATATGCTAAGCAATGTTATTCATGACTCCAGTATGGCGTCGAAGCGCATTCAGTATGACGTCATGTGCATACACCCTATACATACTTGAAGAAAAAATCTCTCACATCATTAGAATTTATATTTTTAATTATTTTTATTTAATTCAGATTTTAAACAATGAAAATTAAAACAAATTAATGAATTGTCAACATTTTCAAAATCTTCTTGATATTATTTTATTTGATATTAGTAAGGACAAAATTATTCAATACATAATTTTTTAACACAAATCATCTTATCAAAATAAATACCAAACTAACAAATAAATGCATTTTTTTTAGGCAAGCAATACTTTGATTTCATCTTTTGTAAAATCAGAAAATACAGCTGAATTTTTAAGATTCCTTTTTTAATTTTTTTTTTTTTTTTTTTTTTTTTTTTAATTTTTTAGATCAATTATTTTTATTGCAGTTTTAAAACTTTCATGGAATTGCTTATAAAGCTAATTTGAGATTCATAGTTGTTTGAATTTTAGTTAGGCAAGAAGTAAGTCTTTAAAAAAAAATAATAATAATAATTGACAGTTAGCTTATAAAATAGAAACTTGCATTACAAAGTGCGAGAAGGCTAAACCAATATACCCAATAATATGTAATCTAAGATTAAATTAAAAAAAAAAAAAAAAAAAATCAGCATGGCTCATTACTACATATTTTATTTACATTTATTTACGTTCAATTTTGCAAATATTTAATATTTTTATTGTAAATATTTCCCGGAAAAGTTTTTATTTTATTTTATAATATTATATGTGTACTCAAAATAAAGTGATAAATTATGATATATAAATATGATTATACGTACACATGTTATGTCTTTTTAACCCATATACAAACTTGAAGTTGGTAAAGTACCTCAAAATAAAGTATAATATATTACAATATAAAACTATAGACTTCTAATGGATATATTTCAATATTTTTATCATTATCATATTGTTTTCCAGGACTATATAATATAGATGCAAAGTATGTTTAAATAATATAGGACTCATGTTTCTTTACCAATGGACCACTTCTGTACCTGTTCAACTCAGATCCTTTTACAATATTAAATTAGTTGGTATGTTATAGCTATAGGGTCTATACATTCATGTTAAAGTTGACACAATGTTGGATAACTCAATAACATGTACTGCATAGGAAAATAACTTTTTGCTAATTTAAAAATACTAAGCAATATTTTTGAGAGCATTGATGCTGTTAATAGGTTGAATTAGTATCTTAAGTATGTAAGAAAAATAATAATAACAAAAAAAAAAAATGACTAATTTTCCAAAGAATATACCCAAAAATGAAGTTTGTCCTATGCTGAGCAATGTTATTCATTACTCCAGTATGGTGTCCAAGCGCAGTAAATATGACACCATGCACATACACCCTATATACTATTATAATTTTTAAGACCTAAAGGTGAATAAAATCAAAATACTGCATTTCTTCACAAAGGAGTAGAAACCTAAAGTCCAGTATTCTGTGCCCTTGTAATGAGAGCATATTTTATTTATGTATATAATCAATTCCTATAAGGCTTTTAACAGCAATGCATGGAAAACAGTAAAAAAAAAAAAAAGGTGATGTGATAGTTACATCTTATAGTGAAAACATTAAACATGTGTATGCTTAATTATCTTATTAATATTTAAGTATTAATTATTATTGTTACTTTTTAGTTCAATGGCTCTTTGAGTACTTTCATACAATTAAACATATTTAAAATTAAAGAAATGCACAAATCTTTCTAAAAAAAAGTATTTTTAACACATTTCAAAGTAACTTTTACTTCAATTATTTATACCTATATTGAAAAATATATAGGCCTATAATAAGAAAAAAAAAATGAATAGTTTTTCCCTACAATAATGGGCTATTTTTTTGTTCTTTTCTTTTCTTTTGCCAGTTTAAAAAGAAATATCAATAATTTTATTTGTTAAAATTTGGATTTCAGTGTAAAAACAAAATAAAATTAGGAATTTAAGAGAGAGAGAGAGAGAGAGAGAGAGAGAGAGAGAGAGAGAGAGAGAGAGAGAGAGAGAGAGAGATTAATATAAAATAATTATTTAAAAATAATAATAATAATGTTGCAAAATTAAATAGCAGAAGCTGAAGGTTTGCATTTTGCAACTTTTATATTAGTAATTAAGATCCCGTAGTCAAAAGTAACAAAAATTAACAATAATGAGCCTTACTTTGTGTTTAACTTGCATTTTTAAATACAATAAAATGAGATACATAAAATTTTAGGTACATACATGTGAACTAAATATAATGAAATGTGATTGAAGTATCATTAGCATGGAATGTCATAATAAAATCTGTCAATAGATGTTGGAAACTTGAGGATTTCCACTTTCAACTGTGCATGGGTAAGAAAAATTAATTGACTAATAAAGCAACCATTGTAAGTCTGACTTTTAGCAATGCTTCTTACTGGTGATGATGTATCACCAATCAGAGGCGTGCTAGAAAAAAACAAGAGAACAAGGAATCCTAATTAAACATTATGCTTATGGAGATAATTACGTGTTTTTTTTTTCCTTGTTTTTTTCTTTATATTTTAAATTACTGCATCAATTATTAAAAATTACATATTAATGTGCTATAACTCCTTTTTTTCCCCCTCCCATTGCTGGTAAAGCATCATTATGATTGTATCTACATTCGTTTTAGCATACGTACTGCACATGCATAACGTTGAAACCAAAACAGTTGGTAACCAAAACTGCTTAAAGTCGACCTTTAAACTCTAAATAGATTATTCTTTATTAGTAAATTCACCAAACTTGTACTATGAAAATATAAACTTTTTTACATACACTAAATTTGTAACCTTCGTTTAGTGAGTAAACAAACTCAAAGCCCAACAATACTACTAAAGTTTTAGCAGACAACTTTATGTATGTCTGATTTAACATGCTTTCTTATGGAGGAATGCAGCATTGAGTTCTAATTGTTTCTCAATACTAAAAATTTAACTTAATAATTTTAGAGCAATCTATTAAATATTTTAATATTTTTCAGACCATGCCAACAATACTTAAATTATAATTAAACAATTAGGTAATAAAGAAATACAATTATATTGTAATTAACTTTGGAATGTTTTTTTTTTATATAATTATCACTGGAACAAATATTTTATAAATCTTGCAATAGACATGGAGAGAGAGAGATAGAAGGCAAAGCTGCGGTGTGATGACCTTCAGGTCATAAGGTCAAGGTCATCAGAGGTCATGGTCAGCGACGCTTTGTTCTAAATACTCGCGGTAAAGTTGTTGCTGAAAAATTGAAAACATGCAAAAATTAGATGAGTTTTTCTTTTAATTTGTTTATTTAATTTTTTACTTACATTAAAAATCTAAGTAGTTAAATTAGTATTGATTTTTAAAATGTACAAAAAAAAAATGCACAACACAAATTTGATTACACTAAAATTGTCCCAATGTTTTGTTGGTGAAATCTTTATATATATAGGTATACATAAAAAAAAAAAAAAAAAAAAAAAAAAAAAAAAAAAAAAAAAAAAAAAAAAAACAACAACAACAACAACAACAACAGAGACATGAAGATATTAAGTTGAAAGTAGTATTGATGCCTACCAGATAATCAAAGATTTTTTTTTATATACCATATGTATAGGGAAAATTTAAAACAGGAAAAACTCAATTAATCAATCAAAAACAGGGGGGGGGGGGGGGGAATCTTCTCTTTACAAAATTAGGAAAAATTCAAATACTTGTTATTTTCGTAATTTTAGTCATAAGTTAATGAAGCAAATTAATTTTAATTATTAATTAACTATACGTTAATTTTGAAATTTTAGTGTTGTTGTTGCTACTATACTGTAGATTGTGACTTTGCTTACTTTGCGAGGTTTGACGACAGACTCGACATAGGTGTAAGTGTCGACAAGAGTTTGCTTACTACGCCGAGGTAATGTAGGTCGTTGACCAAGGGACCACTTGGCTGCCACTCCTAGCACTGCAGAACTGCCCAATAAGAATACCAGTGTAGTCGTCTGACTGCCTGCAAACATAGCAATCAAAATTAAGTTCTCAAATTAATTTTGAAAAAAAAAAAGTAGTTTTATTCAATCAAGTGAACTAGCGTAACCAAACATAGGTGGTGCAGGAAAAAATGAAACTTTACTAATGTTCTATGCTTTATAATTAAAGAAAACAAAATAGCCCACTACCCTTTTATATAAGTAGGTCAGACCTCGCCCTTTCGTTGTTTTCTTTTTCTTTCTTTCTTTATTTTTTTTTTCTTTCTTTTTTTTTTTTTAATTTATGAGTACAGTACTAGTTTCAAAAACCATTTCTTCCATTTTCAACAAAGGTGAATAATATTATATTGGATATTGATTATAAAACTCATTGAAAATGGAAGAAGCTTTTTTTTTTTGGAAATAGTACTCATATTTATTTTTGAATAAAGACAGTTAAGAATAAGAATCTTTATTGACCCAGGCAGTTCATAGTAACATAGTTATTTATTAATTCATTATTTAGATTTTAAATCTGTAAGAGAAAAGTGATGACTTTGATTTAGACAACTCACCCTTTGGCACGAGATTCCAGAGTAATCTTGCAGGGGTGAGCAGTGCAACCACTGCAGTCGTCACAGAGTCACCAACGAACGAAGAGATGTTTTCTGGTGACACATACACAACCAGCAAGTGAAGCAACACGAGTATTGGTAATACTGCAGCCAAACATCCTATCAGAAGCCCTGGAACATAAATACACAAATTGTTAGTAAAACTTTAAAAAAAAAAAAAAAAAAAAAAAAAAAAAAAAAAAAAAAAACTAGATGCCAAAGTAAAATACTGTAAATTTTACCTAAACTGCAATAAAAACAGAAAATAATAAATTGATAATAAAATTTCATAGTTATTGGTGTCAGTTAATTTTGTAAGCTATACTCAATATTCTCAATATACTTAAAAAATAATAATAAATTAATTAAAAAAAAAAAAAAAAAAAAAAAAAAAAAAAAACGTAGTTACAGTGTGATGTAATTTTTATGGTTGTTTTATCATGAGCTATTTTCTACATTGCAAAATCCTTTTTCTTAGAGATTATCTGAAAAATAATACTGCAGTGAGGTCACAGGAATTTTTAATTATGCAATTTAATTGCTCATTAATCATTATTAAGTTTATATCATTACTCGGTTTAAAATTCACTACACATCCTTTTTTACAACAGTTTAACATAAAATGATAATAATAAATGATAATTATAATAATATAAATAAATACAAAAAATGAAGGAAAAAAAAATCATAGTAATCAAATATAAATATAAAATTACACTTCCATGTAATTTGCAATGTCATTTTAACCTTTGCTATTTCATAAAAATAATAATAATAATAAAACAAGGGTACTACATTCTGGTAAAACTGGTAAATATTCTTTTGACAAAATTAAAACCAAGTCAACAAAGTGCATTTTAAAGTGTTTTTTTTTTTTTTTTTTTTTTTTTTTCTTTCTGTTGATTACATTTATTTAATTACTTAATTATTTAATTATTAATTACATTACATTTACATTGTATTTAAAAATTTGGGTAACATTTGTGTGGTAGCTCAACATTTTATGATATACCACATAGGAGGCTGAAAATTACATAATACAGTGATTGGACAAAAAGTTAGCATTTTTTTTAAAAGTACCTTTGAAAGTAGCTTTCCTGTTGTAGGCGCAAGCCTCATCATCCATCTCCAGTTTATCCTTGGCCAGTCTGAGCACTGCCTCGGCATCGCGTCCCAGAGAGTTGAGGGTGTTCTGAACAGTCTGGTTGATAGCGCGCTCTATCTCCACACAAACCTCTTCTATTTGGTTGGTACAGCGAGTAGTCTGTTAATCATACATAGGTACACATTAAATATAAGCCAGTATGAGGGTGCTTGCATTCATATACAAGTCAACACTTCATAACATTGGACAAGTATACGAAAATAATAATAACACAAATTTAATTAAATTTTTAACAAAAATAGAAGAAGGACAAACATGTGACATTAAAATTTGATAGGGAGAAACCAAATGAGAGTTGGCGCCAGGCAAATTTTAACGGGACATGTTTGTCCTTACCGCGATGGTACCTTTCCTTTTCCTAAATACAAAAATAGAAGGAAAAAAAAAAAAAAAAAAGAAAAAAAAAAGAGGTCCTTTACTGAGCAATGTTGTTTATTGCTGCATTATGGCGCCAAAGCTCATTCAGTATGAAAAGGGGGTTCAAACACTCATTGTCAGCCCCTCTATATATATGAGGAGGACTTGTTTATATATATATTTTTTATATTTTATTATTATTAATTTTTTTTTTTAACTTGCCATGTTGTGTTATAGTTCTATACCAATCCCAATCCCAGTCAAGACATAGTCTTATCAACAGGTAAGAACTTTCCAATAGTTTCCCCTTACCTTGTTCAGGTTTGGTATGAATATAGTTGGCATGTCAAAACCAGTTCTGTTAAGTCCTGGTCTTTTGCAAAGTTCTTGCACGATCTGCATCATTACTCTGTAACACAAATGTCTCATCAGCAATATAACACAACATTTTGTATAAAATAAAATATCTGTAGCTTATAACCAAGCAAAGTATAACAAAATATAATTGCAAAAGTGAGTTCAAGTGAGAAAATAAACCAACAGATAAGCTAGCTAACAAATTGCTAGCAGATGAACTGACTATTTACATTTAACATGATTTCTTATGGGGTTATAACTCAAGGTAGAACTTTTTTTTCTTGATGCTGAAATTTTGAATATAGCTTACTAAGCTTAAACGCTTTTGTTTTTCTTTTTTCAAATACTTTTATAAGATATCTCCCTTTAAATAGAAATTGATGAAAATAATGCAAGAGGAGTGTAATGATGATAAGTTTTAACAGATTGTTTCAGAACTTCTTACTTTTGTCTGTCGCTCTCTGTTCCTGCGTCATCAGCCTTAGAGAGATAAAATCTCATTTTGTCAGTGTGCTGGGTGTTTAGCTTCTCCACTAGGGTCAGAGTCCTGTTGCACAAGGCTTGACCAATGGGGTCAAAGAACACAAACACAAGGTCACTGTTGCGACCTGAAAAAGTAAAAGAAAAAAGGTAAAATTAATACAAAATAACATTTGATCCCAATTCTAAGGCAAGTTTTTTTTTTTTTTTTTTTTTTTTTTTTTTTTTTTTTTTTTTTTTTTTTTTTTTTTTTTTTAGAACACCCTACCGTATCTTTTAACACTGCAACAATGACAAGCAAATTTTAAAAAAATGTATCTTTAGTATCATTGAGAAACTCTGAGTTTATTAATTTTCAATTTAACGTGCTCTAATTTCTCTACTTACTATTTTCTATATTATGTATTATTATTTTTTAAATTTTTAACACATTATTTATTTACTAAAAGGTAGTTATGCAATTTCAATCACACATGTAGAAAGTACTAAATGATTTAAGTGATACTATAGAATGATGATATAAATGAAAAGGATATGAGAAATACAGCGCTGACCTTACCATAGTGAAGAGTCCCATAGTTTGACAAAAATCTTGCTTACACAGAAAAAAAAAAAAAATTAAATAGCATTTAACACTAAACTACAAGAGAAAACGGAGTACATGTGTGTATGCTTTCTTCAGTACTTACAGACTCAGAGAGAAAGATCATTCATAATTTCTCTCTGAATCTAAAAGAACCGTTCACACAGACACACCTAATATGCTGTTTTTATTGGAGTTTAGTTCTGAAAACTATCCAATATGTGTTATTATTATTATCTTTGTGCTAAGAAGATTTTCATTAAACTATGGTACTCTCTTCACTATGGTAAGGCCAGCGCTGGCTTCCTCTATCTTTTTCTTTTATATCATCAACCTTACCTAATTTTCCTTAATTTTGCATAGGTGTAAAAAAAAAAAAAAAATGTAACGACTAATAAATTGACAAAATACTTATACTAAGATATCAACCTAACCACTCTAGTTTATTTTCCTTAATTTTACGTGTACTTAAGTATAATATACTATGATGGTAATACACTCACCTAGCCATAGTACAGCTTCATTGACATCAAAGTGATATTGCATGTCTCCATCCACAAGTCCTGGTGTATCAACAAATGTCACCAGACTGAACTTCTTCTGTTTTGACGTCGAGATCTCGGTGCTGAGAAAGTCAACCACCCCTGAAAACATACAAAACATGCAAGGAACTTATTAGTATCTCAATCATCAACTTATCCAGAATCACATTACCTATTTGATATAATATCTATTAGGAAATTAATGTTAATGGTAAAAAAAAATTATCTAGGGCCTTAGCAACAATTTTTGGACAATGTAATACATTTTAAAGATAAATAAACAAACTTAAAATAGGCAATTTAATTTTATATTCATTAAAATGCTATAATTATATTGCAGGCAGCGACAAAGAAAATTACTACACTACAAACATAATATCACTAAATAAAATCACAAATAAGTGAAAAATGTAGCTTTAGAAAATGAAAGGTATTGAAAACGCACTTTGTTCGAGTTTTTCAAATTTCAAATCATCAAATCATTTTGATGGTGCATGGGAAAATAAATTTTTACTTTTTTTACTTATTTTTTTTTTTTACTTTTGTACTTTTTTTTTTTTTTTTTTTTTTTTAGCTATTGGGCAAAATTACATGACCCACAAAATGCGCTTTCGCTATACCATACATTATCAAATTGGATGATAACAAAAGAGTGAAAAATATGGACACCACAAAAATTATGACCTAAATTACGAGAGAATTAAAGTGCAGAAACATAAATCAACGATGCTAAAGATACGATAGGGCACGAACAATTTCACGTGTCGTTAGTTTAATGTAAAATGAGAGTTACGTGAAAAACTTGACAATTAAAATAAGTGTGTCCTATTGTTCCTTTAACTGACATAAATTACGAAACAAGAGTGCAGCAGGTATACAGATGTGAAGAATGAGATGCTACAGGTAGAAGATTCATGCCGCAATAGTGAGTATCAGTGTTGCCCTTCACAAGGCAGCTTGCAGCGAGTTATATCAAGCAAAGTGCCCGGAGATGAGCCGCACCGACATTCACCTTAAGTTTTTTTTATTTCTACCACCAATTCCAGTCACGTCCAACACCAAATGTTTTACCATAACCAAAAATAAATAATAATAAAGTAATTAAGCAGTATTTTAAATGGTGATATACAGGGACAACATTTAATGAATGAGAGTTATGCTGGCATGATATTTATTATGATTTTTAAGAACATATTTTTTGCAATACTGTATAATAATTATGTATATAGCACAGCCTACAAAAAAAAAAATTGCATAATAATTATTTATGCAATCTTTGAGAAACTTTTCTAGTAAAAAGAAAAATCTCACTGGCTCAAAATTTATACTAACTCTTGACCCAAAGCTTCACCAATTAATATACTGCTCAGTTATAATAAAAACTTTAAATCTATATAAAAAAAGTGCAAAATAAAGATAGATTCACATGCCATTTTTACCTTTATCACACCTAAAGGTGTAACTTTTTTTATCAATAAATTAATAATATATTTTTATTATTTATTTTTTTAATAATTTGTGGCAACAATTTGACTTATGATTTTTTTAAATTTAATTTAATGACAGCGTAAAATTAATATTAAATTGACAGCATAAAAAATAGACAAAAAAAAATGCCAAGTGAATCTATCGTGACAGAAATAGCCAATCAATAAAAAAATTAAAAAAAAAAAAAAAAAAAAAAATAGCTTAAAAAAATTAAAAACACCAATAACAAATAATAGTTTAAATTTATGAAAAAATATAATATCTAAAACAATAAACGCAAAACAAATTAAAATAACTTAAAAATACGAAACTTTGAAAATAAATCTTTATTTTCGAACATATAAACTTGCTTTAAAGGCGTAGAACACCTTGAACAAAAAAGTTGTGCAATATCCTAACAAACCTGAAAATCAACGCTGATTTTCAGTTTTGTTAGGATATTGCACAACTTTTTTGTTCAAGGTGTTCTACGCCTTTAATCATATTAACAGGGATCAATATTTTGTATGTGCAATAAGCTTAAATTTGCATTGTATTCTTCATTTAAAACCATTATCATTTTTAAATTTATTGCAGTGTCAATATTGCTCCTTGGGTTATCAAATATATATATATTATTTTTTTTTTTTTGAAAAATTATAATAATAATGTAATTTCAAATTTTCAGAACAGTACATACATACATATAAATATAATACACAATATAGAAAGCATGCAAAACACCACTACACAGAAACAAATTAAAATAATGAGAATAAGAATGCTCGCGGAAAAGTTAATTTAATAAAAAATAGCACAAGTTTACAAAATATTAACATTTAGAATAACTTTAAAAATAGTAGAGAATTAAAATACATCTAAATTACGACAAATATAGAGCTAATTCAATAAATTCTTTTTTAACAAATCCTAAGCAATAATAATTATTAAATATTTCAATTTTTGCCATGTAGAAAGATTTTAAAATAATTACAAAAAAAAAAAAAAATGAAGATACTAGATAAAAAACTTGTTTGTTTTATAGAAATATAACTTGTAAAAAGAATAGCATAAAAGGGAGAATTTTACTGTGCAAAAGTTTTTTTTTTTTTTTTTTTTTTTTTTTAAGGCATTAGCGTATTAAATAGTACCAACGATAAAGTAAATAAATAGATGAATAAATTATAAATAAATAGATATATAATTAATTAAATAAATGAGCAAGTAAATAAATCAATAAGTAAATGAATAAACTATTGAACAAGGGGATAAAGGAAAAAATACAAAAGCAGTAAAACAGACTCCGCGATATTTCAGTAAAATTTTACGTTTTTCTTTTTTTATCGTTTTTCTTTGCAAAGAGTACTCACTTCAACCGGGTTCAGAATATTGACGGAACATAACGATCTGATTTGCTTCACACATGACTAGGAACTGAATTGAGACAAACTCGCTGCTCAGTATTTAAGTACTCAAGGAGGAAGGAAATGGGAGGTGCCCACAGGAAGTCCTGGGAACACCCCTTCCTCCCGTGGTCAGTTTGGTCAAAACCTCAAAACTCAAGAATATAAACAACCGTTCTGCCTTTTTTTTTTTATTAACTTACATACAAGTAAAATACAGCTTGCTTAATCAATTATATTTTTCATGATAAGACAAATTTTAAAAGTTTTCCTATTGTATTTTTTATATATATAAGGGTAAAATTTATATATTTCGGGAGTATTTTGTTTCATTGAATATTGAACTAGATTGTAAATTAATTTAATACCACTCAAGATGCGAAATACGTGAGATGGTGAACCGTCTAGCCTCTTTAGTCACCGACTTAAAAAAAAAAAAAAAAAAAAAAAACGGATTGTATATATTTTAGCCACGTTTTTGTGCGGCTCTCAGAATGACAAAAATATGACTTTTGTCAAAAAGGTTTTCTTACTTTTGCGGACCCACTACTCTAGAATGCTCAAAATAGCTCAAAAACGCAAAAACTCAAGGACGTTGTCTGGTCCAATTTTTGTATTTTAATCTCGATTTTTTTTATTTTTTATGAAATTATCTGATGTCCACTTTATTGTTTACTGGGACTGAAGATAGGCCTGACGTGGGCCACTACCACCTTGCACCGCCCAAAGCCTAAACATTTCTCCTACAGTTTAACCTGTGACACACTGACATAAAGTCCACGCCACGTAAGGATGTTCGATATTTCTTAAATAATCGTTTATTTAACCAAAAACTGTCATTTGAAATGGGCGATATCTGTGGGCGATCATGCAAACTAAAATGTTCTTGGGTGTACGCACGCGCATTAAAGAGAAAGTTCAGGGGTTACAAGATGGCTTCTTCAATGTTAGATAATGAAAAAAACTGTTCATAAACTCACATATGATGACCCAAAGCCCTTCTATAGCCCCTTAAACTTGCGCTCATCCTGCGAGATATGCAACCTGCTACAATATTTTCTATAGGGTGTATGCGGATGACGTCATATTTATTGCGCTTGGAGGCCATACTGGAGTAGTGCATAACATTGCTCAGCATAGTACAAACTTCATTTAAGCCAATTTTCTTTGGGAAATCAGTTAATTTTTTGTTATTGTTATTTTTCTCACATACTTGAGACTAATTCAAAATATTTACAGCATCAAAATGCTCTCAAAAATATTACATATAGTGTTTTTAAACTGGCAATATGATTTTTATCCTATGTCACCCATGTTATTGAGTTATCCAATATGGCGTCGACTTTAACATGAATGCATAGACCCTATAGTAAAGCCGCGTAACTATGACGTAAAAGTTACGGGACAAGTTGCATATCTCGCAGGATGATCATGAGTTTGCGGGGCTACGGAAAGGCTTTGGGTCATCATATGTGAGTTTATGAACAGTTCTTCTTATTATCTAACATTGAAGAAGGCATATTGTAACCCCTGAACTTCCTCTTTAACGTGCTGCGGAGAACACGAGAACGCATTCAGTGTATATCACGATCTCTGAAAAAGTCACGGTACCAACTGAGTATCAAACTCGTGCTCTCTCAAACCAGCACGCATATAATACAGTGACACAGACTCAATTATTATTAATTTTAAATGATTTTATTTATTATTATTATTTAGCTCTGTCAAAGTGTAACTTTAAAAATCTAAAAAAGATAAAATAGAATGCGATTCCTCCATCACCAAGAATAAAAAAATACAACAAATTACTGAAAATAAGACAACTAATAACATAAGCAGCTACAGATAAACATTTATCATAGCATATTCTGGTAGAGTATTTTATTAGGAAATATTTGAAAATATAGTTACTTTTTTTTTTTTTTTCACAATTTTGTCACTTTTAATAGAATATTAGAAATGGATTTTCTGAACCACTTAATCATCGGATCGGTAAGCACTTCATATCGTAAGTTACAAAAAAAAAAAAAAAAAAAAAAGAAAAAGACTATAATTATACACGTGCTACAAGTACAAGAAATAAAAATTATACCAAAATATGAAGGGGGGGGGGGGAAGCTGCAAGGACCAAATACCATAACAAGCTAGACAAATACCAAGCCACTACTTTAGAGCAGAGTTCCAAATAATTTTCAGGAGTAATGAAGAAGTCTGCAATTACCTGGTATCTTGCTGATTGGGTTGAGATGAGGATAGAGATGTAGGGTCGCACTGCCCTGCAATCGAAGAACAGATTTACAAGTCAGTAATTTACATCACAAACAGACAAAATACATGCCATGTATGCTAGCCCGATATAAAGTATAAACATAATTTATAGATACATTTTTTTTTTAATTTTTTTTTACATTTAATGAGTAACCAACATACTTTCTACATTATTGAATAATAATTATTTATATAATTAGAAGTAATTAATTTACATTAAAACTACAAATTGACTTAATGCATGACTCCTTTTAAGTGCATAAAAAATTATACCTCAGTATGTAAAAAAAAAAAAAAAAAAAAAAAAAAAAACTTTTTATGAATTTTTTTTTTTTTTTTTTTTTTTTCTTCTCTATGATCTAATATATTGTATAAGTCTATTTCCTGTATCTGTTTCTTATGCTTGTACTGTGTGTACCTCCATTGTATTGGACGTATGTCTGTATTTGAAAAATACAATAAATCAAATCAAATTAACACCAAAGCATGATATAATTAATATTTAGTAGAAATATGCATTGCTTTGACAAACATTACGTTTCGTATTGAAAAAAAAAAAAAAAAAAAATCAGAATACTTTAAGAAAAAAGTGTAGAGAATATTGCTCCGTTTTTACAGGGCTTATAACAAGTTCTCACCATGAGGGTTTCCCGCCGCTTGCCACTGGTAACAATGATGAAGCCCTGTGTCTCAATCGCCACTCCCGTCTTCTGCACATGTTCCTCGATATACCTTTAATCATACAAATAAGTAATTACCACATGGATAAAAATAAATACGTAATAATTATGCTAGCTCAATGCAACAGTAGGTATGCATAACAAAAACATAATTTATACTATATTGTATAGTGAATAATATTTAAGATTTTCAGCATAATTACGTATGTTATATTACAAAATAGCAACATTTATGCTCTACAATATAGCACAAATAAATTAGTAGCATAAATTACGCCTTTTTTACGTGCATGTCAGCTGAAAGTTAGGTACGTATTTGCGGTAACTTTGTATACAGGTTGTATACAGAAAAAAAAGAAGAAGACAAACAGATGACGATGACATTTTGAACAGTAATATAGCAGGAGCAAGGATGAATTTGGAAAATTAAAAAAAAAAAAAAAAAAAAAAAAAAAATGAAAATGAAAATGAAAATTATAGAAATTTAAAAATGTAAAAAAGGTGAAAAAAAAATAAAAGTGAAAATTCTTGGTTATGTTATTTACTAACCAAATAACACCATATAAATATACCATAGAAACTTTCTTTTTTCTTTTTTTTTTTTTTTTTAATAATCGAAAATTTAGATGTTATATGAACATTGACATACTAACTAATTAACTAACATATATGTTATGCATTACATCGCCCATTTGAAATAAAAGTTCTTGGTTAATAAATGTTAAATGCACGATTATTTTAGAATAATACAACTACTGTACCATTAAATTTTGCAGGTCTAAGCAAATATGAAAATAATTTAAATATTTATAAAATTTGGGGAGAAAGAGATATACATCCACCAATACAAATATCGTTATTTTCATACTTTTTTTTCTTTACGAACGTATGTTTCCTGATTTGATGTATCGTAATAGTATTACGATTTCATAATTACTGGTAAAAATTATAAAATATGGATCTATTTAGTAGATACCTTAATAATTACATAAGATTTTGTTTGGAGCAGTGTGCTTATCAAGTATGTTACAAAAATATAGGCGAGTGTTTATGAATGATAAGAAACTATGAAACCGCAAGTTTTTCTTTCTTCAAATAACAAAGTCGGTGAAGCATGGTGTTATTTATCTGAATATGGTCAGCGTGGCCTGCTTGGAGAGGGAGAGAGAGAGAGAGAGAGTAGACTGCAAGATTTCCTCGTATTACATAATCACAAGATGATAACAACCCTAGGTCTGGTACTTCTATATAACGATGCCATGTTGGTTGAAAACTAACTCGAGGGAAGGGGGAGTATGTATTGATAACAAGACCCATTGCAAAACTAAAGCATACTCTTTTTTTTTTTTTTTTTTTTTTTTTTTTTTTTGCCAAAAGTTGATGGTGATTTCAAAATTGCTCTCGAATCAATATATCTCAAAGTGTTGTTTAATCGAGCATCATCTTTTAACGTTTCTGTTCCGGTTATAATTAATGGGCATTATCGGCGTAGCGCGCTAAAGCCAATTATATACAGGTGGCGTGGTAATCCTATATAGCATTGTAGAACGATCCTATTCTAAACGCTTTATGGCAAATAATACTGCACTAATAATTAATAATAATGGTTTGGTTTAAAATGAAATTGTAAATAAAGCAAGTAAATTACTCAACGGGTGCCGAGAGAAAGGCAAAATGCATAATAAAATTAATCTCATATTCTATAATATCAGAAAACACTGCTTCGTCAATAAATAAATAATAACATATTAAGGGTTACGCGTTAACGTGTTACGCGGCATTTAAAGTTTGTTCAGCCTGGATTATATAAAATGATATGTAATAAATCACATTTCTTATAATAAAAGCTTTAAGGCTAACTCAAAATATCACAATTAATTAAGTTTATTACTTTATTGCCATAATAGAGCTATATATAATTAGCATATTGTTTATGTATTAAGTGTTGTAGATTTATGAATTTCAAAAACTAACCTTCTAATGCTAATTGAAATGGTAAAAACTACTTATATAATAAAAATTGCATAACCTCAGTGATCATGAGATGAGGGAGGAAAAAAAATGGCATGGGAGAATAAAATAAAATCGTAAAATTTAGCTTTTATTATTAATTTAATGACATTATCAATCAAAGAAGACATTTACTTAAAACATCACTGAGTAGGAATCAGTTAGGGTCTTTTGTCCGCGGGCCTTCTGTCTGTATACGCTGAGTAGCGAGTAGTCTTGTACTCTGTGTTGTGCTCAAGTAAATCTCTTCTTTGATTGATAATGTTATTAAAATATGATGAAAGCTCTCAGTTATATATTATAACTAAAACTATGACTCTATGCTACATGAGACCTCGCGACCTCTCCATAGAACTTCTACTGTGGTAAGACCCGTGCTGGTTTCCTTTAAGATAAATTAAAAGTTTATATATATTTTTTTTTATGAATCTCACATGAATGTCCTATTAGCCCTCCCCTCTACCCCTTTTATGAAATTTGGTGTGCCGTTTAACCTAATATCCCAAAGAATCACTGCAAAAAAAAATAATAATAATAATAATAAAAGTTCAGTCAAAATATTGCAGTCTCATTTTCCGATTTAAATATAGTTTCTATAATATGTTCACCACAAGAATAAGAGTAATATTATATAAATATAGCAACGCATTAAGGTTAAGCTTTGATTACGTAATTTAATTAGTTTGGTAGGAAGTTGAGGCTTACATAATTAATTAATTAATTTTGTGCTGTTGATATCTCGATCAGGAAACGAACACGTGGCTTCTAGTCTGCTGGAAAAGAGAGAGAGAGAGAGAGAGAGAGAGAGAGAGAGAGAGGGCTGCTCACAAATTTATCCCACAAACAAACCACACGTGACAAGAAAAGTAAAAAGAAAAAAAAATTCATAGTTGAATATTGCTAACGCAAATTAATATATTTCATATTTATATTTCTAAAATAAAAATCATTCCATACTATAAAATTTAAAATAGTAAGAAGATAATATAAACGAAGTTTGCAAATATTTTATCATCTCTCTTTTTTATTTTCTATATTTTGTGAATTAAAAATTATAATTACATTAAATTTATATAGTAATTATTTAACTCATTATTAAATTATAATTTAATGTTTTTGATGTAATTTCATTCAACATATTTTTATTATTTGCAAAAATGGATTTTTTTACCATGATAAATAAACTTGTACTGTCTTAAAACACTTGAAAGTATACACTATACACTACACTACACTACGAATACAAATTAGTAGAGGCTAGTAGTTTAAAACTGATAATCACTAAACATTTAATTCACTATCTCTAAACATTCATGAGATAAAACAGCAAATTCTAATGCATAGAGAGAGTACCTACAATTATCCAAAATTCCATACTCCATACTATACAGATAAATCATTAAAAATATTTACTCTTTACGCAGTGAATCGCCAGTGACTATTACTGTACTAGTGAAAAGGAATTTTCTAATTAAAATTACATGTTAATAAATTAAATAATCTTAATTGAAATTATTACTAAAACTATTTTATTTTTAATCATATTTAACATTACATGTCTAACATTTCTAACTATAATATTTATTGTAACTGACTGTACTGTTAAGCAGTTGGGTTAAATTGAGAGGTTGTAAGCCTGATTTCGCCTAATAAAAGCCGTTAATTATTATTATTATTATTAGTGCATGGGTACTGTCTACTAGTGAAATGTGGTCAAGAGTATACTCTAATGTTTATGGAGAACCCATGTATCTTTTGTACTCATCTCATCAATCATCAGACCACCAGCCTCTATTAGATTGAATATTTAGTACAAATTTACTCCTGCTTTGACGCAAAAATTAATGCATTTCGTATTTAAACGTTTGTGCGATCCGAGATAAGAGTAAACATTTATTTTCGGAGTGGTGTACTTTTCTTCTTCTTCTTTTTTTTTAATCCAGACTCACTCTCAGTGAAGAAATTTCCTCGAAATATAATAATAAAAAAATGCAACACTACGTTAACTATCTATGTAAGCTAACTCAGTAATTGTATGCAGCTAATTATTGTTTGTTGTAGATTTTTTAACTGTGTACCATCGAGTTACAGTGATGGAGAGAGAGAGAGAGAGAGAGAGAGAGAGAGAGAGAGAGAGAGAGAGAGAGAGAGAGAGAGAGAGAGAGAGAGAGAGAGAGATGACATCAACGTCTGTACCGCGGAAACCACCATCATATACATACAATATTATACATCTATATACGATGCATAGAAAAAGTATAGCCAAGCTAGCTATTGCTATATAGCTTGATATCTCCATGTTTTACATGCAACACGCAGCTGTCAATGTCTATCACTACCACACATGTGGTACACGACATTTGTGTTTTTTTTTTTCATCTTTTTTTTTTTGTCACTGCAAACCACTGAATACATATACTATATTATAATATAAGCAAACAGTCTCATTACAGCAAACACAATTAACTTCAATTAAGGAAATAATTACCACAGTAAAAACCAAAGTTTTTAATTATCTCAACACTTATGTATACAAATGATATTGCAAGAGATCGTGTGGTTTTAGCCACGTTTTGTATATTTATATAATATACTCACACATAAAAGTAAAGACGTATAATAATTATGCTATATAGTCTGCTGATTTCATCACATTTACTTTAAACAAATAATGCTTATCGATTAATAATAATATAAGGGTGTATGCGGATGACGTCATATTTAAGGCGCTTGGAGGCCATGCTGGAGTAGTGAATAACATATTGCTCAGCATAGGACAAACTTCATTTAAACTAAATTTCTTTGGGAAATCAGTTGATGTTTTGGTATTGTTATTTTTCTCATATACTTGAGATACTAATTCAACATATTTACAGCATCAATGCTCTCAAAAATATTGCATAGTGGGTTTAAACTGGTAAAATGATTTATTTTCCTATGTCGCCCATGTTATTGAGTTATCCAACATGGCGTCGACTTTAACATGAATGCATACACCCTATAATTACTTATGTTGTTACATAATAGCAATATTTATGCTATGCAAAACATAATTGCGGCATAAATTAGATTAGCTAATTTTTGTAAATAGGATACTACAGCGGTAATAATGGTGCTTAAATATAGTGGCTTTTAATTCTAATAGAAGACTTTTTTCTTATATTCAATATTAAAAAAATAATAATAATAATTACAGTAATCTGCAAGTTAGTTTCATTATTATTCTAAAGTCCTCTGTTTTTTTTTTTTTTTTTTTTTTTTTTTTTAGTGTTCTCGCGATTACTACGTGTTGTGAAAAAGGGAGTGCATCCAGTGGTCGTGAAACGAAAAGATCCGTCTGTAGCATGAGGGTGTATAGTACACAAAGCTGTCATGGAAACGTAGACATTCAGTAAAGGCTATTTTCTCTTACTTTCCTGATGTTATCATGAGCCTTATAGCAAAAAAAAAAAAAAAAAAAAAAAAAAAAAAAAAAAAAAAAAAAAAAAAAAAAAAAAAAAAAAAAAATATAGTCTCTTTCTCTCTCTCTCTCTCTCGTTCACCAACAGAGAGCAAATTCTTTATTATCTTTGGTAATAATGAATGTTACCAGTTATAAATAAATGATAACTTTGTATTGGCTAAAACACGTGAAAGTGCGTACCGACAAGGAAATTACAAAATTACGTAAATTATGCCGCAATGTCATTATTATAACATAAACTGCGCTAAATTAGAATTACAATATAAATAATTATACTGTACCAACATAATATTTATGCTATGTAACACATAGTTATCATGCGCAGTATAGCACAGATTATGCTGCATTTAACAAATTGTGCTGAAAATGAGCTATATAAAGCATAATTATTACGTATTTATTTTTGTCCGTGTATGTTTATGCCACTTTTAAAAGTCACAGACCTCGGTCTATAGTATAGAAAAACAAATAGTCCTATATAAGGGTGCATGCGGATGACGTCATATTTCGTGCGCTTGGACGCCATACTGGAGTACTGAATAATATGGCTCAGCATAGAACAAACTTCATTTTTGTCTATTTTCTTTGGGAAATTGGTTAATTTTTTGTTATTGTTATTTTTCTCACATGAGATACTAATTCAACATATTTACAGCATCAATGCTCTCAAAAATATTGCATAGTGTTTTTAAACTGGCAAAATGATTTTTTGTCCAACATAGCGTCGACTTTAACATGAATGCATAGACCCTATACCGGCCAATGTATTGAGTTATCCAACATGGCGTCGACTTTAACATGAATGCATACACCCTATAATGCCCAAGGAAGTGTAATTAGAAGTATTTATTTTTTCCCGCGTCTTTTGTAATTGGTTAGCACAATCTACGAATATTTATATTTTGGAGAGTTTAAAAAACCTATGCTTCAATTAAATATCATTTCGTGAAACGTCGATTTTAGTGCACAATTAAAGAATTTAGATGTTCAAAATTATGATGTAAAAAAAAAAAAAAAAAAATGTTTATGCACAATGATCTTACTCTGTAATTCACCAGTGATGCACACACGTGTTACAAATATACTAGAGCGACGAACGCTAGCGTTTTGGCGCGAGAAATTATACTACCACACGCCAAGCGTCGGATATGAAGGCAGTGAATAATATTATTTCATTTTATATAGTTACTTTTTTTTTTTTTTTTTTTTTTAAGCATTAGTAAATTTGCTATATAATGTTATTTTTTGTACAAATAATAGTGCTTAAAACCATTGACCACATGAAAAAACGTGTGATTGTGATCATAACGCGATCTCCAAAACTGATGATAATTTTTAACAGAATTAATGTAAATGTGACCCCATAAGAGAACGTAAAAATACTGTAAAGTATGCTATTTGCATGACTATTCTGATTTCTGTCGTCAGAAATAGGTAAAAAAATATATATATAAAAATGTTGTGCGGGTTGCATAAATCGAAATTAGCTGATCACTGCTACGGTGCTACAATTGGGCAGTAATTGCAGTGGGTAATGATATTTATGTAGCTCCTATATCAAGTACTTTGTGATATAAACGCGTAGGATTTCTTATGGTCTATTCTTTTAATATAACCAATGTGTCCCATTTACTTGCTGAGAAACACTGCATGGAAATCACTGCAGTTTTCCTTTTTTTTTTTTTTTTTTTTTAATTGCAGCTTTTAATATTAGTTAGTGATAAATTTGGTTTATTCTACTCATATTTCAATATTGAGCCAAATTTGCTAAATTAAAATACGCGAAATTGGATATTTTTAAAATAAATGATTTTACGACAAATTGGTGCTCAATCACGACTATTTAGTATAAAAAAAATGTACAAAAATTATTGGGTTCTCTTAACACCCTCTCCCCCCCAAGGACCGAAATTGGAAATCAAAATAATATTTTTCAGAATGTCTGTCAGAAGGTCCGCGGACAAAAGACCCTGGCTGTGCGCACAGGTAAAGCAAATCGGCTGTCTGCATACGATTTCTCGCTCATAGAACAGCATTTCCCCCCTCATTATTTTCCCTCTTTTTTCTTGTTTTCTTTTTGAGATTTTTTTTTCTTCTGAACTATATGAATAAAAAGTGATAATTATAATAAACTTACTTACCAATTAATAAAAGACGATTTTCCCGCGGAATGATTTCCTATGAGAAGTACGGTGATTTTCTTGCGTGGTGTGTCGAGCTTGAGATTGAACAGATCAGCCAGCTTCAGCAGGCCTGTGGAGCAAACATATCACATCTTTGTGTTAGCAACGGCACATCTGCATCTCTCTCTCTCTTCTCTCTCTCTCCCACCACACATGCTTGTCAGCAGACAAGAACAACAAAAAACTGACTGACTCTCTATATGCAAATACATTACAAACACAAACTATATATCCCTCATTACACATCCTTACGCTCGGTCACCATCTTTGTGGTGTTAAAGTGACTGTCCAGACCTAATAACATGCTTTTTTAGTTCAATAAACGCAAAATGGGACACCCAAAAGCATTTTCAATTTTTATTATTACCCAAATGTAACCCCGCAAGAGAGCGCGGAAAAGTTGTAAAGTAGGCAAAAGGCACAAATTTGGAACATTTCTGACGTCAGGATTGTTCACATTCAATAGAAAAAGTTGTGCTGGTTGTATAAGCTGAAATTTTCACTATACGTTTATATAGGGCGTCACAATTATTATCTTGGACAAAATAATTGTATATTTGGAAATCCCATGTTGAGTATCTAATAAATTAAAAAGGCATGTTAACAAATTCCTACAAATTCCTACGGTTCCTACAAATTCACTCAACAACATGAGAAAAACAATATTATTCCTATCATTATCATTATCACTATCTCTCTCTCTCTCTCTCTCTCTCTCTCTCTCTCTCTCTCTCTCTCTCTCTCTCTTCAAGTTTTACTGATTGAAAAGTATTATAGATATCCTCAAATGGCAAGAAGAAATTGCGTTATTTAAATCACATGAATGTCATTATAGCATACATTTTGATAACCCTTAGTAGGTATCTAGGTATACCATTAATAAGCAAGCCTGTTTTGGTGGACAATATATAATACCTAAAAAACGAATAAATAAATAAATTTTATAACCAATGTTCACATATATACACGCCTTCTCTAGCTTGCACTGTATATTATAGGAATTAAATTTACTGTAAAAATATGATAAAATATACAAATAAATATTGACATTTGAAAATACTAAATATATTTTATACTAAAACAATTGTATCAAGATAAAATAAGAAATTTAAGACTCATTTATACCAAATTTCTATTGATTGAGGAATATATTGATAAATATTTATATTTAATATTAGACTTTGCATGAAAGTAGTTTTATTATGGCAAGTAAGCAGTATCCAATACATAAAAATATTTTTCTCCTAGCATTCTTTTTGTACAACTTAAAACTGTACGCAGATATTAAAAAAAAAAAAAAAAAAACGTCGAACACACTAAAAATACTATAATATATTATATATTATTAAAGGTAGATGTTAATAAACTCATATCACTAAAACTCAAGTTTGACCTCATAACATTTAATGTCATTTGAAAGTCAACGGTAGCAAACCTATATGATAAAAAAAAAATTAAAAAAAAAAAAAAAAAAGTCTTGCATCATGGCTGACAAAAAAAAATTATTTTTCTACTTTTACAACTTATAGGCCAATACTAAACCTTATTTTTACAACCTAAATGTCTTTGGATCTTAGATATTATAATAAGAACTAACATTTTAAATATGTTGTCATACTTATCACTTTTTATTTTACCTGCTCTTTTGCAATTAGATATTAATTAAACCACAACAAGCCGCGAGTTTAACTTGAAAATTTTACTGCGTGTACTGTACTAAACTACTATAGTAATCAAGAAAAAAAAATGTGTGGTTAAAATTTGTTTTCTTTTAAATGGTCACGCTGAGCTAGCAAAATTGGAATTTCTTGAATTCATAGAGGAAAATAACTTTAATATTATGTCATACCATGTTTCATTAAGGGTTGCGTATTCAAATGGCTTGTATCTCAAAATCTAAAAAAAAAAAAAAAAACTTGCAAACTTTAAGATGCCATTTAAAAGCTACTATAGTAACAGCAACCTATGATAAAATTTTCAGAACCTGTGACCATCAGATAAGAGAGAAAAATTATTAAATTTAACATGGACTCTTATGAGACTATAATGTTAAAAATTCGTAATTTAAAATCTAGCATGGTGACCCCCGCCCCCATTTTTAAATATTTTTATTCTAATGCATCAATGTACAAAATTTCAGATTTTTCTTTCTATATTACCCCCCCCCCCCTTTTAAAACAAATCCCATAGTAGCTGATCATTCACGCCTTAATTTAAACATATATTTTATTATTATAATTTTTTAATGTATTCATTTTTTTTTTTTTTTTTTTTAATTTTATTTATTTTTTAAATTGATATAGCCCTAATAATGTCATCAATGCTTATATATTCAGCATTATGTATACTTTTTTTACTTTTACTTTTACTTTTTTTTTTTAACGCGAATACCGTTTTAAAATTGGAGTGATATATTATACTCTCTAACTATTTTATTGTTTACAGGGGGAAAAACTTTTTACTTTGTCGAATTATTATAAAACAAGCATTTTTTTTCTTAAAAAAATCACAAAATAAATAATTTAAGGCTGCATTTTTAATTAACTGTAAAAAAAAAAAAAAAAATGCATGTATGTATACAACAAGCAAATAATTGCACTTTACTCTATGCACTGATCTATAGGGTGGTTTCATTCATGTTAAAGTCGACGTCATAAGTGAGTACTAAATAACATTGGCCAATATAGAAACATTGCACATTTTGCCAGTTTAAAAATACTTCACAATATTTTTGAGAGCATTCAATTAGTACCTTTTTAAAAAAAAATATGCAAGAAAAATAATAATGACCGAAAAATAGCCAATTTTCCAAAGAAAATAGCCAAAAACTACGTTTGTCCTATGCTGAGCAATGTTATTTATTGCTCAAGAAGAACATCGAAAAGCACTCAGAATGACGTCATGCGTACACACCCTATATAATAGACTCTATGTATCTTATGTATTTTACAAAGAGATGATTAAATTGATGAGACAATTTGCAATAATGGAGCTTACATATGGATTGGAGCTATATTGTTGGATATTATTGTGCAAGAGTCAATTAGTTTATCTGGAGAACACGAGCAAAGCAAGAGGAAACGAGTGCGGTGACTGCTTTGAGTTTTGCTTTGACTGCGGTTTCCGCCTACTTCCGTGTTTAATTGATAAGTAAATAAATAAATGTTTTTAACTTTATTTTCACACCATTGCAACAATCTCTCCACAAACTACGTCAATCAATCGTTATTATAATCGATAATACGTGGCGGCTTCAAACTTGGTATACATTAGAGAGAACAATTCTGGAATAAAAGTTTTAAAAAAATTATTATCAAAGTAAATGACTTTTTTTTTCTTTTTTTTTTTTTTGAATACGTTTTGGTATTTCTAGTATCCCTCATTTAATTTTTTTCGTAATCAATGCCGTAGTTTTCTAAAAAATAATAATAATAAATAAATAAAGTTTTTTCTCATATTATAACCTTAAGGCGTAGAACACCTTGAACAAAAAAAAGTTGTGTAATATCCCAACAAACCTGAAAATCAACGTTGATTTGGCCGGAGTCATTGATTTCTAATTTATTTTCCATTCACAAAATGACACTGGCGGTCACTGACGTCACAGCTCTACGGTTTACGCGCGTGTGGACCAGGTGAGCTGTGACGACGTCAGTGACCGCCAGCGGCATTTTGTGAATGGAAAATAAATTAGAAATCAATGACTTCGGCCAAATCAACGTTGATATTAAGGTTTGTTAGGATATTACACAACTTTTTTGTTCAAGGTGTTCTACGCTTTTATAATGTTAAATTAGGGGTCCCGCGCCTTCTTCTAGCGACCTCTGATTGGTGCAACATCACCGCCAGTAGGAAGCATTGAAGTTTTATAAACTATTGGTAGCATAAATTAAAATATATTTCCTTTTGTTTATTTACACCCCCCCCCCTCCTTCTCTTATGTATCTGTATCTGTAGTGTCTTACAGCTACACAATTTTAATGATAGAAATTATTCCCTTATGATTTTATCATTATGATGTAAAAACTTAAAATTGTACATCAACATTGATGTATCAACTTTGCGCACATTTTTCACCTTGTTTCTTTTACTTGGGCCCATCCACGTTTTAAATTTTTTTTAGTTTTATGTACGATTATAAGCATTTAACATGGTAAGCCTTATACGAGGCCAAAGTTGTCATAAAAGTAATAATGACCCTTGCTAGTGTTCAACCGAGAACGTGTCCTGATTATGTGAAGTTGACTATTAGAAATAGGAATTTGTTTCATCATTTTGCTTTTCTTATGGAAAAACGAATTTGATTACTAAGTTTGCAACTGTGAAAAGAAAAGAAAAGAAAAGAAAAGAAAAGAAAAGAAAAGAAAAGAAAAGAAAAGAAAAGAAAAGAAAAAAAAAAAAAAAAACGATACAAGTTGAGAGTAAGAATGGAGAAATTAAAATGACAAATACATACTACTGTACTATACACTAGTTACACTTTTGTATGAATGAAGCTGATAAAAAAAATCTTGACCAGCAATGGTACTAAGCATTTTATATTATTGTATAGTACTGTATGGTATAGAAAAGGTGTAAATAAAAATAATAACACTTTGAGAATATAAATAAAAATGAAGGCTAAAGCTTGGTAAAGCAAAGCTTACTTGACCACAAGTTATACAGTAAATAAATTAGGGCAAAGGATGTTGACCAAACCCAGAAAACCTCAAAAATAGAACACGCCCATGAGCTTATATGTTTGTTTGTTTTTACTGTATTTTTATTTTATCATTCTTAATTATAATGATAAATTACCTTATGTTCTATTTGGCAATCACCAACATTGGCATGAAATTATATTTTATTGTCTTTGAGGTAATTTAATATTTTGGTAATGGGTACTTTGATTATCATATACAGTAGTACAGCACTGGACTAAAGTTTTCAAGTGGGTCAGGTAATTAACCTGCAACAGCCCAATGGTTTTCTTATGAGAAAAACGCAGGTCATCTGTAAAATCAAAAATAAAATGTAGATGTAAAAAAAAAAAAAAAAAAAATGGAGACATTTGTCCAGAGCTAAATAAGTGCAATAATTAAAAAAAAATAATAATAATAAAAATACTGACCGTGCAAGTTTTACCATACGTGTGCTATGGCATATAGAGTAAAGGCAATATAGTAAAACTTCATGGCCAGTATTTTAATTATTGACCCAGGACTTGAGTCATGAATGACTGTAGTTTTGAGTCAAACTTTATAGTGATGTGGCTTAATAATAATGACTCAGAGTACTTCCCAAGTGTTTGGTGATTACCATCTTGTTACTGCAAACTAAATAGATCAATGAAATAATAATTACATATTTACTGCACTTGACTTGTGTCTGTCAAATGCACAAAAAATAAATACTAAATAAAATTACCTATTTTATATATTACTCAATTTTATTAATTGAAAATATTCTGGTTATAATTTTACCTTTACAGTATGTACATCAAATTAAGTGCTTTTATTATTATTTATTTTTGTCATTAGGATTTTTCAGCAGTTCATTATTTTATCTAATATCATTGTTCCAGATATTAACTGGATAGCTCTGATCAATAAATTTATGTTTAATGATTCTATATTCTGAGAGAGAGAGAGAGAGAGAGAGAGAGAGAGAGAGAGAGAGAGAGAGAGAGAGAGAGAGAGAGAGATTTAATCCACATGAAATAATAGAATTTGGGACATCATTAAAAAAAATAAGTGCTGTATTGGCGTGTGTATTTCTTTAACTTTACCACTGACTAACTTCCGGTTACCTGTTGAACTCAGGTAAGGTCCTACCTTTTACAATGTTAAACAAGTGGGCATCTAAAATAAATATGGTCATAGCAGCAAGAACTGTGTATTTTGAGCTCACAGAGCAAAACTTTCAAGTCATTCTAGATAATTAGACATGCAATGTGCTATTATACAATGTACACACGATTGTGGTACCTTTATCACTCAGTCTTGTGCTCAATTTGGAATGTGTTATTCTTATGAGAAAAACATAATAATTTGTCATTTATATGGTAAAATATATTTTAACAATCATGTGTACAAGTAAAAATTACACTACATACACATTATCATATATAAAAGCAGAATTTATATCTCTTATACAGTCACTGATCTATTTATTTTTTATTTAGGTTTTAGTACATTTATTACGTAATATAATTTTTCATACTACATGTTTTTGTTTTTTTCTTTCTTTCCAAAGGTCTATTAACTCAATGTAGAACCAATAATGTCTGTAGGCCTATATAGAGTGGTTTCATTCATGTTAAACTCGACGTCATAACTGAGTAGTATGTACTAAATAACATTGGCCAGTATAGGAAAATAGCACATTTTGCCAGTTTAAAAATACTTCACAATCTTTTTGAGAGCATTGACACTGTTAATAGGTTGAATTAGTACCTCAAGTATGCAAGAAAAATAATAATGACCAAAAAATATCTAATTTTCCAAAGAAAATAGCCAAAAACTAGGTTTGTCCTATACTGAGCAATGTTATTCATTGCTCAAGAAGAGCATCGAAAAGCACTCAGAATGAAGTCATGCGTACACACCTTATAGATATCTAAATATGACTCACTCGAGTACTGTACCAAATACATATGACCCCTGCCCATATTGTTATACATCCTAAATGTGGGTGGTTAATTATAGACCTAATCCTAGCTTATGTTTGTACGGTAGCTCTTCCTACAGAAAGAAACATTTTTGTTACTTTTAGAATCTGGACTTAGCTGATCTAATTATAATCTTAATAAAATTGTGTCTGCACAATCTGGATAGCTCAATCCAGTTTGTAATTAGGGGGAGGGGGTGATTCTGTAACTACCTAACGAGCAAAATTATTTCATGTCTGATACAAATTTGTTTGTAGGCATCAAAGTGAAAAAGTTACAGAATCAACCTCCTGGATCCTGGGTTTGAAAATTATAGGTACAGTACCTATTTTGACAGAGACATGGTGGGACTTGTCCCGGCAAAAGAATTTTGGCATTGAGCTAACCTACCTACATTTTATTTTTCCTCTACTGTCCCAACATTTAAGTCAAAGCCCCCTAGGTATACATACACTATACCAATGTATTATGTTGTGTACACACATATCAAACTTCTCGCGTCAAGATGAAGCTACAGTACTACACTTTAAAAATTTCCAAAGAATGAACGATCTACGCTTTACAAATTTGCGGCTACCTGGAGCTTTACCTACCTGTTTTATATTGCAGAAACTCCAGGTAGCCGTGAATTTGTAAAGTGTAGATCGTTCATTCATTGCAAATTTGTAAAGTGTACAAGCTTCATATTGACGCGAAAAGATCGATATTATACTATTTACCATACTTTTAGGTAAAGCATACACAAAATAGACATTACGTACAGACTATACCATACAGCCTTGTACTTGTAAGATTTATTATCAAGCGTTGCTTTGAGGTTGTGATTGTCATTTACAGGTATATGTGTCTTGAGCAACACAGAAATGATTCAGTAAGAATACTGGTGTTTTCTATGTCTTGGTCTTGGTCAGGTGGAATTTTACATGTAGGTATGTACTGTACAGTATGTGTACATATTATAATGTATACGTAACGTATGTATGTACGTATATACATATGTACCCATAATACCCATGTATGTGCATACGCCTTATAACATGAAATGCATAATGTATTTGTACATACACATATGATACATATGGGTCAATGCTTCGTCTTATTTTTAATCTATTAAAAGGAAACGGAAGAACGTCCTTTTATTGTTTTCAAAACTCGACAGTTTAGAAAGCTACTATGTATGTATGTATTTGGTATGTATGTATATGTATGTATGCCAGGGGCAGGGAACTTATATAAACAATATATATTGGACTGTCTGCACATAGGTATGAAAATAAACAACATATATGATGGACGCGCATACAGGAAAAGTGCGGTCATGATAGAATGAGTGCGGTGCAACGAGTGCAACGAGGTTTCAATCATATATGTATTTACCTCTATCTTTATCGGTGTAAATTGTATGACACTCCTTTAAAATTCTCTCATTTACAGTTAAAGTAGCTTGGTCCATAGGGTTAGCAGCTTGCCGAGTCCTAGCTTGACTTCCAGTCGGAGATTTTGACATTTTAAGTAGTTAATTATGTTCCACCACACGTTGAAAAAAAAAACACACACTTGATGACACTTCCAGTTAATAAGATTTCTAGTGATAAACTTCTCTCAATTTCACGATATTTTTAACTTAATTTATACATAAATACACAATAAATATATCTGTCACACTTAGTTTAAATAATAATAAAATTTTAAGCTCTTAAATGATAAAAAACTTACAAAATTTAATTAACCGGCTTACGCGGCGGTTGATTTTTTTTCGTCAGCTGGTAAAATTTTTAAGGTGGTTTTTGAGCGCGAAACTTTGAAATATGTTACAGAATTTAAGGTAAAATAATCCAACATTTTTGAGATCGCAAAATGCCAAAATGTATTATTAATTTTCTTTTTTGAACTTAAAGCTTATAAATTATAATATAAAACAAAGGTGCATTATTCTTAAAAATTACTGTCAAACAAATAATTTTCAAACGTGTGAGCATTCAGCTATATAGGTATGCATTTTTTTTTTTTTTTTTTGTGAAACCGCACATATTTGTTTTCTTCTTATTATTTTTTCAATTGTTATTAATTTTAAGCAATTTTTTTATAATGCCTTATTGATATCTTCATCAGTCTTGATTCTTGAGTAAAGCTTAATTGTTATCAGTGGACATCAGTGGTGACGTAACATCAGCAAGTCATGGAACCCCTAATTTAACATTACGCTTATGAGGAGAAGCACTTTTTTTCTTTCTTCCCCCCCCCCCCTCTCTCTCTTCTTCTTCTTCTTCTTTGCGACTTTTGAGAAAAACTGCACCGATTCCACACCATTTAATTGAGAGGGTTACAATACAATTACCAAAAAAAAATCATACACACGTAAGAAGCATCCCCGTCATCCACAGCTTTTTCACATATGAATTACAAGTATACTTGTCCGATGAAAGAACATCACTACCCAGTCACGTGAGCTGGTATATAGTGATGTTCTTCAATCGGACAAGTATACTTTCAATCCACATGTGAAAAAAGTGTGGTTTACAGGGATATCTTATTGAGTATGTTGTTACTACTATTTATTCCTATACTGCATGGTTATATACAAATGGGAGTGTTCCATTTCTGACTTGAACAATAATTTAGTTAAATGAAAAAAAAAAAAAAACTCAAACACATAAAACAACAAGAAAGGTGTAATATTTGAGTTTAATGAAGTGTATAGATAAGCATTAGATTATTTTTGTTGTTTTAGTTTGACAAAACAAATAGGATTCTGTATACATAAAGATTCCGTCGGTTGGCTTGAATCATAGATTATGCAGCCATAATCTACTAATTATGTCTAATTAAGTATATGGCCAGGAAGGCCAATATCTTGCATTGGTATTACCCTACTAATTAGTTCACACTAAGCATAAGATCAAAATTCAGATAAGCATTAGACCAACACCATTAAACCTTTTTTTTTTTTTTTTTTTTTTTTTGTCAAATCACATGTATTAAATTATAGCTTTTAAATTTGCAACAGAATACATACAAACATGCATACATATCATGATGCTATAATCCCTTTTGGGGGTAAGCCAACAACACGGATGTTTTATCCTGACCCAGTGATAGACCTCCACAACTTCCTATCCTGACATACTTCACTTGCTTCCTCCAGTCTCATACCTTGTTTCATACATTTCCTTTTGCCAATAATAGATACAGTAATTTTACAACAACAAAATTACGCCAATAAAAAGTTCATGATATTTTCTATAATCACTACAATGAAATATGTAATTAGTTTTACTAAATTATATTTTATTTTAATAAAGTTTCGTTTACTATAAAAGCAAATTGAGTATGTACAAAACAATTAAATCTACATATCAATTTAATTAAAATAGTTTAACATATACATTCACAACTAATATAAATATGTTACAACATAATTAAAAATGACCAAAAATGTAAGTGCGTAATATATCTTTCAACATAACTTTCTGAATAAATAATTAACTTTGAGAAAATATAGGCTGAAAATTATATACATAAACTAACAGTTAACATCAAATTTTAAGTTAAAAAATATTTTATTTGCCAAATATGGAATATCAGTTCTTCCGAATAGAGATGTCACATTAGAGGGTTTTTTTGCCATGCGACTATGAGCTCTATGAAAAGAACAGGTACGATTCAAGGTCGCATCACAAAAAAACTCTAATACGACATTTCTATCCGGAAGACCTGATATAATCAATTTAAGGAAAACCCCATCATGGTTAGGATCAATGATAAAGAAAAGTATATAATTACCAGTAAGAGCCTCTACCACAGTAGAAGTTCTATGGGGAGGTCGAGGTCTTGCATGGCACAGTATTTTGTTATAAAAAGTTTATTTCATAACTGAGAGCTTTCGTCATATATTAATGACATTATCAATCAAGGAAGAAACCTCGTTTACAATAAGCTTTATCTAATTGGAATTGTTAATTATTTGCTCAAAATATCATGCATTCTTATATGGAACTCACTTAACAATTCCAATTAGAAAAAGTTTATTGTGAACAAGAGATTTACTTGAGCACATCACAAGAAACTGCTCAGTGATGTGCTCCAGTAAATCTCTTCTTTGATTGATAATGTCATTAACATATGACAAAAGCTTTGTTATGAAATGAACTTTTTATAACAAAACACTGTGCCATGCAAGACTTCGACCTCTCCATAGAACTTCTACTGTGGTAAGACCTTGCTGGTAATTCTATACTTTTCTTCATTATTGAAATATGTGATATATTGTATATCAAGCTTAGAAATTTGCTTATCAATTTAGGACAATGAACTCTTTTAAAATATGAAATAAAAGTGCCTTCTAAAAATATTGTTCCTCATTGCTGCAGTACCTTATTTTCAGCCTACATATTATATCATCATTATATAAACATAACATATTGACAACTTACTAACTCGAGAGTGAAATTTTGAATTAGTAAAATACATGATCACAATCAATTAAGCACATATGAGTGCGATAATATACTTTACCATTTTAATTCAGTATGTATTTTTCTCAAAAGATTTTGAGTGAGATTTTGGATAATAAAATATATATTATCATCACAATATCATTACAATACAGTATTTCATCTCAATGATATAATCTGAAGAACAATACGTATCAGTCTGCGGATCACATTAAAAAAAATTATAATTTCATTTCTATCTCCTACGCTCAGTCAAGATGAATATATAAAAGGTGGTGTAGCTTGCCTAGGTAGCATCAGGTATGAAACATCACAGGAGGTGAATCAAAACAAGAGGGGAAATTTTGTGTCCCTCCTTCTCTTCCAGGTAATAATGTATTGTACCTGAGAGACCACGTGGCTCTGTCACCTTGTATGACGTATATCAAAAATCAAAGTTTTACAAAGGGAACAGAGTTTTGACGACAGTCAAAGGGCGAATTATACCACCTTCTTCTATATATACACCTTGCACTCAGTATAAAAACAATGCATCTCATTAGAGGTAAACATTAACTAGCATTACTGCTTACTAGGCCCACACTTACACCATGCCCAGTGCATTTTCTTAGTTTTGCTAATTATGATTACACATGGTTGTGATAATAATTAAATATGACATCTGTTTACACTACCCAGAAAACACAACTGTCTGCTGAAAATGCACTTGTTTGAAACTACTTACCATAATAAAAGCTCCCGCTAAATTTCTAATGCTATTCTTATAAGAAAAACACGTGCCGATTTTAAATGATAAATATTGACGATTTTAATCTGAGAATCTTTAATCTGAGAAAATGTATCGTGCGGTCTTGAAGTATAACTCTACTCTTCAAAAATGTTCACTGTTACGAGAAAGCTATTTGACTTCATCAATATATTTTCACAGTTGTGTGTACTGGAAAAAGTTTCCAAACAATTTGTATAGGCAACCCGCAAACATCCTATGCTATCTTTATGAGAAAATGCAGGGACTGTCCCTGCCCCGTTCGGGAACTTTTGTCCAGAGCTGTACATATGACCTACACTACAAGTCGATGCCTCAGAGTCAAAAACAAGCTTCTACACTTTCCAGATTTCCGACAAAACGACTATCTACACTTTCCGAGCAGCGCTGTAACTCGACTAGCGGCCATAAGCACATTGCAGATGCTTGGCGGCGGAAAGTTTAAATAGGCGTTTTGTCGGAAATCTGGAAAGTGTAGATGCTTACTTTTGATGCGGAGGCATCGAAGTGTATAAATAAGTACTTGTCCCAGAATGACATATAAGCACACGTCTTGCAGTTTCAAACAAGTATTTTCAGAATAAAAATGTTAACTGAGATACCATAATGTTTAATGTTATTCCATCCAGGCAGTGTTTATTGTTCTACATAATAACATTGAGATGATTTACACTGTATTGTACACACGATTGTGATAATACTTTACCATTCAAAAACTGGCGCTAAATTTCCAATATTATTCTTATGTAGAAAACACGCATTGAATTTAAATGGTAAAATATATTATCACAATCACATGTACAGTCAACTGGGGTGACTTTGAACACCCTATTATCTCAATTTAAGGGGCTCATTTTAGAAATTTGAAGAAATAGTTCCAATTTATTTTTGATGTTATTTACATGTTTCAAAATTTTGAAATGAGTGCCCAAAGTAGAGATAATTATGTGTACAAAGTCACACTGGGTTGACTGTACTCTAAAACAAGTACACTGGTACCAAATAAATATGACCTAAGCATTAATCTCTTCAAATGGTATATTATATATGTGTGTGGAAACTTCAACACAAGCGGTCAGATTTATTTGGGACCAGTGTACATTATTGACTAGTAAAGAAACAATGGTTTTGAGGCCGACTATAAGCGATTTCGGTCACATCCGCTTCCGTTCTCTTTACTACACATGCGCAGTAAGACGAAACGGAAGCGGATATGAGCGAAATTGCTTATAGTCGGCTTCAAAACAGTTGTTCCTTTATCAGTCAATACATCAAAGAGCCTAATGTAACATATAGGAAGACACGTGGAAAGTAAGAGAAAGCCCACGCCTTGTATTTCCCAATGTGAGTGACTTTGATGACAACAGCCCAGCACGAGGTAAGTTTGTTACTTAATGGCCACGCATGTAGTAGTCAATGATCGTAGAGAAAATTGCAAATCCTGCAGCACCAATGATGCCTGCCTTCAAACCAGCTGAAACATTTACATTTATTTCATTTTGGATCATTTGTCAAAACACCATAATTATAAAATATGATGCTCTTATTAGATAGAGAAAAACAGTAAGGGCTTTGCTTTTGGCTTTACTTTTATGGTTAGGGGTGAGAGAGGGCTAGACTTGTGTCATGTCTAAATGAGGGTCTTTCAAAAAAGAATATGATATGATTTTTTTTCCTAAGATGATTATTGATTGATTTATCATATTTAAGGAATATAAATATTTGAAAAACCATCGCGATAAAAAAACTATTTCATATATTTATCGCAATGTCAAATTTTTTTCCTTTGTAGTTTTTTTTTTTTTTTTTTCACATTCTATTCGAGTTATATGCCAAAAAACTAACTTAATAAAAACATCTCTGTACACTCTAATTATACTCTAATACTAATAGTATACTCTGTATACTCTAATTAATACTGTCAAGTGGAACACTCTTTACCCAGTAAACCACAGCTTTTCAAAAGTAGTTTGCAAGTACTTTTCCGATGTAAGAGTGTCACTCCCAGCTCATGTGACGTCACTGGTACTGACATTCTTGCATCGCAAAAGTACTTGCAATGTACATGTGAAAAAACTGTGGTTTACTGGGAGACAAATAAATAAAAATATATACTGTATATTATTCTCTAACAAAAGCTCATACAAATGTGAAACAAAATCTAAAAAATAGTGCAAAAATGAAGCTTTAGTTTGTAGTTTTTGTTTCATATTTCTATGAGCTTAGTTAGGCAGTATAAATAATGTTTGTTTATTTGTCCAAAGTCACCAACTTGACGATATGATTGGATTAAATGTTAGTTACACAAGTACCTTATCAACCATTTTAATTCATGAATTATTTTTACTAAAAAAAAAATTGTGTGTAAGTCAATGCAAGTCCATGTTTCGTCAGTGATTTACCTCTGAGTCCAATAATGCCTCCCGTGACTCCACCAGCGTAAGTTCCATTTTTCCAGTCACTCTTGCCTCGGTACTGAAACAAAAACATAATCTCAATGTAGCTTTGGTGTACACCTTAATATACATGGGTGGAATACACCAGTCTTTCGTCGTATTAGGAGATATCAAGTGAAATAAAATACAGTATAATGATTAAGTTGAAAGAAAATGATAGAAGAAACCAGCACCGGCTTTACCATAGTGAAGAGATGTCCTTTTATTTGGTGAAAATATAACTAGCACAGGGGTGGAGAGGGGAAAAAAAAAAAAAAAAAAAAAAAAAAAAAAAAAAAAAAAAAAAAAGGAAAGCTTTTAGCACTAAACTCCAAGAAAAAAAAATGCAATTATAATGTGTTTTTTATATCTGTGCTAGCAAGATTTTCACCAACCTATGGGACTCTCTTCACTATGGTATGGACATCTCTGGTTTTTCCTATCTCTTTCTTTCAATTTTGATAAAATTAAGAAAAAATTTATTAATAAGACGATTAAGTGATGATTAATAAACAAATGGATAGAGAGAGAGAGAGAGAGAGAGAGAGAGAGAGAGAGAGAGAGAGAGAGAGAGAGAGAGAGAGAGAGAGAGAGAGAGAGAGAGAGAGAGAGAGAGAGAGAGAGAGAGAGAGAGAGAGAGAGAATAATATCCAACTGGCACACATATAGAGAAATTTGAAATTTGAAAACTATTATGCCCTCAAGGTTACTTTGGTACGACCAGCACTCCTATTGTTTTCATTTTCATATCCAGCCATGATAGTTTATTTCCTATCACAGTAACTATTAATCATCCATGCTATTAATATATTATAAAATAAGCTATTTTTAAAATATATATTTTTAAATTATCTCAACTCTTTTCATAATTTTCTACTTTCTTTAGTAGCACCCAAGAGGTTGAAAAAACAAACTATAGTACGTAATAGCACAAAACTTTTGCAATCACAATTTTTGTAGTTACAAATTGACAGACCATAACGTTGAAAAGAAAAAAAAATTGTGTGCTTTTTTTTTTTTTTTTTTCTTTTTCTTTGAGATAAAATTAATGCTTTAATTTTAATTGGATTTTGTAATATTTTTGTAATAACGTTGAAAAGAAAAAAAAATTGTGTGCTTTTTTTTTTTTGTTTTTTTTTTTCTTTTTCTTTGAGATAAAATTAATGCTTTAATTTTAATTGGATTTTGTAATTTTTTGAGCAAAAGTAACAGAGCTTATGAATAAGCTTATTTTTCATTAGTATGATCTGTTAAAACAACAAAAATTAACCACATTAATTATGAAAGTCAGCTTCTGTAAAATACTAATAATATTCTTCGCAGCTATTTCTTACCGACTCAATATTGCACTCAACGGTGGCAAAGACAGCCCCAATGAGAGCAAAGTTCTTAGCGTAGCTCAATGTTGATACTTTGAGATCTCGGAAAACTTCTTTAGCAGTTTGTTGTTTTGCATCTGCACCAGTTACTGCAGGGTTGACACTAGCGGAGAACAGACCAATCGCAGCACCAAGACCATAACCTGTCAAATATCATTGAAATTAATTATATTGATCTATATTACACAATATACGTAATGCCATGTTTACATTGAGTAAACTGAGCTTCATAAAAATGGATGTTATTTTGATCAAATAATTAACAATTCCAATTACAAAAAGCTCAATGTAAACATAGCATAAGACTCGTAAAAGTAGATTTAGTGAGAAAATAAACAAACTTAGAGCCCAACATTATTAACAAAGTGCGGGGTGTAGTTTACGGACGTTAAACGCACGATTTGGGTGGGGGTGATTTTCTGATGCAGATTTGCGAGATAAACACGCTGGTATTAGTCATTTGACGGCAAAATCAGCCCAAAATCGTGCGTTTGACGTCCTTAAACTACACCCTTACCTATAAACTTGAGGTAGATTTTGTGTTCTCAATGTTGCACCTTTTACTCTAGCTTCCAACTTTTGTTTTACTAAACTTTCCCCAATTTCCTGGATTTCCCCCCCCCCCCCCCCCCCGGTCCAAATTACTTGAAATTCATTAAAAGGGGGGGGGGGGGGGCGATGAAGCTCGAACGTAAGCAACAGTGCAACAGTAAAAGTTTCAACACTTACAAGTGGATAAAAAATAATAAGTACTGAATAATTTATGAAGAACTTAATTCATAAGTACCTGCCACACAGCTCATTAATGCTTTAAATGTACAACTTTCAAAGAATCCCTCAACCATTTTTTCCTCTTTAGTTTTGATGGACACCGGTCCCATGTTCCTAGGTACGATAATATTTTCATGAAATCTCGAGCTAGTGTTCAAAAAATACGAAGCTATTTTGTCATATTCTTCTGTGGTAAACGCTCTTCGCTCTGCCATAATGAATCTATGTATTGATTTGCAAATAAACAAGAAATTCACGATTATCTCCACATTTTTACTAAATTTTACAAAACAGAAACAACTTCAGCTGGTACTATTCAAATGAATAACGATTTTATGAAGCTAGCGCTAGCGCGCAACGACGCAGAACAATGTCCCTTACATGTCTTCCAACTCTAGCCACAATTTTTAGACAAGAGTTTTAAGAATCGATGCTAGCGCACGGATGGCAGCAAAATGAACTACTAAGCCAAAGTAACGCAAAGCTACGTATTTCAGGTTAGCAATGCATCTTTTAGTGACGTCACTCTCACATGCGTAATGTTTGTGTGTGAATCTTAAACCTTGGAAAGTAATTATATGAAGAGTTGTGTAAATTTTAAGGGAAATAAGTTAAAATAATAAATAAATTAATTTTCAAGGGAATAATTTAAGCCTTTAAAATATTTCTTTTTGTCATTTGTGCTCCTTGCTCTTGTTTTATGAATAGATCGAAAATCAACTTCCCAACACATTTTTGTGTCCGGAAAGGGTTGGGAAAGGAGGCGCTAATTTGCATACGTAATTTGCATGAAAAAAATTATTTTTTGTGTTAGTTTATTGATTTCTATGTATACATAACAGAAAAATTATGTAAAAAGGGTTTAAAAAATTACAACGGAGGGATTCGAACCCAGGACCCTGAGATTAGAAGTACTCGCTGTGACCAATTCTGCCATCAAAGCCCTTGAGATATGTAGCTGTAAAACATTAATTTATATTTTTATTTACAATTTATTTTATATAGATCGTTTGCATTCATTTTAAGAAATAAACAATAAATATATATAAATAGGATATATTATATAATTAGCATTTATAATTAATAAATAAGGTAAAATTTTAATTAAAAAAATTAATAATTTTTACACAAAAATTTGAATATTTTTAATTTTTGTGCCAAATAAAATTTTGGGCAATGTCAAGGAAAGGTTTCGGCATTTCCCAATCTTTGCCCAAAGATTGCCGAGTTCCCACGGAAAACTTTCTGGTACCTGGGGTATTTTGTTTTGTATACAAGTACTCCAAAGTGCCCTTTTTTCCATAAGTTATTTAAACCTGTTTAAAACTTCGCGGATATAATACGATAAATCCTAGTAGCTAGTAGTTATTTTTGCCGCCGGTGGCGCGCTGCTAGTAGTTTTACGCATGCGCAGATAACGTTTTCTTGTCCAAAATTGTCGACAAATTTTATACAGGAGTCGGATGACATGTAAGGGACATTGGACGCAGAAGTTCAAATCATGTATTATTTATTTATTTTTATTTTTTTTCTTCCTCCACATTCCACCTTCCACTATAGTCCCACTAGTGCCACTATAGTGGCTGCTATTTTTGGCAATTTTTGGGCTTCCAGCTTTCACAATGCCTCCAAGCCAACTCATGAATATAATTATTTTTCCTGATCAATATATATTTTTATTATTATATTGGCTAGTAAACGAAAATATGAAAACCCGGACACGTGAGGAGAAATTCAATAACATCCCAATTTTACATAAAAAAAAAAAAAAATCACCGCTTTATTCTTTCTTTCTACAGAAAAAAAATAATATGAAAACATTATGTCTCAATACGTTATTATAATTAATAATATAACACGCCTATAATTATTATTAATACTTTGGGAAAGGAGACGCTTTAATTGAACCTCATTATTCAAACTATTCAAAGTGCATAATATAATTCTATTATGTAATGCAGAATTTGCTCAAATATATATAATGTAGATGTACAGTAGAAACACACATTTAATTACTACTACAATAAACACATTTTAAATTTTCTACATTTTTTCCCATGCTTTATATTTAATTTGTGTAACCGATGAAAATTTGTGTGCAACTATACTAAAAACTAGCAACCCACTTTCTTTTGATTCCTCGTGGAACATTTTTACATTTTACTGCGACTAAATTATCACGTATTGCGTAACTAAAACACTGTCATGGTTATAAAAATATAAGACTACATAAACTTTATTATTTTTTTTTATATTATTATATTATATTATGTTAATTTAACAATAATGACTAGACCAACACTTGTGTAACAAACTATGTTATTATGAACTGCCTGGGTCAATAAAATTTCATATTCTTATTTATTTAACATGAATAAGTATATCAGAAAATTTGAATTATAATTTTAGGGCATGTATGAATTGCATAAATAAAAGACAGGACTTATATTTTATTACAGTTCAATCAATTTTAATAATTTTCAAGGTCCTACAAAAAAATCAATAAAAACAAAAAAAACACTTATTATTGACATATTATAGCAATAATTTTTTTTCTTGTCAATAGTTATGTTTCTTTCTTTCTTTTTAAACATATAACATTGCTGTATTATTTACTATTAAGAAAAATTGGTACGTGTACATTAATTAATAATATTTACACTTAAATTAATTATTTGTATACCAGTATAATAATTAGTGATGATATCAGTTTAATTAATAATAAAAAAAGAGACAAAAAAAATCATTTTTATCCACTGTCATAAATAAAATGGATGGATTTTATTTTTGTTTATAAATTATTTCTCACATATTTTAGGATTTTTTTTTTCTTTTATTCATTTTATTGATGGTAAGTTTGTGAATAAGCTTGCAAAAATAATAAACAAGGAAAATTTGCTTCTTCTTCTTTTTTTTTTCTTTTTTTTCATCTAATTAATTTTAGTAACATAGATCAGAAACTTTGGATGCATTTTTAATTTTATTATTTTCATTTTTTTTTTTTTTTTAGGAAAAAAAACTCCCTTTTTGTTTTCTTGTTATTTTTAAGTTGTTCAAAAAAGGCAATGGCTAATTCTCTTTTAATATATATTTATTTAATTAATTTAAAAACTAGTTACTATAAATTCTAAAATTAAGCCTTCAGTAATGACCTTTTTTTTTAACATGGTGTTTCTTTTTCATTTTTATTCTTTTGCAACATGGAAAAATTCTAAATAACAAAATTAAAAAAAAAATGTGTTCTATAAAACTAGTATGGTGTGTAAAAAATAAAACATAAAATAAAATAAATAATTTAAATTTTCTTGAGCTTTTTTTTATTACATTATTTGATAATATATTTATTTTTTTAATTTAACAATAGAACTACATCGTATGACAGAAACTTATTTTTATGCATTTGTTTTGTTTGTTTTTTTACTTATGTAAAAAAAAAAAAGGTAGGGTGAAAAATAAGAAGAAACATTGAACTTACAAAGCACATGGAGGAAAAAAAATGCATTGAACAAAAATTGCAAGACAAATTATATAACTTACGGTGGTTAAAATTAACCATTAATTTTTTTTAAATCATATTTAAAGAATGCTTTTTTAATATTATTTTAAATAAAATGTAAAATAGAAGCAGCATTCACTAACGATCACCCAACACTTTTTGTTTTATTTAATAATTAACAAAAAAAAAACTTTTGTCAATCACACTTAATAGTCGATTTGCATTAGAATTTTCTTTATTGTTATCAATTACAAGATTTTGTCTTTCTTTCTATGAGAATATTTTGAGTATTTGCAACAATAAAACATTTTCTAATGCAAGTAGTCTATTTTGAAGAAATAAAAAGAAACAGCTTACATTTAGAAATGATGTGGGGGAAAAAAAATGAAATGATGAAATAAATGTGATGATTTTTTAATGATTTTTTTTTAAATGTTATCTCCATTTTTTTATATCATTATTTGATGAAACTAAGTTTTAAATGTTAAGAAAAAAATGTAGGATCAAGTTGAAAAAAAAAAGGAAAAGATTATATATATATTTTTATACATGTTTTTTTTTTCATGAAAATTAACAGAACATTTTTTTTTAATAAACTTTGGACACTTGCATATATTGTGAAAAACAAGTTAAATTAAGAGACATTTTTAACATGAAATTTTTAAAATTAACAAATTAAAATTCTTTATATGCGTTCCACAATATACAAAATTTGTTTGTTAATTAATGACTAATGCTTACTTTATACAGGTATAGAACAGACACAAATTTACAATCCACGACGAGGGATATACACTTCAGATATTTTACATAAATTCTCACTAAAATACAAACAAATTTATCCGAAGTCCAAAGTTATTACATAGTATAAAATTTAACTATCCAACTGCAATCTATATAAAAAATATATATTAAGATACTATGTTTTTAAATAGAAGTTGAAACGTTTCAAAATCCTGATATTATTAAACAAATTGTTAAATTATTATTAATATTACCCTTCCAATGTTTTTGTTTAAGTATACAGAATTTTAATATACTTTGTTGATTAAATGTTAAAAGAATACCTTTTCTAACTTCTTCTAAAAATTTAATCGTCAATTTTTATATAACGTTCAAATTCTGCAGATAAAAGAAATGACTTCATCATTATGGTCTTTAAAAATTTTATTGCTGTAAATATGATGATTATGCTTTCTTTTTAGAAAACTGTCAGGTTCAATATTACTTACAACACTAAAAATTTAAATTCTTAAATTGATAGGTAAATTTTTTACTATTTTGAAAATCTCGAAACAAATTTTGTTTTATTAAAATTTGAATAATATTTGAGTTATGGACAGAGATTTTTTTAAAAGATTTTTTCAGGTAATGTTATTATTATTATTAAAACTTTGTTGTGGTCAGTTTTTGTATTTGAGATCTTCTCCTATTCCAAGTTATCACAGGCAAAAATCTACTATTTATTTGCAACAAACATTACTGTTATCGTCTTCAAGTTAAACAAACGAGAAAAAAAAAAGTTGAACAAAATTAGTTTCGAGATTTTTTTTCTGTTCTGTTAAAAATTTTCATTTTATGTCAAAGTAGAAAGTAATAAGGTTCTAAATAAATTTGATCATCTATTTAAAAAAAAAAGTTAACTAGTTTACATTACAAAGTACCTTAATATCGGGTACTAAAATTGATTTCTCACAAATAATAATAAAGAAAGATAATTAAATTGTTGATTTTGTAATTAAGTTAAGTTTTTAATGTAAGAAGAAGGGAGTGATGTGAGAAATAAGATTTGGTGGTGCAGCCTCGACAGATGAGACAGATAGAGAGAGATATATAGGAGAGGAGGGAGGAGAGGGGGGTACAACAAGATATAAAGAGGGGGGACAGTTTACTTCTTCTTGGCTTTATTGGGAGCTCCTCGCGGAGGAGTGACAGGTCGTCCTGTGTTCAGACCCCCGTACGTGAATTTCCTCTTGTCTGCAGGCTGAAACACAACAACAAAAATTACAGTTAGACACAAAGCAAAGAAAATGTATAAAATAGTGGCAAGGCCGACAATTACAGCATTGCAATCTGTGTGCCTAGATATTCTCACTAGACTTAATAATACTTAATTTTACTGTGTTATATGTTATATCACAAATCACTCTGACAATAGCTCCAAGGTACCATAAATTTCAGGTAAGGTGAGGTAAGGTAAGAGGGTAAGGACTAACCTGCGAGGGTGTCTCTCATTACGCAGCCTGGGTACAGATAAATTACTTGCTTCCTCAGAGGTCGTGTCAATATTATGGGAACGAGGATCTCCCTAGGAGGAAGGTATGATAATAAGGTAAGGTTAGGAACACAGGTAGGTTAGGTAACATTGGTCCATTAATACTCTACATTAAAATAATAATAATAATTAGAGAGCGCAAAAATAGTCGATCATTTTGACAAAATAGTCGACTATATAGTCGATGATTTTTGGTGCAAATAGTCAACAAATAGTCGATTTTATACAAAAAAGTCGAAAAAATTCGATTTTTTTATACATACATTTATATAAAGAATGATTAAAAAAAAAGATTTTGTGAGTAAAAAATAATTTAATTTAATGTTAAACAGTAATTTTAGTATCTAAAAACTCAAATAGGCCGAGCGTGTCCCTATCTTGTATGTAGTATTTTGTTAACGCGATAAAAACCATGAAACTTTTTTTAAAAGGGTATGGGACTTCAGCACTATTACAAAATAGTATCAAATTTACCTATAGGACTCATCAGGCAAGGCACAGCAGAGAGCTCTGTACAGCTAGAGATGATTCATACATAACATCTACTAGCTGACTGAGCTGGGGAAGTAAGTGGCAGTGCGCTTTTATACACAGTGCCCTCTCAGCTGCACGTGCTGATTCGTTGGTACAACAGAGCGCGCGAAAACTGGCTTGCTATTTGAAATTGTAAATAAATTACTATGAATTTTTTTCAAAAAGTATCGAATACCGATTGTCGGATTTATGTATCGATATATCGATACACATCGCGTCAAAAAAGTATCGATAATATCGATACTATCGGATATATCGATATATATCGCCGATTTCTAGTAGAAATCTCCTTAAAAACTAAAAAAAAGTGCGAAATAGTCGACAAATAGTCGATTTTTCGTGAAATAGTCGCTGAGCTCGAAATAGTCGAAAATAGTCGATTTTTTTATTGGTTTAAAATGCACCATTTGTTGAGATCGGTGGAGATATGAAATAATACTAGCAATAGTCGACATAATGGCAATAGTCGAAAAACTATTTTTGCGCTCTCTAATAATAATCATGGGGCAACCATTGACTGAAAAAGTAACCATTTTCTACTCCAATTGCCAGTTACGGCCCTCACGTGACGAGAATGCGATGAATGTATTGAGAGATTTGGGTAAGAAATTGTTAGGAGAACAACTAGGCTTACCTTGAGGATCTGGAAGGAGCACATCAGAGTCTCGTCGACTGACATCATGGCGCCAGCATTGTCAAACTCTCCGCAGTAGTTGGGGGCAGAGAACAAAGTCACCAGCTGGCGCTTTGCAAAGAACTCATAGCCGTCTTCCACAACCTGAAGCAAGAAATGGTACAGGTTAATCATGATATCCTCTAACATGAAGCACATGAAGCACATAATAGGCAGTATTTGCTTAGCAATGGATTAATATTGAGACCAGGTACACTCAGCCTTCTCTAAATGTACCCATCAAAGCGATGTTGCTTTCTTTAGAAAATGGTCAACATGTCATCTTAAATGACAGCAGCGTTGCCAGATTTAACCTCACGGAACACTTGCAGCTCCATTAGTGAAGGTTAAATCTGGCAATGCTGCTGTCACTTAAGATGACATGTTGACCATTTTCTAAAGAGAGCGGCTTCCCTTTGATGGGTAATGTTAGAATCAGAGGAGTGTACTGCACATAACGTTATAAATAAGGCCTGTTAACAATGACGTGCAAAATCACATTAGTCTTACAAGAAAATACAACAATCAATGTTATTTAGATTCTTATGTGAAAGTTACGTGAATTTACGTGTCATTGTGAACTGTCTATTTTGATATTACTTAAACTAACATATTGATGCTGTTGCGGCTAAACCACACTTTTACTTTTAGCAGGCTTGCTTACTTTCACTCATCTACGTTTATTGGAATGGCCATAGAAACACGCATCTATATTTATCACGACAACAGGTATAAAACACTTCTGCACCTGTTTTCCTATGTAGAAGTGTTTTTTACCTGTTGTCGCGATAAATGTAGATAGTTTTTATGGCTATCGTGATAAACGTAGATGCGTGAAAGGAAGCAAAACTGCTAAAAGTAGAAGTGTGGTTTAGCCACAACAGCATCAATATTTTAGTTGCTGCAACAATGAAATAACCTAGAGGGTCATTCTCTCACTTTTTTATTATTATTATTTGCTTTGTTGTCAACAAACATAGTTGCGCTAGCAATAGAACAATTAAGTTCATTATGAATTTACGGAATCAGCCCCTAGGTTTTACTCAGAATCTTGTCCATCGTGAAAACTACTTTACATCCCAGAGTGCAGCACTGCTTAGTCAGTTTATATATCTGATAATTTAAGTTCGTACAATAAAAAAAAAATCTAATAAATAAATAAATACGCAGCAATGACAAAATAAGGTACGGTATGAGTATGAATACCCGACATTTTGAAAGAATTCCACCAGAAAATTCTGCAAATACACAATATTCAAATGCCATCAGCTTACAGCAGAGGTTTAATTTCTCGTCACTCTGACTGTACGTACCTGATGCGCCCTGCAGATCAGATCAAAGTCGTGTTTGTGGAGGAATTTCCCGACGACCTCTGCGCCAAATGTGAACGATACTCCACGATCGTTCTCTCCCCAGCCCATGGTATCCTTATCAGGATCAGACCACAATAGATCACACAAGAGACCCTGGTCAGGGACGTCAGTGGGACGCATGATGCGACGAATCTGCTCCATGCTCTGCAAGTCTGGGCTCAAACCTCCATGACAACAGAAGATCTTCTCGTCAACAATGGCGGCCACGGGCAGACAGTTGAAACAGTCGGTGAAAGTCTTCCACAACTTGATGTTGTAACGACGTTTGCCTGAACAATAATAACACATTTATTAATATAAATAACAAATTATAAATCATAGGAAATACACTGAAAATTCATTATGTTTTTTTTTTCTTCTTCGTCTTCTTCTTCTTTTAATTCAGTGTGACGGGATTAAATGCAAAGCTTTAAGGTGTATATTGGAGAAAAATTAAGGTATTTTCTAATGCAGTGAATGTACACTACATACACTAAATTAATGGGAAACAGCGAATGGAAATACAGTACCTAATTAATTTTTATTTAGCATTGTGATACTGTTTTAATTATTATTATTATTAAAATTATTGCAGCAAGCCTGTAAAATTTTAAATGGAGAAAATTTACCCTCACTAGTTTTAGGTCACTTTTTTTTCTAACCCGTTTGCCGATAACGCCAATGTACTGACAGGCATTATGATCTACAATTTTCTTTGTAGAAATACTATGTATTCATATTGAGTAACACATTAATCCAAGTTTTCATACAAATGCACAGAACTGCCAGAAGGCCACAGAGAAACCTGTCTGGATTCCTAAGCACAATAACACCGTCAACGTGTACTCACATTCATCGTAGAATCCGTATATCCTGTTGATAGATGCACATTCATGGTTTCCTCTGAGCAAGAAGAAGTTCTCAGGGTACTTGATCTTGTATGCAAGTAGCAGGCAAATCGTCTCCAAGCTTTGTTTTCCTCTGTCCACGTAGTCACCCAGGAACAAGTAGTTTGACTCTGGGGGGAACCCGCCGTACTCAAACAGTCGCAGCAGGTCGTAGTACTGTCCGTGGATATCTCCTGTAATCATAAAGTCATGCCAACCATCAGTATTACGTTACTTGGTCAAACATTGATAAATTAACAAGGTGATTAAAAGATTTGATAGAAGAACACATATAGATGAGGAAAAAATGGGGAAAGGCAGATCATAATGAGCTTAAATACTGACAGGGACGCCGTGGTATAGAGAAAATTACTCTCTCTCTCTCTCTACCACATCACTTCCAGTCTAATAAGCTCATTAAGATCTCCTATTTCCCGCAATCTATTAATTATCATTTATCGCAAAGGCGATTTTTTTTTTTTTTTTTTTTTAACTTTTTTAAAAACTGTAATTTTTATTGATTTTAATAAATTTACCATCAGCATAAATGGATGAGTCAGAGGGCTACCACTGTCATCAAAGTAAACATCGTTTTAATTGTAATTGTGTCGGTTACCCTTGATATTCTTAGGGTAATTCACCTTTGAAATGCGATTTTTTTCCATTATTATATTATGTGCAGAATACTTGTTTAAAAAAAAATCAATAAAATACGCCATAAAAAGAGTATTATTTATTTTTGGATACAGACGCTTATTTAATTTATGCTCTGAAACTAATGAGGATTAACGGAAGATCATGTTAACCAATTATGGGCTGTGCGGGAAAAGCAGCGGGACGTCTTAATTTCCCATTCTTTAAAATTGCGAAACTAATTTTAAGAGTTTAATCAAGAGAACTAATTAAGAGTTTAATGCATCGATTTTGTAATAATTGTGATGCGGAATAATAGACACACTTTTACGTGTTTTAAGGTAGTAATAATAAAAAATAAAATCTACTTTTTTATTCTTTCAGGTAACAATCATCGTCATCTTTTCAAGTACGAAAGTTAATCCTAAAAAATAACCACGTAAAGTAATTGGAAATTGTGTAACAGGTATTTCAATTGTATTTCATGCATGCTCCTCATTATAGCAACATACAAAAGACATAACAAAACCCGAGTGATATTACTAATCAAGTAACCAGAAGTATTATTGTAAAGAAGACAATGGTCACCACAGCATTGTTATGTTTGACCTGGAGAGGGGGGCGTGGCTCGCTGCCATGTGATGAAAATAGCACGTGACGTGCGTATGACGTCACGAAACACGAGTCAAAATCAATTGTCGTCCCTCTCTCAGCCCTTACCTGTGCAGGTGCAAGTAAAATAATACAACCACTGCACATCATGGCAAAGTGGAAACTAAAGTCAATGACACGTAGCTGCAAAAATACAACATTTTGTAAAACTCCTCGTTGGAAAATATCCTAATAATAGTGTGTTTTTTTTACCAAAATTTGTAACCGTTGCTAATTACTAGAGACCGGATTTTAACTCTCTTAAATCAATTTTAATTACAAATGAGTGCACAGTCGTTTAATACCAATTTATATTCACTAACTTTTGTTTTTCCTCACATTTTCAAATTTTACACATGGACTTCTCGACTTTAAACAATATTTTATAGTCAATAGCTCAATAAATTCTATTTAGTAGTTATTAAATAATATTAGCATACTCTATAAGTGAAAAAACTTTATAGTCGTCTTCTGAAAGTCTCTTATTTTGAACCAAATATGATCGATTTTTTTTTTTGTCAATAATTTAATAAGGTATACACTCAAAAAACAAATGTTTAGAGTACCTAAATGAAATGCTTTGATTGTACGTCAGAGCACGAGTGTATTTTCACTGAATATCGAATCTTGTAGAGGCTAGTGTCGATGTAAGTATGATGAGTATAAAAGATACATGGGTTCTCTGTAAACATTAGAGTATACTCTCGACCACATTTCACTAGTAGACAGTGGTATGAGAGAGTAATCATTTTAATTGCTTAAAGCCATAGACCACATAAAACAACATGTGCTTTTTAATCATTCAACACGAAATTGGATCTTCAAAACTGATGACAATTTTTACCAGAATGCTAATGTAGCACCACGAGACAGCGTGAAAATACTGTTAAGTATGCAATTTAAGTGACTATTCATGTTCCTGACGTCAGAAACATGCAAACATTTGTAAAAGAAAAAAAAATTGAGCGGGTTGCATAAATCGAAATTTTCTTATCACTACTACGGAGCTACAGTTGGGTTTTGATACAAACTAAAGTTATTTATGTAAGTCCCATCAAGTGTTTTGTGATATAAATGCTAATGTTTTCTTCTGGTATATTCCTTTAATCTCTATCGTATCGAATGCAGGGAAAATATTACGAACTCTCTATATATGCATTATAATTTGATGAATGTTTCGAGGCAATGCACGAAATGATTAGTGAGCATAAGTTTTAAGATTACTATTTTGTATTCTGAGAATACAAGGCGTGGAGCAGGTCGATATATGATCAATACGTTTGTGTTAGCTGAGCAGTGAATGACCATCCTCACATTGGAGTGGAGTATACACTTACTCACTCACTGTAGTGTAGTAGTGCTTATTGATTGCTCGTCATTTTGTCCCTGACTTTGCTAGACTACACTGTATACTTTATTCGTGTGCCTTCATTTTTGCTCCTATGTAGACAGGACCGCGATAATAAATTTTACCAGACAAAAACTCGCGCTGGATTTAAATGGTAAAATATATTATTGTGGTCCTGTATACAAGACAAATTGAAAACACAACAATTTATACCAGCTCAATTTTATCTCAAAACAATAAAAATTACGTAAAATATTTAATATTTGTACAGAACACGGACAAAAATAATTACGTAATAATTATGCTATTGCTCCTTTTCAGCAATAATTTATGCTATACTTCATAATAACTATGTTACATAGCATAAATATTACGTCATAATTATTTATGTTGTTTCAATAAAGCATCATTTATGCTATGACATAAATGCAGCAGAAATTTACGGAATTTATTCGTTCCGTGAACATACCAGACAAAAATAAATAGGTAGATGTTAGCTCATACAGCAACATTTATGCATAACAACATAATTCATGCTATATTGTGGAGTGATTATACTGCATGGCATAACAGTTAAGATGTCCAGCATAATTACTAATGTTATTATAAAATACCAACATTTGTGCTCTACAATATAGGAATTGTTTAATGCAGCATAAATTACGCATTTTTTGTTTTCGTACGCAGCATAATTATTAAGACAATTACAAAATAGCAATATTTATGACAACAATATTAAAGCCATATACCACATAAAACAACATGTGCTTTTTAACGAATAAACACGAAATGGGATCTTCAAAACTGATGACAATATTTACAAGAATGTTAATGCAGCCCCACGAGAGAGCGTGAAAATACTGTAAAGTATGCAATTTGCGTGAAAATTCATGTTTATGACGTCAGAAACATGCAAAAAATTAGTATGAAAATGTTGTGCGCGTTGCATAAATCGAATTTTCTGATCACTGCTACGGGGCTACTGTTGGGTTTTGAGACAAACTAATGTTATTTATGTAAATACCATCAAGTGTTTTGTGATATAAATGCTTATGTTTTTCTCTGGTCTATTCCTTTAAATTATGTAATATTTTTCCCGTTTACTAAGCACTCAAATTTGAACCATTCCTTTGGTTCGAAAATGTCAGGCTGTTGTCAATAATGTTGACCTTATTTACTATCTACTTCACAGAAGTCAACTTTTTAAATTAATTAATTTTCTGAAGGTTCCGTTCTCGAGAAATGATGATGAATATGTTATCATTTGAATTTTATTGACATTATTTGAGGCAAACACTGGGGAAGTTCTTGTTACTGTTTAGTTAATTTTGTTTTGTTACTGTGGCAATTATAATTTAATAACACAATAAAGTTGCGTGTTCCAGGTTTTGAAGAACACAATATCGTATTATTTTTAACTGCTGCTGCTGTAATTCACCCTAATTGATATCGATTTCTAGACAATGTATATCATTAGCCTATAGTGGCGGATGTTTCCAATCAAATCAGTTACAATAATTTGTTAATGCAAAACTAAGTGTGTTAGTTTGAAATTATACCCTATAGATTCATATTATAAGTAAAGCTGTTCGTAAACCCTGTTCTCTTGCACCAAAAAATGCGCATTCCATTTGAATAACCAAAGGCGATCGTCATTTTTGGTGCAGAAAACAGGGTTTACGAACAGCATTAGTGAAAGTTACACGGAAAATATAACTTTAAGAAATTATTCAGTTATATAGATGTAACTCTTCAGTACAAACCAATAACTTGGTTGGAAAAGGTTGGTTTAAACAGTAACTTGTTTGTATAAACGTTATTTCTTCAGTGGTAAATAGTTAGCTCTTTAAATCTTAAAAAACTTTGTATGCCAAACCAATTTAGTATAAAAAAACGTCTAAATAGTAACTGTTTAATTACTTTTTTACGTGTAGGCATTGCGATGATTTTACTGAAAGTTTTCCTGGTATTTTTTTATTCTTTAAATACATAAATTCCCATGTGGCCCTATGTTTAATTTAACGATTCTCCAAAAATTTATCATAATTTATTACTGACTTGCATTTAACCTTATTTCTTTAACTGAAGCCAACTTCCGGTTATCTGTTAAACTCAGGTAAAGGCCTTTTACACTGACAATGTGAGGCCTTTTATCTTTTTACACTGTTAAAACGAGTCAGCCTCTTTAATACGGCTCGAGTACGAGATCAACTTCTTAATTTCAGAGATAACAGCCTTCTAAAGACAATTATTAATACTTCATAAATAATAATGTATACATTATAATATAAATTACTAGCACCACAAAACTACAACATGAAGAATGTAACAAAAGTTGTGTTCGATTTAAAATGTAAAGAAGCTCTGTAATAAATTTTATGACATTGATTTTGTACTATTCTATACTAGATCATACACAGTTTCTGAATTTGTGAGTAATTTGCAAATTTATTTTATTTTAAATTAAAATACGCAATGTACTGTAATAAGCACTGATCTGTGTGTGTGTGTAATATTCTATTTGTGTAGTCTTTGATCAATATATATTTTTTATTATTATTGTTTGATCCTCTGGATTATGGTTTCAAGTTTACTGAATTTCTTTTCTTCTCTCTCTCTCTCTCTCTCTCTCTCTCTCTCTCTCTCTCTCTCTCTCTCTCTCTCTCTCTAAAACAAAAGTTTAGCTACCAATAACTTCGTGCCTCTTCGCTCGTAAAATCGGTACCTAAAGATGCATACAGAATCGCCCCCCCCCCCCCCCCCAATTTTCAAAGTTACATGCGACGTAGTAGAAGTAGATTCAGGTAGTAAAAAGAAGTGGATGTAATTTCAGGGTCGCTTAGTTTGAGTGAAACGCAAAAGGCGAGTTAAACGAAGCATGCAAATGTGAAAATCAATACTTTAGCGTGACGTAGTGTGTACGTATATATACGTTCGTTCGCCAGTCACTCACAGTCAGCCAGGGGTGCGGGGTGAGTGGGGAGAGGAAAATCTCGTACACTGTATGTTGACTGTCTTGGTGGTAGCTCACCTCAACAATACAAAATATACAACGGACAGTCTCGATCTTGTCTTTTGTTTCAACATTACAGGCCAAAGTAGTTTTTATTTTGTAGTTTTGAAACCTCAAGAGAGATTATCATATTTCAAGTTTTAGATCCTAATATCATGACGGTATTTTGTAGCTATAGTAAAAAAAAAAAAAAAAAAAAATCGTTCGAGATGGCTTTGACCATTCAAAATATCAGTTAAGGGAGTAGGGTACCGACCTTATATCTTAAAAACTAATGTTTTTTGGTTATAAATTTGGTGTCATTGTGTAGCTATAAGAGTCACGCCTAGCCGTGATAAAAATTTCATGATGTTTGACAGTCCCGAAAAAAATGAAAAAAATTATTGAAATTAACATTGGGCCTTATGGGCTTAAAATTTCAAAAAATCATATAAAATTAATTTGCTCGGTGACCCCCCAAAATTTTTATATATTTGAAATTGTCTCAAGCTGAAGTATCATTGTGGCAAAATTTCAGATTTTTTCGACGAGAAAAGTTTGAGTCTAATGGCCAACGTCGGTCCCCTACTCCCTTAAGAAACAAAGTGCGTAAAATATCGATATATTGAGTCGATATAATAATATTAACAACATTAATGAAAGACGAGAAGAATTTGGTTGTAATAATGGAATGATGTTTTTTTTATTATTGTTGTATCGGCAATGAAATTCTCCGATGAATGATTTTTCAGTTTTTATATAACCCAACAATAATTGAAGGATGGCACTTTTTCACGGTCAAATTAATATGTCTAGCGTATTTTTGTAGTAAATTTGAAAATAATATTAAGTCTAATTAATTAAAACTTTTTTTCTCTCTCTCTCTCTCTCTCTCTTCTTCTTCAATCATTTTAGTCTTACTGAAAGTTAAAATATTCTCCTTCCATAAATTTGCTGGCTACGTACACACTGAAATGTGGAACTTGTTTTATTTTTGATAGACACAAAGCCGCCAGGTTTCCTCAAAGACTTGTGAATAATTAATGTCTCCTCGAGTGTCTGGGGTACGTGGCAGGTACATTAGCTCACTGAACTTGAAACTCAAGTACTGTAAACGTCAGTCAAGTGTCGGGATTGAAATTGTATTCATGTAAAAAAAAAAAAAAAAAAAAAAAAAAAAAAAAAATGCACGCTGGCGTATCACCTTCACTCGAGGAAATGAAAGTTTCAACTTTGATATCACCGCGTGCCGATACAGGAAATTGAAGTTATGTATTTTTCTTAGCTAGCACGAATGAAGTTACTGATATGAAAACGTTCCAAATCAATTGTTAGTCAATTCATCTCTCAGTGACATTATAATATATAAAAATAATTAATTTGGAGAACGTTGGAGCTAAAATAAGTAATTGTTTCTTGGCATATCTTGTACTTCTCACTTCTGAATTTCCCTCATTTATAATTCTTTTTTATTATATGATCATATTGATCATATACGTAATTTTAACTTTCTTTCTTTCTTTCTTTCTTTCTTTCTTTCTTTCTTTCTTTCTTTCTTTCTTTCTTTCTTTCTTTCTTTCTTTCTTTCTTTCTTTCTTTCTTTCTTTCTTTCTTTCTTTCTTTCTTTCTTTCTTTCTTTCTTTCTTTCTCTCTCTCTCTCTCTTTTTTTTCAACCAAATTAATTAAATAAAATAAAAGAAAAATGTGATTAAAAACATAGAAGATTAATCAAATATAATAAATACTAGGTTTCTTTCATAAAATATTTTTATATATCTGTAACAATGCAATCAATGCCATCGTTTATCATACCTGTCTGTAGAACGCAAAGGTGCATTCACCCCTTTATTTATTTGTTGTAATATTGCTGAATACAGTAGTTTTGAATGGAAATAATGATTTTACTGCACAAAGTTACATCAGATAAATGCATATCATGTGAATACAACTTGCTATACATAGATCAAAACTAATGAATGAAATATAAACAATCTTATATAAAATACTATACTGCATTCATTCATTATTTATACTGAAATGTATGTCATACAGTTTGCAAGCATCGTGAATCAAGCTCCCGCAGATGCAAAGCAGCAACAGCAGCTGTATTCCCGGGGTGAGTGCATTAGACTTTGCTGCGAAACTAGTGCAACACACAGACATGTACAAAAGGGTTCAACATCCCTTAGCAAGTGCAACGTACGATTACACTGTGCACCCCAGTTAACTATATAACACAGACAGTATGTTCACCAGACACAGTTTTACTATACTGCACTATTGCCAGACTATATAGAGCAGTCAAAGCAATTTATTATAATGAGATGTGCAACTTGCATAACACGATGCACAGATTACATATTGAATGTAGACGTGCATTAGACATTTTTTGTATTGTTATTCGCAGCGTTCGTTCATGTGCACTCGTATAGCTTTGATGTAAACACGGGGTGCTTATAAATTGTAAGTATGTCATAATATACAATTTTGCTATATTAAATGTTGAAAAACTAGACCTAAAAATAGAGACAGGATATTATGTTTGCAAATGAGATTATGTTGCAAATGCGTTGTAAAATATTAAAACATTAAAAAAAAATTAAAAAAAGAAAGGAAAACCTTATTAGAGACACAAAAAAGTGGCGAAAACATAAAATTCGGTCTCTGGTTATTAACTTGTACTTAGCGCATAATTTGCAGCTAGCCACTGCTATTAGATACTTTAGAATACAGGGCAAATTCTCTCTCTCTCTCTCTCTCTCTCTCTCTCTCTCTCTCCTTACTGCACCCCTCTTGAAATAACAAATTTTAGTTACATAACTACCAGATTCACAATTTGAGTCACAAAACGGAGTCTTCCGCAAAGCCTCTAGATATATATTAGCGGTGGTAAAAAAATATATATGTATGTATATAATAATCACACAGATTAATGGTGCTTCTTCAACATTTTTTACTGTTTTACTTATGTTGTAAAATATAGCGATGTTGTGGCAAAAAGTAGCTTTGCAATACACCATAGTTGAACCCACAGTCTCTTCTTTCCGTGCAATCAAAGTATATTAAAAATTGAAATGCTATTGGCATGGTTATATTTATATATAATCGCCGATATTCTGTGCTAATTGCTCCAAATATAGACGGCAGCTAGAGCATGCAAAGACGCTCGTGCAATATGAACGGTGCTATACTGTACTATACTGTGGTGGGTGTTAATAAGTCTTGTTCAAACAGTGTAATGTATTCGATATACAATACACCTGATTGCATCCAACCTCTGCAGTCAAATATAAATATTATGAGGATATCGCAGGATGTTAAAATTATACGGTTATACACGCTGCCTTGTATTATAATATGTACTGAACATAGAGTTACAGAGAAATAACGTATATTTGTATTTTTTTATGTATATACAATGATGACTTAAAAAATAAAGACAAATCAACAGAAATTGAAATTTTAACCCCAAAAGTCTGTTAGTCTTGCGGTTGAAATGTAACAGATTTACGGTTTACGTAACTTATGTTACAAGCAATGCTATTTTGGAGATACACAATTATGCTGTAGTGAAGTGTAGTGGACAGTATAATATTTACGCTATACGTACAACACCACACAAAGTACTAATGGCCGTTTTTTTTTTTTTTTTTTTTTTTTTTGTTTTTGTTTTTTGTTTTTTTATACGGACACCAAACCTCTAAAAGAAATAATTTCATTACTTTAAAAATTAGTAACCGACAGAAAAATTCTATAATTTTACAACATTTCTTAATTTTCTTTAGTTAAAGGAGGAAAAAATGAAGAGAGAGAGAGAAAAAAAAAAAGGCTCATATTTTAATGATAAAACGTGAGTTTAATTTTGATATCAACTTATTCACTATAATCAGATTTCACAAGGTCCATCCAAGTTGATAGTTTACTGGTGGTCGTGTGAACTTTCGGTATCTTATCACACAACAAAGTTCTCACGCTCCCAGTATAATATATAACTTCAGCAGCAACAACAGCAGCAATAATTCAACACATCTCATTATAAATAACCTCTTCCTTTCTGAATGTTTTACAAAATATTAAACATGGCAAAGTTAACATTATTTTTAGCTTAGAAACAAGACTGCAGAAACTCTCTCTCTCTCTAGAGCTATTAAAATAATCAACCTTACAAGAACACATTTCTATAAATATACTTGAGAAATGCAATGCTAAACAGTCATAGCTTTTTTTTTTTTTTTTTTTTTTTTTTTTTAACAAAAGGATATTTATTTTAAAAGTCTGTTCTCTTTAATGTTACTCGCTGAACGATGAATATAATAACTTCTATTTTTTCCTTTTTTCCTTTTTTTTATGGGGGGGGGGGGGGGGGGGGGCTTACAGTTTGTGTAATAGAAATAACAGAATGTACACTACATATTATATTACTTTTAATATTTTGGAACTCCATTAACACGCACAAATTGTACGTAATAAATATGCTATATAGTCCATTTTCAACAATACTTATATAATGCAATACACCATAATTTATGTGATGGCATAAATTACGCTGCCATGCATAAATATTGCTGCATTGAGCTAGCATAATTATTATTACGTACTTATTTGTGTCCATTTTCTGTCAGTGTAGACCTTGGCACTGCTGGGCATATTTCCCAGACAGTTTTGGCAGCTGCGTGCAATGAAATACATAATCATCTACACCGCATCAAAACTTCCTCGCCAAAAGTGCAAATCTTAAAAGTGAGCATTCGGGCGATAAGAAAATAATAATAAAAAAAAAATTTCATTACATAATTTTGAGACTATCCAAATATATAATAATAAAAAGGTATATTGGGGTGTACAGCTGAGAATTGTGACGTCACAGACTAGAAAATGACCCACATAAACTACCGACGGCGTGTATATACGTCTACTTTTGAGACGAAATTAGCACAGCAAGATAAGACCGCGACCTATAAGTTTTCTTCTCTCTCTCTCTCTCTCTCTAGTGGTCAGATAACATTATGTTAATTCCACCAATCTTTACTCATATATGCACGGTATAAGCAAGTGAATCACAGTGTGGCATGCAATATTGACCCAGCACTCACAACTTTGTAGGTGCACAAATCTTGAGTGTGCGTTCAATTTCACTTTAGGGTCAAAGCATTTCAATTTTTTTCTATAAATATTCTGTTTGTATAATAATAAAACTGAAACTCTACTATTTGTATCACTTTCGCGATAAAATGATGTTGATAATAATTATAATGACCTTTATGATTATGCTATAGAAGGATTTCAGAAACATTTATATGCATAACAGAGTTTATGTCATATTATATTTCTATGCTGCATAGAAAAGTTATGCTGTACAGCATAATTATTTACTTGAGCTACATTACATTATAGAAGAAGCACAAAATAACGCAATTTCTTTTAAACGTTATGTTACCAACAATAAGAGACCTTTTTTCACCTTTTTGTGGTTCTCTAGAACAGTTTGTCATCTGAAATTAGGAATCAAACTAACTTAAAAATGTTTTTAACCAACTTTTAAAGACATTTATTTTAAATAAGCTCAATTGATGTGGTTATCAGTGAAATAGAATTGAGTTAAAATTTTAATCACTGTATCAGTATATAAAATTATGTTATTGTAATCCATCTATTTTATTATTATTTTAACTACAATAATTTCTAATTATTTTGTAAAAAGAAACAATAACCTAAGCAAAGGCATTGTATTGTGATTGTATGATAAGAGAAACGAAAAAAGTTATGCAAATTATAAAGTATGGTCATTAGAAATACAGTAGTTTCATCTCTCTCACTCACTCTCTCTCTCTCTCTCAATACACTGTATGTAAAGCAAACAAGGAGAGAGAGAGAGAGAGAGAGAGAGAGAGAGAGAGAGAGAGAGAGAGAGAGAGAGAGAGAGAGAGAGAGAGAGAGAGAGAGAGGTGTCAACAAAGAGATTGTTGACGTATACGTCACGCACCAAGCAGAGGTGTTGAGAAATGTTTTCTCAGCGAGTGAGATAACAACGTAAACAATAACCGATAACAAACTCGCTTGCCATATTTCACCCTACATTACGTTATAGAAAAAAAAAATTAATATAATAATACCACGCAGCTTTGTTTACACTAATAAGTGATTGGTTATATTATACTCTCAAATAATCTCATTAAATATAGTTTTTTTTTTATTATTATTATTTATGTTCTTTTTGGAAAAGGACTAAAATTCACTGCAATTGAATGCTACTTTTTTTTTTTTTTTTTTTAATATAAATATATTAAGTTAAAAAAAAAAAAAAAAGTAGAATGTAGAAAATTGCCTTGACTCCCTCATTTTTTTTTTTTTTTTCTTTCTTTCTTTCTTTCTTTCTTTCTTTCTTTCTTTCCTTTTCTGCTCCCGATGTATTTGATATACTGCCAATGGACAACCAACCCAAACGCAAAGTAGTAATGAAATATTACATGTAATTGTTTTGTGAAGTACAGCACATGCATACATACAAAAGTGTGGGAAGTCACTTGATTTATTTCCTTCCCGCGAACCGTCTTATCACGGATATAAATCACGGGAAATACGACAACCGCATGTCTTACAACTACAATTTTTAAATATTATTATGTCGCAATAATAACCCCGTGCACGTCCATCTATGTAAAATTTAAATTTGTTTTTACTGTAAAATGAGGCTTCCTGTGTGAAGTAGAAGCCCATCATAAGCACCACGAGAAATGGCAAAGGATTCCTCATTTCCTATCCTTTGTCACTGCGGTGACTTCTTCGTTTATTAGAAGTCTTCGAAAAATACAGAATATTTTTTTAAAATAGGGATACTAGACACAGTGTAACGAATAATACACACGGCGAGAAGCAATTACGGGTACTTTATGCTGCGTTTATGTCATTATATAGCATAAATGTTGTTAAATCGGAATAAGATAAACAACTATGCTTTACACGGATAAAAATACACAAGTAATAAATTCTAACCCATTTTCATCATAATTTATTCCATACAGCATAATCTATACTATACTTCACAATTACTATGTCATAATATCGCATATAGATATTATGTTGTACAGCATATTTGTGTTGTTCAGAATTAGTATCATTTGCTACGTAATTTAATCTTTCCATGTAGGTACAATTTATTTATGTTATGTAACATATTTATTATGTAGTATAGCATAAATTATGTTGTAATCAACAAATGTTATTGTGATTATGAGCTAGCATAATTATAACGTATTTATTTTCATCCGTGCAGTAGATTATTATTTTTTTTTTTTTTTTTTAACACGGGTAACGCCCATCGTATACTGAATTTTGATGACAATTAAATACTTGCCGAGCTATAATGACAAGTTATTAAACTTGTGTCATAACTCCTAACAAATTATGAAGCACACAGAGTGCTCGTACTAAAAGTCATTGACCCTATATATATATAGGACAAGTAATCTAATGTAGGTATATAATACAGTACTAGTTGCAGTCCTGACCAAACTACATCCAAATACAGAGAGAGCTTTCCTCATTGCAACACTTCATACTTACAACATCTACTACTACGTCCTACCTGCATTTTGAGAAACTTGAAGCAAAATCAACTAGCTTCACTCATATGTATAGTACAACCATGTGTTATCTTTAGTATGATGCAGGAAATCATAAAATAGCGCATTATTTATTCATTTTTATATCGAGTAGTTTATTTTACGAGCAAGTAATTTGATCTAAAAATACAAAGCCTCTTTTTATTATAAAAATATATTTGTTAGGATGAATTATAAAACATATTTCTTTATTTGAGCTAAAGTATGCAAAAAGTTTAATGCTCCGTAGTCTTTAAGTTTTGGATTTAATATTATAATAGATTTGAAAGTTATGAAGGTTGAATGTTTTGTCATTTATGCATTGACAAAAAAAAAAAAAAAAAAAAAAAAATTCAACATAATTTATGCTATATTGAATAATTATAATGCACAGCAAAATAAATGTTATACAGCACAATGCATTATTCAATACCATAAATAGCAACGTTTATGCTGTAATGACATAAATAAACACTATGCTATAGGGTCTATGCATTCATGTTAAAGTCGACGCCATGTTGGATAACTCAATAACATGGGTGACATAGGGAAAAAAATCATTTTGCCAGTTTAAAAACACTATGCAATATTTTTGAGAGCATTGATGTTGTAAATATGTTGCATTAGTATCTCAAGTATGTGAGAAAAATAGCGATAACAAAAAATTAAACGATTTCCCAAAGAAAATTGGCTTAAATGAAGTTTGTCCTATGCTGAGCAATGTTATGCACTACTCCAGTATGGCCTCAAAGCGCAATAAATATGACGTCATCCGCATACACCCTATACTATGCTTTTTTTCAATTGGTTTGTATTTGAAGCTCAAAGTTTTGAAACCATATCGTATTTGAAGCCATGAGTCAATTTTATCTAATCAGTACCATAATATTTATTATCTCTTTAAAAAAAAAAAAAAAAAAAACTATTTGTATTATTATTACTTGAAATGCTATATCAGTGAAACAATTAACCCCATGTATTTTTAACACTGATTGTACTAAAAAAAGCAGTGATGCTCTAACACGCGAGCTAGCAGGGCAAGCAAGGTGACCACAAGTTTTGACCTTATACCGTGTTCTACTATGTATGCCTAGCATATCATACTGCAGCCTGCAAGCAAACACTGACCAAACCTTGGCCCATATATTATCACACTATCTCTCTATATTTATATATCTCTGCACTTTTTTTTTAAACTGTATGAATATCAATATTTGCCATAGGCATACTTTGCGAGTATTATTATCCAGTGATAAGCTATACACATACAAATCAATATTAAAATAACCCACTCAGATTATATCACTAGGTACGTACTATATTATAGTAAAGGGTGGTTACGGGTACATTTGTAAAAAAAAAAGTAGATGCCATATGTGAACACTTAATAACATGGGTAGGTATGGGCAAGTGACACATTTTACAAGTTTGAATGTACTTAGCAATATTTATGGAGACTGTTAATATAGAATTATGTTTTCAAGTAGGCGAGAAAAATAATAACAACTAAAAATTTACCCGATTTCTCAAAGAAAATAAACAAAAAAGACGATTGTCCCATGAGCAATGTTGATCATTGCTCCAGTATGGTCTCGAAGCGCATTCCCGCGCTTTTTCATGCTCACTACAGCATTCTAATTAGTTGCTTTATTACTGTAGGATTTTTTAAAACCCCATTATAATATTTTCTGTTGCAAAAATTTAATGTAATGTGTAAAAATAAATGAAGACGACAATACAAGAATTTTTTTTTTCCCTATGAAACATTAAAAATGTGCAAAATTAAGCTTAAGCTTGTTGCTTGAGACCATTAAAGTGTTGATTTTCTTCCTTACTTTTACCTGTATAGGTGAGAATTAATTTCAATAATAGATTTGGAAACTGCTTAATATGCTCTTCAACGAAAAAATAGAAACAGATTTCTTTTGCACAGAGGTTTTGTTACAAAAAAAATGAATTATTAATATTTAAAATGTCAATATCAGAAATGATTGACCTATAAATTAAAATTCCATTCGACTGTTGGATAATGATGACATCGTGACATTGAAATTTTAAGCGAGCTATTGTCACAAGTCGAATTGACAATTGTTGTGAAAGAAAGACCAATTTGGTTACAAAGCCAGGATGTAATTACTCTTTAAAAAAAAAACAATAACAAGGACATACAATCAGTTAATTAACAAACTGCATCAATATCAAACGTAAAGGAAAAAATCTAACAGCGTGAGCCGTGAGCTCATTTGAATTTTTATTACTATACTGAGAAATATCCTACGTCACTAGGGGAAGATTGTTTAAATTAATTGATTGACCGTTGGCAGGTCTTTACACCAGCATTATTGGGAGCGGCATCTTTTTTTTTTTTTTTTTTTAATCTTCATACAAAAGTTACAGCGTAGCGCAAAAAACGAACACGATATCAAAACAAAATATCATCTATGAAATATTTATAAGTGCGTAAGAGTGTTAGTTAAGGGTAGTATTTAAAACGTACTTAATTCTTAAATTCGTGTGATACCACCCCCCCCCCTCCCCAGGGAGATTAGATGTAAGGCCTGAGGAGAGTTAAACGTCATAAAATCACAAGTCAAATTTGTGTTAATCAAAAATATGTTAACCTTAGCAAGATGCATTATTTTTGTATACTGACTGTAGGAGAAAGAACTAAAATAAGCAATTTTGAATTTGCCTAATGACTCAACAATATAGGGAAGATATCTCATTCATAACCCCAAAAATCAGATTCATGTGCCTATTGCCACTTTAAATTACCAAGTCCCTCATTTTCAACCGTAACTAAAAAAATATACAAACTACCTTTTCAATGCAGAAATACTGACTCATCATTATGATTACATTTTCTTTTAATTAAAGTAACAATTATTACTAAAAATTTAGCTTTATTTCCTTATTCTCAACTTTACATTACAAGAATCATTGTAGCAGAAATTTAAGCGTATAGTTTTGTGAATCATGCATGATGCCTAAAGTGCAACATGAATTACATAAGGTTTACAGTGCAATAGTAATACTATAAAAAATTGGTTCTTATGGATAGTGAGTTGACACACCCATGACCTTGTCACGCTAACACGATGCATTGATGTAATGCATGAGGTGATGTAATACGGGTGACTCATTTCTGCATTATGCAAGAGAGTGGGGGGGGGGGGGGGAGTAAGAGTGGAATTTTATTTAGGGGAGCAAAATCACTCGTCTTGAGTTTGAAAACAGGGTGGAAAGTTCGCGGGTATACCAAAGCTTGCTCTAGGTCAGGGTCTTGTTACTTTCAAGGTGCGTACTGCGTACCCTAGAGTATCACCATCCATAGAGTATGTAGCCCTACCGATGGTTAATTTTGGCATTTGGAAAGCCCTCATCTCTACCCCTTTCAAACTTTTAATCAGTATAAAATTGCGAAAGATTAATTTTACTATTATACTACAGCTGTGACTTTTTTTTTCTTTTCTTTTTTTTTTTTTTTTTTTCAGCGTATACGTTCGTGACGTGATGAGAAAAAGAGGTGTGTCCGGTTTGGATGAGACCAAAAAACAAAATCGGTAGGGGTGTATTTTGCACACGGGGCGTAGGGTTGAACGACCAAAAGATTGACTTTCAGTAACCTCTCACATTAAAAGTAATGAAAACGCGTCTCTATTATCATCGTACAATGGACTTTACATAATATCATACAGTTGATTAAAAAATTAGTTTTGCTACTTGGTCAGACTATGAGCGAATGTACGAAGTGGGGATCATGGAGCTTGGTTTTGCTTGCAATCACAATTAACTAATATTGCAAACGCAGTACAAGTCAACGTAAATCAGACTCAAAAACAAAATAAGAAGTTTTGCTCTAATGGTCAGCACGAGGAAATGAGGGAAAAAACGTCGCTAATGTAGCTTATTTGCATGGGTATTTATTTGCATGCAGTTCCTGAATTCACGAACCATATCGTGAGTTATACTGTATACAAATCACGAGGAAGTGAGTCACTCTCTGCATAGCCGAGCACTCTAAAATTGTGCACTTGATTTCTCACTTCAAATCAACCTAATTTTGTTGCATTAATGCGAATACACGCTACAATATTAAACTTGCATTAGCAATTAAAAATAATTACAATATAGCCGCACTGTCGTTAAACAATCAATTATTTTAATTATTAACCTAACTGTCGTTAAATTATCAATAATTATGATAGCCTGTACACACGCAGCAATATTTGCATTGCGCAATATATTTAATCTCACGAATATTTAATAGTTACTTATTTTAAATGGAAATTAAATGCAATCAAATTTATTGCACATTGAAAATTAATACACCGTGTGAACAGAACTTAACCGAAGGTCTTAACTCAAATTTCACCTGCATCACGTGAAATATTAGTAGAAAAACTACAGACATGACGTGTAAATTAATATAATCGGCTAAAGAAGCTAACGCTAATTAAAATCTGCTAACGTCAAATATAGATCATAAAATATTATAAAATGCAGTATTTAAGGCGGACAGACTCAAAAACAGTTTTAAAAAAATTTCCTGAGCTTATTATTAATTTTAGGCAAAAATGACTGCGAGTTCATCATAACATTTTGAGTGTCCCGAAAATTAAAATTTTGGAATCCGGGCTACTCAAAATATGACTGCACGCTAGAACTCAAAAAGTTAAGATAAACTTACTCTTGGATTTTTGCCTAAACTCAATTTATAAACTGGGCACAATTTTTTTTTAAAATATTCTTTTAAGAGGCTTAATTGGTTCCTCAAACAAAGGTCCCCCAAAGTTCACCTTCATCGCGTGAAATCTTGGTATAAGAAAATCTACAGAAGAATGAACTAAAGAAACTAACATTCTAAATTAAAAGCTGTTTAAATATAAACTGCAGTGATTAAAGTTTATTGGTTGCAATTTTCTCTACAAATAGCCTCTTAAGTGTTACTAAAATGATATACGATTTATTGCCATTACTATACGTCTTGTAGAACTTCGCAATCTCTCAAACATAATTAATGTTGGCAGACATCATTGCTTCATTAACGTAATTAGTCTGCCAGTCTCGTCGCAAAATTAATTAACTTCGCACCAAGCTCAAGTCATCAACGAATCAGAGCGTTCGTCTGGAGTCACCATATAATCGCCTCCTCATAACAATAATAAATATGTACAATGTGCATACTTCTTCAGACTGTGATATTATAAAAATTACTATGCGTATCAGGACTTTCATTGACGTAATGTTTCATAAACATACATGGCATTTCTATAAGGCTATGGAGTTAAGTTTTACATCTCAGTTTCTGTACGTGTATTTGAAAAAATAAAACAAACTTAATTTATACTGCATTGCAGAATTCCTACAATAATGAGCACAAATGTTGCTTTTTGATAATTATTTAATGCTGAGCATGTTAACTATTATTGTATGTAGTATGCTCATTAACAATATAGCATAGTGATTTTATGCATGCATAGTGCTGCATTGAGCTAGCATAATAATTACGTGTTTATTTAGGTACGCGTACAATGCTGCAAAATGTTACAACGTATGATTGCAGTTTTAATAAAATATAGTTTAATAAGTTACTCGAGTACGGGACAGAGAGATGAGTCAATATCGATTACTTTTAGCAAGATAACTCAATCTAAAAGCCAATTGACGTACACGCTCTGAAGACTACATAAAATATTTACACAGTATTGCAGTAACACACTTATTTAAAAAAAAAAAAATCATGTTAAATTTACAATGATATTCTTATGAGAAAATCACGCGCTGAATTTCAATGGTTAATTAAATTATCATAATCACGTGTAGATAATTAATATTGAAATATCTAGTTAACAATAGGGGTGTCATAATTAAGTGTTGAGTGACAACCGCTACTTGCATACAAGTGATAACTCGCACATATATAAACACACATATGACACACGTCCGCGATCATGCTTGGTCACTGCAATGTTCCTAAAAGTTGTGTCATCAAACGAGGGATTGTCCACTCGGGAAACACACTCGCTTTTTTTTTTTTTTTTTTTTTTTTTTACTTCCAATTCAACTTTTGACTAGTAGTGTTTAATATAATTAAAATATTAACTTTGCACATAAACTTCTTCTTTTTTCTCTCTCTCTCTCTCTCTCTCTCTCTCTCTCTCTCTCTCTCTCTCTCTCTCTCTCTCTCTCTCTCTCTCTCTCTCGTTGCTTTAAAGTGGTGTTTGAGATAGACAAAAATGTCCACACTATCATAGGGGATGTAATTTTGTTTATATAAAGCTACCTTCCCTCGGGCAATGAGTTGCAATTATCATTAATAACTTGAAATTTATTTATTTATTTCCTGCAATCGTATACAATATTCACAAGTCGTTGACAATCACTTTAAAAAAATATATCGTTGAAATAATTCAAAATAATACAAATAATGTACTGTACGTACAGTAGCATGAAAGAAAAACAAGTGAAATAACAACAAAACTAGAAATAATGATATTACATAAACAACAGAAAAACAATTTATGAAATTTGCGTTTTACGTGTGAAATACAACAAAGCAAAAACTATTTGTGTTGTAAAGAATAATGAGTTTATTTACACCCAAATAAGTAACTGGTTTACTCCAGAATTGTTGCTACCTTTTTTTTTAATTACGCAGGCTAAGAAATAACGTAATTGATGCTCAATTTATGTAACTGTTTAATGGTATTGCAGAAGTAATTATGCTGAACAACATAACTATCAACCTATGCAGCCTAATTTTATTATGCAATATACAATGAAAAAATAACGTAATTCTGCATTGAATAATTCCTATACTGTAGAGCACAAATGTCTCTATTTTATAATAACATAATAATTATGCTTAGCATCTTAACTATTGTGCTATGTGGCATAGTCACAAAACAATATAGCATAAATTAAGATGCTATGCATAAATATTGCTGCGTTGAGCTAGCATAATTATTAGGTATTTATTTTTGCCCGTGTAGCATAAAATTATGTCATTTTAATGCTGAACTCAAACATTTTTTTCTCCGTGTAGATTTTTAAAACTCACATGCATGTTTCTCAGAGTAATGCATACATAATAATGAATTTCTTCCAGCAGTCGATACGTGATTGATTTGTAAAATGTACACGCGATGTGCTAGCCAAGCCAGAAGTTCGGTATACTATATTATTGATAATTTCACCTTCACTTCTCTCACTCTCTACACGGTATGATGACCTTGAACTCGACTTCACTATGACATAATCTGACCACAGCCGCAATAACTATACACCTCGGGGGCGAACCACGGCCGAGCTATTGCCAAAACTATACAGAGTTGAATATAACTATCTGGTTTTATGGAGAAATTATGTCGAGGAAAATAACAATATCATTGTTTTTCGATATTGTGCACTTGACACATGCTTGCGATAGTAAAATTTAACATTCAAAAAGTATCGCTAACTTTCCAATGTTATTCTTATGAGAAAAACATGTATTGTGCTGAATTTAAATGGTAAAATATATTAACTTTATCGTGTGCAACTTAAAAAATCATACAGTGGAAAAAAAATCTCAGGTTTATATAAATCTTCCTAATTTTCCCATCCTTGAGCATCTCGGGAAAACGATTTTTATGTTTTTATAATAGTAAACTACTGCACTGATACAGAAAATATTTACATGCGGGCTATTAGACGCACTTCTTACGTGTTTTAAGCTGCATTAAAATAGCAATTTCAATAGGATTTTAAAATTGATTATTGGGGGGGGGGGGGGGGGGAGAGGTCTGATATTATATTACAATTTAATTTTCCAATAGTTCAATGGTGAATACATAAAAATTCTTGAATTAAGAAAAATGCAAATTAGCATTCTACTTCCCCTGCAAAATAATAATAATAATAATAAATACAACTTGATTTTACTATAGCGAGAAAGTATAAACGTTAAAAACAAATCAATAAATACTTAACGTAACAAATTGCTGTCAGCCAAAAATTATTCATCAAAATAAATAACAATCCCAGTGGCATAATTAAAAAGTGATAAGTTAAATATTTAATTATTAGAAATGACAATAATCGATCAGAGAGTATAAATAACATCTATATTTAGCTACACTGTCATAGAGACAATAAAAATCAATCAATCAATAATCTTTAAATCAACAAATAAATTAACAACGTAGACGTCCAGTAAGCAATTAAAATAACACGAAGTGATACAAAAAAATTTTCAAGGCGTTTATAATAATAATAATAATATTGCTTTTATCACGCCAAGATTTCGTGTTTGAAATGCGAAATAAATTTTCAGAAGACCTTTAATATAAAGTGAATAATTTCAAGGTACACAATGTAGCAATGAAGACCATGAAGTTGCAATAAAATTCAAGTATGAGCAACATTTTAATTTTCTCTGTCTGTAGTACAGTGATTTGACAGCAATGCATTGACATTTTCTATGTACCCGAAAAAAAAATCCTTCTTTTTTACTACTTAAAATTTGATAAAGTAAGAATTTTTGTTCACGAGACTTTTGAGACTAATTAGTAATTACCCAGTTTTAGATTAGGTCACATTCTTCATTTGTTACTTGTTCTTGTTAAAAATAAAATGCATGTCTATCACTTTCAAGAGTTTCGATGAAAAGTTCTTAAAAGTAAGATACAAATAATTAGTGAGAATAACATTAATTTTACTAATTAATGGATAATTTATTCAAGCTATTTGCCTCTCTAGAACATCGCAGACATATAGTTATAGCTACTAGCTTCATTAACGAAAGATCAAAGCCAACCTAACCTGAACAGCATCATGAGTATCCTGAATATCATCGCAGCGTAATCAAACGTGGATTAAAAACAAAAAATCGCTATAATAAAGTGAGGGATATGATATACGTAATACTGTATATTATAAAAAAATTCGCTTTACGAGAACAGAAAAATCCTAACCATGCTAACGTTTGAATTGAAAATTGAACTGAAAGGCCATTTGAAAATCCCTAGTAAAAACATCTTCTCTATAAAAAAAAAATGTGTCTATGTAGCAAAAAATATATATAAAAAAAGAACACGAAAATATTATAAAAATAAAATTTTGTTGGAGAAAATTAAAATCAATATTTGACTTTTTCCAATCATATTAAAAAATGAAGACGATCAACATAGAACTTGAATATTTTCTTCCTTATTATTCAAACTGTAGAAGCTAATTGTTTACATTACCAAGAGAGTGTATAGCCAATTACATTAGAGGGAAAAAAAATGATGGTTTGTAATTAAAATTTGCATGACTGGTGCTAACAAAGTAAGCTAAGAGGCAGGTCACGTCTTAGATATAATCACTAATGTACTGTAAGACAGAGATGGAAAGTGAGCAAGCATCATTTGGGTCAAAACACATCTAGGTAACACACACCTGTCTGTGGTACGCGTTCGATACACCTTGCTTCTACGTTCAGGGGGTCATAGTTCATAGTATACTTTTACCTAAATACTCATCTACTTAAAATACAATTAAAAATAATTAATACAAGACTTTCATAATTTATATGTTCATTAGTGGCCATAATGTTTTTCTTGTATTTTGGTCATTATTTTTGTTATAATAAAAATTATAAATGCGAAAGTTGTGTGTATTATTGAATTAAATTACTATAACGATTAAATACTCTTAATCTTTTTTTTTTTCTTCCGTACGCTAGATACCACAAAATTCTAATCGAAACTTGATTAAAATTGACGCAAATAGATTTTAGATAACAGATTAATAAAATGAGTGACAAATGAAATTTCAAACAAAGATTTATTTAAGGATTATCAGAATCATTAGCGGACTTTAGCCTTTTCTTTATCAATTAATGAGGGGTGACTAAATATAATCATTAATTATGCATATTGATTTAATTAGAACTCATTAGTAAATTTGCTCAATTTTAGTATTTTAAATATTTATTTACTAAACTAGGACAGAAAAACATCGTAGAAACAAAAATAATTTTTCCATCGACTTTTTACCCTGGCCGTGAATTAAAATAATTTAGAAATGACTGACTAGTCCTATGTACTTGATACATAAATACATTTTAGCGTAATTAAAAATTGTACATCATTAAAGCGTGAAAATAACGAGCAAAGACATTAAGCGTGGGATAAATGACGCATGATGGTTTAATGATACATGAATGCCGATTTCAATTGCTTACTTATTCTAAACTGAAAAAAATCAAAAGAAATTAGCTGGTTTAATTTTTGTCGATGTATAATTCAATGATCATGCTTAGAGCTTTAATATTTAGCAAATAATTTCAGGTAATTAAGGGTCAGCAATGACGATCAGTCGATTAAGAAATATTAACTGTGAATCGATGCAGTGGTAAAAGTACTGAAGAGGCACCGAAGCAAACTTTGGGGGGGGGGGGGTGATATTTTGGGTCTCTAAGACTCAATAAGTTTGTTCGTAAACCTCTCATCTCCCCCCCCCCCCTCGCAAATGCGCAATCCTGTTTATTAGGCGATAGTCATTTAAAATAATAAAAATAAACAAGACTTACGGACAAATTTAATGTTAGTTTCAACATCCCCCCCCCCCCCCCCAACCTTTTATTATTACTATTTTATTTATATGTAAATCTACCCTGAATTTTGAATAAAATGCAGTAGCTGCAATACTATAATGCTGTTCATAAACCCTGTTCTCTTGCACCAAAAAATGCGCATTCTATTTGAATAACCATAGGCGATCGTCATTTTTGGTGTAGAGAACAGGGTTTACGAACAGCATTTATGATTTAAATTAAAATTAAACAGTTTATCAACAGGCGGGAAGAATCTGAAAATATTATACCTCCGATTCCTGCCTTTAACACTGTTCATTTCTTTTATCTTGGAAACATAATACTGTACATGGTATTGATCAGTGAAGGTTATTACTTCACAAGGAAAACAATTAGAAATGATAATCAATGTACAAAATTCAGGTACAAATCTGACTTTTAAAAATAAATTAGTGTCAGATATGAAGTATGTGATTGTACTCTCAAAGAAAAAACATCTGATGGCGCCATGATACTACTTTTAATAAATAACCGAAGGTTTATTTCTCCTTGGTAAATGTAATGCTATTTAAGTTATTCCTTCAAAATTATTATTATTGATTAATTACTTATAATAACCTTGAATATTGTATGCATCTCTCTCTTTTTGTAAAAGATAGAGAAATTTTCATATGATTGTTCAAAATCATTGTTTTTGTGTATGTACCTTGTAGAATATGACTAAAAAGATACAGTAGATGTTTATTTTAGGTGATCGAGTGTTTAAGATTTTTGAACACGCTTAACAAACTTAACAAAAACAACACACATAAAAGTACTATACAGTAAAATGTATCTCTAATCTTAGAGAAGTAAATAAACCAAAATGCCCAAAACAATTTCCAAATTAAACAGTCGTCAAAAAAATAATAATAATAAAAAATAAAAGCTGTAGCGTCACAAGTACCTACTCTCAAAGTGCAGTTTGTTTTGCTGCAATTTTTGAACAAAATCACAAAACTATAGGAACTAAACCTGGTCTAAATATTCAGGAAATCATACCATGATTATTTACTACCTAGATTGTGAAACATTTCTCAACAGATTAGTTCAGTGTAACACTATGATATAAAATTAGAATTTTGACGCAATGATTAATTTTTTCACATAACATATTATACATATTAGATCATAAAATTGACCAAAATCTACTCTTCCTGCATCACAATTTTGCTACATACATGAGTACAGTCAACTGGGGTGACTTTGAACACCCAATTATCTCTGTCTTGGGGCCTTATTTTAGAAATTTGAAGAATCTTACTATTGCTCAAATTTATTTTTGATCTTAATTTTTTAATTTTTTTAAAATTTTGAAATGATTACCCAAAGTAGAGATAAATGGGTGTTCAAAGTCACCCTGGTTGACTGTACCAGTAAATGTTTTAGTGTTTAACACCAGCAACACTTTGAAAAGTTACAAGTAAGTCAGTTTGTCAGCCTTTTCTGCACATTTAATGCCTTATACATATACAAACTCAGAACGAATATTGGAACTAGTGTGTTTTGTACATATGTGCCAAAAGTGCAAATGAAAAAACTGCCCTTGACCATATTGAATACTGCAGCTTTTCCATTTGGATTTGGTACATAGGTAACATACACCTGCCATGGTTATCACAAATAAACACTGTTTTTTGTCCACATAAGCCTTCTTAGGCTTACACACGTCATTGATATGTGGATAAACTCTACCTTTTATGTAGAATAAGATAGAAAAAAGTGAATAATACTTTTTATCCCATAAATTTTATGTTAGAGTAGCCACTCCCTCAAAATACCAAAACGTTGATATCTTGCTCAAATTTTTGAGAATACCGACTCAAGTCATAATTTTTATTAAGAAAGAATCTTCATTTTAAATGTACTTACCACAAATTTTAAGAGGAGCTTCAAGTTCCAATAAAATTGGTTGAGATAAGAAAATTTCTCGAGACTTTAAACACAAGCCTCTTATTTCTGCTTCTGTCAACTGAACATTTTTGCCTGGTCGGGCACCTCGAACTGAAAATTAATTAGAAAATTAATATTAATAATTACATTTACATTGAAAAGGTGGTTTAATATTGAAATATCAGGTCATAACCTTCATCAACCAAGGCCCTCCCTAATGTCAACGTTCTTGTTTATTTACATTCGTACATTACTCGTAATGTCAAATTACAATTTAGAACATTACAAATCATGAAAATGTAAAAAACTTAATCCTAATAGTAAAATATTAAGTAATGTAAATGTGTTTACATAGCAATATTTTACATAAAACCAAAATACAAGCCGTAAAAATTAGGTAAATAAAAGATTTGTTGTCCCGGGATTTACCTTCTAATAGACGTCCTATAATATTATCGATGTTTAATTTATCTGTTTCAGCCATTGGCTTAGTATTTTGTTATTATTATTTGATATTTATAAATATATTTTAACAGCGGATGACAAAGATATTCACTGATAAAACGGAGACCTATACCGTAGACGATCTTTCTCGGTTTTCACTGGAAGATGGCAGCTATGACGTCATCACCGGCCTAACGTCTTTCGCATTTGACTTCCGGTAAATTTTAAAACAATAATGCAGAAATATTAAATAATATCCAATATTTTGTTTCAATTTTATAATAAAAAAACTAAATTAAGTTTTCTAAATATATATTTACTTTCATTAAACGAAAAAATGTAAAAATATATCAAAATAGTTCTAAATATGATTTAAGCGCGAAATAGTGAGTTGATTTTAAAGCAGCAGTTTTCTGTGGGTTTATGGATCGGAAAATATTTTTATTTTGTTTTTATTGTAAAAAAATCGATCATGGAGGGATAAAAAGTATAATATAACATTAAAAACTTATTAAATATACTTTTGCATATCTTTAAATATCTTATACTTTATATCCACATATTTCTGCGCAAACTATATGAAAAACTTTCGCATAGCTTTCAGCAAAGCAACATCTGAAATCCACTTGCAAGGAGTAAAGTTGAAAAGTTGAAAACATAAAAGTAAAAAAAATATGATCGAACCCTCCCTAAATTCCTAAATACCACTAAATCTTGAAGTTAACTTTTAAGGACGGTAATCGGATATGATGATATTATATAATCCCGAGTTGAACTTGAATATGGCTCAGTATATCATATTGAAATATTGGGAAAAATCTTTTGTAGTTCACAAAATTCCACTACAATGTAATAGGAATTGGCGCCACCAAACAAGCAATTTTCATAATTAAAGCCATATTATAACCCATTTCAACAATTAATGAAATGTACTGGGCCTTCTGTAACATCTCTCATGTCATGGTCTATCTATAACTACCATTGTAACATGTGAATTATACTTGTTTTTATTCCCAACTAATAATAATAATAATATAGAGTACTCTAGAAGTACTCTATAATAATAATAAAAAGTGAACATTCTTTTGCAATAAGGCACAAGCAATGTATATTGATTGATTCACCGCAGCTTTTTCACATGTGGATTGCAAGTAAATGTCCAATAGAAGAATATCACTCCCAGTTCAAATGACGGCACAGGTAGTGATGTTCTTGAATAGGACACGTAGTTATGCAAACCAAGTGTGAAAAAGCTGTGGTTTACTGGGATTTATATAAAGAAAACAATCATATTATAGGTGTTATTGATTTTTTTTTATTGATCTTATAAACATCACATTTGTAACAAGAAAACAAAAATTAATTATCACACAAACCAATTCATTTTCGATCCTCATTCGCTATACAATCACAACTTTTTTTTTAAATTTATTTATTTAGAACCTAATAAGTGTTAGAGATCTCTGCAGTATTATACATTGCACATTTGCCCGCATATAACTTATTCAAATAATAATATTAGTCTATCATTTAAAATTATAATTTTAAACTAGAGACATTATGGCAAAATTAAAATATTTAACGAGAGAACAAAAATAATAATTTTGTATAAATATAAATATAAATTTTGGCAAAACTTCAATTAACAAAAATGGAATTATATTTCCCAGTGTAAAAATAAGGCACTTTATAAGAAACGTAGATTTAGCATTTTTTTTTTTTTTTTTTTTTTTTAGAAGACTTGCAAAACAACAGCATGATATGAAATTTTACTCCATTGTCTTCTGGAAATGACATTTATGGAGTATTACTTTCAGTTACTTAATTACATTGGAATGCATCTTAACCCCATAATGCAATAGTGTAAATAGTGTAATATTTAATACCAGGATGACTGTGCAGTCAAAAACAAACACAAGTACACTGCAGGCAACAATAATGTTAAAGGCGTAGAACACCGTGAACAAAAAAGTTGCGTAATAACCTAACAAACCTGAAAATCAACTTTGATTTGGTAGGAGTAATTTATTTCTAATTTATTTTCCATTCACAAAATGCCGCTGGCGGTCACAGCTCGCTTGTTTTACTCGTGCGTAAACCGGGTGAGCTGTGACGTCAGTGACCGCCAGTGGCATTTTGTAAATGGAAAATAAGTTAGATATAAATGACTCCGGCCAAATCAACGTTGATTTTCAGGTATGTTAGGATATTACTCAACTTTTTTGTTGAAAGAGTTCTACGCCTTTAACAGTTCACTGTTTGAAAAAGTCAATACTTTACATCTTTTTTTATTTAAAGAAGAATGCAGCTTGAGTTTATTTTTATTTGTTTATTATTTTTTTTTTTTTTAAAGATAAAAACCATATTTTTGACTAATGGTCAATCTATGGTTTTATTTTTTGTGACAAAACTAATGTATTGCAAGTCCTCTCTTATAGCAGGCATTTAAATTTGGCTTAGGTATTTTCAATATCTCTGCTAAAAAACAACAAATAATAATAATAATAAAAGGAGATATCAATGAAAATGAACCAATACGGTTAGGTACGATAAATTGAAATGGAAAGGATAGGAGAAACCAGCAAGGGCCTTACCATAGTGAAGAGAGTCCCATAGCTTGGTGAAAATCTTGCCGGTACAGAGATAAAAAACATATTGGATAACTTTCAGCGCTAAACTTCAATAGAAAATGGAGTATGGCTTTCTTCAGTCCTTACAGCCTCAGAGAAAAAGACATAGATAATTCATAGATTCTCTCTGAGTCTGTATAAAGACTGACAAAGGTATACACACTCCATTTAAAGTTTAGTGCCAAAAGCTATCTATTTAATGTGTGCTAGCAAGATTTACACCAAATTGTGGGACTCTCTTCACTACGGTAAGGCCAGCAATGGTTTTTCCAATCTTTTTCTTTTAAAATTATCTGCTTAAAAAATGCTTAGTTTTGCATTGAAATATTACAATTTTACCAATACATTTACATTGCTTGAACATTTTTGATTTCGAAACAACGCTTCAAATATAATGGGCAGTATTTTGAATAGTAAATCAGTACTAGCATAATACTCTAGGTCATTATTTTAGGCCACAACCCTTAGGCAAAATGCTAAGGTCTTGACCACAGAGCATGTCCCAAGTACTGGGACACTATTTAAAATACCCCAATTTCACACATTTCTAACTCAATACACAAATATAATATTTGAAAAAATATATAAAAAAATAATTTCCATACAAAATAATAATCAATAAAAATGACGAGAAATGAACACAATAGAAAATATCATTTAAAAAAAAAAATACAAAATTTGTGACAAAACATAATTACAAAACTTTAATGAACAACTTGTATTTGACACATTTTCATTGTTGCATACATGATTATCTTTTTATTGATTTAAAACTTGATCACCACTTTATCAACAATTAAAAAAAAAAAAAAAAAAGACTGATAAAGGAACTGTTTTGAAGCTGACTTTAAGCGATTCTGCTCACATCCACTTCTGTTTCAACGTACTACTCATGTGCAGTACGTCAAAACGGTAGCGGCTGTAAATAAAATTGCTTAAAGTCAGCCTCAAAACAGTTTTTCCTATATAAGTCTATGCTTTTTTTTTTTAATAAAGAGACATTAAGGTGCATTCACATATTCTTAAATTCGTTACAACTTTGCGCAGCAAAGTTACAACCAAATTTGTTGACTTTTCCGTAACAAAATTAAGATTGTTGCAGAAATGCTGCGCCTTTTGCGCAGCAAAAATTTAACAAATTTTAATGCTGCGCAAAGTTACGGAAAAGTCTAATCGAAGTTGACTTTTCCGTAACAAATTTAGTGCTGCGCGATAATTTAACAGGCCGATTTTGAGACAAATTTGATTTTTTTCAATTAAAATAATTAAAATGAACGCATGAACTTCAAACTTTGTGGGTGTAAAGAAAATTAAATTAACTTTAAGTTACCAAAGTTTAAAATCCGAAACTAACCCCTTTCACCCTTTTTAGGGGTGGTAAAATTAACTATTATCGATTTTACTATAGGGTGCATAGTAGATCTCGTGTTAAACAAATCTGGTGCGGGTTCGGGTGAAAATAAAGGTCAACCGTGGAGGTAATGGAACATAACATAGTATATATGGGATGACAAAGTTAATTTGACCACCCCCTGGGGGTAGTTTGGGGGTGAAAATTACCAAAAAATTAAAGTTCTTCGATTTTGATGAAACTAACGTCCTGACTGGGGTAACTTGACCTTGTGAGAACAATGGTGGCCACTAAAATTTCCTGAACCCACCCTCTGATTATCCAGGGGGTGGTTCACCCTTGAAATTTAAGTTCTCCGATTTAAATGAAATTAACGTGCTGACTGGGGTAACTTGATCTTGCGAGAAGAATGGTGGCCACTAAAATTTCCTGAACCCACCCCTTGATGACCTAGGGGGTGGATCACCCTTAATATTTACATTCTCCAAACTATTTTATGAAAACAATGACGTGACTGGAGTAATTAATCTCATGAGAACAATGGTGGCCATCAAAATTTTCCAAACTCACCCCTTGATGACCAGGGGGTAGTTCACCCTTAAAATTCTAGTTCTCTGATTTCGATAAAACAAACGTTTCGCATGGGGTAAGTTGACTTAGTGAGAACAATGGTGACATCAAAATTTCCTATACTCGCGCTCTCTGCCATGATGATTTCAAGGGTTTCTTACCTTTAATATTAAGGTAAAGAGTTTATTTAACCGTCACCATTATTGTTTTTACAAGACAATTTACCCTATTCAAGATATATTTGTTATATCCAAATGGGAGACTCGAATTTTAAGATTGAGCCACCCCCTGGGTTATCAGGGGGTGAGTTTGGAAAATTTTAGTGGCCATTATATTAATTGTTCTCACAAGGTCAATTTACCCCAGAGTCACGATGTTAGTTTCATCAAAATCGGAGAACTTTAATTTTTCGTGTTGTTCACCCCCAAACTACCCTCAGGGGGTGGTCAAATTAACTTTGACATCTCATATATAGTAATATACTAAATTATGTCCCTTAATTACCCCCCATGACTGATTTTTTTTTTCACGAACCCGCACCAGAATTGTTTAACATATGACATCTATGCACCCTAGTAATCGATTATATTTAATTTTACCACCCCTAAAAATGGTTAATTTGGGTTAATTTTTCAAATCAGGCATATTGCTGCATAAAAATTAAAATACTAAAATGATCACGCAAGAAATGTTTTGAAAATAAAAGATCGTTTTTCTGCGCATTCTTTCTGCGCAAGTTCTTAAATCCTTAAATTTTCCGTAACAAAATAAAATTAGTTGTAGAATTTTGCTGCGCAAACTTAAATCTGCTGCGCAAAGGTTACAACAAAATTCAATTGTGAAAGGGTCACTTTGTTACGGAAATGCTGCGCAAAGTTACAACAAATTTAAGAATATGTGAATGCACCTTTAAAGAGAATAGACCATCACAATGAGACAAGATAAATTTGAAAGAATTAAGATAGGAACAAGCCAGCAAGAGCCTTACCATAGTGAAACGTCACATATAGGTTGGTGGAAATCTTGCTAGCACAGAGATAAAAAAAAAAAAAAAAAAAAAGACTAACACAAATTGGATGGCTTTCTTCACTAAACTTCAAGAAAAACTTAGTAAGTTTTGACTTCATCAGTCCTTATAAAACTCAGAGAGAAACTATGAATGATGAACAAACTCTGTTTCTCTCGGAGTTTAGAACCAAAAGCTATCAAATATGTGTTAGTTTTTTTTTTTTTTTATTATTTATTTATTTATTTTTTATTTATTTATTTATCTCTGTGCTAACTAGATTTTCACCCAATTATGAGACTCTTTACTATGATAATGCTCTTGCTGGTTTCCTTTGTCATTTTCTTTCAAATTTATCATTTTTGAATTTGAATAAAGATGCTTATTTGAATAAACTTAATTTGCAACAATGTAAATGTGTGAATAGAAGTTGTCACTTAAAATTGTAATTAGCAAAACATACAGCTACATACAGCATATAAAATCACTTTCAATTATTGCGGAATGTTTACATTTTTATATTTTATATATTACAGACTTTGTTCATAAAAGCACCATGTATATATGTTATCATGGAATTATTTTTAATTAAGTAGCTATAATTATATTTATTTATTTATTTTACAATTTATTTCTTAAATATTTCAAAGAAGACATGAATATGAGTAAAACCTTTTTATTTGGGTCTATTTGCAAGTTAAAGGGATAGTCAACACAACATGTCAACAATGGATTTTTTTAATAGTGATTATGATTATCGTGTTATTAAATCTCCCGAAAACGCGATCTCAAAATTTTAATTGAGAGCAAAAGCCGTTACAGCTCAAGCCACGCTAGCGTTAGAGCAAGTTTAGCTGTGACGTACTTTCAAGATCAGTGTAATGGCTTTTGCTCTCTTTTGTAACTTTAATTGCATTTTTGGGAGGTTTCATACCACGATGATCACTATTTAACAAGCCATTGTTGACTACCCCTTTTAATTGTTATAAAGTAATAATAAAGTCGCAAAAAAGTATTGTTGAAAAAAAAACTTGAACCTTTATAGCCTTATGGGAGAAAGGCCGTTTTAAAATTTAAACCCACGTCCCATGTAAAAAGAAGATATGTTCCAATTGCTCTCTGAAGCTCAAAATAAAGACAATTTTATAATTGTAAATATTGTTAAAAATAAAAAAAAGTCTCAAATAAAAAAAAACTGCTACATAACAGCACCATATTTCAATCTCAACTTTTTTTTTTTTTTTTTTTTTACTTCTTCTTCTTCTTCTTTTTCTTCTTTGAAATATTTAAAGAAATACAAGAAAAAATGAACTACAAAATTGTTAAACTATCATTAAGTGTAGTTCACACAATGCACTGTATTTATGTCAACGTAATTTCATATCACAAATAAATTCAAGTACATAGCTTTTACAATAGAAAATTCTGATAAACTCTATGTATTTTCATTATTGCAACAATAAAAGTATATCAATTTACAGAGAATTCTTGATCCATGGTGAAAGCTACTTTAGATTTAAATACACTTAAAACTCAATAAAATTATGTAAACATAAAAACACGTCACAGTGTAAACTAGCCTTTACAATTATTTACATTAAATTTTACGTACCAAATTATGTAGTATAACTCATTTTCTGAATTGTTTTATTTAAGCTCATTTTATTTCATTACAAATAATTATCTGTATGCTATTTAAATATTATAGGCACCATAATTATATCGTTTATTGCCTGAAACTTTATTATATAGGCACATGTATTCTTTTTTTTTTTTTTTTTTTTTTCCTTGTTTTTTTTTTATTTAAGCCTATTTATTGCCTAAATGTGACTCTATAATCAAATTTGTTTGCCTAAATTGAGTCATAAGAGCTGTTTAGGCACCACGTGTATACTTTTTTTATTGCCTAAATTTGATTGGTTTATTTATATTTTTGACTAGTTTATGAAGCTTATTATATTTGTGTTTTGAGGCACTTAAAAGATTTTTTTCTTTCTATATCTTTACTTAAAAGCTTTAGCTTTATGGAACTGATTTATAAGTTATTAAATATTACTTATTAAATTTCCATACAGCTTAATAAAAAAAATTTGCTAACAATTTTAAGTCTTTAAATGAAGTCCATTCCCAATGTATTAGACAAGCATAATAACCATTTTTCAAATAATTTATTATTATTATTTATCCTTAATGATATTCGTAAACCCTGTTTTTCGTGCCCCTTACCACAAAAAAATGACGATCACCCAATGCTTTTTAAATGGCATTGCGCATTTTTTTGGAGCACGGGAACAGGGTTTACGAACATTATTATTGTTATCTCATTTTAATATAAGGCTTGCAAAATGGAATTCAGGGGAAAATAGAGCCATTAACAATGCTAAAGGAAATGATTTTTGGAGATTGTCTTAGTTTTACATGCTTTCTTATGGGGAAATGAACATTTTTTTTTCTTTGTCAAAGCTGCGTTTATGAAGCTTTTTGAGATTCACAATATTTTCCTAAATTTAAAGTTTAAAGCATTAATATTACGATGGAAAACTAAGAAATCACAAATTTACTCCAAAAACTTCTGCTACCATTTCTGTCTAGACTCTTGAATTATTATAATCAATTTGCAAGTCTTGCAATAAAGAGCTAAAAAATAAAACATCTAAAAAATCAATCTTAATTAACATATTGCATAAACTAACATAATTGGTACGTAATTAACACAGCACATTATAACATACTAATTAGTAATTAGTCAATTTACAAGTCTTATTTTACATATTATTATTATTAATACAAGAGGCGTACATGTAGCGCACAAAACTACGTACTGTACTTATTTTTAGTTGAGAAAAAAAAAATGTCTATACAATCAGCATTATAATATATAAATAATATAATAGAGATAAAACCACAATCGTGTGAAAATTAAATATCTAAATATTTTAGCTTTTATTCTTTAGAATGTTTGGTTGTTCACCTTGCTTGTAAATAAATTTAAGGAAAAAACCATCGCGGTTAGGATCAATGATAAAGAAAAGGATAGAAAAACCAGCAAGGGCCTTACCACAGTAGAAGTTCTATGGAGAGGTCAAGGTCTTGCATGGCACAGTATAATGTTATAAAAGTTTCTTTATAACTTGAGAGCTTTCGTCATATGATAATGACATTATCAATCAAAAGAGAAAATTACTTGAGCACATCACTGAGCGTGCTCAAGTAATTTTCTCTTTTGATTGATAATGTCATTATCATATGACGAAAGCTCTCAAGTTATAAAGAAACTTTTATAACATTATACTGTGCCATGCAAGACCTCGACCTCTCCATAGAACTTCTACTGTGGTAAGGCCCTTGCTGGTTTTTCTATCCTTTTCTTTATCATTGTTGCTTGTAAATAAATGTGGATTTGGTAACATAAATATAAATTGTATTACAGATACCAAGGAAAATAAACCATCCCGGTTAGGCATGATAAATTTGAAAGAAAAGGATAGGAGAAAACCAGTGCTGGCTTTACCATAGTGAAGTAAATCCCATAGTTTGGTGAAAATCTTGCTACCACATTTTTTTTACTGTATTATGGGACTCTCTTTACTATGGTAAGGCCAGTGCTGGTTTCTTCTATTATTTTCTTTCAATATGAATACAAATTTGGCACACAAAAATCATCACATTGTTGAGAAGCAACAAATTCAAGCTGTGTAGAAGGTGAAATTTATCAACATTTCATAAACTTTTTAAAAATTTTATTTTTAAATTTCAGCCTTTCAAAAATATTATTATTGAAATTTAAATTTGCTCAAAAAATTCAATTTTCCGTGATACAGTACAAAATATTTATAAAGTTATTGTAAATTGCCTATATCAAAAAAGTTAACACATAAATTTCAACAATAAAGTTAAGCATACAATATTGTGACAAATAAAGAGAATAATTTAAAATCAGCAAGGCTCTTATATCAAAAGACATATCACTTCACTATGGTAAGATTATCGCTGGTTTCCACTAGAAAATTAAATTAATTTCTCTTTTTTTCTTAAATCAAATTGAATTATTTAGTACATTTAGCCAGGGACAGATTTTTTCTGTTTTTATTTTTTTAATTGAAACACATTAATTTCTACAACTTTCTCTTTGCCATAAGTTGCAAACTGGAAGCCTTAATTAAGTTTGTTTTATCATTGTTGATAAGCAAACTTAACTAAAGTTTAACTTGTTACAACGAATGGTAATTACCCCAGTAAAGCAGTGCTCACAGTTGGCTTTTCTAAGTAAAAATGCTAATTACTTCCACTTAAGAAAAACTGGAGTTCACAATTAAACTGATTTTCTATATAAGAAAATTCCACTGAAGTATCAACCATGGTTTGACCATTACATAAATTACGTAACAATTTTTTTTCCTTTCTTTTTACGTGGAACTAATTAGCATTGTCACTTAGAAAAGCCAACTGCAAACAAAGCTTTAGCAATAATGCTGATGTATAGACAACAAACTACAAATTTGAATTGCACGCAAACAATCTTAAAAATTAAAGCGCTGTTGTCTCGACAGGAGATGGTGAGCGTTTGAGGTTAGTTTTCTCGCTGCTTGAATTTTGTTTTAAGTTTGGAGATTTAGAATTATTGAGCACTGCAACACAGTTACGTCTCCTATGTATGCAGGGTACCGGAATGCAAGTACTGGAAGTTATAAACTTAGTAGTTGGACTTTCCTTAGCAGAGTCCAAACTTATGGGCCTAGGAGTACTTGGAGGAGTAGAATTAAATACATTGAAATTTGGTCTTCTTTCTGGAATATTAGGCGAAGTTGGAGTACTGCTTTCAAAATTTAAATAATTTGATTTATTTGGCGTAACAAAAAAATTAGGAGATGTATTTTTATTTGGTAAAGAACTTTGAGATTCTGATTTTTTTAAGAAGAAATTTGGTTTTGTATTTTGAGATTTATTTGGTAATGATGATTGAGATTCAGACTTTGCAAGAAAGTTTGGACATTTAGTTAATTTTGTCGATGGAATACGATCAAAATTAATTTCATCTTTACTTATAAAATTGGGTTTTCTCGTTAAGGTTGACGGAGAGGTGGGGCTTAAATCTTTGTTTAATAACCTTCGAGGTGTGATCGGAGGAGATAATGTCCTTGTAATGGATGGAGAAGTAGGAGATACAAGAGCATTGAGAGATATTCTTTGAGCTGGTATTGGTGTTTCAAACTTATTAAACATATTTCTTCTTTGAGATATTGACGATGATGATTTTGGTGTCTCGTTATTTTGTTGACCCATGTCAGTTAATGAGATTCGTGTATGACATGGTTCAGGATCATCTTTTTTAATTAAGTTTTTATTTCTAGGGGCTGCAATAGGAGAGGTAGTATTTTCAAGCAATGTTTGAGCTATATCCACTGTATTAATTAATTCTTCTGTATTTTGTAAATCAATTTCATTGATTTTATCATTGATTTGTTGAGTCTTGTTTTCAACAGGTGAACTTTGATCTTTATTTTTTCTAGGAGTGACTTTAGGTGTACTGCAAGTGGTGATTACTGTTTCATTGTTGATACATTTGGCGGGGGAGCTTTCTTTGATTGGATGTAGAGGAGGAGGATTACTTGAGGGGGACAGAACTTCAGGAGTGTTGGACTCTGAACTGCTCGTGCTACGACCTGGAACATACCAAATTCCAAGGTCCATGATTTTGTGGACTTGCAAGAGTCTTAATAAAGAGTTATATGTATAACAACATTGTAATATTAAATTAACTTAATATTTTAATTACTAGTTCACCACTTCAACCTTCTCCCAAATTCTTAGTTTCCGCTTTAAAGGCGTAGAACACCTTGAACAAAAAAGTTGTGTAATATCCTAACAAACCTGAAAATCAACATTGATTTGGCTGAAGTCATTGATTTCTAATTTATTTTTCATACACAAAATCCTGCTGGCGGTCACTGACATCACAGCTCGCCTGGTCCACGCGCAAGTAAACCGGGCGAGCTGTGACGTCAGTGACCGTCAGTGTCATTTTGTGAATGGAAAATAAATTAGAAATCAATGACTCCGGCCAAATCAACATTGATTTTCAGGTTTGTTAGGATATTACACAACTTTTTTGTTTAAGGTGTTCTATGCTTTTAAGGAATTTTTCAGGCATGCATTTGGTATTTTGAGCTGGAAAAAGTCAGTTTGACTTTTCCTTTTTCCTTTTGCCTATGTAAATAAGACTCTTTCAAATGAGTTGATAACTTGTAGGTTCACACATTAAATTCACACAGTAGAGGAATAAAACAAAACAAAGTGCTGTTGCTATCACTCAAACAAACAAAATGTCTATAATTTAATTTGTATTTGTATTTTTTTTTTTTTTTTTTTTTTTACAAATACCCCTTCCATCAACCCAATATAGTACATAATTATTATTATCATTGATAAAGTACCTGAGTAATGCAGAATGTCGTACTCGAGATCATACGGCAGCGACATCTCAACAGCAAGGTGCATTGCAAGTCCTTCCAACCAAACTTCAACCACTTCAAATGGTGGCCTGAAAAATAAAAACATGGTAACCACATGATCTCACCATTACATCAAAACTTTAAATTAAGGGGGGGAGGGGGGGGGGCATCAACATAAGATTTGAAAAATTGGGGAATGGGAGATTGAGCTGTGACTGACAGGATTGCCTTGCATGCAAATGTCAGTTCAATATCCTATGGACCACTTGCAATGAATGAAATTTTTAAAATAACTTGATAATTTCTCAATGCATTTCTTGGGGAAAAATTGTTTTCATTTACACGTTGCAACAATTAAAAACATTTCATTGCAAGTGGTCCATTTATGTTTACAATATATCCACTTCTTTTTTTTTATATATCGTCACCTTAGAGTGAGAACCTCGTATATGCAAAAAAATATGATGCAATTTTGAGCCTTATGTAGATATAATATAAGGTTCAGAATCCCGTCAAATTTTTTTGCGATATACGAGGTTCTCACTCTAAGGTGACGATATATAGAAATTTTTATTAATCAAGTATTGCAATGTTGATGTTTCTTTGTTTTTATGTTATTGCTATTTAAATATATCAACATAAAAAGGGTAGCATAAAAATGAGTGGTAATTTCTGTGCTGTGCTTTTTATGCAGATATATTTAATACCGTAACCAATATAGGCTACACAAACAAAAATAAATATATGATAATTATAAATTAGAGAATTTTGGTGTTTAATTAATTTAATTCAATGTGCTCTACTCACTCTAATATTTTCTTTAATATTATGTACTATTTATTTTTAATTTTTTAACATTTATTTATGATTATATATATTTATTTAAAGCATTTTTATCAAAACATAGTTTATGTTATACTGCATACTGGAGCTTCTGCTATAAAAAACAGGTGTGTGATGATTCAGGCACTAGAACATTTGTAACATGTAGATCCTTCATTGTTTGTACATTTGTAAAGTGTAGAAGCTTTATTTTGATGTGAGGAGATCGATAAAGTGCAAGCTTACCTCTTATCTGGGTTGAGATCACAACACAAGAAAGCCACTCGGTAAAGTGGCTCTGGACACGTACTGCAGAACTTCTCCAGAAATATGTTCTGGCTGAGGCCAAAGTCAGAGGAGCGAGGCAGGTAGTCAGGGTCAGCGTGAACACGACCTATGATCTGAAATTAAATATCAAAATAAATATTATTTGTTATCTCCAGTACTTTATATCGAGGGCTACGCGGTATTTTGGTACTACTGCAAACTTCGCGGGTGCAATTTTAGCACATGTGAAATCTTCGCCACGCCTACTAATGGTACACTTGTGCAGGTTAAGTATATAGTGATGTTTCAAAAGAGGGGAGCCTGGAGAATACAGATGTGCCAAAATTGTACCCACGGAGATTGCAGTAGTACCAAAATGCCGCGTAGCCCTCGATATATAAAAATTAAACAACGGTTTAGCATTTTTGATGAGTTTTTTCAGAGTGTAATTTTTCATGTTAAAATGCAGCAAAGAAAATTAAATGATGTCACATTTTATTTGTTAGATACAGTGTTAAGGAAAGTAAACTATATTGGTTAGGTATGATACATTTGAACAAAAAATGATAGGAGAAAACCAGCGCTGAAAAGAGAGTACCATAGTTTGGTAAAAAAAAAAAAAAAAAAAAAATCTTGCTGCCACAGAGGTAAAAAAAAAAAAAAAAAAAAAAAAAAAAAAAAAAAAAAAAAAAAAAAAAGCTAAACAGCTTCAGATACCTTTAAGCAGCACTAACCTACAAGAGAAAAATAAGTGTGTTATGCCTTTGGAAGCACACATTACATTTTCTCTTGTAGTTTAGTGTTTAGTGCTAAAAACTTTTTGTCTATGTGCTAGCAAGGTTTTTAACAAACTATGGGACTCTCTTCACTATGGTGAGGTCAGTGCTGGTTTCCTTTATCCTTTTCTTTAATATTATCAACCTAACCTCAATGGTTTACTTTCCTTAATTTTGCATACAAAAGTACAAAACACTAAAATAAATGCCATTTTTACCTCACAGAGGACAATTCCAAATGAGAAAATGTCAACTTTCTCGTCATATTTGTTTCCTTTCATCATCTCTGGCGCCATCCAGTAAGGGTTGCCAACGACAGTGTAACGTTTCTTCCTCTCTCCACGCCTACTGCTACCTGGAGTGCCCGGGGTACGACGACCAGTACCCAGTCTTGCTCCTCTTCTCTCTGCCAAGCTGGAGCTGGCACCGGGAGAGGACGAGATGATACGAGCCAGCCCAAAGTCAGCAACCACCACAGTACGATCCTTCAAACACAATATTATTAAATGCTCAGTTTATTTTTACTCCACACAAAGCTTACTTTTAATAAAAGACTTGCAAAAGGAGATTAAGTCAGATAAACAAACTCATAGCCCAACAATACAAACAAAATGCTATCAAACGTTTTTGACTCCCTTTCTAACAGGTTTTCCTATAAGACAATGAAGCAGCTATAACTTGAGATAGGATTGTTTCTTTAAAAAATTAATTTTTTACTGTAGCTTAGTGAAACTAAAATCTATGAATTGTTTTCCTGAATTTTAAAATTTTCGTCTCATAAGAGCCTAGGCTAATTTCAATAATTATCTTTTCTCGTATCTGATGGTCGTGAGTTCTGAAAATTTCATCATAGGTACGGTAGCTTTTACTATTAACTTTCAAATGGCATCATAAAATTTCAATTTTTTTTTTTTTTTTTTTTTTTTTTGTAGATTTGTAGATACAAGTTAAAACAAGCACTTACCTCTCTGACAAGACAATTGTGTGAGTTGAGATCTCTATGAATGATATTTCTGGAGTGAAGGTAAGCCATACCCGAGGCAATGTCCTTAGCAAAGTTGGCTCTCTGTTCCCAGGGTAAGGGTTCCTCAGGGTCATGAAGCAAGTCTCTCAGGGTTCCACCAGGTATGAACTCAGTAACCAGGTGAAGGCGACGCTCCTTATAGAGGACACCGATGAAACCCAGCACATTGTGGTGGTGTAAGCTACGTAGCACAGCCACCTAAAATCAATCGATCAAAGTCCAATTAGCATATTCTTACAGCTTATAATGTAACATAGAATTTTTTTTTATTGCATACTTATTATGAATGAGCAATAATTTTCTACAAATTATTATTTTTTTTTTTTTCCTTTGAAAATATCAGAGCTGCACTTTTAGAGTAATAATTATGTAACTATTTTGTAGGCCATGCTGGCTTTCAATGACGCAATGATTTTAATTTTAATCGGGCAGCTCATTTTTATCACCAATTTCTAACTTTTAATGTACAGTAATGTACCAGGCAGTGGGACAACTATAGTTGAATGTGTAATTAGGATTACATATTCACACTTTTTACTCAATGGACAATAAAATAATAAAATTATACAATTATATTTTGAAAGATAAAAATAAGTAACATTGGTTTCACAGCTGTACATACTTCTTTAAGAAAGTTTTTCTGTGCCTCTTCGTCCACTCTGTACAGTTCCTTGAGCACCATGACCTCTGCCGTGACTCTGTGAGTGACCTTGAACACTTGACCAAAGAATCCTTTGCCCAGTAGTTCTCCCTTGACAAGGTCAGAGGCTCGGAACACTCGTTGACTGCCGCGGGGAGGCTCCACACGAAATGATCTGGTCCGAGAGAGATCACATCCTTCGTCTTTGTTGTCCACACTACAAAGTCACGTCATGCACATCTAATTATAAATATATATGTTAACATATACATTGAAACCAACCCTCTACCCCCACCATCACTATTTTTCTTCCACTCCTTTCTTTCCTCTTGCTCGTCGTCTTCCCCTCCCCCCCCCCCTCCCTACCATACTAGTTAAACCAAGAATTACAAGCATTAGCCACCATTCATAGTTTCTCTCCAAGTCTGCAAAACTTACAACATTTCTCTTGTAGTTTAGCAGTAGGTTAATGCCGAAACCTATCCAATTTATTACTCTTTTTTTTTCTGTGCTAGCAAGATTTTCAGCAAACAATGAGACTCTCTTAACTCCAGCACTAGTTTTCTCCTATCCTTTTTCTTTTTAATTTATCATCCTGACGCCTAGCCGCAATGGTTTATTTTTCTCATACTCTCAGACTTTCCACGTTCAAATTCACTTTCAACTATATTTTTCATGAACTTTGGCATAACTTTTTCAAGTGTTGCAATTGGCTTCACTATTAGCTCTATGTTATCATAGAGCTTCAAACAATCACTGCTTAATTCCATACTTCTAGAACTCACCCATCCAGCAGCCTTGACATGGACGAAGATCTCTCCTTGCTGCCAGGAGAGCCACACGACTTGCCCGCCTGTGCTGCTGCTCTACGCAGCTGTCGTGACCTAGAGCCACTGATGTAGCCCTCGTCACGTCGCTTGAACATGCGCTCTTTGTCTTTGCTGGGAGAGCGAGAGCTGGGGGGAGACACAGCGCGAGCACGAGGCTTCAGTGTGTCGGGATTATGCTCGATTGTCAACTAAAACAGCACGATAAAATCAATCATTAATTTGCAATCTGATAATAGCTGAAACTACATACATGTGAGTTACTATGTCAAAGCAATAGCTTGAAGAAAAAAAATGTAATTGGCTTATTGATGGTGTACTAGCCAATCAAAGGCAGTGCAGGAAAAGCACCTCAATTTGGTTTTAAACTTCAGCATTTTGGTAACATTTTAAACATTTTTAAAGAAACCTGAAGCTGAAATCTTTTATAATTAGAAATATGAAACATACTTTTACATGTTTTAAAACTGCACTTTTTTTTTTTTTTTTTTTGCATAAAAGCTGAAGCTGGAACCTTTTAAAACAAGACCTAGCAGTACGGTACTTTCATTTTTTTTTTTTTTTTTTTTTAAATTATTGGTAGCACGTATATGTAAAGCCATGCTGCAGAATGCAACTTTGTTAAAATAATAATAAGACAATAATAATATACCTTTGCCATCCCCTGTTAAATGATGAGAAACAGGGAAACAAAAAGAGAAAAAACATAATTTCTATAAGGTGTAGTGTTAAACATGATATTCTTTCTATTTTATTATCTTATGGTGATTTTACCTGCAAGACAGTATTTGAGTATCTCAGTAGATTTTCTACTTGTTCCAGAGGCTGGTCTGCGACTGGCTCACCGTTCACTTCTAGAATTCTGTCTCCGATGTGAAGTGACATCAAGTCAGAACTCATCTCAAGTCTGTTGAAAACAATTTCATGTTAGGAAAATATACACAAGGTAACTTGTCATATACATGATAATAATATAGACACACGCCTAAAATCTATAGGAAATGTACAAGCAAAGAAAAAATAATCAACTTCAAGCATTTATTTTTTTTTATTTTTATTTTTTTTTTTTAAGATGCTGAAAAATGAAGCAGAGCAATAAAGTGCATTCACAAGTTAAGTATTAAATTATTTTGCTTTCCATTTAACTTTAGCCGTACTAAAATAAAAATTACAAGCATTGTCTTTGCAATGAGAAAGACAATATAAAATAAAGGTAATTTTATTGCTTAATCTGAAAGAGGACATCTTTCTGTGAGCATCAATTGATGTGAGATTTCCTAATTTTTGAGTTCATGAAGTATTTGTAATTAATTTATTACTAACGATTTTCAAAAATTAAAAACAAAAACTTAAAATTTGAAAATCACACGTCAATTGATTCAGGATAATTCCGTTTCAGAATATGCACAAAAAAAAATAAATAAATAAATAAAAAAATTTTAAAAAAGTAGCAAACTTAGTACTGATTGTAAATTGTTTATGCAATGCTTCTCTTAGGAAAAAAAACAAAGTAATTTGATCAAAATTTGGGGGAAAAAATTGTTATTTTTACTCTAATTTATTGCAGATGTAGTTAAGTGGAAAGCACTGAAATAGCTCTATATATAAATAGCACTTATATATAAGGAACGCCGTATTGTTGGTGATATATACATGTCAGCATAGGTAAAACCTCAGTTTAAACCAAAACTAAAGTGACTTCTTCAAAATGATCCCTCTTTCTAAGTCAAAATCAGGCTGATGTACGCAGGACCTCAATAATATATTTTAACATTTAAATCCAGCTTGTGTGTTTTTCATAAGAATATAACATTGCAAATGTAGCGCGAGATTTTGACTAGTAAAATATATTATCATGGTCCTGTGTACACTCCTCTCTACTAGATCTGTCAGCAATGTTCATGTCTCCAAATATAGGATAGAAACTATTTGGGAAACTTAAACACAATAGGCAACTTCACATAACCAACACTTGTCACAGGCAAGGGTCATCAGGTTGATCACTGGCAAGGGTCATCATTAGTTGTATGTTAATTTTGGCCTGGTATAGGGCTTACCATGTTAAATTGAGGGATTTGATTTTTGAATTTCTCGCTTCAGAATTATTAAAACACAATAAATCACACATTATCATAAAGTAAAAAGCAGAACGCAAAAAGTATTTAGGACGTGAAGTAGCCTCAGTAAAAAGAACAAGGTAAAAAATGTGCTCAAAGTCGACTCCAAATGAGGGTCTGGGTGCTACAAGAAATTCCAGTTTATCAATTTTGATCTTTCAAATAAGATAATAAAATAATAAAATGTCATTTTGATTCATATTTTAAAAATTTAGCTTTAAGAAACTGAAATTTCTGATAGATCCCACACCCTCAACTTTGAGGAAAGTTTGCACCTTGTTCCTTTTATTGGGGCTCGTTCACATCCTAAATACTTTGTGAGTTGTGCTTTTTAATTTGTGATGATGTGTGATTTAACGTGTTTTAACAATTCTGAAGCAAGAAATTGAACAATCAAAACTGTCAATGTAACTTGGTCAGCTCTATACCAGGGTAAATTTAACATAAAACTAATGATGATGACCCTTGCTAGTGATTAGCCTGATGATCTTTGCCAGTGACAAGTGCTGATTATGTGAAGTTGTCTATTGGTCAGATATTCTTTAGAAAGAGTGAATGTGAGAAGAAAAAAATTAATACATTTGTATGCTTTACAACAACAAAGAAAGAGAGAGAGAGAGAGAAATCATTTTTCACCTATGTTAGACAATGTATTAAGCTCCACAAAGATGGCAATTGCAGGCAAACATGTGCAAACCATGGATATATAAACAGGATAGGAAGCTATTGTTGAAAAAACGATCCCTTAATGATGTAATTCAAATTTTCGCCGCAACAATGCAAGAATACAAAATTACGTATAAAAGTGGCGCTGTAGTCTGCGTGTGAATTTTAAAATTCACACACAGACTACAGCGCCACTTACATTTAACATGTTGATTGTTGCGGTGAAAATTGGAAGTACATCAACAAGGGTTCGTTTTTAGTATAGGGCAATAACACAGGAGCTCACGAGCCTGGTGCAAACATATCTATTTACTGTGCTGTAATGGAACTATTGTTTGCTAGCTACAGTAGTATTTATTTTGTTAAAGCAAGGTTTATCTGTGCACTGTAAACTGCAAGGCATTCAAACTTAAGTATTTAATCAATTATTTTTAAGCTATTACAAAGCAGATGCATATTGCTATACAAAGATTATTAGACTATTTTCGAAACTACTAATAAAATTTATCTTTAAGATAATTAAATTAATTTAGAACATTTATTTTTAGTTAAAAAAAAAATAAGGACCAACAAAATTACTTGAATTTTGGTGTATGTTACATTGAAATCATTCACAATTAACCTTGGAAAATTAAAAAAAAAAAGCATTTTTTTTTTATTATTTTTTTATTCTAATTTTCTATTGTAATAATTTTAATATATAAATATGAAAAAACCATCGCGGTTAATGATACTAAAACAATAGGATAGAAATAGAACGAGAGAAATTAGAGCACTATGTATTGAAAGTTAATGCAAAGCGAAGTTCTCTAATTTTGATAGTTACAATGGGATGGGACTCAAATTAATTCACTAGCGTTTGCTAGGACGTTTTTTATGAAAGAATTTAAAAGGATGGGTTATTCTGTGCGAAAACTAGCCATACATACCAAATATCGTCATGAGAGATAGTTTACGTGACGATATTTGGTATGTATGGCTAGTTTTCGCACAGAATAACCCATCCTTTTAAATTCTTTCATAAAAAACGTCCTAGCAAACGCTAGTGAATTAATTTGAGTCCCATCCCATTGTAACTATCAAAATTAGAGAACTTCGCTTTGCATTAACTTTCAATACATAGTGCTCTAATTTCTCTCGTTCTATTTCTATCCTATTGTTTTAGTAATAATTTTAAAGGGGAAATTATGAATCTTAAAGGGAAAAAGAATACTTGAATACCCTACCTTAATTTTCCATGAAATTTTTGAAAGGCGTAGAACACCTTGAACAAAAAAAGTTGTGCAATATCCTAACAAACCTGAAAATCAACGTTGATTTGGCTGGAGTAATTGATTTCTAATTTATTTTCTATTCACAAAATGCCACTGACGGTCACAGACATCACAGCTTGCCCAGTTTACGTGAGAGTAAAACAAGCGAGCTGTGACGTCAGTGACCGCCAGCGGCATTTTGTGAATGGAAAATAAATTAGAAATCAATGACTCCAGCCAAATCAATGTTGATTTTCGGGTTTATTAGGATTTTACACAATTTTTTTGTTCAACGTGTTCTACGCCTTTAATGTTAAAGTCAATAATGTGACACTATTGTTTCAAGCTTGCAGTAAATTTAATTGCATTCTTCAAATGTAATTAAATTTATTGTGCATTGTAAAAATACTGTTTTATGTGAACATGACACTAAAATTCTTACAACTTTATGTTCATTTATTTTTGTTTCAAATGTTTACATTATAATTAAATTTTAAAATGTTTTGCAAAGAGTCTAATAAAATAAACTTATATTATTTTCCCTGTTACACTTAAAGCATGGAACAAAATTTCTTCTTAGCTAATTAGCTGAACTCCCACCACAAAATATTTTTATAAACAAAATATCTAAACTTTTGTCTATTATGTTACTATCACGCCTATTTAGGTGCCATTTAAACTAATGTTTATGAGTGGTATTTTAGAGGCAGGGGTCAGTGATGGTGATTAAAAATGAAATCTTCTTTTTTTTTTTTTTTTTTTTAATTGTATCTTGGAGCTAGAGCAGCTTAAATAATTAAAAAATTTATGAGGCATTAAAATGCAAATGTTTATATTATGACGGTTTAATACTCTAAACTCAAATGACTTAACATAAAATTCAATAAATTTTAATAACCATTGATCAATCAATTTTTATTATCCTTAGGTATATTTTTATGTTGTAGTGGAAAATAGGTGTATCTTGTTTTTTGTCACTGCAAGCAAAATGTGTGTGAAGAGTGCCATCTACATTACATTTGGCAAAAAAGTTACACATTTTGCTTTCTGTGACAAAAAAAAAAAAAAAAAAAAAAAAAAAAAAAAAAAAAAAAACACACACACACACACGAGATACCGGTACTTAATTTGTTTTACGTGATAAAATCGAGATAAACAATTTTTTCACAACAACATTGAAATGGTAATTTCAAGGGACTTTCATGTAATGTCCCTAAATGCTGGTTTACCAGTAAAAATACCACCCTATGTTGCTATATTTTTAGACTAAAGCATAGACATAACATATTAGGCAAAGCAACGCATAGCAGTTATTATAGCAAGTTAAAGCCACCCTATTTTGCTGTATTTTGAAAGCATAGCTAAAGCATTAACACAACATGTTGCAAAGCATAGACATAGCAGTTATTAAGTAGTACCAAAGTATAAATATTTATACTATGATAGTACCTTCTCCAAGTTAAAAAGCCACCCTATTTTGCTGTATTTTGAAAGCATAGCTAAAGCATCAACACAACATGTTGCAAAGCATAGACATAGCAGTTAAGTTAAGTAGTACCTTCTCCTAGCAGAGTGACAACATAAAGATGATAGTAATGAAGCCAGTAACTTGCCCAGCTTACCACTTATATTACATAGGAACCTATAGAAACAACCCACATACCATTCCACCATTACATCAAGGAACGTTTTTTAGTTACAAGTATTGAATGTACTGTATGTTAAGTATGTATGTGAGTGTACTAGTTCCAAAACCTGTTACTTCCATTTTCAATAAAGGTGAGATTCTTATAACTATCAGGTAAGATGTCAGCTTTGTTGAAAATGGAAGAAGTGGGTGTTGGTATTTACATGTGTGTATTTACATGGAATGTACATTTAATAGCCATCGATAGGGTAAAGAACTTTGGAATAAGATACAGGAAACCTGCCTTACCATAGTGAAGATAGTGCTATTGACTAATAAAGGAACAAGTGTTTTGAGGCCGACTATAGGGTGTATGCGGATGACGTCATATTTATTGCGCTTGGAGGCCACACTGGAGTAGTGCATAACATTGCTTAGCATAGGACAAACTTCATTAAAGCCAATTTTCTTTGGGAAATTGATTATTTTTTTTGTTATTGCTATTTTTCTCACATACTTGAGATACTAATTCAACATATTTACAGCATCAATGCTCTAAAAAATATTGCATACTATTTTTAAACTGGCAAAATGATTTTTTTCCTATGCCACCCATGTTATTGAGTTATCCAACATGGCGTCGACTTTAACATGAATGCATAGACCCTATAAGCGATTTCGGTCACATCCACTTCCGTTTTGACGTACTACGCATGTGTAGCAAGTAGCAAGTAGCAAGTAGAAACGGAAACAGATGTGAATGAAATCGCTTAAAGTTGGCCTCAAAACAGTTTTTCCTTTATTAGTCGATAACTCAAAGAAAATCTTGCTAGCAGAGATTTAAAAAAAAAAAAAACTTTTAGCACTAACACCTAACTAAAGAATAGTTTTATTTTTAATTTGTATAGCTTTTGGCACTAAAAACAAACTAAAGAATAGCTTGATTTTTGCACATCTTTTATTTTTTGCATCATGTTTCTATGAGTTTTATTTATGGAGTAAATAATTATTGAAAATTTGGCCACAGTCCACCAACTTGACAGTACCTATTGATGGCAGTCAAAGGTTATTAATTTACATTCCATGTGAATTTATGGTTCAATGCACAGTTCATTACAAAGTCTTACTTTTACTCAACACACATTACATTTAAAAAAAGTATTATAAACTCAGGAAAACCTATAAATAACTATTTCACCACACAAGCATTACTGTACATTATAAAACTTTAGGCTAAATCTTAGCACTAAAAACTGCATCTTCTGCAAGAGCTACAATTGTCATTAGAACACCTTGAACAAAAAACATGTCTAATATCCTTACATGCCTAAATATCAACGTTGATTTGGCCAGAGTCATTGATTTCTAATTTATTTTCCATTCACAAAATGTCACTGGCGGTCACTGACGTCACAGCTCGCCCGGTTTACGCGGGCATAAAACAAGCAAGCTGTGACGTCAGTGACTACCAGCAGCATTTTGTGAATGGAAAATAAATTAAAAATCAATGTCTTTGACCAAATCAACGTTGATTTTCAGGTTTGTTAGAATATTAAACAACTTTTTTGTTCAAGGTGTTCTATGCCTTTAAGAAATTGCAATGTCTTTATACAGAGCATTAGATTAATAAAAATTTGCATGCTAATGTATTGCACTGCCATAAGACACTATTGTGAAATTTGAAATTTTACATCAGCGTCTGTACATTGATTTTAAATACATTTGTAGTACACAATTGATAAAATTTTTTTTTTGATAGAATACTACATAGATTTAAAAAAATTGAGAAATGGTAAAAAAAAAAAAAAAAAAAAAAGAAATGTACGGTAATTGTACTAGTTATTGACAGACCGCCATTATTAAATTTGGGGGGGGGGGGGGATTTCAAACCTTTTAAATGAGTGGAACATATTATAAAAAAAAAAGCTGCAAACAACTGCCCATAACTAGTGCAATTATAATAGTACATGAAAACTAATTAAAATTGGGAGGTGAAAAACAAATACTGTATTACTAAAAAAATTAACTTTAAATCAAACAATTACGAACTTATCATACTACTATTGAATAATTTTATAACTACGCCTATTATTTTATTGCCTTTTTTTTTTTTTTTTTTTTTTTCCTTGAATCTTCAGTTTCTTATTAAAAAAAAACAACTTGTAAAACATAATACTAATAATAATGTATGTTATTAGAAAAAACATTTCAGTTTATAATGTACAGTATGTACATCAAAGGAAAGAAAACAAGTTTAACAATAATTAGAGAACTTAATATTGATGCTTCCGCTTCAAAAGCGCGCATCTACACTTTCCAGTTTTGCATCAAAACAATTATCCACACTTTCTGAGCAGCGCTGTAGCTGGACTAGCGGCCATTAACTTAACATTGCAGATGCTCGGTGGCGGAAAGTGTAGATGCCTGGCTTGTCGCAAAACTGGAAAGTGTAGATGCTAGCTTTTAACGCGGAAGCATTGATATGGAAAAATATACTCCACAACAATATTTAATTAATAGAATTAAAGATTTCTGCCAAGTACAATTTTCCATACTTGTGCTTTAATTGTCATTCTTTCCTTTGATTTCCACATGATGCTTGTGATAAAATGATGGTGAGACACAAAATGATAAATATGACTTACTCTGAAATCCTGAGGCCTCTACAGCCAATGGGGTGAGGAGCGAGGTAACCTCCTCCCTCACCCTCCAGACTGAGCTTGACGGCACGGGGGACTGTGTTGGTGGCGGGGGCAGGAGGGATTTCCACCAGACGAATGGAATGTTGAGTCTTGCCAGGTACACTTGCAGAGGCTTGACGACCTGTCAAGTGGTTCAAAATTAATTTATTTTATATATGTGTAGTAATTCAATTTATCGTGGTTGGTATGTATTAAAGAAAAAAGGATAGAAATACCAGCAAGGGTCTCACCACAATAGAAGTTATATGGAGAGGTAGAGTTTTCATGTGGCACAGAGTTATAGTTGTATTATGTTATTAACACCTAGAGCTTTCCGTCATTGAAATGAGTAACAACATTATCAATAAAATAAGATATTTACTTGAGCACATAACAGAGTGGCATGTAGTCTTGTGCTCAAGTAAATTTCTTCTTTGATTGATAATGTTACTCCGATGACAACTTGGATATATTAACATTATAACGTAACTGTATATCATGTGAGGTGAGACCTCAACCTCTCCATACAACTTTACTGTGGTAAGGCTCTTACATACACCTTAAATTGTTAATTTCTCAACCAATTTTATGATTTATATTTTCTTACTACAAAGAACCCAAAGAAAATGGAAATTGATAAGAAAGTGAGATTACCTAATAGAGGTCTCATCTGTCTCTTGTAACACTGGCCACAGTACAGCTTGCTTCTCTCTACCAGGGCATAAGCCTCGCCATCTCCTATGTAAGCACTGCACGAGGAGCAGCAGAAACATTCTGGGTGGAACTTGTGGTCTCCAGCGACCATCACTGGACCACTGATCACCTGGCAACAACAGAACAAAGCTTGAGTATTTGGAGACTTTTTTTTAATTATTAAAAAGGGGAAGGGGTAAAACCAAAAATTGTAAGAGTCCAAAGCGCAGGTACAAATAACTTTTTTTTTTCTTTTTTTCTTCCTCTCACATGCAATAGGGACATTTTCTTAGGCTAATGTATACTCCACTTTTATATTATATTAAAATACGTAATAATAATGGAAAACTCTTGCTCAAGTTTATGTATAATGAGATACCAATGTGTATTTAAGCTGGAAAATTTAAAAAGCTGCTTCATAGTATTTATTGTTTTCCACAAAATGTACTTGAATTTCTCAACATCTTATCTATCCTAGCAGCAAAACACTTCCCCCCCCCCCCCCCCCCCCCATTTAAAGAATTTTATTTTTAATACTTTATAATAAACTGAAATCTGAAGGGACATAGAAAGAAAAAAGAACTGGGGACTGATCCTGGAACTTCACATCAAATGAAATTATTCAATTTCTAATGCAAATTTGTTTGTTGACAACAACACAAAAAACTTACATTCACATATTCAAGCCAGCAGGTGAGAATGACAATAACGTTTACCTGAGCACATTGCTGACATGACTCTCCGTACTTTGCAGAGTAGTCGTCTTTACAAAACAGCAGTCCATCCTTCTCAAAGTACCAGCTGGACAAGGCAACGTCACACGCAGAACACCTGGACACAAGCATCACACAACAGTGAAAACATTAAAAAAACACAAATAAAATAATAATACACTACATACAGCTAAAGAGGGTAGGATTTAAATTTGTACAATACGTCATGATAAACACACAGACAATCTAAACTATAGAGAAGGTAGATTTTAAAAACATACAAGTACTTTATACACGCAAAGATCTATACAAAAATTTGACATATTATCAATATAAAATTGATTTTTTTTTTTTTTTTTTTTTTTTTTTTTTTAATCAGTAGAAATAAAGGAGGGTGCTTCTAGTGAATTTTGCAGCATCTTCCTACTCTTTTTAAGTCCTCCTATTAAAAAATATATATATCTACTGCAGTGTTTGGACATTCTCCACACTTAAGAGTAGGTAAACCAGGATATATATGTACCTGAAACACTCAAGGTGCCAGTCTTGGTTCAATGCGTGTACAAAATCTCCTTCTTCCAGCTCATTGCGACAAGCCGCACAAAATGATGCTGCTTCGCCATCTTCCCCTGAACACAAATAAATAAATCACATTTGCATTAAAATAACAAACAATGTGTACACTTAATTAACAAAACTTAATAACTTAATTAACAAAAATATATTACAGTCAACCAAGGTAAAATTGAAACTCCAAACATTTGCAAGCTTTTACTTTTCCCTATACTGTATCACTAAACACAGAGCACTTTGAAAGCAGGTCTGTCATTGAATTTTAATTACATCCCACATTTTCAATTTCATCCAGGTTGACTGTAATCAAAATAATAGAAGTATTCATAGAAAGATTGCAACACTTTTGAGTAAGTATACATTAGATAATGACAAGCAGTATAGGGTGTATGCGGATGACATCATATTTATTGCGCTTTGAGGCCATACTGGAGTAAACATTACATTACTCAGCATAGGACAAACTTCATTTAAGCTCATTTTCTTTGGAAAATCAGTTAATTTTTTGTTCTTTGTTATTTTTCTCACATACTTGAGATACTAATTCAACATATTTACACCATCAATGCTCTCAAAAATATTGCATAGTGTTTTAAAACTGGCAAAATGATTTTTTTTCCTATGCCACCCATGTTATTGAGTTATCCAACATGGTGTCGACTTTAACATGAATGCATACACACTATACCAACAGTGCGGAGTAAAATTTTACTGTAGTGCCAGTATGGTTATACAATGTATTAATTAAGAGAATTTAATAGAAGACTTGCAAAAGTAGGTTTAGTGAGAAAATAAACAAACTGACAGCCCAACAATACTAACAAAGTGCTAGCAGACGACTTTGTGTTCCTGTCTACATTTAACATGCTTTCTTATGGGGCAATGAAGCAGCTATAACTCAAGTTAGAATTATTTTTCAGAGCTGAAATTTTTATTGTAGCTTACTGAGCCAACAAGCTTTTGTTTTCCTGGATTTCAAGTGATTTGGTTAAAAATTATTTTTTCACTCAATTGACTTCAAATCTGGGAAAACAAAAGCTTTGAGGCTCAGTAAGCTACAGTAAAATTTTCAGCTCTGAAAAATAATTCTAACTCAAGTTATAGCTGCTGCATTCCACCATAAGAAAGCACGTTAAATGTAGACAGGAACACCAAATCGTCTGCTATCACTTTATTAGTATTGTTGGGCTGTGAGTTTGTTTACTTTCTCACTAAATCTACTTTTGCAAGTCTTCTATTAACGTATTCAATATCAATATAGGTATTTCCACCAGGCTATTGAGTAAAATGTTACATAAAAAAATGCATCATATATCACAGTTTACAGCGTGTGTTTGAATTAGTTATTTGGACCTATTTAAATATTCAGGTAAACAATCTAAAAAGATACAATTTGTATTATACAGCATGAAATCATTAGTGTTGTTTGTAAACCCTGTTTTCTTGCACCAAAAAATGTGCATTCTATTTGAATAACGGAAGTTAATCGTCATTTTATAGGAGCAGAGAACAGGGTTTACGAACAGCATTATTATCAACATTGAAATACAATCTAACTCAATGTATCAAAATTACAGTTAAAATGTCTTAACTTGCTTGGAGTTATGGTATTTTAAAGTTTGGATTAATTGAGTTAATATATTTCAACATATCAATATAATATGTAGAGTATTTTATAGTGCATCCAAAACATACACTTTTGCTGTAAAAATATGACTGATTATGTTAAAGTTTCCCGATACACAGGGAAACATGAAGCAGTCAGATTTACTTGGGAGGAGTATACAACTCTGGCCAAAAATTTAAGGACGGGGCAACAGTAGCCGCTGCGTTTTCCCATAAAGATAACATAGGGTGGTTGCGGGTTGCCTGTACAAATCGTTCGCAAACTTTTGGCCAGAGCTGTACAAGCAGTTTACTATACATATATATGTTTTTGCATTTGTATGATATGTGCACATAATATGTATGACATACAGACATACATACAGAGCACGTTACTATAGGTATCTTTCATTATGATTAGATATCATACATATATGGATAAAATGTAAATTTATGTGTATGTATGTATGTACATGTCTTGATTTTTATCAAATTTAACTATGATAATGATATTCCAAATATGTAAAAGTGTCATACAGTAAAATTAAAATAATAAATTTTAAATTCTGTAATTACATAATTTCAAAAAGGGAAAGGTGTCATGAAAGTAACGCTCTGCAAAGCAATGCAATTTTAATTGCTTATAAATTAAATATCTGCTAATATATTTCAATATATTTAAGTTTATCAATAAAATATAAAGATACCTGTATGGTTTGTGATCATTTGTAGTAAATGAAATGTACGAAAAGTAACATAAAAATTTATATTTTCAAGGCTATAAAATTATTACTGCAATGCTGTCAAGTTCGCTACCTCCGCAAAACGCCCACTTAAATTTACGATTATTTCACTTTTTCATGCATAATCATACAATTAGACATTGTAAATATATAATTTAGTACCTATAATTTAATGTGGTATAATTTTTAATGTGAAATTATATTAGAAAATATAATTAATTAAAGTTTTAATTACCAGTTGTGTTTTTATCCTCCATTCTCACATCTCCATTGCTTGCATATACAACGTTGCCAACTTTAAAAACAACTTTTACAAATATTTATCATTTAATTTAAATCATTTATTTTAATTTATAAACTTTTTAATTATTAGAAATAATCTAATCATTATTTATTTAGTATTTAATACCTGAGATTAAGAACTTTATTAATGTTCAAAAAAATAAATTGTGCTAATGACTCGGCAACGTTGGAATACTGCGGCGCGGACCAGCTGGTTAATATTTTATTAATTTTCTCAAAACAAATACAATTTTCTTGCGTATTTTCTTAAAAATATTAATAATTAAGCATAAAATTAATCGTAATGCCGAAGAGAAAGCTTGAAGAAGAATTAGCAGGTGACTGCGAGGAAAAAAAAGTAGTGGAAGAAAAGGTGAGCGTGAAGAAAAATTCACTTGACAGTGATGAGTCTGAAAGCGAGGGAGATGAAAAAGCTTATCAAATATTAGCAGAAGATGACATTGAAGGTTTGTGTTTATTGCAATATTTTATTACCTTTGTAACTACTTAAATGTTCATGTATTTATGTGTGTTTAAATCATTTTTGTGAGCGTGAAATGCTTTGTTTATACTGGTGCGTGCAGGTGTACATATGTGTAATTTTGTTTTTTAATAGACCTGCCTTTCTTTCTATATTATTCTCTAAATAGCACAAGATATCTTGTATGTTCATATTTATACATATATTATGTGTATTCAGGTCAAGAGGAGGCGACAGCGCAGTTTGATGGCGACACAAAAATCACGCCGTTCAACATGAAAGAAGAACTCGAAGAGGGACATTTTGATGCTGATGGACATTATCATTTCAAAAAAGATGCAGATGAAATAAAAGATCATTGGCTTGATAACATCGACTGGGTTAAAGTAATTTTGATTCTTTGTTTATTTTAAAATCCATATTTTTTAAAGATCTAAAATGATAATATAGGAGGGGGTGGGGTTGTATTTGTCGGGCACAATTTTAAAATACATAACTGCTTCTTTACTGTATATTCTGCTCAAGAAATGTCCCTTAAGAAATTTATATTTTTTACTTAAATACTGCTTCAAATAATAATAATAAACTTTTAAAAGTCATTCAATGCAAATGCCTAATTTTAGTGTTGTTTAGTGACATAGATAAAAGTTTGATACATAATTGTTCTATATTTTCAGATAAAAAAAGATGAAACAGTGAAGGAAAAGACTTTGGGTGACGACAGCTCGAGTGATGAAGAGGAAACATTTGATCACATCTCAGTGTACAAGAAAATTTTGCTTCATTTGAAACCTGGAGAGAGCGTCGCTAAAGCACTGAGGAGATTAGGTAGGACTGTGTAATGAGTCAATATTTACCTTGATGAATTAGATTTCAGTAATTATTGAATTAAAAATTAGGGTTTTGCCCCCCAGAAGCCTGTGTCGTTACTCTTTTGTTTGAATTTGCTGCAGAGTTCAATCATCTTCTGCAAAGTCGTGCTTTAAAATTTACAGAAGACGATCAAACTCCGCTGCAAATTCAAATTTCAAACAAATAGAGTAACAACACAGGCTTCTGGGGGGCGTAACCCTCATTTTTAGTTCATTAATTACCATTACTGAAATCTAATTCATAAAGGTAAATAGTGACTTCAATAGAATCTACTAGTTATGCTCTTTCTAAAAATATGTTCAAATACTGTCTCAAAAATCATTTTAGGTCTTCCTCATTCTATCTTTTGATCGCAAGAAATAAAAAAAGTATGGTCATTCAAATGGCTATAAGTTTAAGTTGTTTAAGTTACTTAATGATATAAAAAAAGGTGACTTATTGCGAATTTTCTTACTTAGTTTTCTCTGGTGTTATGTATCAGGTGGCAGTGGGTCTCTCTCTGCATTACAGCGCCTCAAACTAAAGAAACAAGGCCACAGTGTGATGGATACTGGAGACAAGGAAGCCATGTTGTTGCTGACGGAGCTGGCTAATGGACTTCTCAACGCTACAGGCAACATGGATGTTTATCAAGAAACTTACGAGCAAATCTCTAGGACAGTGAGTAGCAAACTAGTATTGATATCATAAAGAATTTATGAAACAATAATATTGACTAATATTATGATCACATCCGCATCTGTTTCCACATACCACGCATCCACTGTGCGTTGAAACAGGAGTGAATGTGAGTGAAGTTGCTTGAAGTCAGCCTCAAGTTGATTCTTTAGGATAGGATAGGATAGGATAGGATAGGATAGGATAGGATAGGATAGGATAGGATAGGATAGGATAGGATAGGATAGGATAGGATAGGATAAGATAGGATAGGATAGGATTCTTTGGAAAATGGAGAGGTTTAATTTCTTTGGCCATGAATGTACACCACTGGACAAAATTTTTGAAACGGGGCTGCGGCGGCCGTTGCAATGTCTCAACAGCATAGTGTGGTCAAGATGTATTTATATAGATGAGTTCATAAAAAGCCTCATTTTGGTTGCGCTTTGTGCAAGTGCTTCTGCGCATGCGCATGTGACGTAGTTCTGGGACCAGAGTGCCATTAAATTGGCCGTGGCGAGGTGCTTTTTGGACAATAAAATTGTAACATTTATCTCTAGCGATATGATAACCCCAGATTTAATTTCCTGAAATACCAATACATCTTTTGTTTGGGGGTGAAAAACTCATCAAAGTTACATATTACAGCGTAAATCCATTTTGAAGGGGTTTCATAGACCTCATTACATTGCACTTGGTCCCAGAGTGACGTCATCAAAACCGATCACTGGGTGGTTTGTGGGCGGGGCTTATTTGAAATCCTGCGCCTGGGCTCCCCCTGTATTGTGGTTGCCTATACAAATAGTTGAGAAACTTTTGTCTAGAGGTGTACATCACCTGTATTATCAATAAAAAAGTGAAGATACATGCACTGTATTTGTGTTTTGGTCTACCCACTTTCAAACTCCCTCATTTCATTAATTCAGTATGAGATCTATATCTCCAGGCCCAATCAACTATATAAATTAGAGAATCTTTGTACAGAGATATATTGAGGAAAATAAACTATCGTGGTTAGGTACAGTATGATAAATTTGAAGGAAAAGGATAGGATAAACCAGCAAGGGCCTTACCATAGTGATTAGAGTCCCATAGTTTGGTGAAAATCTTGCTAGTACAGATAAAAAAAAAAAAAAAAAAAAAAAAAAAAAAAAAAAAAAAAAAAAAAACATTGGAAATATTTTGGCAATAAACTCTAACAAGAAAGATGGAGTGAGTTATGCCTTCATCAGTCCTTACAGATACAGACTCAGAGAAAAACTATGAATAGTCATAACCATGATTGTTTATTTTCCTTAATTTAACTGTTTTTCATTTGATTTACGCCATTCACTTGTTTGGCTTTCAGATCAGCAACGCCGAGGCAAAGGCTCCGAAGGCTGACGAGCTTGACATGTACTCAGATGACTTTGACGTAAAGGAGAAGGCCAGGTTGGCAGATAGCGATGTCAAACCAGAGGCAGGAGATGAAAGTGAAGCCTCGACCTCACAAACTGAAGCTGGGGTCACAGGTCAGTTAATATTCAAACATAGTATTTTCTGTTGTAGAAGTTTGTCATTTTGAAAATACTCTAGGCAGCGTGATTGACTGAAGGGTGGCTGAGGGACGGTACAACGCTGCCAGATTGGCAATATTAGCAGCCATTATCTTTTTAAGTATTGGAATGGTTAACATTGCTATTTGCTGCCTGTGATTTTCTGCCAGCTGACTAAAAGTTTCTTCAAGTGGCCAGTAGCCCCCCCCCCCTCCTGGTTTGCCCATATAACTGAGTTAAACCCTTTGTGTTGCAGAGGTTGAGTGGGAGTTCAAATGGTCCGACGAGAGCAGTGAAAAACATGGACCTCACACCTCACAGCAGATGTTGGACTGGGTGAACGACGGCTACTTCAAGGAATCTGTGTGTGTGAGGAGGGTCGGAACTGAGAGTTCATTTTATTCCATTCGCAGAGTTGACTTTGATCTCTATATTTAAATTGTACATAATGTATGACTTGCAATAGTGGGTTTGGTGAAGAAAGTAATAAATATGCACAATGTATTTCAATGTAAAAAGTTAATAGATGATTTTTGTGGTGTCAGATTCAAGTTACTATTATGTTTTCTTGTGAAACTTTACCTGTGACTTACTAGGTCACCATATTTAATAGAAACCCCTATTTTGGGTTCTTATATCAAAGGAAAAGAACATATCGGCAAAATTAATAACCAAAGCTGAAATATTAGTACAGAGGCGGAGTTCTGGGTAGCTTCAGCTTATTTTTAGCCCTGATTGAAAACTTGTAGTTTAAAAAAAATGAGATGTAACCAAAAATAGTTTCACAAATATTTTACAATTATTAATTAAAAAAAACAAAACAGGAGTGTCCCAGGACTTCCTTCTGCTAACTCTTAAAATAGCATCACAAATTTGTCTGCTAACACTTTTTTAGGTATCTTTATTATTTTTCAAAAAACTAAACCTTCATATTGCAAGTGTACTTCTCTCCCACTGGTGAAAGAATGAGACCAGCACCTCATTTTAAATCAACCTTTAGCCTAGTACTTCCCGTATGGACGGAGATCATTCTTCCACTAGAGTGAGTATATTTCTATTGTTCTTTATCCAGTGTTTTTAATTTTTTATTTTAGTGTAAGTTTTATTAAAGAATATAAATCATCAAGGATAGCTATGATAAAATTTGAAAGAAAAGGATAGAAGAAAACCAGCAAGGGCCTCAAAGGCATAGAACACCTTGAACAAAAAAGTTGTGTAATATCCTAACAAACCTGAAAATCAACGTTGATTTGGCCAAAGTCATTGATTTCTAATTTATTTTCCATTCACAAAATGACACTGGCGGTCAATGACGTCACAGCTCGCTTGTTTTACTCACTCGTAAACTGGGCAAGCTGTGACGTCAGTGACCGTCAGTGGCATTTTGTGAATGCAAAATAAATTAGAAATCAATGACTCTGGCCAAATCAATGTTGATTTTCAGGTTTGTTAGGATATTGCACAACTTTTTTTTCAAGGTGTTCTACGCCTTCAAGATTTTCACTGAACTGTGGGCTGCTCTTTACTATGGTAAGGCCAGCACTGGTTTTCTCTATCCTTTCATTTCAAATTTATCTTATTTTATTATAAGTTTTTATAAACGAAACAAGCTTAGTTAGTTAAATTGTTATAATCATATTTTACAAAAATCAAAACTATTTTGAGGACATGAAACTATCATAACCACTGATACATACTGACAGTTGTTTTTTTAACCACAGTCGTAATAATAGTGATCGAAACAAAAATAACAATTTAAAAATTTAACAAAAGGGCGGATATTTTTTTGAAACAGTATTTTGATAAAAAAATCTTTGTGCAGTCAGCTTTTATGTAAGATAAAAAAACAGAAGGAGAAGAAAAAGATTTTTGAGTACCAAGTATTTGTTGCTGATCAAGTGCAAAATAATAATAATAATGCTAAGATATTGAGGAACATAAACCACTGTGGTTACATATATGTGATAAATTTGAAAGAACCCAGGAGAAATCAGCGCTGGCTTACCATAGTGAAGAGAGTCTTAGCTTGGGTAAAATCTTGCTAGCACAGAGTGTTTTTTTTTTTTTTTTTTTTTTTTTTAGACATTTTACACTTTGAGGGCTACGCGGCATTTCGGTACTTGTACAATCTCCGCGGGTGCAATTTTGGCACATGTGCAATCTACGCCACGCCTACTAATGGCACATCTGTACAAGCTAAGCGTATAAAGATGTTTCAAAAAAGGTGAGCAGGGAGAATGCACATGTGCCAAAAATGCACCCGCGGAGATTGCACTAGTACCAAAATGCTGCGAGGCCCTCGACTTACTCTTGTCACTATGGTAAGGCTCATTGCTGGTTTCTCCTATCCTTTTCTTTCAAATTTATCATAATAATGCTGAGTTAAAAAAAATCCATTACTGTCCATTTCTTTAATTACAATTACAGTATAATAGTAAACGGTACAAAATTTAAATAATATAGTTTTGTGGAATATTTTTCTGTGCCTGTTGTTAAAATTAGGCATAATTATGTACTCACTTACCTGTAGTATAAATGTATCACCTTCACACTTTTTTTTATCATTGTCATCACTTGTATTTAAATAGATATTGATGGAGAAATAATAAGAAGAAGAATGTTAACTTTATAAATAGCAAAACATCATATTAAAATATAACTTTATGAAATATTAAGCAATAAAGTTTAATCTATATTAAAAATTAAAAAAATCTTCCTTTACTTAATTTAATATTCCTTTATTATAACATGTAAAAGGACACAAATAAATTTTCTAGCTTAGTTTCATAACATATTGTTAACTACTGTACAATCATTGTTGTAAAAACTGAAATTGTATTGTCTTATGGCCATTCAATGCAATCAGATAGAGATTTCAGTTGACGCAAAACTCTATCTAAATACATGTTATTCCCATATGTCAATAGGATTTCATTTTTTATTGCAATGACCGTACACTTATGTTAATCACAATCAAAAATAAGAACATTATAATTATGCTAGACCATGTTTAGTAATATTTGTTCATTAAAACATAATTTATGCTATAATGCATAATAACTATGATAATTGTACTAGTTATCGGCATGCTTGCCGCAATTATCGGCAGGAGTTTGCTGCTTTTTTATAATATGCATTCCACTCATTTGAAAGTTTTGAAAATTTTACACAGAAATGATTGCTTAAGAGTCTCTTTTGTGCTAAAATTTCAAATCCCTTAAATTAGTGGAAGGTATTTAAATAAACAGAACGGCCGATAACTTTGGTCTGCCGATAACTAGTACAATAACCATATAGTATGTACAGCTCTGACCAATAGTTCCCGAATAATTTGCATACCCAACCCGCAATCACACTACATTATTTGTATGAGAAAACCCAGCGGCCGCCGCTGCCCCGTTTGGGAACTTTTGTTCAGAGCTGTACATACTTGACATAAATACAGCATTGATCATGCAATTTATTTGCTTGTACACGATAGGCATACATTATTATAGCCTCTATAACGTCATTAAAAAATTAAAAATAATTACTAATTAATTATAAATTATATGTTACAGTATTAATTTAATCATAATGTATGACCACTATATGATATTTTTTTATTATTACTATTATTATTTAACCATTTAACCCCAGGTTTTAAAGAATTATTATTTACATTTAATGTTACATATCAAAATCTTTCTTTTTACATTAATTACATACACAGGTATAAAACAAAAATTATAGTAAATTTTGAAAAAGTTGCACTCTTACTTAAATTTCCAGAGATGATAGTAATGTTGCTCCCCTAAAAATTTCCCACTACTTCTTACACTAGAACAACAACATCTACGACTTGTAAAACAGTACTCACGCTTATTAGCATCTAAAATACGTGAGTTTTGTCTGTTTTTAAAATAAAAATATCTTGCATTATTTACAGGGTATATTTCCCAATCTAGTGCCGTATCTTCACCCTTTTCTCCCACCTCTCTACTTTTAACCTCATCATCTTTACCAGAATATAAATATAATCCATTTTCTGCATTTTGAAATCTTAGATATTTACCGTTATGTAAAACAATCCATTTTTGATTGTCTCCTCCTTCATAATTATGATTTGGGTACGTATATATATTTCCCTGTCCACTACCATACAAAGTATACCCTCTATGTTTTCGACTTTCAATATATACATAAGGTTTCCAAAGTAGGTATCTTATTCTAGGTGGTAGTTTATTTTTTAGTGATTCCATTAATTCTGAATTATTTGACTGATCTCGTTTGATATTAGCCGCTAGTCGTACGAACTGAAAACTATCAACATTGTTGCTTAACATAAAATTAAATAATGAATTATATCCAATACTGCGATGAGAAATTGAGTCTAATTTTTCAATAAAATTAATTAAATTTCCAGCATTTTCTGATTTATTCTGAAACGTGATATTTATAATTTCAGGTAGAGTATTAATTAAAAATTCAAAGGTAGATTTTTTAACAAAATTTTTGATCTGTATATTTTCTGATTTAGTATAAGTTCCTCCTTGAACCCAATCAATTAGGACGTGTTTCGAATGTGTTTCACATAAAACTTTCAACATCGCAAATTTATTTTTAAGTGACTCTGAAATAGCAGAATAATTAGGTAATGCCATTGTCTCATTTACTTCATTCGACATTTTTAATATGTAAGGACTGGATAATTGTTTTGTATGTTGTAAGGAGTCAAATATAATTTGAAAAACGATGTTTTTTTGTTCAAAATCAGTTATATTTTTGGTGAATAGAAATATATTATTTAAATTTGTCACGTCATTTTCAAACGCTTCAGAGACGATTTCTGTTAGCAAAATTTCATCTTTAGTAGCAAATTTTATAAATTCAGTATGTGCGAGCTCAAAATTCCCGCACTGAATTCGTGATATACAAAATTCAATTCTAATTTTTTTAATTTTGCCTAAAAGTTTTTCATTTTTAGTTTTTAAATTTGAAAACCTATTTTTTAATTCTTTTACCTCGTTTTCAAGATCTGCTTTTCTTTTATAAAATTTACTTTTTAAATCTGTACGTAAATCATCTAATTGTTGCAATTTTTCTGCTTTTCTTTTAGAGTGAGTTGAATTTAACTGAGAAATTTTATTATTTATTGACAAAGGAGAAAATAAATTATTAATTGATAAATCTAATTCATTGATTAACTTAGATATATCTGATAGAAGACAACCATTAAATTTAGAATTGATTAATTTTGAGTCTCTATCATATACGTAATTAGAAATATCAGCTGAAATTTTGATGGAATTGATCAATATATTTTCAATATTACGTAATTCAGTTTCTGTTATACTACACTCGGTTGAAATATCTTCTGATTTTGACATAATTGTCGGTTTTCTATTACAATTAGTATCATCATACAATAACTGCATTAAATTTAAATAATCTGCCCACAAAATTTCTTTTTCATTTGTTATTACTACTAACTTATTCGTAAAATCTCTAATTCCATCTAGCGTACTTTTAACACTTGTATAATAAGAACTTGTTATTAAATTTGGAATTTTTGTAATTTCTTCACCAATTTTATAAATTTCACTATTATAAAGTTTTGTTAAATTTTTATAATTAGATTTTTTTTCAACTTGTTTCTGAGATTGAATAAAAAATGATTTTAATGAGTTTGCGGAATCACTTATTAAATCTAGAATATTTTTACAATCTATATTAATTTTATCATCTATTTTTATGTTTTGTAGTTCAATTAGTTTCACTAGAAGTTCATGGAGTTCACTTTTATTGACTTCACATGTTGCCGAGCGTGAATCTCGAAGCATCAACCTCTCTCCGCTCTTATTTTCACTCAAAATATCACCAATTTCTTGAGAGTTCAATGAATTACCAACACTCTTTAATGATGTTACATTTTTAGCTTCGATAACGACGAACACATTTAAAATAATATTTATTATTGTAAACATTTTTGATAGATATTTCATTTTTAGTAGGAAATCGTTAAAAAAAATTTATGAGTTTCTAATTTTCATAACAAATTATATAAATACAAATTTTATAGTGTTTTTTTTTTTTTTTTTTTTTTTTTTTTTCAATCTATATTTAATTTAGAAGCAAAAATTTTGCTTGTTAAAAAAATATACGTACAAATGTTGTAAAAACACGTAAAAAATTTTATCTCAGTATCCCTCTATAGTTTATTTTCTGGCTTTGGTGTAAAGTTATAGAGTATAGTAAAAGGAAATTAGATGGAGCGCGCCCAATTTCCACATTGTCTTTATTTGGCTAGCGCTCTACGCCGCTAACATCCATTGTTATTGAAGCACAAAATTGTATTTATCTTTTTAGTCGCACTGTACAAGATTACTATATCTGTTGCAAATTTAAAATAACCACGTGAATGTGAGCTCACTATTTTGCACTATTTTTCTTTCTTCCTTTCGTAGTTGAAATTCTTTCGTCATTTTACCATTTTGTTAACTTAAGATGAAATTTTTTGAGATGTCACCTTCATTCCGCGCATCTAAAACACCAGTTTTGTTAAAAAGAACAGATTAATAATGATTTTTGTAATAATCTGACGGCATATGCGTTAACAATTTATTATTATTATTTCACAATTAAACCATTTTGCTCCTGCGTATATACGTAAAAAAATAAATTACGTAATTATACTGCCATGAATAATTCCTATAAGAGCCTAAATGTTACTATTTTTTAATAAAATCATCATATAAGTATAATTTTGCTTACAAGTAAACATCCATAACTATGCTATGAAATAATAACTATACAATATAGCATAGATTTTAAGATATATAACTACTTTAAGCTAGCATAAATATTATGTATTTATTTTTCTCCGGTGCATATGTTCTACAGAAAAAATTAGAAATATGATCTATAGGGTGGTTTCATTCAAGTTAAAGTCGACGCCAAAAGTGAGTGCTAAATAACATGGGCCAGTATAGAAAAATAACTCATTTTGCCAGTTTAAAAATACTTCGCAATATTTTTAATAGCATATAATATATTGATTAGTTTTTCAAGTATACCAGACAAATAATAAAAATGAACAAAAAAAAATATCTAATTTTCTAAAGAAAATATCCAAAAACTACGTTTCTCCTATGCTGAGCAATGTTATTCATTGCTCAAGGCGAAAAGCATTCAGAATGACGTCATACGCACACACCCTATAGATAAAATTTAGATAATTATTAATAAATATATATATATATATATTATTATTATAATATAATACGTATAAAATATAAGTACCTGCAAAGTAATTGAGGCGATAGTAGAGGTTTTAGTTTAGTATAGTACAAGATCATTGGTCGTCATTTTAACTCGAACTATGTATAAATCCAAGGAGCGGGTGAAAGAAGAATAAAGTTTACAATTTGTGCAATTTTGATATCAGTGACTGTGAACTGTTTTGACCTTTATAAGATAAGAAGACATTAAATTTGTATCATAGATGGGTTATGTAAGGTTGATGACATCTTAGGGTCAAAATATTTGTCCCAATAGATTATAGAAACTTTCACTTTTATTATTGATAATATTATTATATGTATAATAATTAAAATATTATTTATTTATTAATTAATTGTCAAGCAACCAGGCTTGCAGCATACAATGGTCGTGAACACTGTACAAATTTTGTATTAAATTATTAAAACTGTCTTAAAGGTGTAGAACACTTTGAACAAAAAAGTTGTGTAATATCCTAACAAGCCTGAAAATCAACGTTGATTTGGCCGGAGTCATTGATTTCTAATTTATTTTCCATTCACAAAATGACACTGGTGGTCACTGACGCCACAGCTCGCCTGGACCACGCGCGCGTAAGCCGGGCGAGCTTTGACGTTAGTGACCGCCAGTGTCATTTTGTGAATGGAAAATAAATTAGAAATCAATGACTTCGGCCAAATCAACGTTGATTTTCAGGTTTGTTAGGATATTACACAACTTTTTTGTTCAAGGTGTTCTACGCCTTTAATACTATTAATTAATTAAATTGATTACGCACGTAATAATTCAGTATAAATTTAAAATTACAGATATGCATGCATGTATTTACATAAAAAAAGCACAATTAATTACAATTTATAAAATTAATTCACATCATTTATAGGGTGTATGCGAATGACGTCATATTTATTGCGCCATACTGGAGTAATGAATAACATTGCTCAGCATAGGACAAACTTCATTTTTAGCTATATATTTTCTTTGGAAAATCAGTTAATTTTTTGTTACTGTTATATATTTTTCTCACATACTTGAGATACTAATCGGCAAACCTATTAACAGCATTATATAATGCTCTCAAAAATATTGTATGTTATTTTTAAGCTGTCAAAATGAGTTGATGCGGCCCATGTTATTGAGTAATCCGGGCCAACATGCATGGCTTCGACTTTAACATGTGTATAAAAAGTTAAATATTTATATAGTTTCGATATATACATTTTTTTACATAATGTTGAATAGTATTTTTTAAATTTTTTTTATTTTTTTTTTACGATAGCTGAATAGAAAAGGAGATAACTTTTGCTGAAAAATGTTATGTATGTTATTTTTTAATAATTATTTTATTTATTTTGTTTAGCTTTTGCACCTCATAGTTAATTGATATAAAAACGATGTTACTAACATCGCGTTTCTATATCGGATATGTTACCCATAATAAAAACATTCCTGAATTACTTGTCTCTAAAATTCATGTACAGTACATAAACTCTCTATTGCATAGAGAATAGAGATAGTACATAATATAAAGATTTGATTTTATTATTATTATTATATTTGTGATGTATTTAATGTTAAAAATATTGAACAGATATAAATTAATTTGCGATTGAGATGAAATTGTATTCTACAACGATATCTATAATATATTATTTTTCCAGTACTGATGATTTATTCAATACAGTTGATTATCGAAGAACTGCCATTGTTTCTCCTTCGATGTGTCAAGTTCATACTCCAAACAACGAGTCTTCAATATCCTGTCAAGAAATATCATTTAATTAGATTTTGTAGCATTCTTTTCCTCCTTTTTTTCTTTTTTATACAGATCAATAATATTTAAATAGTAGTTTTATTGCATATTCTAAAAAAGGAAAACGTCCTATATGAATCAATATTAGGTATGGGAATTTTTAGTTTTTGAGTTATTAAGTAAAGTTTTTAAAGAGACTTCAGCATAGTACCTATTATATTTGCTATACTTTGCTATGCTTTGGTAATCATAATATACTTACTCCGAGTATGTCTTACACTTGATGATTGGATACTCCAGTTTAAAACACTCGCTGTCCAAGATATCGAAGTACGTAGTCCCCACTTGTTGAGACACCAAGCTGTTTGTTTTCTTGAGACACGAGTGGAAATCTTCATCACAGTCGCAGTGGACCCTGAATACCACAGTAAAATTCATACATTATTTAAGGCAGGAGATCAGGTTCTGCGATATATTTGACTAAAAAATTGTAAAGAAAGAAAAATCTGAAAAGTTGCACAGGGTTACATTAGGATAATAATATGGAATCTTCAAATATGTAAACAAAAAACAAAAACAAAAAATTGGGGGGGGGGGGGGGTCGCCATGCTAGATTTTAAATTATGATTTTTAGACGTTTTAGTCTCTCTTATCTGATGTTCACGGGTTCTGAAAATTTTATCATATAGGTAGCTGTTACTGTTAACTTTTAAATAGCATCATTAAGTTTCAAAATTTTCTCTTTAAATTTTGAGATACTAGCATGTATATACAACCCTTAAACTGCTGTTTGTACGTACAGTATAGGGTGTGTGCGCATGACGTCATTCTGAATGCTTTTTGATGCTCTTCTTGAACATTGAATAACATTGCACAGCATAGGACTTTCGTAGTTTTTGGCTATTTTCTTTAGAAAATTAGCTATTTTTTGATTATTTTTATTTTTTTGCATACTTGAAAAACTAATTCAAACCTGTTAACAGCTTCAATGGTCTCAAAAATATTGCGAAGTATTTTTTAACTGGCAAAATGAGTATTTTCCTACACTAGCCCGATTAAGGCGTCGACTTTAACATGAATGAAACCACCCTATATCTACACTATTATATAGCCATTAGTGATCGCTATGTGAAACTTTCATTTCAATCATACTTCATGATTTTCAGAAGCACCATTTTTTAGTAAACTTTTAAAATATAAATAATAATAATAAAGATTTTACTGAGGAAATATAATACAATACAAACATTGCACATATATACATAGTCAAAAGAGTTGCTCAACAGGAGATCAAAAAAGGCAAAGCCTATACCAAATTTGATATCCAAAAATAGAAAAGAGTAAGAGATATTTATAATGCAAAGATATAAACTAGATACTAGATGAAGACAAATATTCTGTGATTAAAGATTACCATATCAATTAATCTATAGACTGAACGCCATAGTGGAGCAACGAATATAACACATTATATTGCTCAGCATATAGGACAAACGTAGTTTTTTGAATACTTTATTTTTTTATTTATTATTAATTATTACTATTATTAATTATTATTATTATTTTTTTTTACCATCATTTTTCTTGCATATTTGAAAGTCTAATTTAACCTGTTAACAACATCAATGCTCTCAAAAATATTCATGGTAAGTATTTTTAAAATGGCAAAATGTTTCTCATTTTCCAATACCAGCCCAGGATTTATACTAAAACCCATAACCCTGATACTCTGTGAATTAGTGCTCAAATACTGTATTATGCATAGACATAAAGGTATGTCTATAGTATTATGGCTTTGATTTTTTTTACGAATGCAAAAAGTACCTATAGTAACATTATGTAATTGTATCTTAGCTGTAAAATATTTCATGATAAGAAAACATCTATTTATTATAATCTTACTTCGTAAAAAGTCCGTTGTTGGTGAGGTTGAAGTTGGTCTGCCCCGCAGATAAGTGTTGAGGACAATAGTCGTGGTCTTTGCAGCACATATCTGTCTCTTTGAACACGCCAAAGTCGTAGTCATCTGTCGCTATGTTACCTTGACCACACCATTTTGTACCTGTCACAATTGATTTACTACAGTGATATGAGCTTGGTGTTATCACACGGACAAAAATAAATACTTAAAGGAATAGACCAGAGAAAAACATAAGCATTTAAATCACAAAACACTTGATGGGATTAACATAAATAACTTTAGTTTGTCTGAAAACCCAACAGTAGCCCCGTAGCAGTGATTAGAAAATTCAACTTATGCAACCCGCACAACATTTTCATACCAATTTTTGCATGTTTCTGACGTCATAAATTGACGTCATAAATTGCATACTTTACAGTCTTTTCACGCTCTCTTGTGGGGCTACATTAACATTCTGGTAAAAATTGTCATCAGTTTTGAAGATCCCATTTTCTATTTTCTGTTTATTCATTAAAAAGCACATGGCGTTTATGTGGTCTATGGCTTTAATAATAATGCTAGCTCATTTTCAGCACAATTTGTTCAATACAACATAATCTATGCTATACAGCATAATAACTAGGCTACATATGGGCATAAAATATTATTTTGTTCAGCATCATTTTTCATACAGTTCTAATTTTTAGCATCATTTATGCTATAATTCCATAACTGCAGCATAAATTACGAAGTTTATTCTTTACGTGCATGTACAGACATCGTATATGTTTTACACTGGACATCATAATTATTTTATTCACTAGGTAAGAATAAATTATGTAATTGTTGATGCCATTTATATCATAATAGCATATGATAAATTACAGAATTTATACGTAATTATAATGCACACCATTTATGCTTCTTAGCATAGCGTTTATTTTTGTTCTTGTGCATATTGTTCATGCGTGCATTTTTTTTATTTTTTTTTATAGCATACCTGGAAAGATAAGTTGTTGTTTCGAGGCATCAATTGGCTTCTTGCCTTCTTCTTGCAAAGTTGTAAAAACCAAAGCAGCCAAAACCACGACACACGATGTAAAGACACCCATGTTCACAAATTAATGTCCGAGTCACCACCATGCACTCTTATGTTACCTTGCACTGTGACAATACTTTGTTATCACCAATATTATAAATTCTTGCAAACTAGAGCAAAAAATTATTGATAAACTTTTCTGCATTAACATAAAGTAATGGGGGGATCGGTGAAGTGAAGTGCGCTAATCATTCACTGCAAATTCACGGCCAATTATATATGCATAGCACAGCATGTTGCGAAATTACTTTCAATTATTATTGTTTCTTATTTTAAAATTTTGAAAAAATGTCATTAATTGGTAAATACATAAGCTACTGTGGTAACCCCTATAATACATATAAATTGAGCCAATTTTAAAACTCGATCTTTATAAAAAGTATTATTAAAAAAGTATGCTTAGCTATATAACAAATTAACTTGAATATGTTCTGAAAGAGAAGAAATAATGGTGATCATTTTATTTTTATTATTCTTGAAGATGGCATCGTCTTGAATCTATTTGCAACTCAGCAATTTTTTATTATTTATTATTATTATTTTGTTCAATAAGTATATTATGTAAATTTTGAAAATAACTCAAAGATTTATAAAAGTGCACTTCAATAAATTCAGAATATACAATTGACCATCCTCATTCTTGTAGTAATATAATATTAGACATACAGAAAATTTCTTCATTCTGAAATAAAACCATATATATTTTTTTATTTTATGGAGATTTTTGCTGTCTGTAAACAAATAAAATTAAATAAATAAATTACATAAATTGTATTAGGAGAGGAAAATTAAATTACAGTATAATATTCAATAAGAGAAAAAAATACAGCGCGGGAAGAGTAAATTACGTAATTTATGCTGTATTTATGTCATTATAGCATAAACGATGCTAAATTAGAACAGCATAAATAATTAAGGTGTATATAGCATCATAATATTTCTACTATATATTATGTAACATAGTTACTATAACGTATAGCATAAATTATGCTGCATTGAAAAAATTGTGCTGAAATATAAGCTATAGCATAATTATTACGTATTTAATTTTGTCCGTGAGTATATTATTTTATATTTTTGAATTGAGTTTTATTAAAATTCAATATTTTTTTTTTTTTTTTTTTTTTTTTTTTTTTTGCACGATAATATTTTATCATTAATTTAATGTAAAGAGGGCTGTAGGACTTTGATAATTATTGATATATAGTATCCACTTTTTTTTTATCAGAAACACAATACATACTTAATAAGGTACGTCATGAAATTTAATTATTGTGTACTAAAAATAAAAAATAATTATGATACATACTGCATGGCTTGTTCCCATTAAATATGAAATAGACATGGACTGACAATTTAATCTTTAGGTCAAGTAACGCTGTAATGGAGGTTATCGGTGATGAATTTTGAAGTTTTTTATTAGTTTAAACACACTTAATAGTGTGTCCATCCCTTATACAAATATTTCTGGCCTCGCGGTGCAGAAGTTTTCTTAAAAACAACAACAAAATACTGCAAGAATTAAAAATTAAAAAAAATATATGCCTAAATGTTATATAAAATTAGGGGACTTTAAGATTTTCTTTCTCTGCGCACCTCACTGATACATTACATAGAAATGAAAATGAGTTCCATATACCACAAAAATTAATCAACATTTTCATTGAGTATTCTTTAAAGCCATAAACCATATATAAATTAACATGTGCTTTTTAATGAATAAACACAAAATGGGATCTTCAAAACTATGACAATTTTTACCAGAATGTTAATGTAGCCCCACGAGAGAGCGTGAAAAAACTGTAAAGTATGCAATTTGCGTGAAAATTTATGTTTATGACGTAAGAAACATGCAAAAATTAGTATAAAATGTTGTGCGTTGCATAAATTGAATTTTCTGATCACTGCTACAGAGCTACAGTTGAGTTTTGAGACAAACTAAAGTTATTTATGTAAGTCCCATCAAGTATTTTGTGATATAAAGGCTTATGTTTTTCTCTGGTCTATTCCTTTAAGATTAAATATTATTATAATATTAAAAAACTTATCCGCGCAAGATGTCGAGAAATATGCACCGGAATCTGAGCCGGTGCCTGTATAAAGTTTCCTATAGTGTCGTTATAGCTTGTTTTTCGTCTTCCTAATTTTAAACCTATTGTCTTTGTTTTCCACTAATTTATTATTACCAGGCACCGGTGTCATAGTCATTAAATCCATCTTCATAATCGTTGATCACGAATTTCAGCAATATATTACAATATATATATAATATATATATATATATATATATATATATATATATATATATATATATATATATATATATATATATATATTATATATATTATAACAAAAATTTTCGCGATGTTAATTTATACAATACGTTGGTGACTATTGTCAGAAATTTTTCTTCTTCTAATTGTAAGTTTAAAACTACTAACTATAGTATCTAAGTATCTAGTTTATTTTTGTTTAATGTCTATTTACCTCTTTTTACTTGTATCTATTATTTTGTATATCAAATTTTATATAGACTTTAATTACCTTGTTTGATCTCCTGTTATGAGTTTTGACCATATGCAACGCTGATATTGTATTTTATTCACCCAATAAAATCTTTATTATTATTATTATAAAGAAAAGTGTTATAAAAATGATAAATATAGGTGAAGTAGCTATCTATAGGTATAGTGGTGCAATAAAAATGTTCACTTTAAGTATTTACAACATATTTTCCTGCGCATTCGTCAACAAATTTATAATATATTTGGCGCTATTCTTCTTTCAGTGTTTTAAAATTGTACACGAATAGAAATAAATACGTAATATTTATGCTATACTCATATATACTGCAGCTCACTTTCAGCATAATTTGCTCAATTCAACATATTAATCTATGCTACGCATCATATTAATTCAATGTAACAAAGCATAAATTCTACATAATATATTAGTAGAATAGTATGTACAACTATATTATTATAAAGGCGTAGAACACCTTGAACAAAAAAGTTGCGTAACATCATAACAAACCTAAAAATCAACGTTGATTTGGTCGGAGTCATTTATTTCTAATTTATTTTCCATTCACAAAATGCCACTGGCGGTCACTGACGTCACAGCTCGTCCAGTTTACGCGCGCGTAAAACAAGTGAGCTGTGACGTCAGTGACCGCCAGTGGCATTTTGTGAATGGAAAAAAAATGTGAAATCAACGACTCCGGCCAAATCAACGTTGATTTTCAGGTTTGTTAGGATATTACACAACTTCTTTGTTCAAGGACTTCAAGGTGTTCTACGCCTTTAACATAAAAATAGTGATTTACTGTTTCTGTCATGAAGAAAAAATCGGTTAGTAAAAATTTATTTCACCTTCAAATAAGCGGAGAAAAGGTAATATGACACGTAATTTTGTTTATTTACAGACAAGTTTTTGTTTTACTTAAAATCACTTCATTAACATTGGAAAGTATGATAACATTTAGTATTTTTTATCTTTTTTAAATTTGCATATGAAAGTAAAAAATGTTGAAACTCCCTGTACAGTATATTTATGTATGCATATAGGACGTTTTGTAAAAGCCTATATATATCAGGAATACAGTATTTCAAAATAAATCAATTAAAAAATATAAAGCAGCAAATGATAATACAATAATTTTAAAGTTATATTACAATCATGATGCATCTAATAATCATCAATAATAATCATCTAATAATAAATAGCTTGCACACCGCATAACAAACAAACAAAAAAAAATGCTGTGCCCCCGTACAATTCGTAATATTTTGTTGTTCAACTGCGTTACTATAATGTTGTAAAATAGTGTGAATTTGCATTTCTTTTGTGTTTTGCAATTTAAGTTTGAAGTACAGGATAGTTGAAACAACAGGAGGTAACTCTTCAGCTTGAATTATACTGTATTTTATGACTCTATATAAATAGTCAACTTTTCATTTAATCATGATATTTTGTCATTTGCAAGGGTCATTGAGTCGATCATTGGCAAGGTCCTGCATCAGTTTTATGTTCATTTTGGCCTGGCAGCTAGCTAGCTAGCTACCTAGATAGCTAGCTATAGCTACGGCTTGCTATATATATGTTACATTGCATTGAGGGTTTAAAATTTCAATTGCACCGCAGGAAATAAAAAACTTGCACAATAGACTGAATTGCATTACTAAAATTGTAAAGTATTCATTTCATTTCGGTACACTTCAGAATCTTTGCAATACGTTAAATTGTACATTGCTATTAATTATAAAAAGTACAACTCAAAAGGAATTTAGGAAGTGAACAAGCCCGAGTCAAAGGAGCAAGAAGAAAAATGTGCCTAAAGTTGACTCTAAATGAGAGGATGGGTTGCTCCAAAATTTGCAACCTTTTTACCTTTTAAAGCATAAGTAAAAATGACATTTTATTGCCATTAAGTTTAGAGAAATGAAAACAAAAGTATTTTGAAGTTAATGATTTAAAGGTATTGTAGATCATAATAAAAAATATATAATTATATTTAACGTAAATAATTTTATTTTTAATCAGCATACAATTTATTATAATAAAGAATATAAATGTGATAAAATATAAAAAATATACAAAAATATGTGCAAGTTTAATTATAATTAAAATATAATAGAGAGCTTTCCGTTCCAACAGTTTTTATTTTTAATTGGGTAGTTTTAGCATTTTACGTTATTTATTTTTAATGAGTAATTTCAATACCATTTACTTAAATAATGATTAATAGTCATAAATTGATCATTAATTACATTTTTATTATCCGATTGTAACATGTTAAAAGACTTTATCAACTCTTACAGTAAAATTTCACTGGTGCCATTTTTATGTGGAAAATTTCATTATTTAAAAACAGCAACACAAAAACAAACAAACGCAGGCAAGTAGTTAGGTCTCTTTTACAATTTTATACATTTTGTTTTCTTGTTCCAATAACATTTTACATACTTATAATTTTTTTATCCATTCAAATACTAATAATTATAACTTTTAAACAATATTTTAATAAGTTTTCAAATTGAATCAAAATTAATGTAGCTGTTGGAAACTCTTATTAAGCTATAAAAGTAACTTCTTTTTTTGTGTGTGTCTTGAAAAACGCGTGCATTTCAAACTATTCTAAAAGAAATGATAATCGTGTAAAATCTTTTCTTTCGTGTAAACAATAAGAAATTAGGTCCTTGCATTCAAAATTTTATTTCATTTTCTAAAAGATCTCAATTTTTTTTTTATTAAACTAATGTTTTTGTCCTGATTTTTACGAGCAATGAAAATATTTTTAATTTATATTTTTAAGTCACACTAAAAAGTTGACTAAAAAAAACTGAAAATAAATGAAAACCTCTACAGGGTTTGCAACGTTGCTAAATTTGATTAAAAAAAAATCTTTTAAAATAGACATGACTTAAAAAATGTGCAGATAATAATAAAAAAAAAAAATTAATCTCTTCCCAACGATGCAATAAAAACAAATGCTTAGAACTAATTATAAAACAGACAAAGATTGCAAAAATGACTACAAAAAAACGTGTATCATATAATAAGTGAAATATAATGCGGCGTGTATCAAAACCTATATAGTATAATTAAGTAGCATGACAATAAGTGATCTTTTGACTTTTCTAGCACGAAAAATTATATAATTGTTAACAATTCTTTAAGATCATAAAAAAAGTTTCACTCTTATAATTAAATTATCAAATTTGGTTTTAAAAAAATCAATAGTGCGTATTTGCATTCTGATTTGTGCATAATAATAGAAGACTTGCAAAACGGGGTTGCGTGAAAATAAACTGTGATGAAAGTCCAATAAAACCAACAAAATGCTAGTATACTTTGTTTTCCTGTCTCAATTTAATATGCTTTCTTTTAGGGGAATGAAGCAACACAAGTTAGAATCTTTTTCTAAATTTAAAGAAAAATGTTCTGATTACAGAGCTACTGCATTCCCCATAAGAAAGCATATTAAATTGAGATACGAACACAAAGTCATATCTGCTATCACTTTTATTATTATAGCCTCTCAGTTTGTTTATTTTCTCACTAAATTTTTACTTCTGCAATTTTCCTGTCCATATTACAAAATTCAGTCTCTTGAATTTGGAGATTTTGTAAAGCAAAAAAAAAAAAAAAAAAAAATGAAATGAAATGAAATGTTAAAAACTACGATACTGCACCAATTTGATAAACAATTTTTGGGGTCAGTTTTTCCCTTGATTGGTGCATTACATATTTCAAGATTTGCTTTATATTATTATTATTTCAATGATTTCCCGTGCTGCCATGCTTTAACTTTGGAGACTGGCTCATAATAAATCTAGGAGAGAAATGTTAGTCGATGGACAGTTGTCTGAAAGAACCTTCCGCACCAAACAACTCATCGTAGTTCCTTTGTTTTCCTGGACGTTTTGTCTCATCGGCTTTCACATTTTCTTGGTCTAAGAACCACTGACGATTTTCCTCTATCGTCTTGCGCCAGGCAGCTGCAAAAGTACAAGAATTGAAATATAATCATCGTATTTATTGAATTAAAAAAAACTATTGCTGCATGTGCATGCTTTATAAAAAGTGATCGAATTCGCTTAATAATAATAGAATAACTTTATTTAAGGTGCATACACTGCTTTTTCAACCGTATTATATGAACCTTGACCAGAAAATTGTATTTTTAATTATCAGATTTACAACAAATTAGTTTTGACAAAATAACATTATCATAGGATTATCATTATTATTAATGTATCAGCTTCAAAACATTTACTTCTCTATTGGTCAATAGAAATTTAAGATATTAATATTTGATAATTTGACAAATGTATTTTGTACCACTGATATCCTTGATTGGTCCAGCTGATCCACCGTATTCCTCAGGAACCATCTCTTGTGGGATGTACTTATACAGAGACTCGTAACCCTTGGAGTGGAAGTGGATCTGAAATATAAGAAATGCAAATTAATTATCTTATCATACCAAATTATCATATTTTTTAGTCATTACATTGTTTATTTTATTACTCCTTTCATTATTTATTCATTAATTCATTTATTAGTTGATTCATTGATTGTAATGGCACAAAGTATAGGATGTGCAAGGATGTGCATTACATATAATTTGACATGACGACAGTAATGATATGATTTGTTAAAATATTCTATACACAAAAAAAAAATATATATACAGTATAATATAGTATAATATTGTATGTATACAACCATTTTCTAACATTTTACATAATGAATCAGCAAGACATCTTAGTTTTGCTAGTAAAATTTTGCATCTCATACAATGACTCAAATTTTCTTAATAACGTAATATTATATATATTATATTATTTTTTATATATACACACACACACACACACACACACACACACACACACACACACACACACACACACACACACACACACACACACACATAAACTGTTTTCTAACGCTATAGGTATAGCGTCTTTTATCTGTCTTTTCATTGTAGTATTTTCAGTGTTTTATAAAATGTTTATACTTCCATAATTTATTTATTATTAATAATAAAATAATGCTTGCTTATTACGATAGTTATGAATAATAATAATCGTTCTTTATTGGGTTTAAATTGTGAGTAGTACATATAGAGAAAGAAAAAAAATGGATACGACTGAGGTTATGCACTCACTCTGTCTCTGATTTTCTCCTTGAGCAAGGGCTTCACCAAGCTCCAGATGACGTCAACTAGAGGGTTCACATTGATGATATGCACTTGACGAAGTCGTACAGGGTAAGCTTCCTGTCAATTGAATTATAAATTAATTTTGATACAACAATATTTGATCATGAAAGTTAGTCACAATATATCTCAATAGAAAAGAGATTAATTTTTGTCATTGTTGTTTTGGTTAGGTTAATTTGAATCGTATACGATTATGCAGCCAATAGTTTTTATATATTGTGTCTTTAATCTAGGATGTCAATATAGCTTGATTATAAATTACCTTTAAATTATTACACTGAATGTTTTGGACAATCAAGTTTTAATCAACTTTAAAACATTAACCATATATCAAGTTTTAATATATAAATAATTTTAATCTCTCGTTACAAGCTACAACCTGTAAGGATGTTTTGAACTATCGTAAGCCAGGCGGCTATAAAACTAAAGTAGTGATCGTCCCCTGAACCACTCGGTATTGGGCTTTGGGCACCCCCTATATGATATACCCTTCGTAAGAAAGTCCAACCCTGATTTTAAAATATGAAAACAAAAATTATAATTTGATAAACTTTTTATTGATTGTATTGATTGACATGACGTTGATTTACCTGGACGGCAACGAGGAACTTCTTGATCATGGCGGGAGTAAACTTAGCGAACTGAGAAGTCGTCGCGTAAGCCGCGTCCATCACATATACGTCTCCAGCGACACCGACCTGAAAAGTAATAGACATTTAAATAACATACATAATATATTAATAGATCCTATTTTTAAATTAGTAGAGTACTGGGTAATAAAATATGAAGACAATTGAACTGCCTGGGTTAATAAAGTTTCCTATTTCTATGATGAAGTATGCAATATTTAATTAGCACTCCATTTGGCATTATTTTTAGTTTAATGTTATTTAAGTTTTGTATATCATATCTCATGTCTCAATTATTGTAGACAAGAACCTGCTGATGTAACACAGGACCGCGATAATATATTTTACCCAGTGGCGGATTGAGCGCCGAGATTTCGATATTATCTCGAAGGGCCGCGGCTAAAGAGGGCCGTCGGGCCGTCTTCGCAGCAACCAGCAAAAAAAAAAAAAAAAAAAAAAAAAAAAAAGCAGGAAGGAAAGGAAGGAAATTTTTGAATCTTATATATAGTTTAGAGATATTGACATAATTTTAATAAGATCTTATTGTGCGATGGCTGATCCTACAATATAAAGGTTGTAAATAAAAGTTTTAAATAGAAATTAATTAATCTTAACCCAATGTCTCATGACGGACTTTCAGAATTCTTGTCAGTTTTTTTTTCTTCAAAAGATGATGCACCCTTTGACAAAGCAATATTCATACAACAAATTTGATATTGCAGGTTACTAGTCATGTCAAAGAAATATTATATTACACACGAATATTTTCTATTCTAGCCCTGGGAGTTTTTTTTTTTTTTTTTTTTTTTTTTTTTTTTTTTTTGCTTTCTAAAGTAAATGATTATAATTTTTACTTAAAATTAGCTAGCCACGCCCCCTTTTTCGTAAAATTTTCGCCTGCGGCGCTATTCTGGGGGGCAAAGCCCCCCAGACCCCCCAGCGGATGCGGGCCGTCTCTTTAGTTATCTCGAAGGGCCGTGAAGGCCCAGTCCGCCCCTGATTTTACCATTTTAATCCAGTGCGTGTTTTTCTTATAATAATTCATTGCAAATTTAGCGCGAGTTTTTGAATGATAAAATATTTTATCGCAGTGTGTACAATAAACTTGTATGTGATTGTAGGAGATAGAGATGAAAAAACATAATTTGAATTTTGTACAATATGGTTACTAAATATTAAAAATATATATATAAATTATAAGATCAATAGTATGCTAATTTCTGTAGTAATAATAATATTGTAATTGTACAATCTTTCATGGGCTGTAGTATTTTGCTCTGTTCACTGCCACGAGACTTAAAATCAGAAGACATACGTTCACTTGACATACACAGGCTCTGGTGAACATACGTTCATTGTCTATCGATATAGTCCATCATACCGGGTACCTACACTGTAGTCCATGATACTTTTCTAAAAATTAAATTGGTTTTGAGCTAGCAGTTCTCACCTCCTCCATCTTAAGTCTGAGATCTCCAATCATGAGTGCCAGCTTCATGCCCTGGATGGCAGAACTAAGGTCGAGGTTAGGTTGTGTTCCACACATGAACACCACTCGGTTACCTTCCTTGGTCAAGCCGCTCAGTGGAGGAATGTGACTGAAATATGTGAAGTCAAGCTGTTAGTTTTATTATATAATTAAAATAAAAATATATTATATAGATAAAAGATCATAACTTTATTTTTTTCATAAGAACATACGGAGAAGTGTTTTGCAATAAATGGTCTCTCTCTCTCTCTCTCTCTCTCTCTCTTTCCCTTCCCCCTCTCTAGTTTTATGGTCTTTGGTATGCAGATTTACTACTTCTAGTTTTTCTCTTTACTAAATTTGTACATTAGTATACCAAATCACTATGAAAAAGAAAAAATGCCGTCCATTATTACTCCCGTTTATTTCTAATGAATACATTGTGATGCCATTTACAATTAGTCCTATAATGAATGCATTGCCATACTCACATTTCGTCCCACAAGACCTGTATCTCTGGACTGAGAGGGTCTCGCCCTGCGAAGAACTCTGGCACGGCGGTGCGCATCGAGAAGTACATGTCAACCTTCTGCTTAGCCTTCTCCACACTGAACTTGCAACCGCGGAGGAAGGTCGTCAAACGTTCATCATCTGTAGTAAGTATGCAATAGATAAGTCAGAAAGTCAATCAATCGATCGATCGATCGATCGATCAATCAATCAATCAATCAATCAATCAATCAATCAATCAATCAATCAATCAATCAATCAATCAATCAATCAATCAATCAATCAATCAATCAATCAATCAACCAGTCAACCAGTCAACCAGTCAATCAATCAGTCATCAATATATCAATCAATCAGTCAATCAATATATCAATCAATCAACCAGTCAATTAATAAATGAATCAATCAATCAAAAAACATATTTACCATCAAACGTAGGCAGGTGAGGCTGCATAGCCAACCAGTCCTTGAGTTGGGCAAGTTTCTCAGGAACTGCTGCAGGGTCCTCTTTTAGTTCCTTCTGGACCATGGTCTGCATTTCACCACTCGGGTGGACTAATAGGGGCGACATCTGACAACAAGCAGGAACCATTAGTGAATTTTACCACAATATACAACAAGAGTATAACAGTATCGAACATGATTCTTACTTTACAATAGTTTGTGAAATATCGTACCACACGTAGCTAATTTTAAAATTAAAAAACACATTTGGGACATTTTATCTATAATATTCCAATTTAAATCTCAAACTTGTAGAATAGAACTGATTTAAAAAGTCATCATGAAATAAAATTTATTTCCGAACGCATTTTTAAAATGGACATAAAACAAAATAGCACGCGAGGCGTGAAAAAACATTTAAATTGTGTAAATATTAATCAAGAAATTGAAGAAAAAGTTCTTCCTTTTTTAAAAAAAATGTTATTAAATTAAGTAAAAAATCTCAAATAGTTTTATAAATATCATAGCTTTCTCAACACTATTCTCTGTGACTCTTAAAAATATTTTCCGTTGTTTATATGATGAACTCCTAGGAATAATAAAGTATAAACAAATTGTTTGAATACAAGTAAAAAATATGTTTCTAATTACCGTAACACGTTCATTAAATATATTTAAAAAAACAATTTACTATATGATACAAAGTTTATAATTTTTTACGGCAATTAAATTTAATGTTATTGTAGAAAGTAGCTTTTTTTGTTGTCATAATGAAGTTATTATATTTTTTTGTTCTTACTTCAAATAATATATTAAATAATTTTTTTTATTATTATTATTATTTTTTTTTTGCAATTAAAAATTATTTAAACAGATTATTTATTATGTCAAATAAAGTTTTAATTTCAAATTATACTTGAAATTTTTTTGTCTTGTTGTGTTTATTAATTATTGTAAGTATACAAATTAAATACAGTTTAAGTCAAGATTAATAGCCAAACTATTTATAGCAATTGAAAAGTAGATTTTTGTGTTACACCATGTCTATATGTAGGGCAGTAAATATATTAAAAGGTATTCCTCCTGCCCGATGGTGCAATGGTTAGCACAGTGGCCCAACAAGCCAAAAAAGACCTGGGTTTGAGTCCGAGTTAGGAGAAATCCCTTTTAAAGGAATAGTCCGAATATACCAGAGAAAAACATAAGCATTTATATCACAGAACACTTGATGGGATAATAACATTAGTTTGTCTCAAAACACAACAGTAGCTCCGAAGCAGTGATCAGAAAATTCGATTTACCAAACACGCACAAAATTTTCATACTAATTTTGCATGTTTTCTGACGTCATAAACATGAATTTTCACGCAAATTGCATACTTTACAGTTTTTTCACGTTCTCTCGTGGGGCTACATTAGCATTCTGGTAAAAAATTGTCATCAGTTTTGAAGATCCCATTTCGTGTTTATTCAGTAAAAAGCAAATGTTGTTTTATGTGGTCTATGCCTTTAACGTATTTACTGCTTTATATAAACATGGTGTAACGTGAAAATCTACTTTTCAATACTTTCCCGTGTAAAAACAGGCGCTAAATTACAACAATTATAACAAAAATAAAAAATACAAAGTAATTGTACTCTGATAATCTTATTTATCTTATCTATAATGTTAATTTAACTAATAATAAATAAAATATCATTATATTTTAATTGCTAAAAAAATGTCCTATGTACTCATTATTTAAGAACTTATGTAGTCTTATAAATATATATTTTGCTAGCGATTTTTGTTTGAATTGAAAACTGTGCAACTTGTGACTGCGTGATTTGCAATGCTATGTCCGCTTTGTATAGTAAAAAGAAATGAAAAGTGTTTTCCAGCACAGAGAGAGCACAGAGAGAGAGAGAGAGATCAGTGATACAAAACGTTTGACTCGAGATGTGTTAAGTCACGTGAAACTGCACTTTCTCTCTCGTTCAAACAAACTGTACGAGTGACTTTGCACTTCAGAATCACGTCTCTTATAGCAGATGCACGGAGAAATAATTTTTTATTCTATTCTTACCCCAGAAATAAGCTGTATTATGAATAATTCGCAGACATTTCACTATATAGGGTGGTTATCATTCATGTTAAAGTCGACGCCATAAGTGAGTGCTAAATAACATGGGCCAGTATGGGAAAATTACTTTTTTTGCCAGTTTAAAAATACTTCGAAATATTTTTGAGAGCATTGATGCTGTTAACAGAGGTTGAATTAGCTTTTCAAGTATGCAAGAAAAATAATAATCACCAAAAAAAAAACTAATTTTCCAAAGAAAATAGCCAAAAACTACGTTTGTCCTATGCTGAGCAATGTTATTCATTGCTCAAGAAGAGCATCGAAAAGCATTCAGAATGACGTCATCTCGTCATGTGCACACACCCTATAGACATTATACGTATTTTAAAAGGTAGACCGGCAGATATCTGACAAACTGAGTGGTCTGGGAAATATAAAACTAACATGAAGTAAAGATGAAATGTTACTTAAAAGTTTAGTTATTACATATATGTTATATTACATTATACTATAGTATGGTTATTATGCCAAACACAATGAAATATACGATTTTACTTTGAAAATAACATGTAAATGTGAAAATTCAAATTTTAATATAACTTCAAATTAGAAACTTTTTTAAAGTTAAAAAACATTAACAGAACACAAAATTATTTTCTTTTATTAAGTAAATATTATTAATTAGAAGGTTGAAAATGTCATTTTAATTATATAAATTTCGTAGAAGGAATTATTGTGAAAATGAAGTTTTTGATTTGACTATAATAGCTGCCCCACGTCGGTGACCGTCTACCTTAAAGGAATAAACCAGAAGAAAACATAAGCATTTGTATCACAAAACACTTGATGGGACTTACATAAATAACTTTAATTTGTCTCAAAACCCAACTGTAGCTACGTAGCAATGATCAGAAAATTTCGATTTAAGCAACATTTTTTACTAATTTTTGCATGTTTCTGACGTCATAAACATGAATAGTCATGCAAATTGCATACTTTAGAGTATTTTCACACTCTCTCGTGGGGCTATATTAGTTCTGGTAAAAATTGTCATCCGTTTTGAAAATCCCACTTCGTGTTTATTCATTAAAAAGCACATGTTGTTTTATGTAGTCTAATGCTTTAGGTAGCAAAAAAAAAAAAAAAAAAAAAAAAAAAAAATCAATTTTTTAATATACTGCATATCACCGGTAACATCTATTAGAGTGCACCTGAATGTGACGTCACTTGGTAACTTTCTTCACATGCAAGAGAGTGCACAACAGGAAATTCACCTGTATATAAGTCACGTGATACTTTAGTAAGGCAAGACTGCGATGAAACACGGGAGAAATATAAAGTAATATGTAAAGTATATAATATTAGAAATACTTTAAGTCACGTGACACGTAAATAATCCTGAACAAGGTGTGTAACATCGTAGAAATATAAATTACATAATTATACGTAATTACGGTACTATAAAATAACGTCTTCCTGTATATTCTATACGTGCTAGGATAATGTCTTTGTTATTATATTACTTTCTTTATTAAGGATACAAATGCATATTTAAAATATAACGTGTCTTTAAATACTCATATTGTAAAATCAGTTCAATTCATTCAATTCAAAATAATAATACAAACGTATTTTTTATACAAAAGACCACATTGCTTTTTATTATTATTATTATTCTGAAAGTGAATCAGGTTAATCCCCTCCTATACGTGAATCATCATGAATCAGGTCAATGACCTCTACTTCAGACCAAGGTCAAGTGTTCTCCAGTATAGGTCATACGGTCAATAGCTTATATAATTTCGGAATATTTCCTCTTTTCATTTTTTAATATGTAAATAACAGCATTAATTTTTATAATCCAGTTTTTAATTTAAAGAATTTAATATGTAAAGTCAATGTTTATTTTCTTCAATGAATCAGGGTAAAAAGCACAAAAAAATTTTTTTGGCATAATTTATGCTGCTTTGAACAGTTGCTATATTGTAGAGCACAAATGTTGCTATTTTGTAATAAAATAAGCAATTATGCTGAACATCTTAATTAAATATTATATGCTATGTAGTGTAATTACTATACAGAATAACATAAATTATGATGTTATGCATAAATGATACTGCATTAAGCTAGAGTAAGTGTTACGTATTTATTTTTGTCCATGTAAAAAAAAAAAAAATTATAGTAATAATAACGCATGCAGTAAAAATGCTGGCCGAAGATTTCAACTCTTGCAAATAAGATGTTATCTAATTTCAATTTTTTTTAATCGTATTATATTATATATACAGTATATATTTTTTCTATTAAAAGTACAAATTAAGTTGCAAGCACTTTCTACCGATTAACTTTCTGATATTTCTCAATTTGAAATTGTGCATATAAACCGCATAGCTTACCTCATTGCAAGATGCAATATAGTTAATAATATACGATACTGTTTTTGTAATTGTTGAATCATAGGAAGTCAATTTTATAGATATATAATTGTTTGAGATGCAATAGTTACATTATAAAGAAAAAAGAAGAAATGTAATATTCTATTTTCAATGTATTTTTTTTTTTATATAGAACATATTTTGTCTTTATATATTACGGATGGAAAGGATGGTGCTGAGTTCATTCGACTTTGAAGTAAAGTTAAATTTTCTTCAATTTCAATTCTTTATATACAGCACCTTTTTTTTCTTTCATAATGAGACAATTTTAAATATAAAAATTAATGACAATAGTTATATAAAAAATCAGGAGCCACTACATAAAATTTTGTATTATTATTGTATTAAAATTTTACTCTCATAGGCCCCGTGTTAATTTCATCTCTCTCTCTCTCTCTCTCTCTCTCTCTCTCTCTGTCTCTCTCTCTCTCTTATCTGATGGTCACGGATTCTACATTTTTATCATAATTAGTTGTTACCTCTGACTTTCAAATGACATTAAAAAAGTAGAGGAATTAATGTACTTTTAATTTCAGAGATATAAGTCTACTAATTAAGCCACTAATATATAATTTATTTTGTATGCAACTTTATATTTTATATAATTAAATCATAAAAGATTTAACCCTAATTAGATCCTCTATAGTATTTAATTTTTGTTTTACGCAATAATTTCTTCGTTATTGTATTTTATAATTTTGGGGGCAATTTAGTTATGATAAAACAACGAAACTTTTCCAATATTCCCCATAAAAAATAAGTTATGCCTTGCATTCTGATCTGATAGTTTTTTTTTATGTACCGCACGGAAATCATAAACTTGCTCAACTATAGACTGAAATGCATTACTAAAATTGGATTAAGTTATTCATTTCATTTCGGTACATTGAAGTCCCTTTAAACCTAGTATCTTGACTTAATTATTTCTGTATTGTTGAAAACCTCATTATAGCATGTATTTAAATGGCAATTGTGACCTCTCAACAATGGAAATTTTTTTTGGGGGCTAGAATACTTGGGAAATTCTGTACTTTACGGTACATGTATAATTTTTTTTTTTTTTGATATAAACTAAAAGTTTTTTCTTCTTTTTTTTTTAATAATACTATAATTATTGAAAATCTAATAAAAAATTTGAAGCATGGCAGTTATTTATAACAATACTTTTTTGAACGAGGGTTTTTGAAAATGGTCCAATGCCAATATACACGTAATATTGTAACATCGTAGACAAGGTTATATTACATAGGCATCGTATAGGTTAATGTTGAAAGATTGCAGGACTTGCAAAATAGAAACACTAAAAATAATTAGGAAATAATAGAAGAAGAAACCAAGAAATTGAATAAATTAATTACTACTTCCGTAATTAATGCTTAATTTATGTCACTACAGCATATATGTTATCTTATGATTATTTAGTAGTTAATTAATAATATTAAATACCATTTATTCTACGTTTTTATCATTAGGTTTTAATAGGTTATTTGTATCATAGGTTATATATTTTTTAAATGAATGTTATAGTTGTATTTTGACTTGTTATATCTTCTTTAAAGACATGGAACGCTTAAGAAAATCTTATATCTTAAAAAAATTAGAACAATATAAATAATAATACTACCGCATAGTATTTAAAACATATTTAAACATATTTTAAACAACATTGTGCTTTTTAATGAATATAAACATGAAATGGGATCTGATGACAATTTTTACCAGAGCTACAGTTAGGTTTTGAGACAAACTAAAAGTTATTTATGTAAGTCATATATCAAGTGTTTTGTGATATAAGTGCTAATGTTTTCTTCTGGTCTATTCCTTTAAGCAATATATTATAAAGCATAGTATATAAATAAGGTATTAATAAATAACTATTGCTAAAAATAAGTTAGAATGATTATTAAGTATTTAATTTAGTCCGTGCGTATGACAGAAAAGTTTAAAAATAAATAAAGTTGCATTATTAAATTATATTTAGTATATTATATAAAAAATGTTAGCCCGCAGTAATATAAGCATGAAATAGCTATATAGTTAATGTACACACGAAAGTTAATGATATAACGTATGCATGCATGCATGGTCAGAGATTGACCTACATAATTTGGGTTACCGTCTGCCTACCTGGCCTGAAGGTTACGTAACATCACGTGGGTCACGTGGTCAGAGACTCTCTCTCTCTCTCTCTCTCTCTCGCTATTTTTTACTGCTAGGATTTGATCTAGGCGCTGGATTATACTATAAAGTGGCTCTTTAATAGTAATCTCTTTCATAAATACACAATGCACACTAAAAACAACAACAAATATTTACTTTAAAAACGCAAAAAAAAAAAATTTAGAGAGAGAGAGTAACTGCGAAATGCTTTGATTGTGCATCAAAGCAAGAGTATGTTTTTCACTAAATATTCAATCTTGTAGATGCTATTATTTTGCTAGTGTCGATGTACTGTATGTATGATGATACATGGGTTATCCGTATACATTAAAGTATATTATGTACTTTCTACCATAAAAACCATAATTCACTAGTAGACAGTACCCAAGCACTGATTAGTGAGTTTAACATTCACTGGTAGAGAGCAAACATTTTTAAATTTTCAATCTCTATAGTATTGAATTTTACAACATTCAGTACAAAAACCAATAACTTGGTTAAAAAAAAGTATAAACAGTACCTCGTTAGTATAAACGTTAGTTCTTCAGCGGTAAATAATTAGCTCTTTAGATCTTAAAAAAACGTTGTATATATCTAACAAATTTATTATTAAAAAAAGTAAACAATAACTCTTTAGTTACTTTTTTCCGTGTAGCTTTATCTTATAAAAAGTAGCGATCGATGTATTATATAGGCTTTTAAATGTTCGTTCTAAGAGACAGTTATATTTTTTATTATGTTGTAAATTAGAGAGGTATATTGGTAATATGGTAATCAGCTGATCTATAAAGTGATATTTAATATATATATCCGTATATTTTTATCATTTAAAAAGCTCTAAATTTTTGCGTGGGGGAAAAAGTAAATAATAAACAAAACATAATACTATCTCAATTATGTGCATACTCTGATCACAGAGTTTAAACAAAATATTGGCCAAATAAGATTGTTTGGTGTATATCAATGAAAAAAAAAAAAGGTTTGATTACTAATGTTATAAATTTTAATGATACACGTATATAAGAGATTATACAGTTTGCAAAAAATGGTTGTCATGCTTAGCTTAATATGTGTCTATTATAAATAAAGAAATAATTTCCAAGTAAAATATTTTAAATACGTCTAATCTAACGCTTTTCGGGTATGCAATAGTGTTACAGAGTAATACTAGATTTTCATAATTATGATTCTAGAAATAGAAGAAAAAAGTTTCTATGCTTTCTCACTCTACTTTTTTTTTTTTTTTTTTTTTTGAAAATAATTCTTACTATCAAACCGCAAAATATCACGATTTTCTTCCTGATTTATTACGCAACGTAAACAATACCACACTCTTCAATAAAAAAATCTTGATATAATATACATAAGAAATATTACAAGAAGGAACTTTCTTTCATGCTGATGTTAAGATAACCCATAATGATTTACTTATAGATTTATCTCTATGTAAACAGAATTTGCTGTAGAATCAAACCCCAAAGCAAGAAATCTTGTAACATTATTATGTAATTATATATACACGAAAAAAACAACAACTTAAGTGTTACTATTTAGACATTTTTAATATTAATTTTTTTAGATATATACAAAGTCCTTTTTAGATCTAAGAGCTACCGCTGAAGAAATTACGTTTATACTATAACGAGTTACTGCTTAAACTTTTTTCAACCAAGTTATTGGTTTGTACTGAAGATTCGAGTTACATTTAACTGCATAATTTCTTAATTTTATGTTTTCCGTGTAGCATATTGCATATATTTTGATAAACTAAGCCTTTAGTAATGTAAGTTAATTATATTATATATGACAAAGCCAGGGTCAAACTGGCACTCAAGGGGCCTCATCCGCGAAAGGGGTGTAGCACCCTCTCTAGGGGCCACAAAAGAAGGCGTAACACCCTGATTACGCCCCTCCAATCAGGGGGAGCCACGTCTGCTATTGCGGACTTGCTCTTATGGCCAGTCCGAGCCTGGACAAAGGCTATTGACTATCACTATTGTTGCTCAATCACAGAGTCAAATAAACAATTTTTTAATTTTAGTATTGAATTTAAATAACAAATGTTATGATTATATAATGAATTGTTTGTGTGTTGTTTTTGTAACTGTGCACATTAAAGTTGTTCGTAAACCCTATTGTCTTGCTACAAAAAAAAATGCGCATTACATTTGAATAACTAAAGTTGATCGTCCTTTTAGTAGCAGAAAACCAAATTTACAAACAGCATTAATATTTACGATGCCTATAATCTTTAAAAACAGTTAGCAATGAGAAACACCAATAAACTTAAATAATTCTTTTATTAAATATAAAAATAAAAACAATAGAAAATTATTAGAGTAATGTTATTAAAAATTTATTCTTTTGTGATCAATTGTATGAAGAAGCACAGTTTGCGGTCTTTAATGGCAAATTCTTGATATATTGCACCTGTTTAATATTTAATTTAATTATTAATTACATTTCGTTCTACTTAGGTGAATCTGTCTGGCTACTGTACTGGCCTTGGTTCATCGCTACTTATTTAGCACGCTCCGTCTGTACACACTAATTAACTGTTGTAATTTTTGTAATAACTAATTAATTGCAACTTCAAAATATAATATATCGCATATTAGGGAGGGTATATATTAAAAAATGCTTTTTTTTTTTTGCCGCTTCAGAATTTCAAAATTTTATACAGTCCACGCATAGACTTTTTCATGGATTTTTAGATAAATTTTGAAACCACAAATTTCGTTAATAATGGAGCTCAAAATTACATAAGAAAGTCAGCAACATTTTAACATTTGTGTTTTTCATTGTTACAAACATATTATAGTAATCAATTATTGACTCATTAATTTTTTTTAATACTACTTTAGCAATCACACATTTTCTGAAGCATATTATCACAAATGAATTGTAAAAATTGTGAAAAAACACCACTTGATTTTGAATATTTACTTTGCTAATAATAATTCAAAATTTCATTTCAATTTGAGCTCCATATTTAAGAAAACATTTTAATCACATAATAATTAACAATACATTAATGGGCTATGGTCATTTTAAATAATAAATAAAGGCTAGTTCACGCAAAGATATGTCATATTTTTAATGTAAAAATTTAATGCTACCCTTTTTTTTTTTTTTTTTTTTTTCCATATATCGTGAACTAGCTTAATAAAACATAACTTTTTGATGTTAAACGTCTAATGCTTTATTTTAAGGGAGTAGGGTGTGTGGGGTCTAAAGTTGGTGTTATTGTGTAGCTAAGGGTCACACCTATAACTGTGATTATAAATTTCATGATGTTTGACCGTCCCGAAAAAAAGAATAAAATTAATGAAATTAACATTGGGCCTAAATTTCAAAAAATCATATAAAATTAATTTGCAAGGTGAGCCTCCAAAATTTTTATATATTTGGAATTGTCTCAAGTTGAAGTATCATTGTGCAAAATTTTATATCTTTTTGACGAGAAAAGTTTAAGTCTAATGACCGACGTCGGTCCCTTACTCCCTTAATAACTAATCGTTATCCAGCAGAGGTAATTTTTTTAAGCTGAAAAGTAATTTTACTGTGTAGCACACACAGTTAACTCTTTATTCTGTATATTTACTAAAATTATTTATGATTATTATTTATTTTTCTTATTTTTTGCAGTAATTAATTTTTTCCTCGTCAAGTTTAAAAAAAATATAGATTTTAAAAATTGCTTAATAATTAAACTATATAATATGTATATACTGAACATATTTTTCTCTCAATGAAATAGTAAAAGTTATAAGAATAAAAAAAATAATAATAAATTAAGCAATTAAATTTTTTTTTGTTCTTAAGCGGAAACTCTTATGTTCCATTGTACATAAAAAAACCCTGTGATATAAAAAACTGAGTTGAAAATGATTCAATTACATTTCGCAAATTGAACAACAAGTGTAAAAAACATTGCACGTAATTTAATGCTACGTTAGCGTATAATAACGTAACACTTTATTAAACTATAATGAGATTTGGAAACTAAAAAAAAAAGTGGGTAGTCATTTTAAAACCAATTTATCTAATATATTATTATTTTTTTTATACAATATTTCACTGTTATTTTATTAACGCTAAAACCGTGTTAAAATTTATTTCTTAATATTGTCATTTAAAATTCAAATTTTTTACTTGTTTATATTTTTAATTTGTTACTTTAGCTTATTGTTTTCTAAGAATTAAAATGACTATTTTTTTTCAGTTCTGCAATGTATGTAGAAACAATAAATATTGACAGTGACTTTTTGTACTATGAAATTGGTGAAATCTCTTGTCTTTTTTTTTTCTTCAGTTGAATAGTTGATTTTTTTTTTTTAATATCACAAAATTTTACTAACATTTAATGAATACTTTTGGAGCTACATGTTACACGTACTTAAAACAGGTAGATTTAATAATTACGCATAATTATCTTAAAAAATGGTGAAAGTAAAACGTAAATACAAGCAAAAAAAAAAAGAAGTTTTATAAGAAAGACAAACAATTAGTAGATTTAAATTTATTTTATTTGAGAAACTAATTTATGGCCACATTCTCTTCAAAAAAAAAAAAAAAAAAACTATTTTGCCTAACATATTTATACTAATGCTAACCCGGTTTCAGCTTATCCTCTACAGTCCCAGTATACAAAACATTAAATATCAGATAATTCAATGAAAACCCGAAAAAAAAAAAAAAAAAAAGATAACAACATGAAAATTGGAACACAAAATACCCTTGAATTTACGTGATTTTTAAAGCTATTTTGAGCAAGGAAGAGTGGATAGGAGATTCATGACAGTTAAGAAAACATTTTTGACAAAAGAGACATATTTGTTGGTTTTCTTAGAACCACACAAAAACGTGGTTAAAATTTACATCAATTGAATTGTCAATTTGGGTTTGAAGAGTCTATGCTTATTTTCAAATGGAGTAACAAACTTGATTATAATAGCATAACTAAGGTTGCAATAATGAAACAAATTGTAATGTAAGTCGTCAATTACATCAACATGAACTAAAACTTCAAAAAAAAAAAAAAAGAAAAAAAGATCGCCAATATATAATTAAACAAACACAACGTATTTTGTTGAAATTTGTTAGAAGCAACATTATTGTTATAATTTTAAATAATAACAATGTTTACTGATTACATAATAATAATTACATAGGAAATATTATTAGTATATTTCGATTGCGCATAAACAGTTCCATACTTGTAATTACGTATTTAATAATAGTTCTATATTATTTAGTAATTATTATATTTAAAATTTCTAAACAATCTTTCTATATAGCACTCTATAGAACTTTAAAGTGCCTAAAGCTTAAAATGGTTTACATAACATAGAGAATAATATTCTATTGTCTCAATTTAAATGTGGTTTTTAGAAGGCCCATATCTTTAAGATTCAAAAGTTGACCAACTCCTTTTTGTTTCATTAGAAAGTCAATTGATAATAATTTTTATTAGTGATAAAATTTTCAGTATCTTTGACCATCAGAGAATAATATTAGTGAAGTTACACTGAAAAATACGTATTACTACACGGAAAACAAAAATTTAAGAAAATATTCAGATACATAGAATTAACTCTTTCAGTACAAACCAATTACTTTTTTGAAACAAGTTTAAAGAGTATAAATGTAATTTCTTCAGCGGTAAATATTTAACTCTTTATATCTTTAAAAAAAAACTTTGTATGTATCTAACGAATTTATTATAAAAAAAAAGTCTAAATATAGTAACTGTTTAGATAATTTTTTCCGTGTAGTAATGGAAGGTATAGTACATAAGTCCTGCAAGTCACAACAGGTAAATATTATCCTGGAACAGGTATTGATATACTATACAATGTCACCTATAATGCAGGTGAAATGTCATCTAATGTAGGTGAAACACCTTAATTGTAGTATATTGTACTACCTGTCCTAGACTAATATTTACCTATTTTTACAGGATTTACGTAGCTGTCTATGGTAGTCATCAAAACATCTGTACATCATATCGTATCATCATTATCCGTTAATCATGGTGCTTTATGATAGTAACAATTTAAAACTTCCTATTCAAAATTTTTGAACGATGATCTTTTTTATTTATTTTTTTTTTTCTTTTCAATTAGTAGTTTTATGTTTAAAAAACTGTAAAAAAGATGTGTATGCAACCTTTGACTAAATTACCGTAGCATCTCATTATTAGCACTGATAATAATTTATATTAAAAAATAAAAAAGAGGATTAGCGAGAGAAAAAAAAGAGACAACAATGAAGATGCAAGCAGACTACTTTGTGGTGCAGTATTAATGTTACGTGCTTTCTTATGGGGCAATTGAGCATTGCTTTTCAAATTAATTAAATTTGATTCAGACGTGGGATATTATGTAATTATAATTTACATTGTTATTATTATTATTATTAGGTTCAGAACTACAAACTGGTCTGTTAGTACTTTGATACGTTTGATTTTTTTCTACTTTTAACGTATGAAAGCCTTTAATTAACTTATTTATAATTTCATATATCTAATGTTTTGAGGTTTTTTTTTTTTTTTTTTTTCTTCCCCGTTACGTGGAAGCTAGAGATTTATATCACCAGATAAAAATCAACACAAATCTTAAATATAATTAAGCAAAAAGAAGAACGTGGAAAGATTTACTTAAAAGATTAAATAAAATTCAATTGCAAATTTCTAATTTATTAAGAAAAAAAAATCTGTTTAATGGCGTTTTTACATGTAAAAATGTAATTTAGTTCACAAATTAATTTATTTTTTTTACTAGGAATAGGAATCATAAAACATGTACAGGTTTTATCAAGTGTGTATATAATAATAAAATTGCAATAATAAAAATGTTATGTTTTTCATGGAATCGTTACTTTTACTGTCAATTTTTTAAAACCATTAATTGCTCATGAAAATATGTCATGCAATAAAGTAATTTTTTTATAACTTTTAAATTATAGTAAAAGTATATTTAATATAAAAAAAGTAAATAAAAATGAGAAAAATGTTGTTTATAATTTCTGTATTTTATGTTAGAGTGCACTTCCGAATTCAAGTTATCCCTTCTATTATTTTTTTTTAATTATTTCAGCCGAAATAATATATAGGCAAAGATTTTTCTGTATTTTTTTCTTTCCAAATTAAGTAGTATTTTTAAATACTCTTTTTAGCGGAAATAATCTAGACGAATTAAGGATTTTGTTGATTTTAAGCAGTTTTCAAAATGCCGAAAGTTTTATATATGTTTCATTCGATTTAGCAGAAATGATCAAGATTATTAATATTTTTAAATGAAGAATAAAGTCTTATTAAAACGTTTATAAAAATTTGAATGTAAAAACAATCGAGGTTAAATGTATTGGACAAAGGTATAGTGGGGTCAGATCAAACAAAAAAATGTATTGCTCTCTGTCTCAGTGTCATTGGGAAACACTTTTAATATGACCCTGAAGTCGATCTTATAACTATAATTAAAAATATAATCGAGCTTGAGATTTTTAAGTAATATAAATGCTACACCAAGAGACACACATTTCTAGTACATTTTGTTAGCAAAGTAAATATATAAATACTGATTTCAGTGATTTCCAGTAAACGTATGCTAGATAGCTGTTTCACCTGTTATCATTATTATATAAGATTCACTTTTGAATGGTCTAGACCAAGTTGTTGACAGATGGGTTTATGAAAACTTAAAAAAAAAAAAAAAAAAAAAAAAAAAATCTCCTGAACCAATTGAGCTAGAGACTTGAAACTTGAAATTTTGGATACCCAGGGTATAGGATTAGACTAAATGATGGGATCAAAAATACTCTCATCTTATTATTTCTCTAAGTGCCAATATCTCTCTCTCTCTCTCTCTCTCTCTCTCTCTCTCTCTCTCTCTCTCTCTCTCTCTCTCTCTCTCTCTCTCTCTCTCCACCTTTTCCATTTAAATAACACGTAAAAAGTTATTTATTATGCCAACAACTGGGTCCCTACCATACTCACAAATTGCTGCTTTGGTCATTCATTACTCATCAATTTCCCTCGATGATAAATCACGATTATACATACACATATTATGTCACTTGCAGACTCACAAACTGGGGAGAAAACTTGTTAAGTAGACAATACAATTTTCAATTTCTATTTTGTCACGCCATGAATTCCAAAAGTTGCCTACTTTACAGTTATCTTAACCCCAGTTTGTTAGAGTACAGAGAGGTTGATGAACATAATATGCACGTTTATGTATGATGGTCCTATCTCATGAAAGTTACGTTTTTTTATTTGAGACCAGGGTACCCTTAACCTTCACATTGAATTTACACTACCTTAGGAAGGAGTATTAGTTGCAGGTTTTAGTTTTCTTTGTGTACATACGTCCATTATATTATTCAACTTTTTGTGAATTTATAAGTTGTTTTTTTCCAATTATATATAAGGGAAGTATTATTATTCTTTTTTTAAAGTTACATAAAATCGACTGTCAATAGTGTCAATCCTAGAACACCTTAAACAAAAAAACAAAACATGTCTAATATCAGCATACCTAAATATCAACGTTGATTTGGCCAGAGCCATTTATTTCTAATTTATTTTCCATTCCAAAAATGACAGCTGCGGGTTTGTGACGTCACAGTTTACTAGTCCACGTGCGTGGAAACAGGCAAGCTGTGACGTCACAAACCCGCAGCTGTGATTTTGTAAATGGAAAATAAATTAGAAATCAATGACTACGGCAAAATCAACGTCGATATTCAGGTATGTAAGGATATTAAATATGTTTTTTGTTCGAGGTGTAACATTATTTACATTTATTTATTATTTATTTATTATTGTGCCTTTAACATTATTTAAAAGTATATAGACTTGATTGAGAAAAAAAATCTCTTTCAGAAAAACAACAATAAAACTGCAATGTAACCTAAATTAACATATCATATAAAGATAAAACATTATATTTTATTGAACTTTAAATTTACTTATGCAATAAAATAAACATTTAATTATAAAGCAAAAGTTAACTTTTTCTTTATAAAACACGCGTTTACACTCTGTCATTTAAAATGTTATTGTACTTCCGTATAAAACAAATTACGTAATTTATGCTCTGCATTAAATAATTGCTATATTGTAGAGCACAAATGTTGCTATTTTGTAATAACATAAGTAATTATGCCGAACATCTTATCTATTAAGCATTATGCTATGCAGTTATTATGTAGTATGAACTATTTTGTTATTGTATAAATGTTACTGCATTGAGCTAGCAGAATTGTTACGTATTTAATTTTGTAAATAAATAAATAAATAAATAAATAAATAAATAAATAAATAAATAAATAAATAAATAAATAAATAAATAAATAAATAAATAATCGTCTTTATTAAAAAAAAAAATGCATAGATAGAAAAAAAATATACAAATTTTTGAAAGGGCGAGGTTTAAGCCTGACAATATGTCTGGCCCACTCTTACACCTAACCCTAACCCCAACAGAAAACATTCATGAAAATTTTTGATTGCATACAAAATTATAATAAGAGGGCAGTAGTAATAATACTACGTAGCAAGAGAGAAAAAAAAGTTACAAATATGTCTTTAAAAATAATAATAATAATTGTATATCACAATTGTGAATAAAAAAATTAAAAAATAATAATAATAAAAAACTAGTAAAGATGAAGAATAAAAAAAAAAGAAAGAAAAAAGAAAAAAAAAAAAGGTACTACAAGCGAAGCTGTTTGGCATTCAGATATGTGCGCCTATAATCACTTTTAAATGTTGATACACTGTCTTAGAGTTTCTTAATCTACATGACAAAGTATTCCAAAGACGAGCTGATGTTAAAGTGAAAGAATTTTTAAATGGCATAAGGTTATATGAGGGAAGTTTTAATGTAATATGGAGCATAAATATCTTTAAGGTCTCATGATATATGATTACATTGCTCTGTCATAAAACAATAATATAAAATTTGACCATATTTCAGAGTGTTACATTAAACTGCTATAAACGTACAAAAAATAAATACTTAATAATTATGCTAGCTTTTCACAGCAATATTTATGCATAACACCATAATTTATACTATATTGTATAGTGATTATACTACATAAAATAATAGTTAAGATGTTCAGCATAATTACTTATGTCATTATAAAATAGCAAAATTTGTGCTCGAAAACATAGAAATTATTTAATGCAGCATAAATTGCGTAATTTATTTTTTTACGTTTATAAAATAAATTTTTACCATATGTGCCTGTATGTACGATGAATTATGAAATATTTTTTATAAAAATTCTGTCGTAACATTAGAAGCAAAATGTTTAACCTTTTCTTGCATAACTATCTCCGTATAAATATTTTGGTTGTATCAATTATTTAAGGCTATAGTATACATTTTGAAATAGATAAATCTCATGTACATGGATAAAAATAAGTACACAATAATTATGCTAGCTCAATACAGCAATATTTATGCATAACAACATAAATTATGCTATATTGTATAGTGATTATACTACACAGCATAATAGATAAGATGTTCAGCATAATTACTTATGTTATTACAAAATAGTAACATTTGTGATCTACAATATAGTAATTACTCAGTGTAGCATAAATTATGTTATTTATATTTTACGTGTAAACGAACTTGAAATTAATTGAACAGTTTAGTGGTATAAATTTTGATTGTAGTATCGCACAACAATAGTATATTATTGATATGGGGACTTAATTTAATTAATGCAATATGAATACATGATATTCCCATAAGATAATAAAGTAAAGTTTTAAATCACAGTATCTGTACATTTAAATATAATTGAATTTTTACAATTAAACTTCATCGCGTATTTTTCAACAAAAAATGTAAATAGTGCAAATAATAAAACAGCTAAAAACAGATCTTTGTCTACTTTACTTTGCAATGCAATAACTTATTATTTTTAACGTGTTAATATGAATTTAAAGTCCATTTTATTTATGTATGGAATAAATTTGTGTATTTTTGTTATAAGATTTATAAGCATTTGTTCAATAAATAACAAAAGTATTGATTGTTGATTGTAACTTCACGTTTACTTATTGATTTATAATTATTTATTTAGCATCTTTATTTTTGTTTTCTTGCTTGAATTACTTGTTTTTTTATTGTAAAACAAACAAACAAACAAATTCTGTGTGATAAATAATATTATTTAACTAATTAATAATATAAAAGTATAATTAAATAACTAATTTTTTTACTCATATAAATTATATTAAATCAAATAAATTAACTGCTTTTTAAGCATCAAATTTGCAATTCATATTTTGAGTTAATTATATATTTTAAATCGTAATAATATAAAAACCTTATGTATAATAATATTACGTAAATAAAATTACATGCTCACTTACTTTCCAATATTTTGTGAGTTCGAAGTGGTCTGCGTCAAACCTCGGGATGGACTGCTTGCTAATACTTTCACTTTAACCCGCGCGTGAAAGTCTCTACTATATCCCGATATCTTATAATATCGATATCAAATAAATAATCGATGTTTTGGAATGAATTGAATAAAACAACGCTGGATATGAATTTGACCATGGAATTTAATATTTTTAAATGTAAAAAATGGTTTTAAAAATCACTCAAGAGGTAATGTAATTTATCTTAAATAATGAACAATTAAATAAAAAATATTGAATTGCAACTGAAGGCTATTATACTTCTATTATTGATCACTGCAAAAGATGTTACATATAAATATAAATTATTTTTTGACAGTTTTTATAGTTAAAGATATTTTAAGATTTTTTTTTTAATTTTTTTTTTTTTTTTTTTGTATTGGGCAAAATGCATTTTGAATTTAAACTCAAGCATATTCTTTATACAATAGTATAAATTCACTAACTTTTCTAATAGAATCTTGAATATAGCATAATGTATAATACTCAAATTTAGTAGAAGTTGCGTATAGAGTGTATGCATTCATATTAAGTCAACGCCATGTTGGATCACTCAATAACATGGGCAGCATAGGAAAGTAACTCATTTTGCTAGTTTAAAAATACTATACGCAATATTTTTTTTAGATCATTTACGCTGTTAATATAGGTGTAATTATTATCTCAAGTATGTGAGAAAAATAACAATAACAAAAAATTGACCGATTTTAACCAAAAACAAAGTTTGTCCTATATGCTGAGAAATGTTATTCATTACTTCAGTATGGCGTCCAAGCGCATTAAATTTGACGTCATGTACGTATTGAAAAATAAAGGAGAAAAAAAACTACATTTTAGATTTTTAAAATGTAACTAATACCTATGAAATCGATTCTATGATTAAATATTGGGACTCCCCATTAAATGCAAGTTGTTATATTATTACAACAACTAGAAATAATATGAGAAATCAAAAGAATAAACCGTGACCATTTTAAGATTATTATTATTATTATTATTTTTTAATAGTAATTATTTTTTTATATTTAACAATGAGCTGAAGATTTGCTTAGCTTAACAGAGCGAGTTTATTTCATTGTTGCGTGTTTAGATGAGTCACGTTTTATCTGTACTATAAACACTTTAGTATCCAACTTTAACTGAATTTTGTGTAATCTAATTATTATTACGAAATAATGACATTTCAATTTATTTAAAAATTATTATTATTACAAATTCTTTATCATGATTTATAAAATCCATGCAATTGTATATTAATTTAATTTTTATACGAATGTAATACAAATAGATATACAAAGTTTCATGATATATTTAATATTAAAAATTGTCAAATTTCGCATTTTATTTCTCTCTCTCTCTCTCTTCAGAAAAATACTCTTTAGTAATTTAAAAATTTATACTACACACTGAAAATTCAAAGTATAGTATAGTATTTTAAAACTGATACGAAACATTTTGTGCATCGTCTCTAGATAGTCATGTATCATGTATGTATGCATCTAATTCTAATGAATGCATAGAGAGTACCTAAAATTATCTAAAATTTTAAATTTGATACTATAGAGATTAAGTATTTAACATGTTTACTCACCACCAGTGCGTGGGTACTGTCTACTAGCCAAATGTAAAATGTGATAGAGAGTATACTCTAATGTTTACGGAGAACCCCAACTCAACCCCATGTACTCATAATACAAGTTTGAATATTTATAGTGCGAAATACACTCGTGCTTAAACACTTTTGTACAATTAATGTATTACGTAGGTACTTCCAAACCTTGGTACGTAGAGTGTAAGCATTTGTTTTCTCATTTGCCCCCCTTTTTTTTTTTTTTTTTTTTTTTTTTGCTAATGATACTACTCGCTGGAATTGCATAATTAATTATGCAATTATGTTATCCTGTAACAGCATAACCAAAATAATCATTATTCAATAATGTGAAAATTATTTTGTTACGAATAAATATGACTGTCTGGAATAATTATTGTTCTTTTAGTTTTTTTTCATAAAAGTGGCTTAAAACGAGTTTTTTTATAAATATTGAAAATACTATACCTCAATCAATTTAATATACAAAGTTAAATATGTTTTAAAATCCCTACCATACATATTAATTCAATATTTATGATAAAAATATTAAAAACACATAAATTTAAAACTTCTTACAGTTTCATCAAAATCATTGACGTATAAAATTGAGTACAAAATATAAAGTCAGGTGAATAAAAACTTTATGAAGTGGAATAAAATTTCCAGTGACGTGTGATAAAAATTTGGTATACGTGCAGAAAGCATAAAGTTATAAAAGTGTGCAAAATTGTAAAGAGATTGAAAACTATTAGTCATAAATCCTTGATGGTTTTTTTTAGTACTAAATAATTGCAAGTTCATTGTTGTATAATAATGACAATGACTATAAGAAGTGAAGCTGAGTATGTCTGCAATGTGGCTCTGATTAATTACATATTGGAAGTCTATAGTTTTACTGTAATAACAATTGAGTAATTGTATACTCAGAAAACAGATGTTTACTCACAACGCTCAAATGTTTAGAGAGTATGAAATGTTTTGATTTCTACCACATTTCATTGGTCGAGAGTACCCATGCACTGGTCGAGAGTACCCATGCACTGGTCGAGAGTACCCATGCACTGGTCGAGAGTACCCATGCACTGGTCGAGAGTACCCATGCACTGGTAGAGAGTAAAACCC